>JAGFBZ010000353.1:0-1200000 GCA_018398805.1 Hirundichthys speculiger | reverse complement strand
TTTTTGAGTAGACAAACTCCACCTGTTCTATTTTTCCCAAACATGCAAACAGGAACTAAAGCTCCAGGCTACGTTTTCTGATGTTTTTTTTTTTAAACCAGCATGCTTTTTCTCAGTTTTAGAGACAACGTAGACAATGAATAGAGCTTTGAGTCCACCATGACCGATTTACTGATAGACCTTGAAGTTATCAGGGTGCTCTGAAAGACACAGGCAGCCAAACAGATTCAGTGAGACAGGACTTTCTGGCAGACAGGAAGTAGAAGAGTGGTCTCTGATCGTGTCATTTTCTGCTTTTAATTTCCATCTATAATGACTGCAGTAATTAAGCATTTAAGTCAAACGTTCAAATCCCTTCAACATGTTTCCTCAAGCAGTCAGGTCAACCAGCTCAGTGAACTGATGTCAGCATGTGGTTTGTTCCCAGGATATGGCCCAAGGCCACACAGGGTCATTGGTTTAACAACTCACTCTGAGGCCCCTTTTAGAAATAATTTGTTTATTTTTAAGGGAAACTGCTTTGCGTGTTTTGTGGTGATAATTGAAACCTGGAAGTCCAAAGTGCAGACAGAGAAAATATGTTTTTCTTGTTGCTGTTTCTGTCAGGTATCATAAAATCTTACAAAAGTAAAAATAATTAAGAATCTTGTGGTGGTAACTGTTCTGTAACAGTTTTATGTTCTAAAGCTGTGAACTTTCTTTTTTTTTTAATTCTGTTTCTTTTTGATGTAAAAGTGTCCACCTCTTTAGAGTCAATTCAGTTTCAAGATGTTGACGATTTGTCCTTTTTTTTTTTTTTGGCCACCAATGGCCCCTTAACTAGAGCATGTCACTAGGTCCAGTCATGTCAGCGACTAACAGGCCCACTGTCCAGAGCCTCTCCAGTCCCATCTTTTTCTCTCCGATCCTTGCTGACCCAAAATCTAAACTGACCCAATTATGGGACAGCACAGACCATCCTGCTGGCCTACATCAAAGCTTCACTCATCCCAAACCTGAACTGCTTGTCCCCTCATTTGCTTTGCCTGCTACATAATCACAGCAGGTTCCCCTCTCATTTGGGTCCAGTAGGGAGCCAGCTATTAGCAGTCTGACCCACTTTGCCAATTGTTAATGACGAGCACATCTAATTGGGCCCAAATCACCTCCTAATGGCTGCATTGTTTTAGGCTGCTCTTGCTAAATTCTAAATAGGGGAGAGAGAATGTTGAGGTTGCTTTGTGGGTTCCTATTCCCAATTAGGGCATGAAAGGCACTAGAAATTGAAATAAAGTGGAGAGTTCAATGAAAAAGGATGAAACAAGCAGGTTGATTGTTGAATAATCTGCATAAATCCTCAATTAATTAAATGACATGAAAAGTGTGTGAATATGGAGTTAATGCCCATGCTGCGGCTGAGAAGTAAGTTCATTCATAAGGAATTAACCCAATTACAAAAATCACTATGGTCTGAAATCACTTATTCTTTTTCAAATACAAATCATTCTGTTGAAGTCTTTTTTTTTTTTTTTTTTAATCACAGGTAATTTATGACATTTACAAATGACAACATGATTCTGTTGCTTCAACTGTTAGACAACTGTTAAACAAATGATTAGTATGAACATGTATTTATGGAGGGAACAACTGGAAACATCTTCCAATCAGAAGATCAGTGGCTTGACCTCCAGCCCTACTCTCAGTCTTTGAGCAAAGCACTAAACCGCACAAGCAAAAGTCAGTATTTGGTGTGATTTACCTTCTTTTTAAGGAGGACTGTCCCATACAGATGTGTGAAATGATATTCATTTGGATTCCTTTTTCATTTAGGTTTAGGAGAGACAGGTTCCTGGATTTTATATTTGTATTGTAAAGGGGGGGGGGACGACGGGGGGACGGACGGACGACTTTTGAGACAGTTTTGAGACTTTTGTATATCAAGCCCTGGAGAGGGCAATCCCAGTCCTCAAGGGCCGCTGTCCTGCATGTCTTAGATGTTTTCCTGCCATTCAAATGAATGGATCACATCAGCTTGTCATCCAGGTCTCCACAAGACCGTTAACGATCCACCGCATTTGCCCACCCTGATCTAGTCGATCAAATTAAAGTTTAATTAAAGGTGGGGTAGGTGTTCTTTGAAAAAACAGTTTCCATCAATCCAACTCAAGTGAGATTTTGAAAATATACACTCCCTCCCTCCTCCCAAAGGCTCCGCCTCCTCCTCTTCAGCTCACCCCTCGAAACCACGCCTTCACACGATTCACGACTACATGAACCACAGGGAGGGAGGGAGGGGTGGGGCGAGTGTATTGATATTTGATGGACGTATTAGGCAGCCAATGAAAGTAATGATGATCACTATTTTGATTGGTCAGAGTTTTTCTCATGATTATAACCTCTAGACTGGACCAAAACATTTCATTTTTTTTTTGCAAACATTTTATTTCAGTGGGTGCAATGGGAATGTGAAAAGGTTTTCAGGCAATATTGTAAAAAGTGCTGCAAAAAAAGAACACCTTCCCCACCTTTAACTGTTATATCTGTTAGGGATGTCCCGATCACGTTTTTTGGGTCCCGATCCGATTCCGATCTTTTAATTTTGATGATCGGCCGATTTCCGATTTTTTCCGATCCGATTTCACTTTTTTTGAGTGGGCAAACAGAGTTTAATTTCCTGTGCATTTTATTTCCTGTGTACATTAATAAATAGGCCTGTATCCAAGCTGAGATTAATAGCTTTTATCATCTCATAAAATAAACAATACCTTATTTAAACACTCTTCTATCTTTCTTTTTTGTTTGGTAGAATTATTATAAAACACATTTAGTTACAGAACAGTGACTGTTCAACAGTCTCAGTACTAAAGAACAAAGCACTTCCATTTAAATAGCAGCAGGTGAACTTGGCTAGCAGTTTAAGGCAATGAAAACACTAGCAGAAGTCTTTGCAATCAATGAAATCACATCAGAATAAAAATAACATAAAATATTAACTTAACTTCATTCAAGACCCGCTGCACATGTTCGTGCACCTTTGTGTCCTTTGTCGTTCATGTAATGACGGGAACGAGGCTTGAGGTAATTAATGAGCCGGTTAAATGGCTTTTATTCCACAAACTCCGTGTCCGCGGTAATACATTCCGCGATTAGCTCTGTGATTTTTCTGTATTTCTCCGAGTCTTTCGGGAGTTTTGTCCTTTCTTTTGAAAGTTTCACAGAGCGTTTGCTGCCGCTTGAAGCTGCCGTCGGCTGCGGTGATCAGTGCTGCGTGCTTTTTTAAGTGTCTGATTAAATTGGTGGTCTTGTAAACTCTCTTCTTACTTACCCATCATGATATCTCAGCCTTCCACACGTTGCAAGTCACAGTCGAAGCGTCGGTCTTTGTAATTTTATAGTGCTGCCACACTGCTGACATTTTTGCTAAAGTTTATCCTGACGCCGCCAGTCTTGAAACTTTTAAGGTGGATACAAGACAGCGCTGCTGGGAAACCTCATTTCAGTGCAAATTATTAAATGTATATAGTTTAAAAATATTTTTGTTTGTGTAATATGATTACTTTATTAATTTGTGTTAATCAGGATCACTTTTTGAGGAAAAAAAAAATAATGAAAAAAAAGAATCGGCGTGTTATAATAAGGTTGATCGGCCGATCCGATCCACCTTAAATTTTTAAGATCGAAGGCCGATCCGATCAGGGGATCGGGATCGGGACATCCCTAATATCTGTCCTTTGTAACTTAGTGGTAGCGATCTTGAGGATCACTCCACTCTGGCAACCTCGAGCAGGGAGTAGCCAAAAAGGAAGTATCAAGTTCACCAAAGCCAATCTCCTAGTTTGTATATCCAAACCCAACCAATAACAATGGTTCTGAGTTGGCATGCCACGATCCACTCAACTCACGATACAATTCGAATCACAATTCAGGGTTCACAATACAATTTGAATCATGAGTCAAATCATGTACAACACAAAATTAATTTACAGGCAAATGACTGATTTTTTTAAAAAATTTTATTATTATTTCTCTTACACAAATCCAGCCTTTTCCTTTTTAACAATACAGTAGTGGTTTCTTTTATGCTCTTTTCAATACAGTAGATTAGAACTAGCAGCAAATGACAAAAAAATTGTTTTTTTTTTCACAATACTGTTTTTTTGCTTATCCTCTTTCTACCTGCATAGCAAATAAATGGAAAGTGGATACTGTTTTATCAACTCTCAAATCTGTCAAATCCTGTTTTTGTTTTATTTATTTTTCTTTTTTTTTTTACAATAGGCCTGCTGCTCTCTTTTCAATAAATCAGTACAGTATCAAGATTTTTTTTTCTTTTAGTACATAACAAGTCAACTCTACCTTAAGCCTAAACTAATGCATTGTACAAACATAACAAAACGGATCCTTTCTTACTCTTTCCAAATCAATACTGTATCAGAGAATGCTTTTTTTTTTAATTATTATTATTCCTGAGGTTAGATAAGCCAGGCACAAACTAAGGCATATTTATTTTTGTCTGAACAAAAATTAAATACCAATTTTACCAATTTACCATTTTGGCCCGAATATAGGACGACTGTGATAATAAGACGATCACTATTTTTCAAATATCATTTTGGGAAAATAAAAATATGATGATGACAATAAGGTTATTCATAAAACAACCTTTTATTGTACAATTACTATTGAAAGAAATCACACAGGGATGAAGTATGGTACCACACTTAAGGTAAGGTACGTGTCAGGTTTCAATGTTATTTAAGATCAAGGTATAGTACTATTTAATAAACTTTATTTTCTTAAAATCGGAGACTATGACTCAGTGAATAAGCAACAACCACTTAGTTTAATAACTGTATTAATGATGTTGATAACTGCTTAACCATCAAAGTCGAGTTATATTCGGTTTCAAGAACAAGATTAATAATTCAGCCTGTAAAAAACAAATTCTGGACTGCAGCAAAACTTTCTGAGACCCTTTTGCTCGAGTCGGTCGTGTGGATCCTCCATTTTACATCAGCTCGTGCTTGCATGCGCTCACAGAGACGCTCAACTCACTCACTGTTTACTTAGGTGTGGGCTCCATCTAGTGGCGCAGATGTGTAATGACAATAACACGAAGCACGGTACACGTAACGCCGCATATGGTGATGTTGAACAAGAACGTAGTTTAACTCGAGTGCCCCTCTGCTGGCCTGGAGGCCACATCGCGATTCATGGCTTAATCAAATCGATTCAAATCATTTAAAAAAATCGATTTAAATTGATTTTTTTTTTTTTTTCAAAAAATCGCAGCATGACTAGTTCTGAGGATAAAAAATGAACATGTTCCGTAAATACATAATCAGTATTTAAAATGTGTTTTGCTACTGAATGTAGACAACAGAACAAAACAATATATTGACAAAAATGTAAGACAAACACAAAAAAAAAGAAGCACTAAAGGCAGAAAAGACCCTAAATAAATAAATGCATGTTATGACTGTGTGTGTTTGTGAAGTGATGGGGGTATGTGGTAACAGAAATGTTATGTTTCAGTAAAAGCAGTTCTCCCTGCACAGGCCCCCCCCCTCTCTCTCTCTCTCTCTCTCTCTCTCTCTCTCTCTCTCTCTCTCTTTCTCTCTCTGGCAGTTGGTGTTTGAATATTCAAATTGTACTGGTCTGAGCTCTGTCATTGGTAGCACCACTCTTAATGTAGCACACTGACAACCTCAGCAGCCTTCTGGATACTCTTGTTTTCAGTGACTGTGGCTTACCAAATTTCAAGTCTTGTTTTGCTTCAGTTCTTGGTAAGTTTGCTTAATGTGTGGAGAATCTTAGTGCATTACTGAAAGTGCTGTCAGAAAGTGTTTTTTTTTCCTCCAAGCTAATCAACAGTCTTATTGTACTTCTGAATGTTATTTTAGCAGGTACTTTAGTTTATTTGGAAGAGGGACCCTGACCAAAAAAAGTCCATATAAGTCCAAGTTTTACAGGTCCAGCAGCACTGCTTCTTGGCCTGCTTGGCGAGACATAAAAGCACTTGAGGCTGCTCCTCTATGTTTTTATAAACAGTTTGTGATGGGCTGCTATTATTAGTAGTGCTAAGTGGTTTTTTTAAAGTTTTGGTGGTTAGCCTGAGTTAAAGTAGTGGCACATTTGGCTACATCAACACAGGGTGACTCCAGAACCGTATAAGGTCACTTGATGTGGGCCAAAGAAAACTCACCCACTTCTCCCCCTGACACTGAATTTGCATTATTTTTCTTCCTTTGTTGCCATCCTACTTCATAATTGAATAAAACATATTTTCTCTGGTACAGATTCCCTGGAGGGCATGACCTTGCAGCCTTCATCGATGACTGAGCATGCTCTGCCATCCGCAGTGACTGCCAGCTCCTCAACCAGCATCCCAGGTGCTACCTCTACCTTAGTTCCTCCCCCTTCAACAGCCATTCCCCAACCCAACTCCAACAGCAAGCCCTGGAGGAGCAAAACAAGCTCCAAGCACACCTCCTCTCAGCCTCCCTCTTCCACGAGTTCCCCTTCATCTGCCATGCAGTCCACCAAACAGGAAAAGGACACTTCCTGCAAAGCTGCTCCACCAACTGAGCCTCCTCCCAAAGCCGTTACTCAGAAATCAATGCTGGAGAAGCTTAAGCTTTTCAACAGTAAAGGAGGATCCAAATCATCGCCCACCTCCTCTTCCAATGGAGTTGGGCCCCAATCTGACAATACTGTCCTGGCAAGGCAGCTGGGAGCAGGGCAGGTGGAGAAATCAGAAACCGGCTCCAACACTGACCCCATAGAGGAAGATGATGGCAACCTCCGACCTGGACTAAACGGAGCAGCCAATGGGATGGCCTATGGAGCGACCCCCTCAGCAGGTCCTAACATCTCTTCAACCGCCAGCAGCCCCAAAATTGCGCTAAGGGGCATTGCCCAACGCACTTTTAGCAGAGCTTTGACTGCCAAGAAGGGTTCTATGAAAGGCTTGGAAAAAGACAAGGACAAGGAGAGGGGGAAGGAGAAGGAGAAAGTAAAAGAGGTAGGGAAACGTGTGCCTGATAGAACAGAGCTGAGAGGAGAGGAGCCTAGGGAGGAAGTAGCTGCCGTTACTGCAGATACTGATGGCTCAAACAAAAAGACCTCTAAAATCACCAGTTTCATTCCCAAGGGGGGTAAGGTGGCCAAGAAGGAGAGTTCTACCCCTGCACACAGCGGAATACCAAAGCCAGGAGGCAAATCCCAAGGAGCTGGGAGCAAAGCTTCCTCAGTGAAGGAGGCTGGAGAGAGGCCACGGAGCATGCGGTTAGGAGGGGGTCTGGTCATGCACCGTGGCCCCCTGGACAAAGACAGGGACAGCAGGCACTCCAGTTCTACCTCCAGTCTGGCCTCCACAGAAGGAAAGCCCAGCACTGCCGCCCCTGTGGCAGGAGGAAGCACTACACAGAGCACAGCCAGCAACACGGTCAGCGTGCAGCTACCTCAGACGCAGCAACACCACAGCCACCCCAACACAGCCACAGTTGCACCTTTCATGTACAGGTAAGAACATCCGTTACTGGAAATGCTTATTCAAGTGTTTTGCGGCGAACACTACATGAATGCATCAATAATGCATAACTAACGCTTCATTTTCAGGCTTTTGTCAGTTTTGTCAGTGGTATAAATTTAGGTTTTTGAAAACTTTGTTGCTTTGGTACTTTTAGATCATGGTTTTTTTTTTTCTTAGAGATTCCATTGTATCCTGAAGAACATTTGAGTATTTCAAAGGCCATTATTGAGAAATGCATCAGATTAATTCAGAGTTCTTATTAGGGATGGGCATTCAGTGAAGATTTATTTGTCGATCGTCGGGAGATTTAATGATCAATAATCGATTAATCTTTAACATTTTTATATTGGAAACTATCACAATTATACTTGATATCGGCATGACGTTTGTTTTCCCCTTTGGCCTGGTTGCTATGGCCCGCGCATGCCCGGATGTGTTCAGTCGCCCGGATGCTCGTGGTCGAGAATAACGTAACAGACATTTCCTTTTTCTTTTCTTTAAAAAAAACAACGATAATAAAAGAAGAGATATCGAGGAGACTACTTAACAAGGACAATTTATATCCCATTATATCAAGGCACCAGAATTACAGGCTTTTTGTTTCTTAAAAAGATGTGCTTGTTGTGTGCTCGATGTGCACTGCAGCTCCTTCCGGTCCGTGATAACACCGAGTTGAGGCTAGGCTAGGCTAGGCTGATGATGAACCGCCTCCACCGTCCTTTACAAGGCTTGGATGCACGTTGTTCAAGTGATACGTCATTGTCGTTGTCGATTAATTGTATTTGTAATTTGCATTGCAGTGATTGCAGTACACTTGGTCATTTTTCTAAACGAAAATGGTCCCACGCCACACTTTGCCGCGACCGCTTCATGATTAGGCGATGACCTACAGAAGCTCGCATGTAACAACTGAGTCCAGCCAGGGTAGGGTGATTGTGAAATGTTGCCCCCTGTTGCCAAATTTTTATCGGTGGCATAGCGAAATGCATCGCATTGTTTGAGGACGTGCACTGATAACCTACATTCGGATTGTTTAAAAAAAAATACATTCGGTTCATCGACGAAAATGAATGTCTTCGACCAAATTCTTAATGATCAATCATCAATTAATCGATTAATTATGCCTATCCCTAGTTCTTATAAAGAAAATCTATTTGAACTTTTTTAACATGTGTTTTACTCTGTATATGACAACTAACTTCTTCAGAGTGGATCAAAATTTTTTTTTTTTTTTTTTTGTTCTCCTGTTTTTAGCATACTGACTACAGTTTTTGATGGGATTAAGATGTATGAGGTTTCCCAGGCACTGATGCAAAATTTCAGGGGCATGTACCAATTATTGTCATGTTCAGTTTTTGTGCACCAGACTGCTCCAAAGTTCTTTTCTTTAGTGAAGCCAATTTCCAGCTGTTTGAGAAATCTGGAAGTCCATGCTTGGTTTCGCTTTTATTTGTAAGGGAGTGGGTTCACTTAAAGTTCTACGCAAAAACACTGATATGAATAAAGAGTCAAAATGTCCTCCTAGAGCAATCCAGGAGCACTTTTCTGAGGACTCGTGTATTTTTCATTTTTCAGCAATGATAAAGCACCATGTCTCCAGGCAAAAGACATCATGGCATTGAAATTATGAGTCTGACCACAAAACTTCACAGAATCAATCGATCTTCAAAACGTGGGTGGACAAGCAGAAATTGTGATAAACTCAGCCAGTAAAATTTCTGTAGTGTTTCATAGGGTAGGTAAAAATGGAAAAGAAAATCAGCATGAAATGTATAAAAACAAAAATACATTAAAAAAAAAACAAAGCAAAGTAAAAGATAATTTATCACATAAAGGCTTTAGTAAAGAGATGTAGCTTTAGTAGCTTTTTTAAATTTTTTTATTTAAACAATCAACAGACTGTGCAGTCTCCACAGCCATGGATAGCGTGGTCTAGAGGCAGTCATCTCAAATTCTTGAGCTACTAATGCAGGAGTGTCAGACTCATTTTCACTGAGGGCCACATCAGCATCATGGCTGCCCTCGAAGGTCCAGATTGACAGCATGAATGTAACAAAATGCAATGTAAACTACACCTTATTATACTGTTAAATAACTGTTTCTGTATTTATTATGTATTCAAGTTTCAAATTTAAGTCATTATTATATTAAACTCAGGGTTTGTGGATGTAAACCTGCTCTTCCACAGGTTATGTTTATGTTTCAGAGTATCCATTACCTCAGTTTCAGGAATGGACCTTACTGAAACCTCTCGCTCAGACTTAAGTTACCTCACTTTAAGCAGAAAATTTAGTTTCTATGAAACAGCTGGCACATCTGCAAAGGAAGCATTGCAGCTGAAAAGGCATATGCAGTCACAATGAAGCTAGCTTTCACTGCTGCATCAATTCTGTCGGTAACTTTTGAACACATTCTGCTGAAGCTGCAGTCTGCCTTTTAATTCTGGTACGATTCTTTGTTTTTCTTGTAGGATAAATTTAGCATTCTTAGTTCCATGTTTGTTGTCAAAATGCTGACATGGATTATATTTTTTCACGAATGACACCACCTCATAACACAAAAGACATACTGTTTTTTCACCTTGAGGTACAAACTTGTATTTGTTTTCCCATCATTCATGAAACTGCCTTCCTTGTGTATCAATTTTTCTTTTCTTGGACATGTTTGGGCTAGTTTGTAGGGATTTTTCTTAAGTTCATAATTTCTTAAAATCGTCTTGATGACTTGCTCATGGTGAGATACCGTTATCATTGTGGGTTAACGACAAAATGCATTATGGGAGATGTAGTTTATTGTCAATATGCGTTTTAAAGTGGGATAAGGTTATTTTAAGTCCTAAAATATTGGTTTAAAATTAAAGACAAAAGTGCACAAGCTCTCGAGGGCCACATAAAATGACGTGGCGGGCCATGAATTTGACACGTGTACAAATACATCAAGAGTGGATCTCCATCACTCAGGATTTGGCCCAGAAACTGATACCCATCATGCTAGAGCAAGACGTAGAATTTTTGAAGAAAAAAGATTTATATTGTAAATATTAACTCTTGGAATAAATTAGATGTATTTGCCAATAAAACCACTTTGAGACTTTGAGACTGTTTAAAATGCTCTTCAATATATTATGGAAATTGATTTGTTTTAAAACAAAAAAGTGCTATTGGTGCCAAAACCTTTGTGCCATGACTGTAAAGTGTGTCCAGAGCTGTACAGGTCAAGTTTTTCAAGCTGTCAAATATCTGACATTTGGTTCCCATCTAAACTCAGAAGTCCACATTGCTTTTTGAGTCATCTGAAATCAGCACCTCGAAATCCTTTTTGCTGTTATGTCTTGCCCTTGTGTAAATGTATTTATGTATGTTGTATGTGTTTGTTTGGAGCAAAAAAAAAAGACAGTAAGTATATAAATGAGGCAAGATTTTTTTCCTCATAAACTTGTCTTTTATGATTAAACCTGGTTAGAAGAATTAGTTCTGTAAGCTAGTTCTAAGTTAAATTATGGTGCTGTCCTTTTCTGCCTTGCAATGTAAGGAGCCAGCCAGTGACTTTCACCGGTCCATGCTCAGAGTGTGTGTGCATTAGTCAACAAGGACAAAGTCTGGAATCATGCAAAGACCAAAGGCTGCACATAAACAAAGAACTCCACTCAAACGTCATCATGTAAAAAAGCGACCGGCCAGCGCTGCGGTATTGATTTATCCTTCAAAGACAAACGTTACTGACGTCTGAGGCTTAGCAGGCATTCATTTTGGACCACAGTCACAAGACTTGAAACACAGCAGATTTAAATCTTAATCAGGTTTATCCCTCCTTCGTGACAATTTTCTGAATATTAGGTTCCCGCTAAGTGCACAATAATTCAGATTCAATGATTTCCCCACTTTGATCACTTGCACAATTTCTTTCTCCCAGATCCCAAACAGACGGCGAGGAAACAGAGAACACAGAGAGCGGTTCTGGGGGAAGAGGCGGAGACGTTTCCTGCACTAAGACCAGCCAGACCTCCATTGAGGACCTTTCAGGTAGGAGGTCATTACAATTTCCATTTTGGTCCATTCCGTGTACATGAAATTTGTGTCGTGATAGTTTTTTTTTTTTTTAATTGTCTCACAGGTGAAGACCCAGAGGCGAGACGTTTGCGTACAGTTAAAAACATTGCAGATCTACGGCAAAACCTGGAGGAGACCATGTCTAGTCTTCGAGGAACTCAGGTCACACACAGGTACATCAAAAGGCAATCACTTTTACATATTGTGTAGGCATTTGTAATTATTTTCTATAACATAATCAATGTAATTTTATTCCTGCCACCTGCAAAATTTGCACAACCTTTCACATTCATATTTTGCTACTTTACCACTATTGTCTTAGTGGTAAAGTAGCAAAAATAATATGTGGAATGTTTTCAGTTTATGTGCTGAACTTCAGCATGCAAAGTCAGCCATGCCTTCCTGAAGTTTATGAAATGTGTTGCTTTAGAGAACAAAACCCTACTGTTTGAGGATCATCAAGTGTAGCGCCTTACAATGGTGACTACGGTTGAGTTATAAACAGACCAAATCAGGCTTTATGTTAGGGATTTGAGCCAGTGACTGAACTGCCTCGTGGTCAGCAGACTGTGTCTGTCTTGGTTTACAGGTATTATCTCGTTTTTTTCCCCCCCGTTGTAGTCTCATCCCTCTTTGATCACAGAGCATGTCTTTCATGTCCTGTTTGCTTCTGGTTAAGCTCAAATCACATTACCTCCTACAGATTCCTGTGCACTCTGGCTTTAAGTCACAGTGTAGAGCCAACATTCTTGATTTAGTTTATGCTCCATTATAATGTTAGCATGCCCTGGTGATCTTCAAAAACTGAATAAAAGAATAGTTTCTGCTTTTTTCTTTTTTTTTTTGCTACTGAAACTAAGGTTCTCAGTGCTCTTGTCTTTCTACAACTCCGTTAAACCGTGCATTTATCTTTTTATTAAATTGTATCAGCAAATGTATTACATTTGGAACAGATATTGTGCATATCTTTCTGTTTCAGCACCTTGGAAACCACCTTTGACGGCAGTGTCACAACAGATATCAGCAGCGGCGGTGGCAGCAGCAACAGTGCCGGCGGTGGTCGAAGTATTCTCAGCCTAACCTCTGCCCGCTCCTCACTGTCATCATGGCGACTTGGCCAGTCCAGCCCTCGTTTGCAGGCGGGCGATGCCCCCTCCCTGGGGAACGGTTACGGGAGCCGGGTTGTCGGGGGGCAGGGAGGACGCTACCTATACCCCGGGCATCTGCGGCGACAGCTGGCCGGCAGGGGAGGAGCTCTGTGCAGCGTGGACCTCGGAGACAGAGCCGCTGAGGACATGGAACTGGACGGGATCACCAGTGGAGGTCACGGGATACATGAGCGACGGAGATGTGCTGAGCAAGAACGCTGTACGCACTGATGATGTCACCAGCGGGTAGGGAAGAAATCAGATCTCTTTAACCCTAGGTGAAGGATTCTAAAAAAATCTGATGATTATTAGAACATTTATTTTTCACAAATTCTGTTCCTTTTTCATCCAAAAACACCAAACTTCAACTGGTTTAATCCTCAGTTAAGGAAAATACCAGAAGGGGGCAGTATAGTTCCTTGATGATCCCACTCTGATCCAGTTGTTAGACGATACCTGACAACTTAACCTCTGTTGCATTATTGTTCTGATGAGTGCAGAGCCCACATATATCCCTTCTGTCTTCAGATTCAGTGCTGCTAATATCCTGATAAACCATTATTTTGCCACTAGAAACCAGTGACCATGTTGCAACAAACTCCCTTCATGCCTTGGCTTCCACACAGCAATTTAAACGTCTCTTGTCATCATTATTATCAGATGGAGTTGTAACAGGCGCCAAATAGTCTTCAGATGGCATCAAAACTCAGAGGCATACAAAGATCAGAGCCTGTTTCATTAGGGATTAGTTTGGGTTTAGATTTATAAAGATGTAGACAAGAATCTGTGAGATCACTGAAGATAATACAAAACAGATCCCTGTTGAAAAGGAGTGGAAATTACTTCATCTGACCGCCATGGGTTTAGACTGATTCATCAGCCTAGAGGCAGTTTTGGAAAAGTGAGTGACTTAAGTGCCCTTGGAGTACATGATATGTCTAGATCTGTATCTGAGCAGACAAAGGAAGGTCAAAGGCACACCTGGACAGGTGAGTGATGTTGGCAGGTGAGCAGAAGGATTGTCTCACTAGGAAAACTTAATATCCAGGCTCGATGAGATGTATGAAAAGAAGGCATGGCGAATAACATTTACACACTTAATTGATTGAAGGATTTCCCGTTTGAGATATATATGATTTAACATTATAGTGCAACTAAAGATTTTATTTTTCCTTTATTCTACTTAAAGTTACTGATCTTTATTGATACGACTAAAACTGGTTTCAAGCCAGGAACCACAAATCTTCTCTTGGAATCTGAAACATGTTGATGTTTGCATTTTCATTTGATAAATGATTTAAGTGATTGATATGTTATCCATGTCTAACTTTCCTGTTGCTGAACGTGTGTGTGAGTGTTGAATACAGTACATGCTCGGTGTTTGTATTGAGTGCTCTCAGCTTTAAGGGATGAAGTGATGGATGACGGACTAATGAGCTTTTATTCAAATAGAACCATGTTGACTATACCAAGAGGGAGAGGTGGGGGTGGAAACTGCACAAGCAAAAAGTGTGTTTGTGTGCATGTGTGTGCGCTCGAGGAACCGTGTGTGTTTGGTGGGTGGAGTTGATCTGTGGGTTAACCATTTAAAACAGACACAGACTGATGACTTCCCCCTCTCCTCTACATCCTCGGGACATGTCGTGGTTACCTCTGTCCCATGCGTGTTAGCTTCCAGTAAATAACTGGTTCTTCCACACCTAGGTGAGATGTTTACCCAGAGAGGAGGAGTGGGCGTTTGGGTTACACCAAAAGCCTCAGCTCAACTCTGTGTCAACTCTTTGTCACTTAAATGGTTAAGTTGCACAATATTACAAAAATGAGCATTACTTCCTTGCACTATTTGTGGCATCTGGCAATAATGCAGGAACTTTGGTTTTGGTTAATTTGAGTTGAGGTATCTGTTTCTGAGCTGTTGCCTTCCAGCAAAGTGTAGTTGAAAGCTTGTAGAATAAACCACAGACCCCATTGTGAAAAGTACCGGTAATCCCGATTAATCTTACAAAGAATGGTTCTTCAGAGCTACAAACACCGCAGATTTGAGTAGTTTTCCATCGGGATTGAAACCAAAATTATTCTAGGGGATTTTCTTCTAGGGACCCTTTAACTCCCAGTATATAACACAGCACCCTTTTTAGACAAATTTTCCATTCTTCATTGATAGAATTTTGACGCCTGGTTATCATTTATCAAGTAAAATTTGAAATAAACCAAATTTTTTAGCAACATAACTAAGAAGAGTGACTGTTTTTCTCTTTGAAACTCGATCTTTTTTTTATTTTGGAGTGTTGGTCTGCTAAAGCATTAGTGTTAAGGCACTGATGAACAAGGCTAAGATTGTTGTTTTATTTTTTTATTATACTTTTTACTATTTTATAGAGAATAAAAGATAAATAAAACTGATTTAAAAATGAAATGGCCTGGTCTTACCATCCAGGAAGTATGACTGATGATACCAGTTTTAGTATCGTCAGTGGTTTTCTTTAATGTAAGACCTCCTCCCCTCTTTTTTCTTTCTGTATCTCTGGCCTACAGAGACAACCCCCCCACCCCATCTCCTTTGCTCGGGGGTATATTGCCTGAGCTACTCCTCTGCCTCCACCTCCCTCCCTCCCTCCTTTGCACTTCTACCCTCCCATCCCTCCTCCACCTTCTGCAGACAGGCTCAACTTCCAGCCAGGAGAGGAAAGCTTACAGAGCTGAGCTGGAAGGCTGCATACCAACACTGAGCTCTGTCTGAGCTGCACACTTGCATGACACATGGAGAGCTCAACGACTTCTCGTATCACCACGATCAGACATGCTTTCTGTGTATAGGGGATATTATTCACACAACAGCAGATCTCGCTCTCAGTCCAGACCTGGTAACAGACAGTAACAGACTGTTGAGTTTGAATTTGTTTGAAGATCTTAATCAGGAGGGATCAGCGCTCACCTGGACTTGTTTATTTTTCTTTGGACTGACTGTGTTACCATGTTTGAGGCCGACAGGTATGTGTGAGTCAATAGATGCTTTCATTTTGAATGTTTTTACAGACAGATTTTCCTCCCATCTTGAGCAGCATCATTTACTTGAAACATTTGCTTCTGTTTGTTTCTTGCTGTGTAAACTCTACCTGCGTGCTTTGTTTCAGCTCATAAACTGTCTTGTTTGGGCACGTTTCTCCTGCTGCAGAGGGTTACAGGTTAACAAGCAGTGGGAGACAAGAGTGCAGGAACTCAGTCACTTATTAGGGTGAAGGAGTAACATGTCAGTCAGTGTTTGTTTGTGTGCGTGCCTGTCTGGTTATCCCAAGGTGACTTTACTCTCTTATGACTGATGCCAGTAACTCCCGTATGTAGGTCTTATGGGAGAACAAGGTTCCAGCAATTTTCAGCTGTCCCCAATATGTCTTTGTTATTCAGAAAATCTGATGCATAATTCATACAGCAGTGGTGCAAGTCATGTTTACATCCCTTATCTGTGTGTGTCTGTGTGTGTGTTTTTAACCATTTACTATTGCGCAATCTGTAGTAGTACGAGATAGGTTTGCTATCTCCAGGAAGATTTCCAGAATGGACCTGACCAGTCTACCTCACATTATAAATCTCATAATATAGTGTATCTCTACAGAGGAAGCTGGTCAGAGCAGTCATATCCTTTGTTCTGTTGGCTACACTGTGTGCTAATGACAACCACCAGTATGCAGTACATACTCTAACAGCATTGTGTGCTCAGTATGTACTGTGTGGTTTCAAAAACAGCCCAAGTCACAAAATACGCAGATACAATACAATAGGCTTTATTTGTTCCCTAAGGAAGATTTTACAACACTTCATCAAACAATGAATTAAAATACAGCTGCAAAATGTAGGAAGAATAGATATACACTGGCCAGACAAGCTGACCATAGTGCAATGACTAAAAGTGTATCGTTCTTTATCTATTTTAAAGTTGTCTTGAGGGATAAATTAAAACTTGGATCCATTTTCAATGACGAGTGGGAGCACAAACAACAACTAGATGGTAACAAGGCAAGTACCAGAGGGGATGCCTCTGATTGCCTTTTTCAATGTTCTGTCTGAATAGATGCCCTCCAGGCTTTTCAAATGGGCCCCCAGCAGTTTACTGGCCTTCTCTGCTTTTCTGACACTCTCTTCCTGTGCCTCAGTTGTGTTCCTGATCCAGCAAACAATGCAAAATAGTGAAATTTTCAGAATAAAAGCAGAGTAACTATGGATTCGCACGAACACGTTGCTTTCGTCGTCTGCGTCCGTCTCCAGAGACTTTGATTGGGGTGACATCATCTGTCCCCGAACTGTGGGCTCGTTGTGTTGCATCGATACCATTGCTTCTGTCAAAAGTTGGGGGATTTTCAACTTTTCCTGCTTCAACACATACGTCAGGCAGTCAGCTTCCAGCTACACAGCTAGAGCTGCCCAGTGAACTCATGGACGGAGATGGGATCAATTCAGAGCTCACAGGTTATTTGTGTGGCAAATAGGAATAAATTTAATTTGTTATTTTTGGTATGATGAAGAATTGACAGAAATGCCACCTCACGTGTGTTGCTGCAATGCTGCTGTGTGAATCCCCCGTAAAACATAAAAGTTTTGTTAACTAGTGTTTTTGTTAACAATTAGTGTGTCCAATTGTCCTACTCAGTTTGTCGTCGAGGATGATGTCCAGTTTTTTGTATCGTAGTGTAAATTCATTCTGCTTTATCGTCTCATGCGAGGTGTAAACATCCACAATATAAATTTTGCTTGAATCACTGAGGTTTATAAAGTTGATTTTGTTGATGGTTACAGTTTGCTTACAGATGTAAGTTAGGCTCATGGCGCCCAATACAGAGTCGCTGTTAGCTGACCTCCCCATCACAATTCCTGCCTGTTGGGCCGCAGGGTAGCTCAGTTTTTTGAGTGGGCAGACAATGAACAGAGCTATAGTCCACCCACAGCAAACGGAGTTTTGACTCATAGCCTGTGATCCTTTTCTGCATGTCTTCCTCCAATTTCTCTGTCACACTGTTCCGTGTCTGTTAACTTTCAATAAGTAAGCAAAATCTTTCCTGAGAGTGCTGTGACTGTTTGTTGCATTTAAGGATACTAAAAATACCCATGCAACTCACCTTCTAAAAAACAAAATATCACTTAGTTTTGTAAGGGAAGTTGAGGACAGAAGTATTGATGGAGACTGGGATGGTCCTCCTGCTTTTGGAAGTTTGAGTCTCTGCGTTTAATTTGGAGTCCTGCGCTTGGTGTTCCTTATATGCAACAAATCACTCACATCGAACAGATCCCTTTCATTTTTCTATGAAAATTGAAGAGGTGTGGTCAACTTCTATGGCAAAGCATTTCAGGAAGGCAACACATCTCAGCAGGATGTCAAATAGCTGAACATTCCCAGCTTTATGCAAATAAATACATCCAATGTGAGGCAATTATCTAATCATCTAATCAAAGTAGACGTTGATGTCGTGCATCACAGAATTTGAGAAACAAGGGAAATTTCTCCCTAAGTGCATTCCTATTCAGGACACGATGCGTGTGGACATGACATTTCTCGTAGTACAACACGCATTCAGTCTTATGGTGTTTTTTCAAGTTCACATACACTGTACAACATATAGAAGACATTATACAGGATGTACTGTGTCCTGGTACAGTGGATGTCGTCACTCCGTAGTATGTCACCATAAAAGCTGTTATGCTACAGCATAACTGTAACCTGATTAACCAAACACTGTGACCAGCTTCTACTATAGTCAGCCCATTGCCTTATGCCTTATCCTGATCCTTTTTTTAAGTTTAAACAAGCTGCTGATTGTGAAGTTGTACGCATACTAGACACTAAATTTTTACAAAATTGGTACATATGACTAGCATTGTATGTGGTTTCAAAAAATGACCCTAGTTATGGCTTTTCTATCATTTTCAAATGTCCTGAGAAAGTATCCACATCTTTTATTGTGCATGTATGTCTTGGTGAGCATGGAGTCCGTCTTATGCTTTGATATTTGCTGTCAAAATACTGTTGCGTTTAAACACCTATCCCAAACATGATCAGGTCTAATGCTGAATGTATTTGGCAACACATGATAGTGCACAAACAAGCTGTGTTTATAGGAAACATCCTACAGTGTGTACACTGTGCATACAGTTAGGTATAGGTATGTGGTTGTGTGTGTGCGCATAGAGCTCCATCTGCACACACACCTGAGGTTCACCTGGAGATAGTTTTCACTGTAGTTTTCTACCCACTTAATTTTGTAAACATAATCATAACAGTCTCAGTTGGAAAACATTCACCAGCTGAATGTTAGAGCCTGGCTTTAAATCAGCAAATACTTCATTAAGTTATAGTCCATATTTGGTTCCTTTACTAATCTCCTTCATAGGTAGATATTTGAGGAATTAGCTGATGTTGTTTTAGTTTGCATGGGAATGTTTGTGTAAACGTTCAGCACCTCAGTATCAGCTTCAGCCTGTGACTGTCGGCGTCTGACTATTGCAAGCTATAAATCACACCCCTTTAAATGTAATTTCCTATTTTCATAAAAATAACTGATCTGCTTAGCCTGTACTTGTATATTCAGAATATTTTTAACTTCCACTAATGATGGGGTACTCAGTCTATCAGTTGTGTGGCAGCCCGGAGCAGTGATGGGACCAGTGCCTCTGATGGATTTACGTCCTGTAGAAATAAAGAACAGACTTATCCTCTGTCTACTGTGCAGCTACTCCTTTTAAAGACCACTGTTGTTCACCACTGGCCACACGAAAGAAACGCATCCCTCCAGTTCGTTTGCTGTTTCCAGTATTGGTGTGGGAGCTTTTTGCCAGCCATTTAGCCCAGACTGATGGGAGCTTCGCCTCAACCAGAAAACTAAATGGATGTGGGCTCCACACCCAGAAGGCATAACTTAAAAAGAAGAGTAGTGTGTGTGTGAACTCAGGCTTAAAACAAAGTGTGTAGCCACACTGTATCACATCTTCTCTGTTCTGTTTAACTCTGTATCTAATCTGTTTTGCTGTGTTTTGCAGGTACATGACCGATGGAGGTCTGGGTCTATACACTCGGCGACTGAACCGGCTACCTGATGGCATGACTGCCGTACGAGAGACGCTCCACCGGAATACATCATCAGGACAGGGAGATGCTGACAGGTAGGTCTGGAGCATCTTCAAAGGGAACGCCACCTGGTTTTCTCTCACTGTTGAGGTGATCCCCTTTTATTTTAAATTTTTTTGTTTAAAGTTTTTGGTGGAAGGCAGTTTTGCTGCGTTTAATTTTACATTTTTTAATGCAATTTTCAGAATGCAATTCAACTGAACTTGTTGCATCTGATCTAAAGTTGAAAGAAAGTCATGATGTCTCTGTTGTACTTTGTGGTTGCAATGCTTTTTGCTTTTTCTCCCATATATTTACTTAATAAGTTAAAGTAATACGTTTTCTTCCAACTTCTCCACTACCGCTGGCCATGCCTGCTTGTCCCGCGGGACATAAAAGCGTATTGTCCCGTGCAGGTCGTACCGAACGGTTCGGTATTTTACCGAGTACCGTTGCATCCCTAGGGGACACCATCTTGTTCTGACCCAGTGGGGAAAAATACAACATTTTAGGTTGAAATGTGGATAAAATACTTCTGTAAATGTTAACATTTCTTATCCTGGAGTTCAACAGTGTGTTTGCACATGTAGAAGGAAAGAAATGGTGTTGAGGCATAAAGCAAACTAAAAAGCACAATGTCTGGGGCAGCTATTGTGTGTTGGTTAACTTGACTGAAAAAAACCTTTGTGCAATGGTTAACAGCACATGGGGGGGGGGGGGGGGGGGGGTACATCTTGCTGTACTTAGTGGGCTTTTATTGAATGCATTTAAGAATATTGCACAATTTTAGGGTGTATTTTCCTTTAGAGATATGACCTCATCCCCCCATTCTCCGGTTTGGATGTTGCAACTGAGCTTTGTGAAGCATGACACACTGCTGGGTTGATTTTTGACCAAGTATTTGTAATTTCTCGGGATTTATACGCCACAAAAGTGAGCAGATAAACAAATCATTTGTCTGTGAGACTTTCTGGACCATCTCGTGTCAGTGGAGCGATTTGGAGAGACTCTGCTGTCTTTGTCCTGTCAGTTGGAGAGAAGGATTTGGTTGCTGGTGAGCTGAGAAGCAGAAATAATTGAAGTCTGAGCAGAACCCCACCATGCTGTACAATGATGGGGGGTGGGAAGAAAGAGAGACAAGGGGGGAGGGAATGAGCTTGATATGAAGATGGACTGCAGAATGAATAGAGGTGGCTAAGAACAAATGAATAAGGAATAAATTAGGCGAGACAAAGGGCTGCTGTGGCTCAAAGTAAAACAGCACGACTGGGCTCTTCAGTCACTTTTTGTCTATCAACAAATTTTGATTTAAGTAGGTAAATGTCCAGCTGCTTATTATTTAGGGACTTAGCAGTGTTTGAAATTTTGAAGAAAACTGTGGTCTCATGAATCTTAAACTGATGTGTTGGACAGATGGATAAATTGTTGTCTTCATATGATTTTTTTTAAACGCTTCAAGGAGCCTTTGACTATAAACCTTCAGGTGTGGCTAATTTCCTGCCTCTCAGACTTTTGACTTTTGCCCTCTTACTGCCTTTTACCTCGCGTCCACACAAACACACACACACACACTTGGAACTTCACATTAAACTCCTCCAGCCCTTAACTGGAGCTTAACCTAAACTGTCCTCCTCCTTAACTTCTATCTCTCCAGATTTCTCAACTTCTCCTCATGCAGAGTTTCATCTCTCTTTGCACCTATTTTTTTTTTAAACCTTGTTTTGATTAGAGAGTGCAATGAGTTGAAGAAAGTAGAGAGCAATTAAATGATAAAAGTGTGCGGGAGGGGTCTGCCCACACTCTTCTTTCAATTGTGCATGGTTCATGTTTCCATGTGAGGTTTTAATTGACTCTGTAGATGTTTTATTTCTGCTGCACCTTGACTTTCTCCTTTCATGATCTTCAGACGGAATAATTTTCTGTTTCATATGATTAGAGAGAAGAGTAGGGGGATATTTTGAACTAAAAAGAAGGTGAGGAGAGTCTCTTCCTCCCCCCTGAAGGAATGTCTGATTAATTTGCTTAGTGCTTTAACTTTGGGATTAATTAGGCGAGTTTGGAAAGCAGCAGATAAAAAAAAACATTATCATAATCAGTGGAAACTGTTGGAGCTGGAGGGTTAAGAAGGGGGACTGTTTTTGATTATACTAATTTAATTCACGGACTGGAGGTTCATGGAGGAGTTTTGGGAGGTCGAGGAGAGTAAGCATGTCTCCCTGCAAGTATTTCCAATATTTTCCTGTAAATACACATCTCACTTGAATCTCAGGCATGTACAAGCTACATAAGTTTTATGTGTGATCTTTCTATGAAAACTAACTACTGGATGTTTTTTAATGATGTCTTTGGTTTGTGCAGGTAGGTGTTGGATGTTCCGGTAGTGCTGAGGCGAGGGAAAAAAAAACCCCATATATATATTAAAAAAAAAAAAAATATAATATATATATATATATTATATATATATATATATATATATATATATATAGTGACCCCTAGTCTTGCAGGTCACGAGCTTCAAAGGGTCGAGGGTCACTGTTAAGAGCGTTCCGAAAACCTTTAAGCCCTCATGCTAAAATCCTCCAGATCAGAGCAGAGCTGAACTAATGAGGAGGGAAAGGCTGCAACTGGAAAAAAGGGCTGAAAAACTTTCAGTTAACAGGAAAGCCCTCAACTACTATATCCTCAGCTATGTTGGTGATATGATTAGAGCTGTTGGATATGCAAAAGCTTATTCAAGCAACTGTCACATGTATGTAAAGTAGTGTGTGAGGGCAAGGTATGAAACAAAAGGACCCACAAGCCTGAGTTTGTGCAGACAATAGAGACTAGACACAGTGTGTATGTGTGTGTGTGTGTGCTCGTGTGAGCATGCTTATCCTTGTCATTTATCTCTGTGGCTGGGGAAAAAAGAGGAAGTAATCTATTATGGTCTGTCTTCTGGCTTGAATCCTCTTTTGTAGACAAAGGAGAAGAGGTCTTTGTTGTGTGAAGCTGGTGTAGTTCTCGGTGTCACAGATGCACACAGTATTTCTCTGTCCCACATGAGGAAATGAAACCGAGAAGACTCATGGGATTCACCTGGATGAGAGTAAAGAACAGCCATGGCGATTAAATGACTGCACTACAGAATAAGCAAAAACATAGAACTGAAAAGATGAAAATATTAGTTTTTCTTTCCATTATTTTTTTTTAACAAAGTTAGTCAAAAAATAAAGATACTTGTATCAGAGCCCCTGTGAGAGTGGCTTCAGTCCTTAATCATGCTTTTAAAAGTTTAAAGCAGCACAAAGGAACTTTTTAGGATCCCCCTGCAGGCATGGAGGTTAATTTTTTTTTATGACATTACATTACTTACTATTGGTCAGTCTTATTGCTCAGTCACTCTGGTTCCTCCTCCATCATTACTTTGAGTCAGTGGCTATGTTTCTAAAGCACACTTTCTCAAGTACACTTAAAAACAGCTTACTAGCTACACTGTGTGCTTTCATGCACAGTGTGCAAACGAGTGCTGTTTCAATGTGCAAGTGCTGTTGTGGTCTTACCACGTGACAAGGGCAAACTTTTTCTCTTTTGCCGCTTTATTACTGCCATGATACCGTCAAGATTTGATTTTCTGTCATTCAAATACCAAACAAAATTAACCAAATTGTCCTTGTTGTGAATTTAATCTCTCCCATCGACTGTGTAAGAAGTGGACAAACCCCTTGTGACATCACCCATGCTAACTAACATTTCTTTACTTTCATTCTGATCAAATCTGGCCAAACATCCTCATTTGAGATTAAATGTAAAGGGATATTAGTTAGCATCCCAGGTCTGTATAAACTAATCCAGTCAAGCTAAAACAGACAACTTCTGATGAACTTCTGGTGGTGGAAATCAAGAATTCATGTCATGAAACACACAGCACTTGACAAAACAGAGTACTCCAAAGACAAAAAAAAAACATGCACAAGTCTCCAGCTGCAATAACACATAGAAGAAAAATCTACATCAGTTTTAGTGGCATCATGTGATGGATTTTAAAATAAAGAGAGCACGACACTCTTTTTACAATGACAAATATCTTCCATCAGCTGCTATCATTCAATCATATACTTTTTCTGTAGTTATAACAATTTAAATTTTAACATTTTTTGCAAAGTATTCTGAATTCCCTTGGTGTTTAAAAGGGAAAAGCTGTATGTTAAAAAAAAAAAAAAATGTATTATTGCATTGTACAAAAAGTACAGATGATTTATTCCAGTAAGAAACATGATGAGTCTGGCTTAACTTTTACCTCAGAGCAATATGACACATTGTATTGGCTAATCGCACACGCACAAGCACACGAGTTGTTCCTGCAGCAACACTCAGCTGTGCAGATTTTGTAACTGAACCGTGACAGCTTTCCAGGGTCATAAAAATCCTCTTCCCATAAATCATTCTGCAGTCTTTTAACATCTGATAATCTCAAATTGATGGATTGATTACATCAACCAGCCTTGTGTTCGATCCTATTATCTGTATCTGAAACAGAATAACCCCATCTTGTGAAACCCTTCGCTAGTTAAAACCCTCCATTACACATTAACATTCTTCTGATTCATCTTAAATTGATTTTGTCTGCCCCCATCATCTGGAACCACCTCATAGCTGGAGGTCTGATGGATGTCGATGGCTGATTGTCTGAATGCATGTTTGTACGTGTTTGTTGTTGTGTGTGGAAGCATCTTTGTTAATCCAGGTTTCTCTCGAGAGGCTTGCAGCACCACCTACAGCAGAACAGGAGTGGCTGAACAGTTTTCATGTTTAAAGACCCACACTTGCCCCAAAACCCCAATATGTTATCTTTCTTGTCTGGGACTTGAGCAGGTTTCTAGTTGGCCTCTGGTGAAGGCAGACAGTGTTTCACCCTCCCTCATCAACTGTTCTCCTCAGCTGCCAGCAACACCTGGCAGTCCATGTGTTTCATCCTCAACCGATCTGTCTCTCTCTGTCATCTGTGTCCTCACCTCCACCTGCTCCGCTGGTTCAGCAGAGTTAATGTTATGGTTTCTTCCAGTCTCTCACCCTGTGATAATAATTACTGGATCAGTCTTCTCCCTGTGTTTCTGTCCTTTCAGCATCCAGCCAATGAAAACTGATAGTATATTTATATAATCACTGAATATGCACAGGAACACTACTTCATCTGTGCTGGTATTACTCATGCCGTTCCTCCTTGGTCCTGTCCAGCTGGAAGACAACATCAACCTGTGATGTTTCAGGGCAGCGCTAAGACCTGCCATTTGTTTGTGTTGCAGTCTGGTGTATGTGTGTGTGTTGGGGTCAGGCTTCTTTCTGGAATACCAATAGTGTTTGGGTAAGGATGGCAGAAGGGTGCAGCCTGAGTCAGCGTAGTTACCCAGGTTGCCAGGATTAGTGACACCAGGGCAAACGGCAAACTCATCTAAACCATCTGTGCTTCTGCTTGGAATTTGTACTTTTTTTTTTCCATCATAAAGAATTATAGCTTGAATGCAGAAAAATGACTGTTGAAACTGTTTGAATTGAGTATTGAAACTGAGTTGTAAAACTCACAGGGGTTTATGTTCATCCATTATTGAGGATATGTTTTAATCAGGAGAATGTGGATGAAATTTCTTCTCTTAATTAGTTATTCCTATAAAACATTTTTTCAGCAGAGCTTGTGCATCCATGCTCATCATGATAAAAGACTTCTAAACATTCTGACGTGTTTAAGTCTCTAAACATTGTGTGCATATTTATGTCAGTATCCTGCAGAGAATCAAACTGTATGAAATATAAAAGACTCTAAAACTCCTACTCACTAAATTAACAAAATTAGTTGTCAGATGTCTGGAAGGTAAAATTACAGATTTTATGCCTACTTTTTGAAACAATACACCTAACCAGAGGCAGTGGCTCTTGTGGCCTTTCTGTCTCAGTTGGTGGTTGTGAATCAGTGATGTCATGTACATCCGTGGTGTAACAGCCTCACTTTGGCTAAAACGGTTCAGTGAAATCAGGACTAAAAATACATTTACATTCTGTGAGCAACTCACTCGTGACAAAAGGATTTATATTAGTCTTCATATTTTAATGCACCACTAGACCATTTCCTTATGTGTATTGATGTTTTGTTTTGTTTTTTTAATGAGCTTTGTTTCCAGCAAAAAAATAAAAATAAATAATGGAAAAACATGTAAACATATATCTGCTTTATTCAATAACCCAGTTGAGAATGAACTGATATTCTGACTCACACATTCACACAAGCAGAAACAAATACTCAACACCCCATATGCTTCCACACATCCGCAGAAATCCAGACTCTTACAAAGCCTTTGACTCCATTTGAATATTAAGTGCTGTAAGTGCCTCCCAGCCACAGTCATGCCTAAAAGAGCATTCAGCTGTGCGGTAGTGGTGTGTGTCAGAGTGTATTTATAATGAAGCTCTGCCAGGGAGAAAATGTGTGGCTCAATAGAACTGTTTGAGGCAGTGTGAATCTGTAGCTGAGGTAAGGTCAAATGATTTCCCCAGGTAATGATGCTCCTACAGATACCGCATTTATTACATTATGTGCTTTCCCCTGAGGTCATATGAAAAAAGAGACAACATCCTCTTTCAATTCTCAGGTTTTACACATCCAGACATGCTAAAAAGTGTGTGTGTGTATATATATATATAATATTAGGGCTGGGCAAGTAATCGCGTTTATTTATTAACGCCGACATTTATTTTATCGCGTGTTATCGCATGTTGCTCACGTGCCTTTTTTTTGAAAAGTCTGTTACTGGCTGCTGTGGAGCCGAGAGAGAATTTGCAGGTGAATATGCGCAAAAGCTAAAACAGACATGGAGAGCGGTAAAAATCCGTGTATTTTACAGTTCGGGTAGCAATATTAACAATTCAGTCTGAAAAAAAAAATTCTGGACAACAACAAAACTTTTAAACCCAGTTGAACTCCCTGTTAAAAGTTTCTGCTGTTATCTCAGAAATTGCCTGTTTTAATGTTATGATTGTGGCTCAGGATTTTGTAGGTAGACTTTTTTTATTTTTCATAAAAAAAACAGAATGACATTAATGCCCTGGCAGTGGAATAAGCTTTATTTTATTTGACATTTTTAAGATGAGATTTACACTAAATATGTTACTGACAAGTGCTGATGTTAAAAGTGTTTGAACAACAAATGTTATGACACTTTAGTTCATATGGCAGCAGAACATTTCAATAAAAGTGACCTTTACACTACTTTTGAATTCATTATTTGATTTTCCGTATACAATGCGATTAATCGTGATTAATCAGGGAAATCATGTGATTAAATCGCGATTAAAAGATTTAATTGTTGCCCGGCCCTAATATATATATTAGGGCCGGGCAACATATATATATATATATATATATATATATATATATATATATATATATATATATTATAAAATCTGTCACTTGGAAGTGTTAAGTAAATACAACCTCAGAAGAATAACAACACAGGGCAACATCTCATTATTTATTGAACAAATACTAACCTAAAATGAAGAGGCAGTGTGTTGAAAACTATTCATTACTATGTAGAACCATCTTTAAAAATTTGGAGCAATAGTTTTCTGATGTTATCTCCACACTAACGTCTCAAGGAAGCACACATGCATACAAACCCACAGACCTGTTGAATAGGCACTGAATTCCTCTGATCATTGCATGGTCAACCTTGAATTGAACTTTGATTGACAGCTGTATTGAATGTTTTCCTTCTTGTGAATAATCTTTTTCACCGTTGAATAAAGGATTGTAAATTGTTTGGAAACGGTCAATATAACCCTTTCCAGATGAACCTCCGGTATCGGGGTGAACATAATTTTCACATTTTGCATTGCGTGTTAAAAACGAAAACGTATAATTTATTTATTCTTTTTTTTTCAAAAACGTATATTAAGTGTTAATTTATAAAGTTGTTTATTTTTGCATTAATTTTGACATTTTGTTGAAGCCACTGAAATAAACCCATGTAAATAAGACAAAATCACAACATGAGCGTCTGTCTCAAAGTGAGCAAAAAATGCTCATTGACTCCATTAAACCTGCTATTTTTGATCCATAAATTTATTAAGACATAAATTATGCATTTTCTGATTTCTGGGCTTCATTTGAGAGCTGACCCTTTGAAATCTTAAATCAGGCAATTTTTTTTTTTTAATACCATGATGTCACTCTTGCCTATATTTTGAAGAGGGAGAAAATACATGTACAGTGATCCCTTCCCAATTCTCGGTTTTAGTTATTCGCGGATTTTCAGAAATTTATAATATAATTTTAAAAAATCAAGAAAAATCGGAAACATCATAGGATGTTGTGCACATTCTCTCACACCGCAGAAATGTTGTGAGCCAGCCTGGCCCTTTTTAAGAAGGTGGCCTTATGGGTAATGTAGTGTGTGTGTGTCGTGGGACGGCAGAACAAAAACAGGCTGAAAAAGTGTAGTGAGCATAAACAGCAGCCCAGCGTGTATAGATTTACATTCTCTGTTAACCAACAGGACCCGAACAATACAACCTGTGTGATGTTACAAGTTCCTGCAGTGCCAGAATAAAGTGCTCGTTCCATGCAGAGAAAACCAGACTTTTTCTTTTGTGTTGTTAGCATGTTACATGCTAATTACGAGCCAAAAATATCACAATACCAGCGGTTTGTTTACTACGGTTCAGAAACCAGAGGCTGTGAAGGTAACAGAAAGACCACAGTTGAGTGTTTGTCTTGTTTCGCTGCAGTGCCTCGCTACTTTTTTGCGGTATTTAAACATATTTTAAATACATTATTTAGGCTCAGGGGGCTCCAACTCCCGTTCGCAGATTTTGATTTTCACAGGGGCGCTGGTCCCCATTAACCGCAAAAAATAAGGGATCACTGTATTTCCAAAAGATAGCAGGCTTAAGTGGTTCCCTGCTCCCCTATTCACCAAGGATCTGAGTGCTTGTGGTGAGGGTCGCTCTCAGTGGTCTGGAGATTACACCACTGAGCTCTGCTGAGATGAGAGCGTATTTGGACCTCCCGCTGCTGCCAGGGATGTACCAGTTCCCACAAGGAAGCCACCGCAGCTTGTGGCACAAACAAACTGGCCAGTCTGTGTCTCGCTCCATGACTGAAGCAATTCCAGCTCATTAGCGCTACATCCGGTCTGACGACGACTATCTCAGACGTCGATGTTGGACAAGCTGGCGGCATTGAGAGGGTGTGTGTCAGAGGTGCACAGCCACAATCAACCACCTTATTCAACCTCAATGATGCCGTCTGCTTGGATAAGCAACGGGCCCTTACCAGGCCGCTGCTCATTTAGGCATCATATGCCCAAAGAACCAGGCAGGTGCAGTGACAGCGGACGTGGGTTGTGTTGTGGCTTTTGTAGTTAGTCTGAAGCCTGATTTATACTCGGAAATCAGGTCATCTGCGTCGCAGAGATGCCCCCCCACCCTACACAGACACTTTGGTGCACCTCCCCAAAACTGTAGGTGACCGCAGACAGTGCCGCAGAGAGTGTCGCGGAGAGGAGAGAAAGGAGGCCTCTGATTGGTCAATTCTACATCCGCATAGAAAAGAGCGCGTCATTGAAGAAATGAGGAAGTACTCACATCTGTACGATTCTCGTTCTCCACACTACAAAGACAGCACATATTCTAGTAATTCATGGAGGGAGATAGCGATGAATGTGGGTCTGGATACGGCCAAGACGGTCAGGAAGTGGAAAAACGCAAGAGATAAGTTTAGTTAGTTTATGATTGTCCATCTTGCGTTGTGGCGTGGAATAACATAGCGCAGACCGCACGTCAAAATTGGGCATAAATCAAAAGTAACTGCGGCATACTGGCAACAAGATAACTGCGACACATTGCGATGAGTGAGAGTATACACAACCCATATGCCTGCCAGATGTCGGTGTACAAGTGGACGGAAGTGTGTATTTTATACACACTTTGTTACAGTAGGCTATTTTATAATCTGCAACAAAGCTTACGGAGTTTGACAATATTTGACCTGGCACAAAATATAACAATCCATATTAATCAATTTTCCTGCTAATAACTGACATGTGAGCCTGCAAAAAACAATAATAAAACAATTTTCCTGTAGCATAGTGAGTAAAAAAAAACTGTCAAAAAATAGGTTTTGCATTACAAACATGGCATTTAAAGAGTTAAAAAGTGACAATTATTGAATATTTGGTGTTTTTATTAACAGCTCAAGTTGATGAAATACAACAATGAAAATGAAGTGGCATTTATATGTCATGTCTTTTAATGAAAGGTGAGATGCAGACAGAGACAGAATCCTAAGAGATATGATGTTGGAGTTGCCATGGATACGGTTTCCTCAGACCACCTTCACCCAGGACCCTTGGGTTTCTATTAAGCCAACCAGCCTCCACTTTTGGAGTTGCACACGGTCACACACTCAGACAGACAATAGAAGGTGGAGCTCTAAGTTAGCTACATTTACTTATTCTCTCTTGAACTTTATACTCATTATTTTGTCATTTTACTTATTTCATATTGCCTTAAGTTTTCTGGCCTGTCCGGTTTCTGTGCTATGTTGCTCAGCTGAATACAGTTGGACTCAGCAAAGACCCACAGAAACACAAAGCTTGATCTGCCAGACAGGATACACTGAGGTTCAAAACTCAGCCAGCTTAGCTAACCACCGAACTGGTAAGAGGTCAGAGGCTTGGTGATTTGTCTCAGGCCCAGTCTGGAATTTGAAGCAGGCCATTAGGAGGAAACTGTAAACTGACACAGGACGGTCAAGGATGGTCTCATCTGTTATGAGCGGTTAGTGGATCCATCAGCACAGGGTAAGTCTGAGTCCTCCAGACCTCTCTGGACTAAAGTCTTTCATACCATTAGGTACAGATGTGGAAAGGGATGGTTTGTGGACGTTCCAGCTTTAAGGCTTATTAGCCACAGCTCTCTACATGGGCTCCAGGAAGGCTAGAAGATGGTCTGTTTAAAGGCTCGAGACAGACAGCATATAAATAATTTTGTCCCACAGCATCCAAATAGTATATTCACGTGAGAAAATTTAAATTTAAGAATTAAACCTTTTTTCTAGATACACTCCACAGAGTCCCAGAGAAACATCTAGCACAGTGCCTTTGTATATTTACACATTTTCCTAAGAAAAAATACTCATCAGAAAAAGCCTAAACTGGTCTGATTAGTGATGCCACTGGAGCTGACCAGACACGCACCATAACTGCAGCGCTGCTGAAATTTAATATTTGCAAGAAGCGTTAACATATGTTAGAGTTCAAGATGAGTACTTAACTTTTTGAAATAGTTTTTCAGGAAAATTTCTTGATGTAATTGAGAACACTAAAGAGAAAAAACAAACTATTTTTACAATCAAATTTGATTTTATTGGGAGTTTAATTGGATTTATAATGCAAAAATCCAGAAAAAAATTATCCATTATCTGAGTATTTTCTGATACATTGTTGCACTTTGTTGAAATTATGCTGGATAGAATATTATGTTTAAAACTAAAAATGACCCATTCTAACAAATATGTGGATGATACTCATGAACCAAAAACATAAGGATGGCATAAACCAAAATGCGTAAATGGGTTTGGAGAAGCTCTCTTGAGTTCTCCATCAGCGCATCTCTGCTTCACCAAATTTGGTTACAGATGATGTCAGCAGCGTGAGATGGCAGGGCCTCTTTCCGAGACATTATGGCTTTCCTTTTGTGGGAGGAAGTGGTGCCCTGTCATTCATCATGATCCACAGTGTATGTTTTAGATGAAAAATGTCTGTATCTTGCTTCTTTACCATTCACACCGTCACAGGCAAGACAAAGTCATTTGTTATCTTCTGGCAGCGTACTGTTTTTGTTGAGATGGTTAAAAGCATATTCCTGACCGGTTCTAGAGAACCGTTTTGTACTGATGATTGGTGCTGCTTATGTAATGCGCATTTTTGAACTGTGTGGCCAGTGAGTTGAGGTGGAGACACAGCTCAGAAGGAAACTCCTGAATATGTTTTATTTCTTTAGAGACCATCAGCATTCGTCATCTGGAGACACTTCCAAAGATGTTTTCAAAGGAGATGAGGGATGAAAAAGGACAGATTCTGGGAATACAATTCCTTTAATTTAGCAGGTGCTTTTACTAAACTTTTATTTTCATTTTTTGTTGTGAACACAGCAGTAGTTACAGCTACATGTTTCATTCTAGCATTGAGGTGAGAATGGGTTGGTTTGTATTTCTTGTGTTTATTTGGTGTTTCTGCACACGTGTCAGAAATTCCCCATTAGTCCCGGTGGTCTTTTAGCTGGAGTGGATGCAGCATGGTGGAGTCGTGTGCCTGTCTTAAGCCATGCGTGTCACATGGGGGAAGACTTTGGTGTGTGCTTTGCTGCGGGTCAACCAGTCAGATCTATAGGAGTGTGTGTGTTTACACATTCAACACAAAGAAAGAAAGAGAGGAGTCAGAGGAAGTATGTGGAAAAGAGAGGCAGCTAAAGGGACCTAAATGCTTTGATAAATTCTCTGACTGCAGCTAGCAAATGTTTTCCCAAGACAGGAGACAATGGGACCAGACACAGGAGAGAGAGAGCCAAAAAGACACACACATTCCTCACTGTGCTGTCCCGTCCCATCCTATCTTTTCTCATCACAGAAGGGACAGCTGTGTCATTTTTGTACCACAGGGCTCCTGGGCTCCGGCCCGGAATGTCCCGATCCCAGCATCCCCTTTGCTGCCTCCTTTATCTTCTCACTGCCCTTTTAGTCCTGACAGTCGCTTTTCACTAGCTTTAAAAAAAACAAAATGAGATGCATAGCTAGCTTAGCATTCAAGCAAACTCAATTTGTATTATATTTTTGGGAATAATTTGCAACTCTTCCTCTTTTTTAGTTTGTGCTTAGAGCAACTGACAACCGAAAGGCTGTTTGTCTCTGTGTTATTAACCAAAAAGAAACACAACTTTTTCGTGAATTGTGCGTTCAACGCTTTCTGCATTGATTTTGATTCTGAGTGTTGAATAAAAACAGAGTGAATCCTCCACATTTGATAGGAAAAAGCATGTACATGTATCAATCTACACTGGCAGTTGCAGATACACTTGTGATTATTTTATGATCCAGTTTTAAATTGCCCAAGGTTTCCTTCTAGTTATTACATCCTCAACCCTTTCCTGAACCTCATAGCAAGACAGCCACAGAGAGGCATTTTAGTTTCTCCTCAACACAGTAAAACTGGTGTGACAAGCTTCCAGAAGCTGGGTTGAGGTCTGGACTTTGACTAAATCATTCCTTAATTCTCTTACTTTCAGCCATTCTGATGTAAATTTGCTGTTCTTTGGATCGCTGTCCTGTTGCGTGACCTGATTTTACCCAAAATTTCTGCTTTTTTAGATGTCAGCGCTGCCAATGATCAATTTGTCAGGGCCTGGTGCTTATTAACACGTTACTGCAATCCTACCCTTGTAAAAGTATTTCCCATGTGATGATTTTTTTTTTTAAATTTTGGCTTCTTGTTTGATATTTTTACACAAAAAAACATAGGGTTTAAAGAGAAGATGCTCACTTTTACATGAGTGCACTTTTAAATTTTGCAATTTTATTCTATATTTGCCTCAAAGCATTTGTCTCAGACTGGACATGTAGCATCGTCTTTTCTTTCTAACTTAACAGCACAGATCTAAGTCAAATACTCAACCTTAACATATGATTCATCTGAAAATGTATAAACAGTCATGTGATATAGGCACTCCAAGAAAAACATGTTATGTTGTATTGTTAGCTCAATAGGAATAGATTCTGATTGATTCTGATGGTGCTGACACGTTTGGAGTGGAGTTGGCAAACTCGCCTGTTAACATCTCCATGATGTTATCTATGTCCCCCAAACCCTGAGGCGCTGAGAGTCAGACACAGTCAAAGTTCTTCCTTCTTCCTCCCCCGTCTGTCTGTCCTTCTGTCCGTCTGTCCGTCTGTGCCAGCAGACAGAGATTTGGGGGTTATATGATCCAGCTGCGGTGTAAGGACCAGTAGTCCCCCCTGAAATGCAGGAAATCCCCTTACTTCTGCCTCACTGCTCTGTTGTGGCTGCATGTCTGTGTGTACATTTCTGCGGCACAGATCCTGTGTGCATGTGCCAGAGCAAGGCTGGCTTTTTTTTTTTTTTTTTTTTTTTCCAGGGGGTGGGGGTTGTGGGGGGGCACTGCAGTACTGCAACAACCAGCAGACCAATGGTACAACCAACCACAGTCCCTAAGGACACACAAGAAAAGTTAAAACAAACACAACCAAAGCCTTTTTCTCAGAGCTCTTTCAAGCACGTCTATTGGCTGACCCGTGCAAGAACCCTGTTTTTCCATTGGCTGCCATGCTTCCCCCACTCTTTTAGGAAGTTCGAAGGTTTGGCCTCTGAACTCTGACCTCTTTGGGAGAACGGAAAGCTATCAAATAGGAGCAGGCAAGAGGCGAGGTTCCTCTCAGGAATGTCTTGATTTGGTCACATTTCATTCCTCCACTACTGTCCTCGCTTTACTTGTTTACAGGTCTTTTAGTGTCTTTAGCAAGTGGAAGAGGAAAACATCAATACCATCCTTATGAATGACAAAATTGCACCCAAAGTTTAATTGGGTACTCCAGTAGGTTTAAAAAGTCAATTTCCACAAAATCTAATCATTTTTATTGCTTCTCAAAAACCTAGAACTATTTACATCACAAGACACTGTTAAAGTTTATGTGACTATAATATATAATCTTATGATTTGGATGATTTAGAAGAGGAAGAAGCACTTCCCTTCATTCCCTCAGTGTGATGATCCATTCGATGCCGAGCTCACCGGCCCCTGTTTGGCACCACTTCCTCCTGGGGGGCCGCATGCGGTTAATGTCTGCATCTCCTGTGATTGGCTCTAAAAGACCCGGCGGTTGGTAACTGGCGGGTTGCTTTGCCAGCAGGAGGCTGTGGGCTTGGCCACGCCGCTTGGCCTGATCTCTAATTAGCACTGGCTTGTCAGCTGGTCAGGGTGGATCTGTCTGGGAAATTGCAGTCTTGCACAAACATACACTCAAGCACATAAACCAAAGCTGGGAAACACTCAGTGGAACAACTGCAGGAAGGGGATTGTCATTCAGTTTTTAAGTTTGTCTGCAACTGTGTGGCTTTTACTCGTCTTGATTCTTCTTAGGGTTCTTAGGCTCAAGTGCCTGATTTAGGGTGTGTTCGTGTGTTTGAGTGTATTATTAGTGGTGTGGCTGCAGCAGTGAAGTGGTTAACTGTCCCCGGGGAGGCTCATGTTACCAGCAGTGGGGCAGGTCCTGCCCTCTTCCCTCCAGTTTCCTCTGTGTTAGTGCAGACAGAGACAAACTGTGCCCGAGGGATGAAGCATCAGTGCAGCGAGTGACAAAGGAGCGCAGTTGAGGAACATCGCCAGGGCGAGAGAGGGAGCGAGAGACACTGAAAATCATTGGAGAGAGAGAGAGGGAGATATTTAGCCGTGTGAACTCTCTCAGCGACATGGAGTCATGAAGCTCTCTGTCCAGCTTGGCATTTTCCCTCTGCGCCCTGGTTCCCACGGCAACCCAGGCTCCCTGGCTAGGTAGATATGACTTTTTTTGTACACAAGAGTGCAAAAAAAACAAACAAACACAGATTTGTTTTTTAACCATGATAGCTTTGTTTTCTTACATATTCGGAGCTGTTGAGATAACTGAGTTAGTGTCAGGACTGAACAAAAATGGAGATATGTATATTATATATTCCTCAACTATGCACGTTTATTTTGAGAGAAGTGTGTGGGAAGTCCCCGTCGTGGCTGTATGGATGAATTGAAACAGTTGTGGTCACTTTAAATCTCTCAACACCTCTCAGTTCTTTCTGCTGCACGGATGCTTTCAACTCTGTAAACCATGTCTTTGCTTCTTTTTATGGTTGGTTCATTTTTGCTGGTGAATCCTGGAGGAAGCTATGTTCTCCCCGTCTCTTTTCATCAAGCTGTTAACAAGTTTGCTACCAAAAAAAAAAAAAAAAAACTGCAGATGCATTTGATCTGAAGTCTGACAAGAAGCAGCTGATTATGTTCTGGTGGTACTCTGGGATTTATGCCACTGAAAATCTGTGTTTTGTTTAAAACCATAATTATGATGTGTGTTTGTTGGTGGGACCATTCAGGACATCTGGGTTTGCTGCTGAGCTGCATTGTTTTGATCTGCATAAAAATCAAACCAGAGAGATGAATGATGTACTGGGAAAAGATAATAGATGGGTGCTGATGAAAAACAAACTGTCAAGTTCTAAAAGTGGCCTTTGGATTCTGACTCCACGATACGACCAGAGAGCACAATGTACTGGAACTGAGACTTTTGAAGAATTGGTACGACAGCTAAATGTTCAGGAAGGATTCATAGGGTAACGGCTCCATCTGCACTTGTGAGTCATTTTGTTTCAGTGCATCATTTCTTGGCTCAACCTGTCACCATTGTATTCACCTTTTGCGTTTTATTGGCATAACAAATGTTGCTTCATCAACAACGTATAATGACTTTGAAAATATTTTACTTCTTTTGGGTGTTTTTTTGTAATTGTTTCCATTACATGTGCTGAAAACTGTTCTTATTAGCAGTTTAACAGAAACACAACTATTGAACATGGGTTTCTGTTGCTCCAGCTTAATAAACAATCCCATTGATGACTTTTAAAATACAGTTTGGACACCAGTTTTGGAGCGTGCGTGCGTGTGCGTGCGTGTGCGTGCATGTGCGTGTGTGTGTCTGTGTTCTGTTGCAGCCAAGCCTTCACTTGCTGTCACCATCAGCTCTCCCTCTGGTCCCTTCAGACCAGTGTTTGCCAACTGGCTGGGCTTCCTGTCCTCCCACAGACTCTAAACGGATACAAACACACACACACACATACACACAGACCCCTATATACACACACGCATAGATATATTTACAAATATCCTTAACTCCTGGTGTGTTTGGTCTGTTCATAGGAGTCTGTTTGAACAGTTCACACACACACAAACACACCATGATGTCACTCCTCCGAGGAGCCTTTGTTCATGTGATAGACAACCCCTATTCAGCGGGTCTGTGTATGTCTGTGTGCTTGTGTGCGTGTGCATCCAAGTAGAAGTCAGTGTAATGGAGAATAAAGGAAGAGAATCACCAGGCAGTCTGAAACAGCAGATTCTGCCTCAATTTCCATCTAGTGCTGGAGTTAATTAAGGTTTTCTTCTCATATAAAGGCACACCACTATCAGTAGTAGAACCATAGGGACAAATCATGTTTTATGCAGAGTGAATACACATATTTTCTATGCAAAGCTTTTGTGCTTAAAGGCAAATATTGAAATACAAAGTGGATAGAATGATCATTTATCACAACTGCATCACATCTCCAAAAAGCATCTGTGAAGAATTCAGCCGGCTGATGCTGAGCAGTGTTGCATTGTTTTTAACGGGATACGGAGCCTCACACTTTCGATTTGTGTCTCCGAGCGCTGCTGTCTGATAAATGAATTTAGTTTTGGTCTCTGCAAACACGTTTGCAAAGAGCAGCTGTCTAATACAACTCAAGTGGACTCTTCCATCCTCTCTTCTGTGAAAAAAGTGGACTAAAATGTCTCCTTTTCCCTGTGTGAATGTGTGTGCAGCTGGGATGACAGCAGCTCTGTGAGCAGCGGCATCAGTGACAACATCGACACAGATGACATCAACACCAGCTCCTCCATCTCCTCCTACGCCAACACGCCCGCAGCACAACGCAAGGGTCTCAACACGCAGGTAAAACGTCACTCAGACAAAGAAATGTAGTTCCTCCAGTAAAATACAGCTGATTTATCTGTTTCCCAACATGACAGAAACCTTCTAGTGGATAAAAAGGCAACTGAAGCACACAGATTAATCCACAGTCATCTATCATGCAAATAGACTTGTATTTAAAGACTTAAGAAGGGTCACTCACATGAATATTTTTAAATAATGAAAGTATTAAGAGTCTGTCATGGGTGGGAGTATGTTCAACTTTTGAGTGGGTCCCTGGTCGAAAGATTAAAGTCGAATAAATCTCATTATGTTATGATGAACAGTTGGAGAGGGACTCATCAGAGCGGGAGGCAAAATTATTTCATTTAACTGAAGTAAAATTAAAAGTGCTCCCAAAGCAGGAAGAGAAACTAGATGAGGCTGTCAAGGACAGCAAAGAGGAAAGAAAAAACCAAGGAGCTTATAGATTATAAAGTGGGAGGAGTGATCATGTGAGTGGATCCAGGTGGGTTAATGAGAAACAGGTGTGAACATCACATGAACACCAATAGAAAAAAACCAGAAATTAAAAAGCGAGACCCAAATTCCAAAGCAGAAACATGACAGAGACTAAACTTAACACAAAAACCAACAGGCCATAACACATTAAAATCCTTTCAATGTAATGATTGTAAGTTCAACTGAACGTAAGTTTGTACACCCAACTATGTAATTTCTGAAGTTATGATTTTTATGGAGCCAAATCAAGGACAAAAGTTTTGCTAATTTGAAAATGAAATTGTAATTGAAAAATTAAGATTTGAACCTGAAAATTCAAGTGTTGATTATGAACTTATTTTTTTACAGTTTCAAATTTTTTTTTTTCAGTTTCAGATCTTTTTTTTTCAGTATCAGATCTTTTTTTCGGTTTCAGATCTTTTTTTTTCAGTATCAGATCTTTTTTTCGGTTTCAGATCTTTTTTTTTTCAGTTTCACATCTTTTTTTTTCAGTTTCAGACTTTTGGCCCTGATCTGGCGTAGGGGGCGTGGCATCAACTGAGAGGGGCGTGGAATCATGAGTGACAGCATAACAGAGAAGGCTGGGGACCTTCCTCAGTCATGTTGCCTTCAGGAAACGTAGGTTGCAGAAGTTATCAGTAGAAGTATGATTCAAGACTTTATATACACCATATTCACGTGATTGGCAGTGGAAAAAACTGACACTAGTGTCACATTTCTGTTTAAAAAGTTGTTTTAGACTGTACTTGGCACCAATCGCAGTATAAAAGCAATAAACTATGCCAGACTGTACAGTTCACACCTGATTCAAATGATGAGCTCATCATCAAGCTCTGCAGAAGCCTGATAATGACCCATTCATTCGAATCAGGTGTGTTGGTAGAGGGAGACATCTAAAACATGCAGGACACCGGCCCTCCATGGATTCAGTTTGACACCTGTGCTGTAAGGACTGTAAAATTCAGAACCACTAGCTACTGTAATAGCATAAAGCTAGTTAATGCTAGCCCTATGTTTAATCTCCAGCTTTCCCCACCTAAAGACGTCTTTTCCCTTTATGTACCTATTTACACACGCTACACATCATTATAATTTTTAAGATATTGAAAAAGTAGCTAACATTTCCTGGCGCAGCGGATGCCATGGAAAGTGGGAAATGTCAAACTTTAAAGTGTGGCAGTCTGGCATAGTTTATTGCTTTTATACTGCGATTGGTGCCAAGTACAGTCTAAAACAACTTTTTAAACAGAAATGTGACACTAGTGTCAGTTTTTTCCACTGCCAATCACGTGAATATGGTGTATATAAAGTGTTGAATCATACTTCTACTGATAACTTCTGCAACCTACGTTTCCTGAAGGCAACATGACTGAGGAAGGTCCCCAGCCTTCTCTGTTATGCTGTCACTCATGATTCCACGCCCCTCTCAGTTGATGCCACGCCCCCTACGCCAGATCAGGGCCAAAAGTCTGAAACTGAAAAAAAGATTTGAAACTGAAAAAAAAAGATGTGAAACTGAAAAAAAAAAGATCTGAAACCAAAAAAAAGATCTGATGCTGAAAAAAAAAGATCTGAAAATGAAAAAAAAAACTGAAACTGTAAAAAAATAAGTTCATAATCAAAACTTGAATTTTCAGGTTCAAATCTTAGTTTTTCAATTACAATTTCATTTTCAAATTAGCAAAACTTTTGTCCTTGATTTGGCTCCATAGATTTTGCTTTTTAGATTAGAAAAACTCTTATTTTTCGAACTTCACGTGTCAGTCATTTGGTTGTGAAAACATTGGCAGAGTGGTTTGTGTAAACTGATGTAAAACCAGTCAGCATGTGAGGAGCTTCCATTATTGCTGCAGAGGTCAAGATGCTTATGAAGGAACAAAGTACAGTATAAAGGAATCTTTCTGTGCGAGACACACCACAGGTTAATAAAGTCTGCTTCACCTGCCTTCAGATCACACAGTGGACTGGTGAATTATAAGACCTGACAGGAGAGCAGCTCATTGCAATTTTCATAGTGTTGCCTGAATAACTGCAGAACCTAAAATTAGTCCCAACTATTAATTATAAAAAAAAAAAAAGCAATCGCTTAAGCTAGTGAAAGCCCCATCAAAAAAATAATAATTTGCATTTAAATTGTTAGATTTTTTTTTTTAATTTGTTCACTCTGTGAACTATAAATTTGCAATTAAAGAAGTTTAAAAAAAAAGTTGCATCAGACAGGCCTGCATGTTCATACAGTTTAAATTGTTTCTCTTTATCGTGTTATTTTGTTTATCAGTTCAAAAGCAGTTATCTCTACTTTAAAGGGGAGGTATGAAGTCTTCTGAAAAAGTCATAATTTCAGTAATTGCATTCAGAGATGTGAAAAAGCTGTTTGTTGTGGTTTTGCCTTGAGATCAAGTGAGTTTCTCATAAGTTCAAAAAAAACAGTTAAAAATGTGTCTTTTGAATTTCGTATAATTATGGCATTTTTGTGCCTGATCCCTGATGTGGTCAGAACTGGTAGTTTGATGCTGGTAGGATTTCCCAGTATGAGTGTTGCAGGCATTAAACTGAAAATTCTTAGTCTTTAAACAGCATGTCGGAAAGATGTTTTCTTGTGCGTTATTACATTTGACTACACTCTGCGGGTGTGTTTCCAGCCTGTGACAGATGCCGAGAAGCACTCTGCCTCTAATGCAGCTCACCAAGCCTGGGCCGGAGATGAGGTGAAGAGGCCAGACGCTGGGTCAGACAGTGGGGTCAGGATGGATCCAGGCTCCAAATGGAACCGCAGGAACCCCTGCGACATCTCTGATGAGTCTGACAAGGGTGGTTCAGGGAGGAAGACTCCCTCTGTGTCCCACACAGGCTCTTGGAGGAGGGGCATGAGCACTCAGGTGGGGGTGACATCACCACGGACTAAAAGCTCCAGTAGCACAGGCTCCACAGGTTCCGTTGGCCTCAAGAGCCACAGTTCAGGTAAGACTGACATCCACTTCAGACAACTAATGCTTTTATTCCTTGATTTTAACTGATGAAATTACATTAAGGGGATCATTTTAAAACATTATAAAACTGAAAAGATGCATTAATCATCATTAATCATCAGACCCAGACCTCCCCCTCTCCAGACACCTCTTCCTGCTTTTCCAAGAAGATACCCAGGCCAGCCAAGAAATATAATCTCTCATATGTGTCGTGGGTCTGCCTTTGGGCCTCTTGTTAGCTGGACATACCCTAAACCTAAACACTCCCCAGGGAGGCGTCCAGGAGGCGCTATAACCAGGTGCCGGAAGCTCTGTTAGCTCCCTTGTACGTGGAGGAGCAGCTTCCCTACTCTGATTCCCTCTCAAATGACTTCTCACCCTACCTGTTAGAGACTCCAGGAAACTAATTTCAGCCAGTTGTATTCACAGTCTAGCTCTTTTGGTTATTGCCCCTTTTGATGAGGTTGGGGACACTAAATGATCAGTAAATAGAGAGCCTTGCCTTTTGGCTCAGCTTTCTCTTCATCATAATGGTTCAGTATAGAGTTTACATTACTGTAGATGCTGCATTGATCCATCTGTAAATCTCCCACTCCATTATCGTCTGAATCATGAACCAAACCTCAATATACTAGAACTCACCCACTTAAAGCCACACTTCACTGCCAACCAAAAGAGGGCATTTCATCCAATTCCAACTGGACTGAATTGAGAGTTGCTGATTCTCATCCCTTCCACTTCACACTCAGCTGGAAACCACTCCCCCCTGAAAGCTGTAGCAGTAGGACCACATCATCTGCAAAAACAGAGATTGAATCCCGAGGTCACCAAACCAGAAGCCTTCCGCTCTTTGGCTCTGCCAAGAAATTCTGTCCATAAAGGTTTTGAGCAGAATCAGAGGCAAAGGGCAGCACTCACAGAGTCCACTTCTGTCCCCGAACAAATCCCAGTCACTGCTGGCAAACTGGACCAGACTCTGTCCATTTGTATAGGCGCTGAATGGCTCAGAACAACGGATCCAGTTACCCATACTCCCGGAGCCCCCCCGACAGCATACCCAGTGGGATATATTCAAATGGTTTCTCCAAAGCCCACAAAGCGAATGTAGGCAGCGGGGCAAACATCTTTGCTCCCTTCAGGAATTTTAATGAGGGTAAAGAACTCCTCTACTGGTCCAGTCAGGATGGTACCCTCACTGTTCTTCCTCAATCTGGGGTTCAACTGTCAATTGCACCATTTGCGATAGACCTTACAGGAAGTAATCAGATTCAACAACGTTGAACTCAAGTTGACTTGAAATTGAATTAAAAGTTCAGTTTTTATTTAAATTTAAGTCTCTGTGAGAACATCTGCTATACAGCAGATGTTCTTGCTGTATAGTCGACCAAATAATATGAAATCGTATCACAGTTGCTCCAGCTCATCCTGCTGATGCCTTGTTCTCTACATCCTGCAGGTAAGACGGATGATGTAAAAGTTTCCGAAAAAGGACGCCTCTCTCCTCGGTCCAACGGTCTTCACCGCTCACCCTCGGACGCTGGGCGCAGCAGTGGCGACGAGGCGAAGAAGCAGTCGGTCACCGCCAGCCGCACGCCAGCCACGAACACACTGACCCACACTGTCTCAGACCCACAATCCCAGACTCACACGCTAACCTCACGTACGCCGACCAGCACCTTTGGCTTCAAGAAGCAAGGCTCCGGGATGGTAACCATGGTTACCGCCAGCGGTGCCACTATCACCAGTGGGTCAGCCACTCTGGGAAAGATGCCTAAATCTGGTGGACGCTCGCTGTCCGGAGGTTTGAAGTCCAGCGGGCAGGACGGGGGCTCATTGTTGGGTCACCATGACGACGGCTTCCTCCCCATGAGCGCCCGCTCCACGCTGCAATACCGCAGCCTTCCCAGACCCAGCCGGTCGGGAGCGGCCTGCTCGCAACGGGAACCGCTCTTCCACCAGCAGCATCGAGGCCGCCGTGCTCTCCTGTCACGTCTCACGGGAAGAACGCCATCAGCATCTCCAAGGCCAACGTCCCCGGAGGCCTGCTGGCCAATCAGACAGACCGGGAGAAGGGCGTTTCTGACATCGACAACCTCAGGAGCGGAGGAGCTTCGACGGTTCCTCTGACAGGAAGACAGCAGGTCTCTTCACCTACGCTGCGCAGGTGAGCACACACGCATACTGACAGGCCATCATTGTCTTCTTAGTAATCCTGAAGACACACTGGCGGCTGACTGTTGAGCTGCTCTCAGTGGGGTAGGGGACTCCTGTATAGGCTTGAATTTACCCACATGCAGAACACATCCACAGATCTCATCAAAAGCGCCTTTTACGAGACAGTAATCATTCAGCCGCAGTGCATGGTGAGCAGCGGTGAGTAAGGATCACACGTGTGGGCTTGTTTCACTCACACACACAGTCTCTGTGAGGCTAAATCAGGTCATTGTGAATGGAGGCCTTGAGCTGAGCTGATCGGCTGCCAAGCCTCAGCCTTGGTGGTGCGGGGGGGCTGAAAGGAGGGTGTGGTTCTGTGTAATGGAAGCTGACTCTTACCTCAGCGCTCTGCCCTCATTAATGTGAGGGAGTGATAACTCTTCAAAGTGAATGTGCTGCTATTATTGCCCACTGTGGCTCCAGTCATCACAGCCTGCCATTTAACTCCAACCCAGGGTTAGCGTTGCATGAGGAGTGAGTTTTGTGTGTGTGTGTGCGTGCGTGCGCACATGCACATATTGGCCCTAATTCAGATCTGAGTACTGGCTCTACCTTCACTGAATACAGGCCTGCTACTGTGTTTCTTGTTTCACAGAGTTATAATACTGTTGCTTTTGTTCTCTTGGCAAGGAACAAAAAAACACAAGTCAGTTTTCTCCCCATTTTAATCTCAAGCAGCCAAATGTTAACCTGAAAATTGTCCTTTAACAAATTAGTTGTTCCCTTTCTTTTTCAGTTTCATGCATTTCCTCTGGCTAAAATTGCCACACAGGCAAGAAAAGACAACTTTGAGCAAATTAAGAAAAATGTAAAGGAAAGAAAATTGATAAAGGACAGTTAAATATATTCGATAAAAATCAAATAGAATTCTTCTTCTTTTTTTTCTTCGTCTTTTTTTATTTCAAAGTGATCCCTTAAGTAATACATGATTTTGAAAAAAAACAATGATTTTACATAATAAAAAGTTGTGAATTTGTCCTGCTGATTGTAAACATAAGATTTCATCCTTTAAGCCTCTTGCACTCTGAAAGTGGCATCTGCACTAGTGCGCACTGAAACCCATTCATTTCACCGGCTTAGCACTATGCAATGACAGTTTAACCTTGCCAACTTGGCAGAGTCGAACTAGGTCAAAGTTAGAATAAATCAACCTTTGATTCACTGCATGCTGTGATGTAACCAATAAACACATCCATTTAGGACAATGACTAAACCCTCTTTTGCAAGCCTGACTTCACCAAACTATTCAGTAGATCTGGGTGTCTTGTGTATCCACCGCCTCATCTTCCTCGCTGCTTCTTGCCTTCTTTTTCTCACTAGTAGGGCAAGTGCTCGTGTTTGCTTCATTGAACTACACAGATTAATCTCTTTTGCTGGCAACACTGCATACAAACCAGAGGCTTTTCCACCTCCAACAGTTGTGCGACTCCACCAGGTTTACTCTGTATGCCACATCTCCCCACCAATGAATGTGCTGCAAAATAGGGGCTAGCTCAGCAAATGCAGCATTCAGTCTGCAAGAGGCTAGATCCTTGCTGCTTTATGCAACAAATACATGCTTTCACCTCTCAAGCCTGAAGGCATGCGCATAAACATTTTAATGACAAAAGTTTTCAAAAAAAATATTGATAAACCTGAGAGGGCAAAGTTTATAATTTACAACAAAAACAGAAGGTTTAATCGGATGTTATTTCCTCTTTCTGGTTTGAGCCAAATTTTAAAGTAAACCTGATTTTTTTAAAGGCTTATTAAAAGAAAACCCCAGTTTGTGATAATTTAAAGGCTCTCTTAACGTAGCTGTCCCTTGTTTGTGATTTACCAGCAGGTTATTTGGTGGGAAGCCCAGTAAACAGGCTCCGGTGACCACAGCTGAAAACATGAAGAATTCAACAATCATCTCCAACCCCCATGCCACCATGAACCATGCTGCTACAGTCATGGAGTCCCCTGATGGAGGTCCAGGAGGCGGGGACAGTGAGACCAGCAGTCCCCTGTTTGGAGGCAGGGCGCTGGGATCAGGGACCGGGACGCTGGGCAGTGAGCAGGTGAGGAGACACAAAGGATTTTATCAGTTACCCAACTGCAGAAGCACAGCTAAAAGCTCCTCGAGGAGATGCTACCATGGTAGAGGACCTTTAGACTTTTAATATGTAAATCACATCTGTTATGTTGCATATTATGCATTTCTTACCAGTGATCCTTTCCCCCACTTTTGTCATATACCATACGGACAGTTGCCAGTTGCCCAAGTGTAGCAGTCAAAATAGTTTATGGGTTAAGATCAAAGATTCTCATGTACCTTTAATCTAAAAGGTAACTATGGTTTAAATGTGTTAAAATGTCTGGGAAGATGTTTGTACAGCCTACTCAAAACTTTGGCATGGAAAAAAAAAATGCTATTTTGTTCTTAGTTTAAACTGATGGCACCAAGGTGTTGTTTGACAAACTTTAAGGTAGATATTGTTACTGAGCAGAAGAGTCTGAGCTTGCTCAGACATGAACTCTCCATCATGTTCTCACATGATTCATTATTTTTCAGACTAGTCATGAATCACGTAGCATATTGGTTTTCAAATAAGTAGTCATGTCTTAAAAAAAAAAAAAAAAAGGTAAAGGCAAGTTCAAAAATTGAGTTATCTTAAATCATAAGATCCTTCTTCGTCTATCCTAGCCAGATACTTCTCTTGTGGACTGGTTGAGACCAGAAAGAGACCTAAAAGAAGATATATGTTGAGCTTGTTGTCATCAAGAGGCCAGAAATACAACACCAAATGAACTATGACCGATAATACAATGTGTTTACTAAAGATGTGGGTTCTCAAAAAGCTGAAATGTCAGTCTTATCAATGCTAACTTTGGATAAATAGGATGGACTGCTGCTTTGAGTTCCTGAGTTAAGCATTTTGAACATTATCCTTATATTTTGAAGCAAGATGTTGCAAGAGGTGGACCTGCACCATAACGAGGTTGCAGCTTGCCAGTAATGAGGTAGTTCCACCCCATTGCTCTGTCATTTATGTTACTGTATATAAGACCATAATTCACAAAATGAATAAGACCTGCAAATCTACAATACCCTGCTGCCCGATGCAGAGCTTAAAGAAGTTTCACAGTGGCTTCAGTGTTCTGATCAAGAGGCTACCTCCATCTGCTTTACACAGCCTGTGTTTGACAACAGTAACACCACCTTTGCCCCCCCCCGTAGGCCTCCAGCCCAGGGTCCTTCTACTCCTCCACTGGGCCCTCTAACAGCCTGACATGGGGAACCACCTTCAGCAGCTCCTCTGTTCCCAGCAGGGAGGGCACACTGGGAGGGACACGGTGGGGCAGGCAGTGTGGGCTTTCCCTCCGTGAGCAGCATGCACACCAGCAGCGAGTCCATTGACATGAGCCTCGGCAGCGCTGGAGGAGGTGGAGGCCACGGGCCCCACAGGGAGGAGACTCTGTCCACTCTGGGTCGCACTGGCAGCGTCAAGACCGGCATGTCTGAGAGGTGAGGACATATACAGCCAATATGAGAAGGTTTTCAGCATATGAAGTTGAAATAGATTAGAATTATTATTCATGTAAAACTTGGCCATAATCATAGTTTTGTGCATGTAGTGATCAAACTTACTGAATTACTAGTAAATAGTTAACAGTAGTAACCAACAACCAGATCAAAAGGCAAAATGCTCGATTTGAATTCCTTCAGAGATAACGTCCTGTTTTTTTTTTGTTTTGTTTTTTTCTTTAAAGACGTATATTTCCCTTTTTTCAAAAGTTGACTCAATCTTCTGAGGTCCTAATGAATAGTCTGCAACATTCTAGGACACTTCTTCTCAACCAAGTCTTTACAGCTCTGTTCAAAGCAGCAGGTAGAGGCAGCCACTCCTCTCCTCTCCGCTTCATTCCTCTCTTATGCGCAGTGTCTCTTTAAAAATCGATCTTACAGAATCACCCCCAACCACTTCTGAAGTCTAGTAAGTGCCTCATGAAGAGGAGAAGGGTGGAGACAGGGATGGGGAAGCTGGATGATTCTACCAATGGTTTGGGCCTGTGCTGTCACAGTAGCTAAATGCCTCACCGAATGACATTTTTCAGACATTGGTGGCCCCAAACAGTGTTAGGTTACACTGAGTTTTTTCATTTGGTAGTTGCTTCAAACCACCAATTATGTGGCCTTAAGCACAGATATATATATATATATATTTTTTTTTTTTTTTTTTGCTTGTTATGGACATCCTGTTCATATTCAAGCCTTTTCAGACATGAGGTGGATGAATTCATCAGTCTGTTGGTCATTTTAATGTTAATAACGTTTTTCATAGCTTCTTTTAGAAAAACCTAAAACACAGACGGACAGGGCAACAAGGTTTAAGATACTGTATATTTTACCTTTGCACAATGCTTGATGGTACATTAAGGGAAATATAACATGACTCCTTATAGAGTCAGTTTTCTCACAAAAGTGTGTTATATTGTCAGAATAGTTTACTTTGGCATGTTAAGTCAAGTGTTTGGTATGTTTGGTAAAACACAGCTATGGTGAATTGGGCAGAGACTAAATATTGCTTTTATGTATACTATTAAAACTATTATACAATTGATAATGTGAAGAAATCTGCTTGGCTTCTTACTTGAAAATGTTTTATTACATTGCAACAACTCACACTTATCCCAGGTTTAAAAAAGATGTTACTAAATGGTTTCACAGAGATGACTGACAGTAATGACATGTTCATTTTCCTTCACAATAATGGAACGGTATGCTGTATTGTGATATCCCGCCCTTTCCTACCATTATTTCTCTTTTAGGATTTTAAAATCAAGCTAATGCACAAAGCATTTGTGCTGGTGAGGTCTCACTTCTTGTTTGCCCTCCTGTCTGCAGCTGAGCTTATGGCGTCCTCAGTTGAAACTGTAACTGTGGTCATTGTAGCAGATTCTCTCCTGACAGGTTGACTTAGTAATGTGACAGGAATGTCTCAGAGGAAACTTTATAGGCTGTGGAGTTGAAGGTCTGAGGCTATGACATCACCGTCCTTGCCAAGTTTTCCCCTTTCAGTTTGTCAGTCAAGAAACTTATAGTTAGACTCTGTTCTGAAATATTGGATCATCTACTTCACTCTCTAAAACTTTGCTGTTTCTCTGTGTGTGTTGTGCGTTTTCCTTCCTGTCTTCCATCAAGTCCCCTCTCCTCTCCCTCCGCTAGCCCTATATTCAGCCGAAACACGCTCCCTCGGAGGCAGGACAGGTAAATCTACCTGTGTGCAGTGTTAGGCTTTTGGTGAGACAGCTGTGGAAGGTCCTACTAAACCACCACCTGCTGTCACACAGAGAGCAGCACAGACAACCTCAGAGAATCCCTCTGTGTGGAAGTGTGTGTTTTTGTGGGTTTTGTGTGAAACACGTGGCTCTGTGTGGTAGTTTGTGGTTGTTTTTAGGACCCTAAGCTCCTGTATGAATGGAAATTTGAGTGTAAGTGTCAGGCTGTCTGTGTATTTTGGCAACTGTAGTTTTTTTTTTCTTTAGAAGTCAGCTCTAATCAGCCATGCCTGTACCTTTATTGCCACCTTGTGGTTCCTTATAGAGTTACACCAGCATAGGATCTTTACATGTGTTTATCCTCTGCAAAAATCTAAATCTTTAATGTTTTGCTTTTTCTTAGCTCTCTTTTGTCCTCTAAAATCTTAAAGTAACAATGTGTAACAATCATTCATTGCATCTTTATCAGTCAATGAGAAAACAAAACGTGTTTGTATCCAGAACTCTTGTTCCTTTTACGTGTTTTAGTCCGAGACAAGGTAACTTCATACTTAACACTTCTGCCTTAGGTTCTCACAACACAGCATCCAGAACCACTGATTTCTTTCTTTCCTCTTCTCATCACCCTCCGCATGACACTCTTCCTCTACATCCCTTTTATGCCAGTAAATTAACTCACAGATTTGTATAAATGTTTCATTATCTAGTTGGAAAAATATGAAATACTAATAGAAACCTTAGTTATGATACGTTTTGTCACAAAGATCTTTGTTATTGTTACACACTGTAACTTTATTAGTTCCCTAAAATATTCAAGTCAATTTTTAAATAATTTTCCTCAGTTGTATGTTAAAGTAAGAGATGGTATTTACGAGAAAACAAATACTTCCAGGATATTCCAGGTACTTCTTGAGGCACATGTTTGTTGCCTCGTTGCTTCCTTTTGTTTTCCTCTTCTCAAGTGTTTTTCTCCCACAGCGGTCCTCACTGTGGTAGAAACACTCTGCCTAAGAAAGGATTCAGGTACTTCATTCACTGTCTGTTGGACACGCTGCGTTTTTGCACTTTGATTCACCAAATTGTCTTCTGTCTTTACTTTATTCTGCGTCCATAATCACTCGTCAAGGCTTCTGCTCACACTTAATTAAAAAAAAATTAAACGTCTTTTTTTTCTTTTTTGGCACTTGGCACATGTGTTGTGTTGTGCTTCTGTCAAGAGGCATGCCATTATCTCCCCCTGCAGACCTATCACCATTTTATGCTGCAGCAGGCATGATACCATATGAGGCTCAAGTTTTCTTTTCTGCTTTTTGTTGCCAGTTTCTGTTGCTTACAGCTGAAATCAGCCTCCGGCCACCATGTTGTAATATCTTGTTTCAGCATCTGATTCATCTTCATGTCAGACCCCGGCTATTAATCCGACTGCTTAAGTGAAGGAAATCCACCTTAATGATCGTGGAAAGAATCTGATCCCACATCTGCTCATCCTGTAAAATTCAGACCCCCCCCCCCGGCCACTGAATTTAGTCTCCTGGTTTCCACTTTAACCGTTTCTTTCACTTCCTGTAGGTATGGGCCGTCACCACAGTTGCGAGGCCATGAGGAGGGCCGTGATTGGCTGCGCTCCCACTCCACCAGCGGGCTGCAGGACTCAGCCAGCAACTCCCCGTTCTCCCCCGGGTCCAGCCTCACCTCCCCCTCCGGTACTCGCTTCAACTTTGGACAGCTAGGTATTCCACCAAAGCGCCCACACAATACATTGTATTCATTGCATCAACTTCACTGTCAAAATTTTGACCTGTGATACAAAAAAGGCTCTTATTGGACAGATGGAATGTTAATGACTAACTTATTTTTCCGCTTTAAAAATGGGAAACATAGTCCACTTTTAGGTGCTCAAATGTGTGTTTTCAAAATCAATCTGAAATTTCTCACCCAGACAAATTTGATAACTATACTTTTACAGCTGTCTGACATTTAAGGCAAAAAAAAAAAAGTGATTATTTCTTTTCTTTTTCCACAGCATCCAGCCCAACCTCAACCGCTCAGATCAACCTCACTGGTCTGCGCAACAACAGTTTGACAAATCAGGACGTCCCGTTTGAGCCTGGCAGCGACAACCGACTGAGAAACTCCTGCATGTCACTTGACGAGAAGACTCGCACCATGAGCCGATCTGGGTCTTTCAGGGACGGCTTTGAAGAAGGTGAGAGGAACTGGGAGAAACGTGAAGGAATGGGTGGATGCAAGAAACTCAGTCTTGAGGGATTAAGAGACATTTAAGATAAAATCCATAAATAGGTGTTAACCATTTCCAAGAACTCCAAAGCCTCTGAATCCTTCTTTACTGTGCATACTCATGCCAGAAAAATGAATATTTCATGCGTTTAGAGGACATTACTCCAGATTACAATTGGTGCTCTATAAGAAAAGCTCAGTATCCCTTTAGAAATCCATAATCAGCTTTGGTTGAGCTTTGTTTTTTTTCCTCTCTTTGGTAAGCTTGTTTATTGGGAAAGTACCAAGCAGTGCTTTTCTCACCAGTAGGTAGGGTGGGAAGAGCTTTCACTGCTGGAGTCTCCTCAATCCTCCCAGCCAAAGAAGCATAGTGATTCGATTTTACAGCAACAAACCAAAGAGAGGGAGAGGGGCGTAATATTGTGTTGAAAAATGGTTATTTTATTGGGAAAAGCCAGCCTTCTGTTATATTAAAACACAGTTTGCGGTGAACTTCCATTTTGCGTAATCACGATGTTTACCAAGGTTAACCACATCATCATGGAGCCACATGATGTGTCTGTAGAGTGCACTTTTTTGTGATGATGGAGAAAAAATAAAACTGCCTCCTGTTTTGTAATTTGGTCGGCGAGCGCGGCAAATCCAAACAGATTACATCCCTTCTCTGAAGGCTGTGTCTTTGGAAATGCTGATGAAATAAAACTTACAGGTACAGATCATCGTCACAAATAGATTTCACACCTGCCAGTGGAAAAAGATTCATTCAGGTTTATCTCTGCACAAGAGGAAAGAGCAGGAAGGCAGCACTGGAAACAGATAAAATACAGTGAAAAAGCAGTGCCAGGAAAACGCGTTAGGAAAACTGATGATCTCAAATCATACAACAAAGATTTTGTCTTAACATCAGTTCTGTCAGATGTCCTACTTTATAAAACACCCGTGGCTCATTATGACTTACAAGATAAAAGCGTTTTTTATTTTCTAATGAAGTGCGTCTGATTTCACGGAGCACAGTCGATCAGTGGTCATGAGGTGGTCGTTGAAAATCATTCATCAGTATGTTCATATTCTAAGAACGAACAAATATAAAGTAAATCATACAGATGTTTCCCTTGAATAATGAGTACAATCTTATGTAATTTTCTGAATTCATAATTAAGTTTAAAAAGTTAATTTTCACATGAATGTTTGTTGTGACATAAAATTCATGACACAAACAGTTGTGGCCAAACGTTTTGGTAGCAATGCAAACTTATTTTTCACATTTGCTGCTTCAGTGTTCTATTCTCACAGTGTTAGTACCCCGACTTTCAGAGTTTTCTATTTTTCAACACCATGAGCTCTGAGCCACTTTATCACTTCCGTCTTATGACAGGGGCTCAATCATGTGGGAAAATGAACAGATCATCACACAATGGAAATGTACAAAAAGTTCAACATGACTGGTGAAAAGATTTCTCTCATGAAGCCCCCTTCTGGCTGTTTGGGAAATCTGGAAACGTCAAGTTGTTCACAGAAGGAAAAGATGAACGCTACCTTAATTTCTGTATCATGCTAACTGTGAAATGTCTGAAGCCATCTACAGTCATGGAAAAAATTATTAGACCACCCTTGTTTTCTTCAGTTTCTTGTTCATTTTAATGCCTGGTACAACTAAAGGTACATTTGTTTGGACAAACATAACGATAACCACAAAGATTGCTCATAAGAGTTTTATTTAAGAACTGATATCTTACCATTTTCCATGGTTTTCTTGATTATAACCTAAATCACTTAAGTTTTTACATCAATAGCTATGGCGTTGTACTGCCAAAAACACTGCTTTTATGCATTCAGTGTTTTCTTTTCTGTCTGTTTTAATCACATGATGACGTTTAGTGGTACCAGGTATTAAAATGAACAAGAAAGTGAAGAAAAAATGGTGGTCTAATATTTTTTTCCATGACTGTATGTTTGAGATTGCTTCAAAAGCAAAAACACTGTCACTAATAAAGAACGGTAACAAAATGCCACCCAAGAGCAACTTCTTCCAACAATTCAGGACCAGTTTGGTTAGTATCCCTGCATTTTCCAGGTGAATAGAGCTCCATGTTACAAGGCACAAGTGGTGGCAAAGTGCTTTAGAGATTGTGACACTAAAATTTCAGCGGCCAGGAAGCTCCCCAGATCTGTGATCAGTTCTCAGAAATCCAGTCGGCAATCAGAAGATCACAAGTTGTGATCACAACTTAGGACACGGTGAAAATGAAAATCCATCAGCTGTGAATCTCCATCTGTCAGGATTTCCAGCCCACCAGAAGCCTTGCAGAGGTTTTGAAGAAGGGTCACTGTAAACATTTACTCTTTTAAATAAATCTAATGTTTACCAAAAAAAAGCTTTTCAAAACTTATGAAACGCTTATAAATGTTCCTCAGTTTACCACGGAAACGTGAGAACAAGATGATCTATAGATACTGATGCAGCAAAGTTTACAAAAACCAACATTTGTATTGCTGCCAAAACCTCTGGCCACAACTGTATGTTTGATATTGTATGAGAAATCTGAGTATGTTTTAAAGGTTAGACGCATGAACATCAGTGACAACCCAGTGTGTGTTTGTGTGTTAGTGTGTGAGTGTTAGTGCGCGTAATCTAAACATGCTCATGGTGATTTTTGTCATAGGCATTAAGATATATTATTATTATTAGCCTTTATTTTACCAGGTTAGTCCCATTGAGATCAAAGATCTCTTTTCCAAGGGAGACCTGGCCAAGAGGGCAGCAGCATAGTTACATTAAAACAACAAATAACACATAAAATCTACAACATTAAAACTTGCTCACATAAAGCATTTGCACACGGATAAGGTAGACTGCAATGATCTCACTAGAGCTTTAAACTCATTCAATGTAACAAGGGCTTTAAGTTGAAGTTCAGATTGTATTTTATTCCAAGCAGTAGGTGCTGAAAACCTAAATGATTTCTTGCCCAGTTCGGTTCGTACTTTGGGGACAACAAATTGCAGAGTATCCATAGATCGGAGATTGTGACTTCCTTCTTTCCTTGCTAAAAGACAAGACAAATAGGATGGAGTGATACCCAGAATGGTTTTGTAAATGAACACATACCAATGACTAAGGCGTCGAGCATGTAAAGACGTCCAGTTAACCTTAGTATAGAGTACACAATGGTGAGTAAGGGGACTGCAGTTCGTAATGAATCTCAGTGCCCCATGGTACACACTATCCAGCATACGGAAACAATGAGCAGAAGCATTCATATACAAAACATCTCCATAATCAATAACAGGCAAAAAGGTTGTTTCCACCAATTTCTGTTTCACATGAAAAGAGAAGCAAGACTTGTTCCTATAGTAAAATCCTAATAAAAGTTTCAGTTTTTTTTTACAACATACTGAATGTGCTCCTTAAAAGACAAGTGGTCATCAATTAAAAATCCTAAATATTTAAAAGTAGATACCAATTCAATATTTTGACCATTTCTTGTTAAAATTTTCTCAGACAGTGCTGATCTAGCAGTTTTTGAAGTGGTAAAGAACATACATTTTGTTTTGTCTGCATTTAAAACAAGTTGCAGATGACAAAGTTGTTCTTGTACTCTATCGAATGCAAGTTGTAAATACTGAAAGGCCTCAGCAGGAGTGGGTGCTGTGCAGTATATAACAGTGTCATCAGCATAGAAATGAAAATTTGAGTTTGGTATATTCTGTCCAAGATCATTTATGTAAATAGTGAATAATAATGGGCCCAGCACAGAACCTTGAGGGACGCCCTTTTTCACTTGCAATACCTCAGAGGAGGAACCCTCTATCTGAACAGCCTGGGTTCTGTTTGTGAGATAATTTGCAAACCATCCAACTGCTTGCTGAGAAAAACCAATAGCTAAAAGACGTTTGATTAAAGTAATATGATCTACAGTATCAAATGCCTTTGAAAAGTCAATAAAGAGGGACAGACAGCACTGCTTCTTGTCAAGAGCTGCAGTTATGTCATTTATGACCTTCATGGCAGCAGTAACAGTACTGTGATTTTTGCAAAAACCTGACTGAAATGGTGACAGAATAGAGTTGATGGGCAGAAAGTCTTTTACCTGTTCACTGATCAGGGATTCAAGTACCTTTTACCTATATACCATCCATTGGATAGCTTGCTTCAAAAAACAAATCTCTCAAGCAAGTGCTTATTGAGCTTCTGCACAACCTTTCTGGTACCACACACCCAGTGTGTAATAATACAGGTGAAAACTTATTATTACACACCCACCCCCTTTAGCACATCTGCCTCAAAAGATTTTTCCCAGCTCGATGAGTGTGTCTTTCCTTTCAGTGGAGGAGATAATTACAGGGATCACTGATCGGTGCGAAAGAGACTCAGTGACATTCAAGAAACCTCAAACAAAACTTTCTCTCTCCCTCTTTGTCTCCATGTGCATTGGATTGCGGTTTTTGTGTACGCGTGTATGTTTCCAAAGTGTAAAGTTACCTAGGAGACATTATTTGAATGACAGGACAAAAGTCACATCATCCATCCAACACTTTGTTCGAAAGTCTTTAATGACTGTGACACCACTAACACCGTCACCTCATCCACTCACACCCATAACCTTACCTACCTCTATCCTCACCCTCTTCTTACCTGCAGAACTTCCACTGGCCAAAACAAGAACTGATGCTCCTACAACAGGAAGGCTGTTGTCACTATTTACTATCATTTTTGTTTTGTATTATTATTTTCTGTGCAGTCAGTATTTGAAAGTATTAGGACATGGTAAAAAAAAAACACTCCATGTTATTTTACTTTTCTGTTCAAGAAACGCAACAATCACCACATCAGAGGAACTGGAATGTCTGGTATGATATGTTTATCAAAATAAGTTCGGAGTTAGCGATAATGAGTGCAAAGATCCTATCACGTATGACTCACGAACTGAGAAATTAAACATGCTCCTTTTCATATGGCTTGCAGCACACCTTACTGTCTAGACAACTGCAGATAAAAGGGAGTCCTCTATAAAAACCAACACTTCCTCGCCATGAGGCGAATAAATGAACAAATGATTCTTTTAGGATCGGCCTGATTTCTCAGGCCTGGTTGATGACATCACACCATTGATCCTTTCTAAGCTACTTGCAGGCAGAAAACAGGGCTGCTGTTGTTTCGTTGCCTCTGATGTGCGATTAGAGGCTGAGTCGTTAATGGAATAGCTCACGGTGTCATTAGTTGCATCAAAGTTCGACTGTATAATAGACGGGTTTTATCTTTATGACCAAAGCTACAGTCGTTATGCACAGCAGAAGGTAGGTTGTGTCGGCAGAGGGAAACTGGGAGCACTGGGTGGGCAGGGTTTGTGTACAGAGACTGTGGGAGGTCTGTTTATAATCACACTAATGTGTGTACAGATGTACTTTCTAATCCCCAATTTAACTTAGTGGTTTTTATCTCTTCAGTTCATGGATCATCCCTGTCTCTGGTCTCCAGTACTTCCTCCATTTATTCCACGGTGAGTTTGAAAACCATCAAAAGTTAATGAAATACTGCAAGAATGTATTATTTAGACACATTTTGTCACTTTTCCATTTTGTCCATCTATCACAAAATCACTGCATCTTCTAGTTTAGCTCCAGTCAGGGTCATCATTGAATGTATAGACTCATAATTATAGATTCGTGTATCTCCAGGGCTTCCTTCATTATATAAATGGATCTATTCAAGATTCTATGAAGAACTGTTGGTAAATGTGGCTTTCGATCCTTCCAGATGTCTGACTCAGACACCTTGTGTGGACAGAAGTCTGCTTGTATTGACACAGACAAACATCCCACACATGTACAGCGCAGCTAATCAGAGCTTAGTGCTTCGCAGTGAAGCTCCTCCTCCCCCTGGGCTGGTTCACTCACCTGGGCAGGTGCTGTAGAGGAACTCAAAACACTGTCTGTTCCTCTGAGCCAGACAGTCACAGTCTAGCACTCAGAGCAGGGAAGAGAAAGGAGGCAAAATGATGGCAACTTTATCCCTGACGGGAACCGTCACGTCCTGGCATCAAACGGTAGGAATGAGAAGCAGCAGGCCTGTAGGACATTGGAGGGTTTTTTTTTTTTAGAGTTAGACGTATATTATATGAATCAGGTATTTATATCTGAAAAAACGTATTTTTTAATTCCACATGAGCATACATAGTCTTATACAGCTACAGCCAGTCTATCCTTTTTCCAAGTGTTTTTCCTTGTTAATTACGACTCATTAATTCTGTTTTTAAGGAAGAACATCACCTAAACATGTTGCCTGACTCAGTTGTTTTTACAGTCAAAGAGCTGGACGAGGCTTTTACATCAGAGTGAGACCTCTTTGTGTCTTGGCGACATCTCCAAAACAGATAATTGTTTGTGTCTGTGTCTGTGACAGCTCTGTTTGGGTGTGTAGATCATGTGAGCATAGATGCCACTTGGTAAAGCACATGCTGCGGCGCAGATGTGCTAACACTGTCACATGTGCACAAACACATTGTTGCCAAAACCTGTTTCAGTGCTCAGTGGCTGCTAGGTGGAACCACATGGAAAATCATTATCAGCTGTCCTGCCACAATGTGTTCCAAGTCCTGAACTGGAAGATTTAAAGGGAATGATTTTTCCGAAGTTATTTTAAAATTTGGGAAATTATACATTGAGTTGTTTTCAAGCATCAGCTGATCTGGAAGATGTTATAGGCTGAAGTAGAAGTAAGAGATATGAAAAGACTGTGCACTAATTCTAATTGAAACAGGTCATTGATCTATAAACAGGACAATCAACTGACCTCTGTTTAAAAACAGACTGTAAAGATGGATTCAGATAAACATTTCCAGATGAGGCTGCACTGCCCTGCGCAGTCTGTTTACATGTAAATTTGGGTGTTGCATGTCTAGCTGGAAAACAGCAACAGGGTGTGTTGTGTTCGTGCGAGAGTTTGTTTTGTTTCAGTGTTTTTTTTCCCTTGCTCTCTTTACACAGTATGTGTATTTGCTTCCCTGTCTTTTCTTGCCATTGTTCTATATAGAACCTATTGGGACACTGAGACACACTCTGTTTTGCACACACACACACACACACACACAGTTAAATGCCTTCAGGAGGATAGCTCTGCTTCCCAGACATATTATACCAGACAATATCCTCCACATTTTATAAAGCTTATCTCCACGGTGCTAAGAAATTAAAAAGGAGTCTGGACATGTGCAGTCTGACCCCCGGCAGATTGAACAAGTCTTCTTTTTCATTAGTGCGTTTCACAAGCCAGTCGAGTCTGTCATCTAATGATTTTCTCTTCTGCTGTTTGATTTACAGAACGAGGAGAAGTCTCAGTCAGAGGTAAGCGTCAGCCCGCCCACAGCACCTCTTTAATTTTCTATGTAGACGCTGGACTTGTTGCAACATGGGGATGTTTTCACGGTTGTATCCAGTTACGTGTAAAACCATTTTGTGGCTGACCGTGTAACAGGCTCTTGCTCCGCTCTGAACACCTGTGAACATCTGTCTGTGCTCTTTTATGCTTTCGCGGTGTTTCATCTGTTAACCTGAACATATCGGAGCACAAATCTGGGAGTCTCCCCTGTTTGTTTAGCCATTTGATTTTTATTGCTTGTGTGGAGCAGATCTATATGCTTTTGTCTCAGTTCTTTTTGATGTCATGCCCTTTCTGTTTTCTTTGGGTTTTTTTTTTTTTTTTTGCATCTGCAGATCCGTAAGCTGCGTAGGGAGCTGGATGCCTCCCAGGAAAAAGTTTCCGCCCTCACGACACAGCTGAGTGCTAATGTAAGTGAAAAAGCACTTCAGCGCACACAAACACACCCTGCAAGAACTTATTTGAACATGTACTTAATTTCCTTCCAGTATTTGTCATGCCACAAATATAATCACTTATAGCAGCATTTTTTGTTTTCTTTTTAAATAAGCAAAGATTGTACAAATTTTTCCAGTTTATAGGACACAAAATAAAACAAAGTTAGAAGGTGGTTATGAAATACTGGCACAAAATATTTTGAATCCTGTGTGTTAAACCCATTAAGCCCTGATGCCACATATATGGACTTTGACCATTTAAACCAGGAAAAACACACATTACATGAATGCTTTTTCAAACCCACACAGACTAAAATATTTATAAGCCTGAGAACAAAGTCAGTCATTTCCGTGAAAGCCAAAAGTTTAACTTCTCATATGGCTTTTATTTCATGTTTCCAGTTTCTTCAGAAGTTGAGAGATAAAAGATTTTAGTGGACAATTCAGGGTTTTACAGGAAACCCTCAGGTCTTCGAAGGATTTTGTTTTTTGTCTTTGTTTTTTTATGTGGCTATAGGTTTTTAACTTGAATAGCTATAACCTGCAGGAGTCTGTTTTACAAAAAACACCATAAAATCTGTCTGTCACACACCCAAACATTTTCGAAACACAAGTATTCACTAACAACGAATTGATAGCTCCCACAAAGCATGTTGATCTAAGAAGGCATCACTTTCCAACTGGCAGAGCCATCAGTAAATCTCTGAACCCGTCTCCAGACAGTCATTTCTGCTAGCCTCCTGTCCATGTTGCACATGTCTTGCCACGCTTCGCTTGTAATCAGCGACAGGAATGAGTCCATGATGATGGTTTATTATACTGTGGAGCAAAGATATGGAAGGAAGGCAAAGGTGTTGGATTACAACGAGGACTCAAGTCTCAGCACAGTGCTGTGAGACTGTCCCTGATGTGGACTGAAGATTTACTGCTCCTGACGCCCAGATACAATGGTGCATGGTGCAAGTGTTGAAAGATGCGAGGGGTTTGGGTGGGGTGTTGGGCTTTGTTCAAATATTTGATTACATGACACACACAGATGATGAAATATCTGAACACACCTTGAAGCCCCCCAGGGGGAGAGAATCTAAGAACAGTTCCTCCTGCAAAAAAGTTGCCACTTTGACTTCGCACATCTGTCAACGCCTTACTCAGCTCTCATATTCAAACATTTTCAGATCTTTTGTTGTAAATGTTTACATTTACAAACTGAATCCTTGAATTCTAAATCCTTTAAATATTTGATGCACATCTTTTTAAATCTGCTTTTCCATCTTGTTTCCACATGATCTATCTTTACACTTTCAGAGGGTCATTTCAGGGAGCTCTTGACTAGATGAAGTGAGACTCTAAAAATGCTTCAGACTGTTTTTTCAGATAAAGGCTAGAACATCTTGGACTGCCTTTGGCCTTGAATGAGTGAGTGGCTCCAGCTTCAAGGACTGTTTTCAGTAAATATGCGTACCAGTTTAGGTTCAGTTTGTGTAATGTGACTAGCAGGTGTTGGTTTTTATCACAACGTGTTATTTTGTGTGATTGTTGGGGTTTGGCTAAACGCCTGCTCGGTGGGTTAGTGGTAGTGCTGTCACCTACCATGCAGGAGGTCTGGATTTGACCCTGAACAGGGAGAAGCTGAAATGGAAGCAAGCGTTTGGGTTTGGCTATGTTTTTGGTTATGAAGTGTTTGGGTTTTGCACTCAAGGTTGAAGCAGTTGTGTTAATAGCCCAAATATTTTCTCGTCTTGTTTAGTTGTGACAGAGTCGGCTGTTGGATTTTCTCAAGGGAATTGCTGACTCAGATTGTTTTTATTCACTTATATTATAAAACAGACAGTCTCTCCGCATCATTTTCTCATACACAGTCCAGTACGACAGCTGCAGCTAACTTCTTCTTTTCATGGCATCAAGTCGGCGTCACCCTGCAGTGAAGGACAGAGAGACCTGGCTACCTTTAAACTTTAATTCCTCCACAAATGGAGGTCAGAGAGAGAAACAGCAGAGATACAGCCAAGGCTGGCTTCCTCTTACTGTGGATACAACTCTGAAAGAGGTTTATTAAAAAAAAGCCTTTTGACTTTGGTTAAAACCTGGTGGCCTGCTTGGTGTATAGGGCTTTTTTTTTCTTTCTGCAGTTTTCATCAAGATGTTTCTTTATATTTTTTTTTGTAACTTGGTTGTCTCTCCCCACAGGCTCACTTGGTGGCAGCGTTTGAACAGAGCCTGGGCAACATGACCATCAGGCTGAAGAGTCTCACTTTGACCGCAGAGCAGAAGGTGAAAGCAGCTGCTGAACACTAATCAGGACACACATTCAAAGCCTTTGCAGATGATTTTTGTGTCTTAAACCTCCTCTTACTCTGCCTGTGAAGGACTCTGAGCTTAATGACCTGAGGAAGACCATCGAGCTGCTGAAGAAGCAGAACGCTGTCGCTCAGGCAGCCATCAATGGAGTCATCAACACGCCTGAACTTGCACCTAAAAGCAACCGGACAGGTACAAGACAAACAATTCTGTGTGACATTTCTTTTTTTTTCTCTCTCTTTTATTTTTTAAGTTGGACATTGCAACAAGAAGTTAGAGTGTGCCAGGTTTTTGGTCTAACTGCTCAGTGTCATGTTACAAAGAGGCAGGAGCAGCGGCGCTGAGAAGATGGCTGGAACACCGGAAATGATTTTAACTTAGCTTTACTTTATATTCATTTCTGTTTTGCCTCGATGAGCCACCATGAGCTCGACCACGGAGGGACCAGCCAGGTCCCTGCATAATATCACTTCAAAGAGTCCTGAAGGGATATAACCCTGAAACATCTTGAATAAATAAGTAAAAATGAAGAACTGGTGATAATACAAAGAAGAGACCAAGAAGCATATGAGCAGAAAGCATGTGGCTACTAGAGAAGAACTGACAACCCCTGCTCTATCTGCAGATATGCTCATAGTCTTCATGTTGGCTCATGCAGTCTCACGTGGAAATGATCAGGACGGCCGCACAAACCATGGTTCTGTTTTCTTCAATCAGACTTTGGAAGTCTAGGTGGTGCATAGGACCAACTATTTTCTCCAAATACTAATTTTGCAAAAAAATAAATAAAATCACGACTTTTACAGCGGAAGGTGTTTACAACAGCGTTGATTTAGAGTAGTACTATATAACACCCAAGAACAATAAATCACTTTCCAACTATTCTTGTGATTGTTTTTGTTACATTTTTGTCACTTTTTTTTTTTTTTTTTTTTTTTTGCCATTTCCACTTTGCCATATCAGGCATCCTCTTCTCTAAAAATGTATGCAGTGTCTGAAGAAATGAGCTATACATATTCTTCCTTTATAAATAGTAGCTTGTGTACAGAAAAATGCATAGTTTTGTCTGATTCATTTCTGCATCTGGCTCCTGGTGTTTGACATACTTTTTTTTTGTTATCAGCAGAGAAAAACCTCCAATATAGAAGCAGGCAAACTGACATATTCAGTTAAAGCTGTAACTGAGTTAAACCTTTTGTCTGTCCCGTCTCCTCAGCCAGCGGTAACAGTAGTCCACAGCAACAGCAAAAACAGCAGCAGCAGAATCAGCAGCAAAATCAGCAGCCAGACCTGCGCATCAGACGGCAGCACTCCTCCGACAGCGTTAGCAGTGTCGCCAGCGCAACCAGCCACTCCAGTGTGGGCTCCAACATAGATGCTGATGCAAAAAACAAGAAGAAGAACAAAAAGAACTGGGTAAGATGGTGGACGTTAAAGTCAGTGTGTGCCAAATTATTGAGCAGCAGCCAATCAGAACTCATGGTGGTTTACTGTATTTGTCTCTGCATTTTTGTCTGTCTTGGTGTCACATGTCTGGGTTTCTCCCCTTTAGCCATCTTTTACTGGGGAAAAGGTGAATATACAGGACTCTTTTACACACTGTAGAAAAAACCAAGGAATGGTGGATTTGGTTTGGTTATTTGCAGATCAAAAATAGAAAAATCATCAGATGATTTGGTTGAAAATTGGGCTGAATTTGCTTGGAGCTGTTGCAAATGACCAAATCAGTGCTTCAGTTGAAGATAGTGTTTATACCGTAGCTCTTCTTTCACTTGCCACTTAAGATATAAACTTCTCTTTTGTATTGCTGAAAGACACTTCTGTGCACCGGAGGACGAGTCAAAGATGACGATGTATGCAATCTTCTTTTTTTTTGCTTTTTGCCTTCCCATAGACTGAAACTTTATACCCCCTGTGGTTATTGATATCTTATCCTGATGTTTTGAGCTGTGATGCTGAAAGAAATCGTCTCAGTTTCCTGCTTTAGTTCACAGTGATATTAGTGATCCTCCATTGTGTGTGGATGTGCATCCAGCTGTCGGTGTTTCTGTAGATGAGACCTCACAGGAGGCTCGTGCATGCAGGTGCTGATCACACTGTCTGTGTAATATGCAGTGTATAGGGGCTGCGTGGGCTGGGGGCTATGTAATGGATCGTGAAGGACCCTTCCTTTCATGGTTGTTATGTAGAATTCACTTCAGCTGCCTGGAAGTCGCATCGTATTTAGTTTCGTAGGGGTTTCTAGTTTAATCTCTGCCCCTCCATGACACACTAACACACCCAAACCCATATGAACATGTGCTGTTTTGTCTCTTTGTCTTCCTTTGCTTCGCTTCTTGTGGCAGGTCTATGAGGTAAGAGTGGTATGCCATGTGAAATGAAAGAAACGGAAGCCTAACCCCTGCACTTTCTATAAGTTACTAACCACCTTCCTTTTCTACTCCTCCTGCTGACCTTTGCTGCCACCGTAGTGCCTTTTCTCTCATCCCAACACTGCCTCCTTGAGAAACTACTCTTATGACACTTAAGCTGGCTCATTTTAGTAAAAAATCCACTTGAATATACTGTTGGATAAAAGGTGTCTGTGGTAGTAGTTCTTTGTTACTCAAGCGCCAACTGAAGAAGATTATTCACAGTGGATTTCTCCTTAAAACTAAAATTGCATTATGGTCCTTGCGCAAAAGCACACTTTTTTTTTTTTAGCTCACCTTTGAATGCACTGTGGTTTAAGAAAAGTTAGAATAATAGGCTAATTATAATGCTACAGTAAAAGATAAGTGCTTCATCTTATGAGTGATTGTGGGTCTAGATACAGTCATGGAAAAAATTATTAGACCACCATTTTTTCTTCACTTTCTTGTTCATTTTAATACCTGGTACCACTAAACGTCATCATGTGACTAAAACAGACAGAAAAGAAAACACTGAATGCATAAAAGCAGTGTTTTTGGCAGTACAACGCCATAGCTATTGATGTAAAAACTTAAGTGATTTAGGTTATAATCAAGAAAAACATGGAAAATGGTAAGATATCAGCTCTTAAATAAAACTGTTATGAGCAATCTTTGTGGTTATCGTTATGTTTGTCCAAACAAATGTACCTTTAGTTGTACCAGGCATTAAAATGAACAAGAAACTGCAGAAAACAAGGGTGGTCTAATAATTTTTTCCATGACTGTATATTTGACAACATCATTGTTATAAGTTATCTGGCCAAAACATTTTTAAGTTACAGTTACATGGGAAAACCCCTTTTTCAGAGTTCAAATGCAATTAAAATACACACACATGAACAGAGCATGGGAGGGAAACTTTGCATTGTCCATAAATAAAACTCACTGCACAAGTCTACCCAGAATGCCTTTTCTCCCTATGACTCACGTACACTTTTCTGCAGCCATTTTCCCTCACTTTCCCTGGCACGCACGTCTCTGAGCTGTGGATTTTTTTTAAAGGAACCTTGCCTGCTTATCACGTTTTTGTTTTGTTTTTTTACTTGCAGCTACGAAGCTCCTTCAAACAAGCATTCGCCAAGAAGAAATCTCCCAAGTCAGCTTCTTCTCACTCAGACATCGAGGAGATGACGGACTCGTCGTTGCCTTCCTCCCCCAAACTGCCTCACAACGGCTCTTCAACCACAAGCCACATGCTCAGGAATACACATTCCAACACTCTGTAAGTATCTGCAGACTTACGGCTGCTTAAGCTGTATGTGCGCTACAAGCCCACTAAGTGTTGCTCAAATCACTGTATTTAAAGTCTTTGGATCACATTATCCGTCACGCAGATTGTCAGAGTGTTTGGACAGTGAGGCAGAGACGGTTATGCAGCTGCGGAGTGAGCTCAGGGAGAAGGAAATGAAGCTGACCGATATCCGCCTGGAGGCCCTCAGCTCTGCACATCAGCTGGACCAGCTCCGGGAGGCCATGAACCGTATGCAGGTCTGCAGACACACAAAAACACACGAGAGCTTCACAATGAAGGTTGTTTCAGCATTCCAGATCTCTTTGATCAACGGTTATATGTATCAGAAATATAAAAGAAAGCATGGACCAGAGATTTTCTGTCACTTCAGGGTTTGAAGGGATGATGAATGCAGGTGCTTTAAAGAGGCTGACATGATCTGTGTGTGTGTGTGTTTATCAGCTGGAGATTGAGAAGCTGAAGGCAGAAAATGACCGTCTGAAGCTGGAGAGTCACGGCAGCAGGACGGGCTCTCAGGCCTCCATCTCATCCTCTCCTCCCCCCCACACGCACAGCCAGACCCCCGGGCCCGGTCCCGGCCTTTCCCAGCACAGTCTCAACCTCACCACCAGCGAGTCCACCAGTCTGGGTAAGTTACAGCCACATTTTTTTGACTTAAATGTTTTGTCTGAGTATCTTTAGCACCGGTAAAACCTTCTGGAGTGGCATAATTTCCCTAAAAGAAGAACATAGCATAGACATGGAAGTGGAGAATATCAAAGCAAATATTATTTTTGTGACCTTGCTCCTCTTTCCTGTCAGACATGCTCCTGGACGACACCAGTGGGGAGGGAGGGATGAGGAAGGAGGGGCGACATGTGAAGATCGTTGTCAGTCTGGATGACGAAAACAAGTGGGGAGAGGTGAGTCCTGTTTTTCACATTTGTTATTGTGCAAATATGGCTTTTTGGTTTACAAAATCTGTTTTATTTATTTATTTTTTTCTTCTTTTCTCAGGAGGGCCACCTACGGCATTTTCTCATTGGTCGCATTGGTGTTAGTGGTAAAACCAAATGGGATGTCCTGGATGGAGTTGTCCGAACGGCTTTTCAAGGTAAACCACCACAGATGTGCACACTGTTCCCAGTTCTTTACGCTTCACTCTAAAAAGCCCTGAGCTGGTCAAACTGCATCAGTGGCTCTTCATAAGCTTCAAAAGCAAAACATAAGCAACAACTACTAAAATATCTCATGATATTGAGGTCTTGAGAGTTTTTGTTTAAAGAAGTAACATGTACTGTAACCTGCTCTTAGTTTTAGCATAAAACAAGAATTTAGATGGAAAATATCACTATGTAGAAAAATGGACATGAATATTTTACTGAAAATAGATTGTGGTGCTTTAAATAATATGTAATATTCTATTTTCATATAAACTCCTCTTCAGCACTGATCTGAAATTAACAGGATTTATATTGTGAACATCAGTGCATTGACGAACAGAAATAAAACAAAAATATCTATGCATATCTGAATATGAAATTACAACTAAAATTTAGTACTAGGCCTCAAAAACCAGATACATTTTTAGGGTAATCTTGGAACATTGGAGAAGGGGTAGGATTAGTTAAGTTTTACTTCTTCCTACCCCTTTTCAGACATGTTAAACCAGATATGTGTTTTGCATATTGATATGTATATGTATGTATAGATCGGTGTGTACACATTGGGTATACATTTTGTTTATTTATTTTTTGGGGGGAATATGTCCATTTAAAATTTAGATTTATTTATGACAGGTTCTATATGTTTCTAAATTATGGTTATGCACAGTGTATATTGATTTATGCATTATTATATATTTTATAAATATGTTTATTTTCAGATACATAGATTCATGATAGTGTTAAAATTGTCTTTGCTTTAAAAGATTGTTTTGACATGTCTGGAATGAATCAATAAAATGAATGAATGAAATTAAATGAACTTTGAAAGTTTCATTCCAAATTTATGTCCAGGAAAGAGACAGTAACAAAAGTGGAGAAAAACATGATTTAGCAGGATAAATTAACTTTATATTGTTAAATAAAAGTTTCCTCAGTTTCATCTTTTCTACTGTTGTTTTCAATTAGCATTTAATTACTTTATTTTTCATTTTGATGCTAATGAATTAACCTTGGAGGATTTAGTTGTACAGCAAAGAGTGACAGCCTACAGAAGAGTTAGCGCACTCATAAACACGTGCTTCGTCTCCGACAGGAGTACATCACTCATGTGGACCCTGTTAGCCAGCTGGGCCTGAGCACAGACAGCGTGCAGGGTTACAACATCGGTGAGATCCATCGACCCAGCAACCCCACTGCCGCCAGCACCCCTGAGCTGCTGCCCTGTGGCTACCTGGTGGGAGACAACACCATCAACATCCAGCTCAAAGGTATGAAACTCTGTACTGTCCTTTCCCCACAGATTCTACAGACACCATGTTACAAATACCAGTCCCATTAAAACAGTACTTCTCAAATATTTTCTGCTGCGCCCCCCCTAGGAAGAAGAAAACATTTCGCCCCCACCGCGACTATAAATAGTATCATTTGTCTATAAAATTGTTATAAGTACACCTCTCTATAACACTGTATCCCTATTAACATTAAGGGAAACAAAAAAAGAAATATATCAACTTATAACAAAGAATCACTATTAAAATAGTTTTTGTCTGTAAAGATATAAAGTGAATTAAATCCCACCGTAGTCACAGTAAAGCTAAGCGCAACATCAGCATCGTCATATTTCCTCGTCTTAATTTTCTGGTGACTTTCGTTTGTCTCATTATTTCCGTCTCTCTCCACTTTTCTTTTCATCCCTGTTAAATATTTTTCCATGGTGTCTCTTGAGGGCTTGTTCACTTCATTTCTCCTGTTCTGTGCTGCGTGCACACATGTCTGTGCAAAAAAAAAAAAAAACAACACCATATAGCTAATACTGTCTGCGCACACTGCTACAATGAGAGCACCACTTCCCCTCTACTGTAGTATATATGAAATTACACTTTATTACAGTACGGCAAAAAAAGAAAGAAGAAAAGAAAACATGTCACATGTCAGACTAATTGCATTTGGTTGACAAATAATCAGCCTGACCGGCAAATAATTATTAACTCTGAATTATTGTTAAAGTCGTTTGCACAGGCTCAACATGACTTGAATGAAACATCCTGATGCGTGTGTGTCTCCAGGTGCGAGCACTGAAAATGTGGACTCGCTGGTGTTTGAGACGCTGATCCCAAAGCCGATGCTGCAGCGCTACATCTCCCTGCTGAAGGAGCACAGACGGGTCATCCTGTCGGGCCCAAGCGGCACAGGAAAGACATACCTGGCCAATCAGCTGTCTCGACATCTACTGCTGCTTGAGGACCGACCTCTCACCCCCAATGCCATCGTCACTTTCAATGTGGACCACAAGTCCAGCAAAGTAAATACCTCTTTGTTCTATATGCTTTAATCTGCTAAACTGTTGTAGCAGTTAGTTCTGCTCTTCAGAGTTTGACCCCAAACAATCCCGGCAGGTGCAGAAGCTTCTAACACTGAAACATTCCTTTGTAATAATATTGGGGACAAATTACTTAAAAATCATATGAAAGAATTCTAATAAAGCACCAGTGCGTTTCATATGTCTCTATTTCATTTCCATTGACCTAAAATGACCTGAAGATTTAACCTCTCAAATTGTTTTTATTTTATGTTTACGGTTTCCTCTGAGACTGAGAAATGGACCATTTGACATTCTGCAGAAAACCCTCAAACTTTAAAAGCCCAAGGTCATAATGGCTTTGACATCAGAGCAAATTGATCTGAAAGGCTCTTATGTTATTTTAATAGCAGTGCAGCTTGAAGAACATGTGAACTAACCAGTCTCTGTCTGCAGGAGCTGCATCAGTACCTGTCTGGTTTGGCAGAGCAGTGCAGCCGTGTCTCGGGGACAGAGAGCCCCCTGGTGGTCATTCTGGACAACCTGCACCACGTCAGCTCACTGGGAGAGATCTTCAACGGCCTCTTCAACTGCAACTACCAGCACTGGTCATTATCACACACAAACATCTTCACAGTCCTGCATATAAAACAAATGACCGCAGCATTAGTGCTAGATAAGAACTTAAGTAAAGCATCTGATCAAAAATATTTTGCTTATTTTTGCAAATAGAGGCCTGCTAAAAGACGTTTCGAGGTTTTGAAAAGCAGAGTGAAACCTAAAGTGTATGTAACATGTCCTGTGACACAGAGACAGAATCATGAGAAATCTTTTTCTCCCCTCAGCCCCTATATCATCGGCACCATGAGCCAAGCCACATCATCTGCCCCCAACCTACAGCTTCACCACAACTTCAGGTAAACTGATTCTGCTCTGGAGAGATAAATTACATGAATATGCTTACACGAGCCTTGTTGTTTTGAGATTCTGAAATACCTGTGTGTTCTTGCAGATGGGTGCTCTGTGCCAACCACATGGAGCCAGTAAAAGGGTTCCTCGGCCGCTACCTGAGGAGGAAGCTGATCGAGATGGAGATTAGCAGCCGAACACGCAATGTAGAGCTGGTGAAGATCATTGACTGGATCCCTCGGGTCTGGCACCACCTCAACCGGTTCCTGGAGACTCACAGCTCTTCAGATGTCACTATTGGTAAAAAAAAGACTTGAAAAAGGCTCAAAAAGAATGATCAATTAATTAGTCTCAGTTTGAAAATAATCAGTGTTTTATCTCCATTCTGTGTCTTGCAGGACCTCGTCTCTTCTTGTCATGTCCCATGGACGTGGAGGGATCCAGGGTTTGGTTCACTGATCTCTGGAATTACTCCATCATTCCCTACATGCTGGAAGCTGTACGTGAGGGACTGCAGGTAATAAGACACATGGTTTTTGGACGGAGCAGTACAAAAACTGAGCTTTTTTTTTTTTTTTTTAACTGAGGCTGTTGTCGACATCTATCTGAAAACTTATTGTTAACTTAATAAACCCAGGCTAATACCAGCATTTATGTACTGTACTTAAAACACATTGACAAAAAGAGGTAATCTTAACTGGAAAAATACTGCTACATTATTCATTACAGGTACTCTCTGTAGCACTGCAACAGCTTACTGGAAGATATTGATTGGCCCTACAGTCGCCATTTTCCCTGTTATCATAGGATAATCAGGCGCAGCTGTCACTTTTGGCTGGCTGTCTTTTAATACGCGCTACAGTTCTAAGAACTCTCCCATGGTTATAAGGATCCAGAGCTCCCTGAGGGACAGCATATGCAAAAAAAAGGTTTTTGTTGCATCCACATCACCAGTATGATTGTCTATCACCTACCAACTGATGAGCAATACTGTAGAGTGGCAAAGAACTTCTCTTTATACAGCCAACATTTCGCCAGTGCTTAAAACATGTTTTTTGTTTTGAACTGCTCATTTTGTGATGACTCCATTGAAACTAAACAATTCAATAATCCCTCTTAGAAATAAGTCCTTGACTTCAGAATAATTCTGTTTTTCCTGGAGAAGCTGTGTCTATTTCTCATGCACAGAAAGTATTAGGAATGGTATGAAGCATTTTTTTAGTTAAGTGTCTTAACCCTACACGTACTCTACTGTTTGCCAATAAAGAGCAAAAGAAAAGCAACAGTAACATACAGTGTACTATCAATGACCACGACGCGTGTAGGAGACACTTTTTAGAGGTCGACAGTCATTTTTCTGCTTCTTAGATGGGGTTGCATGTAAGACTAGGTCTACCTTCTAGGGCACAATTGTCAAACACAAGGCCCGTGGGCCAAATGTGGCCCGCCACGTCATTTTATGTGGCCCTCGAGCACTTGTGCACTATTGGCTTAAATTTTAAACTGATATTTTAAGATTTAAAATAAGCTTACACCGCTTTAAAGCGCATATTGACAATAAACTACATCTCCCATAATGCATTACTTCGTTACGATAATAATAACGATAATAGTATATCATCATGAGCAAGAACTCAAGATGATTTTCAGAACTGATGGATTTGAGAAAAACCTACAAACTAGCCCCAACATGTCAAAGAAAATAAAAATTGATGCACAAGGAAGGACAGTTTCATCAACAACAGGAAAGCAAATACAAGTTTGTATCTCAATGTCTTTTGTGTTATGAGGCGGTGTCAGTCGTGAAAGAGTATAATCTACGTCGGCATTTTGACAGAAAACATGGAAATAAATGCAGAATCTGTTATTTAACAATATAATAAGGTGTAGTTTAATATATTTTGATTTACATTGCATTTTGTTACACTCATGATGTCAAGCTGGCCCTTCGAGGGCAACCATGATGCTGATGTGGCCCTCAGTGAAAATGAGTCTGACACCCCTGGTCTAGGGTCTGTTTTGATCCATTTTTATCAAGTAACTGAAAATATCACTTCATATTTTGTCACCAACTGTGCCATCAACTCACTATAGAAAAAGAGCAAAGGAACTGGTCAGATGGATGAACTCTGGTCATGTGGAGAATCAGATTACAGACTTCAGCTACAATGTGCTTCAGTGATGTACCACTGAGCAACATCACTCGTACCTCACACAGAGCATTGGTTCCGTCTCTCATTGCACTAGTGCGCTTAGATTAAAAGAATTTGCAGCACATGCAACAGATGTCACAATGGTACAGCCCTGATTTAGGTCGTCCTGCCACCTTTCCATAAATGGAAACAAACCCAATGTGAACGTTCTATTCAATAACAAGACATTTTTGGGGGGGATTTCACTTGATGTAATACTTATTCTCTCTCTGTAGCTGTATGGCCGCAGGGCTGCATGGGAGGACCCGGCAGCCTGGGTGATAGACACATACCCGTGGTCATCATCCCCGCCTCCAGGGGACTGGCCTCCACTGCTCCAGCTCCGCCCAGAGGACGTAGGGTTCGATGGCTACTCTGCTCCAAGAGAAGGAGTCAGGAAGGAGCTGCCTCAGAGCGACAGCGATGCAGACCCACTGGTGAGAAAAAAAACAATAACAAAAAAACAGACATGCTTTAGAGCAACATGACATCACTAAAACAGAGTATAAAAGTAGATGGGATAAATATTTTAAAAATTCAGATGAAAACAAGTGAAATAAAACTTGTGAGTCAGAAAATTGAATCAGACCAACCCCTGGTTTCTGCCAACAGATGAGCATGCTGATGCGTCTGAAGGAAGCCGCCACATCATCGAGCCCACAGAGCTATGACAGTGACTCCAACAGCAACAGTCACCAGGACGACATCATAGATTCATCGCTGGAGTCCACCTTGTGATGCCGTCGAAACACAGCAATGGGACGTTTGTCATGAAGATTTTTTTTTTTTTTAAACTGTTCTCATGGTGAGAACGCTGAGTATATAGTTTGTCATAAAATGCAGCCACCTTCACTTGGGTGCGGGTAACCCAAATGTTCTTTAAAGAAAAAAAGAAATTAAAAACTAAACTGCATTTCAGTTAAGAAGCTTTTTTTTTTTCCCCCAACCACTATGGCCCGTGGCTCCTGCCTGACATCTTTTTCTAACTGTCCTGATATGATAAAAGCACACAGTTATCCCTGTTGGTGAGGCGTCATTACCACCATTATCACCAGCCATCAATGTACTTCAACACCAGCCAGTCCCCAACTCATCAAGCTGTGACCCCCTTCGTCCTGCCTGCCTACAGTTCACCAGAGCTGCCCACAGAGGGCGATACAGACCCTCGTCTCTGAGCATCTGTGAACCTGTGCTACTACTTGCTGATGGATGGATGGATGGATGGATGTACAGCCTTTCTCCTGTTCAACCTTCACTGCTCAAGTTGTCTGGAAGATAAATGGAGCCAAAGTAAATGTTCAGTCCCGTAGCGTTCCTGGTGTCATTTTAACTGTCACGACCAAAACCCACATTGTGATAAGATCAGCTGTCATAACAAATGCCTTCTGGGTTTCTTTCCACCTTTTATGTTAAATGTCCTGGGATGACATTTATTTATTTTTTTCCCATTTCTTATAAACTGAACAAAGTTCTGTGTTCAGTACTTGTAGGTTAGACCACACCAGTCCCAGAGCTCCCATTTCTAAATCATTTCTGCTTTAACAACACAACTGTAAAGTTTCAGAACTGCATTTTGATTGGTTATCACATTGCACAGACGGTACTTCCTGCTGCAGGAAGATGTCTCCAGCAGCACAGCTTGTAATGATGCCACACAGATTCACAAACGGAAAAAAAACTTTCTACACTGTTCACAGCTGGTAAATAAGCGGAGAAAATCATTTATAGTTATTTTCCTGTTTTTAACACAGTCCTTACAAAGAATATAATTACACCCAGCTCTTCCAGTATTTCCTTTGAAATGAAGCAGAAAAGATTCAAACTTATATGTTTTACTGGAGACTCACGTGTCAGAGCCTGAAGTTACTCAAAGACCAGGAACAAATGGAACTGCTGGGAAATCAGCATAGACTTTGGTGAGATTTATCCTTCGGATCCTTTCCTTGATGTCCTTCCCCCATCCATCTGATAACTTTCAAAGTCACTTTACAAACCACTCCTTATCCACGTCCACGTTCTCCTCACAACCCCTCAATCCTCTGAGCTCTCCGTGCACAGGAGCTAGTTCAGGCTGTTGTAGCACAAGTCCTTTGGTGCTTGAATGATTTCTAACAAACATGCCTTATTCTTTTTTTTATAACAGACTATGTGCATTAGCTGATTATTTATTTGTCTAAACGGCTGTAAACATAACAGGGCTCCTAGTCGACTCTCCTCAAGCGACTGCAGTTTCCGAGGAGCACCGCTGACCTCATCTCGGTCACGGGTGCCACGGAGTTGAATGAGAAGCAGAGCTTTGGGTTTCAGAGTTGTTTTTGCATGTGTGACCTGGTGCTGAGAAGACTGTAAATATTTTTTTGAACACTAGCATTAAAGAAGAATATTTAGATGTGTGTTGACACTTGGAAGTTGAATGTGTTGTGGGTTGATTGGATGAGGAGTGTTTAAGATGTTTATACCTCATCTCCCCCATCTTTTAATTGTGTTTCCCCCTCTCTGATTGGACAGTGTTTATGGAGGAACAAAACTCCTTAACATGTTGAATAAGTCAAAACAAGTGTAAAAGCCGCTTTGTTTATAGCAACATTAAAGGGAGGAAAGTTGTCCAATGTTCTTGTGGCTGAAAGATAATGGGTTTGATTTTTATGCGACTTTAAAAACATGATCATTTTTCCTAGTTTAAGGCTCCCAGCCTGCCTTCAGGGTAGAGCGAGTGTTTATAGCCTGTGAGATGTGGTCCATCTATTTCAAAGTTTTTGTCACATATCCTATGCAACTTTTATTCACATCTCCAAAATGAAGCCAAAAGCTGAACGTGCGTTTGTCCCCCTAGGAGTTTTCATCACTGCCTAGAAACTTTCAGCACGGCGCCAAATCTGTGGCCAATAATAAAATGTTGTCCGTGTGCGTGCGTGCGTGCGTGCGCACGTGTTCCACAAACGCTGTCATGCTACTGTTTTTGGAAGCACAAGGAGCGTGATGCTGTTTGTCTGTGAAGCCTGCTCTGAGAGATATGGATGATACTGAAGCCTTTTACTGGTCTGTTGTTTTATTACTCACAAACTCAACGAATGTTTAGCCTTCTTAGCCGTGTACATTTTTTATGTGTAACATAACTTTGTATATAGTTGATAATCTTTCAGCATTTCAATGACTTTTTCTAGATGATTTGGTACAATACTTGAAAATGAGTATTTTGTGTACAGTCTCTTTACATCAGAGCAGATTGATGCAGTTTGTCATCACTTATCTGTCCAGAGCTCTGAGAATCAAATCTGATATCACTGTACTAGTCTTAAGTTATTGTCATTCAATAAAAAAAAAATATTTATGACTGAATTTTGATGCACTTTAATTCTCTCAAACATACACTTGACTTTTCAGTTGTTTACAATTTATTTGGTTTCTTGTACAGAAAGTGTAAAATTAACATATTTACAGCACATAATACAACATTCTTTTTTAAACAAATTCATATAAATTAACGAAATAGCTACATTTTTTCAATAAACGACTCTATTCAATGTCAAAGCAAAAGTAACATTCTTGGCATAAAATTTCCATACAAAAATTGTACAAAATACTGTACAACTGAACAAAGCTGTGCAAAACAGCAAACTGTGTCTCAGAAGCAGAACCTGACCAGAACCAGCACGGATGAAGCTGGAAATGGAAGTGAAACTTTCGGGGCAGCAGCTTTATCATAATTCTGCTCATAGTGCCGGGGGGGGCGTGGCTTATAATTCTCCAATGCTTTTTTAAAAATAAGTTATGATACTGTTATTTCTTCTTCGTCTGACTCTGAGAAGTCCGAGTGTTTACTGGAGAGAGACGGAGAGGAGATGCTGGACCCGGCCGCCCTCAGTCTCTCCCTCCCGAACTCTTCCTCCTCCTCCTCCTCTTCATACTCGGCCGAGGACTTCTTCCCCACGTCGCTCAGATCCGGGTGCGGGTTCGCTTTGGTGGGCAGCGTCTGCTCGCGACATCCACCTGACGACAGCAGCTCTCGTTCCTTTGAGTTCCTCCACTTCATCCGCCGGTTCTGGAACCAGATTTTCACCTGCAGACGGAGAGAAGAAGGTGAGCGGAGAAGCTCTGCAAGAACGCGCAACAGCGTCTTTACGCACAGCGCGTCTGGCTGGCGTTTTAAAACGCTCCAGGTGGAGTATTACCTGTGAGTCTTTAAGGCCCAGTTTAGAAGCCAGTTTTTTCCTGTCCGGCTTGCTGATGTATTTCTGTTTCTGGAACATTTTTTCCAAGGCTTTGCGCTGAACGTCGGAGAACACCGCCCTCCTGAGCATCCCTCTGCGCGGCTTCCCTCTGGCGGCCAGAGGCCACGAAAAAGTTCCCGGGATTGGAACAACGGATGAAGATGCTGCAATGCAAAGACAGGAGAGAAATTGGAATTTTTATTTTTTTTTTTTTCTTAAAGCCATGAAATAAAAAAAAAATGTATCATTGTTTTATATATATATAAGAAATGCTTGGACTCCTCTTTCGGACCATCGTTATCCTTTTTTTTTTTTTTAAACTGAGCAGTGCGTCTCCGTTTTGAGTGAAATGGCACGAGGTGACTAATTAGCACATTGGCCGGTCCTCAACCGCATTGGTATGGTAAAGAGGTAGCATATCCTTTAAGGAGCCCTGCGAGGGCGGATAGAGGAGTTAATAAACCGTGAACGGTAATTGTGTAGTAATGAACTAACGCAGAAAAGACTCTGGACAGGCGGCGAAGGCCATATATTATAGCCACAAAAGGAGATTTACACTTTCAAACTAAACACAACTGCATACCAGAATACTGATGCCCGGCGGGGGGGGGGGGGGGGGGGAGGGGAGCAGAGTGAGGAGGGGATGGCGCAGCTTCTCCTTTTTTTTCTCTCTCTCTCTCTCTTCGTGCCCTCAAATCATTTTCATTAAATGAACACGAAAAGCTATTCAGGCCGCTGGAGTTGTTTTGTTCGGGCTTTCAGCTGAGCCCGTGAAAAGATTCAATCTCCATTATGATTTCTCTGAATGAAAGCCAGACTAGCGACTTTATAGACTTTTCTAAGGGATTATTCTTTATCTGAACTCGTTGATTGGCCCGGGTTCAGAATAGAGGAGCGTTTAAGGCACAGACAGGGAGGACTGGGGGGTCAGTGGTAACCCATCCTACGGGCCGCGCAGCCGTCTCCCCAGCTAGGACTGTTTCAGGTGCAGCTGGGATTGCAAAAGTTATCTTTACTTCTGAATCCCACCGTGCGGGACATTTTCCCTCCATGGCTGGACTCCCTCCTCGCCGTAGCGGCCCTACGGCCGCAGCAGAGCCCGGAACAACGACGCGCTATGTGGTCTTGTGAGAATATTGAACTCTCTCAATGGTGCCTAATAGGGAAATTAGTGCATGACTGGTTCACGCCTTTGGCCCGCCTGGTAAAAGTCAAAACTCCCGGGTGTGTGGGTGGTTCACCCGGTGGGAGCTGACCGAATTGGTCACGGTGCTGAAAGCTTTGTTGCCGAAAGAGCGGCCCGGTGGCCCCCAGAGCGCTGTGGGAAAACGAAGGGCCAAGGAAATGCCAAAACGCCCCCAATGGGAAGCAGAGAGGACTATAACTCGCCACCCCGCCTCAAATTTAGAGCGTGACGATTTGGGATAATTGGTTAATTAGGGGGTGGATGGGTTGGCCCTGGCAGGGGCCACAGCCTCTGGTCCCTGTAAAGAAGACAGAGATTTCTTCTTTTCTGGCTGTTTGTCCCCTTTCTTCCTCATCTTTAGTTTAATATATGACAGGAGTGACATAGGTTCACATTTATATGCAATTAGCACTGGCGGATTTCTAAAGGCAGTAAAAGAGGCGAATAAAAGTGGCACCTACCTGGTAAATAAGGTGTCCTGAATAGGGGGTGAAAGGTTCCATCAAAGCAGGGGACTGGAAAGGTCTTAGAGTGCAGGTTGTGGATTGTGGGAGGAGAAGACGCTGTAGAGGAAACATCAAACATGTTTAAATCAGTCATGGATGACGAGAAATGCTTAACCATTAAAAAACCCGAACGCTCCGGCGCATGCGTACTCACCGGTCTTTGGTGACGGTGCGAGGATGGCGCTCACTCCAAACTTGAGAAAACTCGGGTCCTTGCTGTTGGGCAACGACGTTTTGAGCGAGCAGGCCTCGCGCGTCACCGCGGTCGTCACCAGCGCGCGCTCCGCTGACGCGCCGTTGAAGGACAGCGTGGTCGTCGCGGTGGGCAGGGACGCGCTCGCCGGCGCGACGGTCCGGTTGATGAATCCGGCGGGGCGGCTTATCCGGAGCAGATCCTCCACGAGGAAGCTGGAGTGGCCCGGGAAGCCGGACGGCACCGTCTGGTGGAGCGGCAGGGCCGCGGCGGGGCGGTACAGCCCCGGGTAGAGCGCGGAAGGCGAGATGACGCTTGGGATCATCATGGTCCCGACTTACAGGAAGTAAATGCGAATCAGAAGCGGGTCTTCTCCGTGCGTTAAGGGAATCAGTCTTGTGAATAACTGCTCTTCTCTGGCTTTCTCACTCAGGGGCACGAGCTTTATAGAGCCTGCTCCCCCACCCCACACCCCCCCACCCCCGGCTCTCATCGCAGGCCTGACAGCCTCAACAATGGAGCTCAACAAAGTTCTCCACATGGGTCTCTTTCATGGCGCATCCCGCGGCCCGCTGATTGGCCAGAGGGGGGAATTTATGATTGCATTGGACTTCATAAGCGAGCAGCACTCAATGTAAAGAGCACAAAGCAGCCTTAGTCATCAATTTTGCTCGTTCACCAGCTTTCTTTCAATTTGTTTTGTTTGGCAGAGGCAATCAACCTCATTAAAGATCAATCTTTAGATTCAGCCATTATAATGGGACTTTTAATGACTTATTTAAAAAAAAAGATACAAGATTTTAAACACTTTATTTTGTTTTGAGCACTAACTAAGAACACAACGTGAATAAAAAAAGTAAACATTTTGAATTAATGTAGAAAACTATTTCGAATTCATGCATAAAAAAGAAATCTATATTTCCCCCATTAGTCGCAGGGATTGGCAGCATCTCGCATGTAAATCAGTTTTAGGGTTTCATAGGATTCTCAACACTCAATCTGGCCGTCGTCATGGAATAATGTCTTAAACGGATTTCTGCTATCAAAACGCTTTAACAGATGTGTTAAATATCACTCTTTCGGCACAGGCTTCATTCAGAGACGCTGAGCCGCAGCTCGGGGCGCACATACAGGAGAAGTGTGCGGCCTGGGCCGCGCGCTCCTGATCCTGTTAACCATGAACTAACTGTCACCCTCAGCTGCGGAGGAGGCGCCCCTCGGCCTTTCTCTCTCCCCTCTCCCGTCTCCAAAAAAAAAAAAAGAAGAAAAAGAAAGCCCAGTGGAATAAAAAAAAAAGCTTTATTTCTATAGACGGTTTTGTTCTGCTATTTTAACCAGCTGAATAAAAGTGCATCTGTGATTTGATTTAAAACGCATTCATATGAGCGGACACTGAGAGCCTCATATAAAACTCACATTAGTCGTGTTTCCCCTGAAAACCCGTTAAAGCAGAGCCATCAGGAGAAAACGCGCCGCGGACCAGAGGACGCAGTTGGAGACACGATTACAATACAATTCTAATAAATCGAAAAAAAAAAGTTCAGTCATTTTTTTCTGTTAATTTTAATTTCTTTTTATGTATTTATTCTCGAAGGCTACAAACTATTTAAGTTTTTCCATCTTCACGTTTTCCACTTGAAACTCGGATGATTCCAAGCAAACTTTAGTCTGCTGGTACCGTTAAAGTCAGGAATAAAATAAAAATTGATTAAAAAAAAAATTTTTATCTTTTACTCAAAACTTTTGCAAGACAGATCAAACATTTTTAACTGACGTGAGTGAGAAAAAAAACGTGGGCTACTTGAGTTATCTTTCACAAAAGTCTTTCTGCTTTATTCATTGAGTTTTTTCCCATTCAACTAAATCGTTCATTTCTATCATTTAGGATCAGTTCAAGTAACGATAAGTATATTCTACACCAGTCAAATCTAAAACCACCACAATCCGCTAATTAAAAGGGAACGCCTCCGTGAAATGATCCTTTCCAGAGAGTCAACGCTTATCAGAGCTGCGTCCTCTCTCTGCGCGCTGAAAGAGGCGCAAACGGGCGTCGGCGCAGCGCCGCTGCCGCACAGCTACACCTTCAATCAGTAACGAGACCTTCAAAGCTTTTTTATGAGCCTATATTCCTTTACTCGGCTGTCCGAAATCCCCCTTTTGTGAGCGGTAAGCAGATGGTTAGCAGGAAGCATGGGCTGCTCTGGCTGACCGAGACGAATTTCTATGAGCTTTGCAAGCTTGCCACGTCCCGGATCCTTTACCAGGCCGAGTTCAAAAAAAAAAAAAAAAAAAAAAAAAAGAAAGAAAAAAAAAAACGCGACTGCGGCTGAATTAAAGCGCATTTTTAATATATCACCACCAAAAACTACATTAACACTCCCTCTTGTCCTTGAGCTCACTTACCACTCATGATTATTTCACATTATTAATATTATCATCAAATTATAATGTCATGCGCAGATAAGAGTTTGCAATTCTTTTAATAATTATTCGATTCAATCCAGTTTTATCTTTATAGCATATTACAATACAAACAGTCTCCTCTCTTTTCAGAGACTCAGAGCATGACCCCCCTACAAATATTATTCATTTTTAGGTAAAGAAACAAAAAACTTCCCAGGAAGGGGGAGAAATCCTTTGCTTAACAGAGACAAGGAAAAAAGACGCATTTAATTCCATAAACTTCATTAATCATATTGGAAGCACCTTAATTATCCTCCCACGTGACATCCCCACAGGAATAATCCGCGCATTATTGACTGTGTATAATAGCCCTGAAAGAACATGATTACCAATATCAATCAATCTGTTATTAACCAGCAGAAGACTTTAGACAGGTGTCATGGAAAAGCTATGACTAATAAACCAAGTCATGTCGCGTGACACCCATAGCCTTTACTCTGTATATCCCTGTCTGTCACAGTGTCTCCTAATCTGGAGGAATGACTCCTAACTCCTAACCCGGAGAGTTTGGACCCCTATTTAAGGCTGTGGTCGCTATTCCCACTCCAATTACAATCCTAAAATGCGCAGAAAAAAACAAACAAACAAATAAATCCATAAACAAACACACCCGTTTCTTGTTTTTCAAGTTTAAAAAAAAAATTGATGTAATTTTCAGGATTTTTCCAATGTCACTTTACCAAATAGATGAACTGGCTATTGTCTTGGATCTCTTTCTGCTCCGTTAAGTGAAAGGGGATTGAGTAAATATGTTACGCATGCGTGAGAGCCTCTCAATGGGCCGCGAGCCCGACAGGTGGTTGACTGTTTATTATTCCCTCATTATTTATCAGTGACGTTGGCGCATCAAGGGAAGGGAACTCCTCATCTTTTCTCTCAGCTGGGATGAACAGATTGTGCTGACTGGTTGCAGCCCAGCAGTAACTGGTCACCAGTCCATCCATCTCAATCCTGCAGCCATTCAGAGTGAATTAAACTCCAAAAAGGGTCTATTAAACAGGGATGGTTCTCTCAACTCTACTCTGCTAGTTCCTGTTTGCAGCAAGTGTTTGCTAAGCATTTTACAAATATCCTTTGTTTTTTTTTGTTTTTTTTTTTTTAAATAAAATTTGCACTGGAAAATCATTAGTTCCTACAGTCATGGAAAAAATTATTAGACCACCATTTTTTCTTCACTTTCTTGTTCCATTTTAATACCTGGTACCACTAAATGTCATCATGTGACTAAAACAGACAGAAAATAAAACACTGACTGCATAAAAGCAGTGTTTTTGGCAGTACAACGCCATAGCTATTGATGTAAAAACTTAAGTGATTTAGGTTATAATCAAGAAAACCATGGAAAATGGTAAGATATCAGCTCTTAAATAAAACTCTTATGAGCAATCTTTGTGGTTATCGTTATGTGTGTCCAAACAAATGTACCTTTAGTTGCACCAGGCATTAAAATGAACAAGAAACTGAAGAAAACAAGGGTGGTCCTAATAATTTTTTCCATGACTGTATACGCCTGCCAGTCAGTGAAACAGAAAAAAGATGGCACATATTAAATCTGTGCAGGAACATTGTGGTTAAACTGTTTTGTGCAAACTAGTAACATTAATTCATTTTCTCTGGCATTTTTTTAAAGTATTTTTTTAATGCATTACTAGACTTATTTGACAGTTATTCTTAAATATGGCATGCAATTATGAGTTGTTACAAATCAGCATCCCTTCAGTCAGCTACATCACAGTGCCGCTCTGTTAATTCATTTATTTATGTAATAATCACAAATTTGAGTAAACAGATTTTCTAATTACTTCTGCCACCTCTATTCATGACGCCATGCCAGGCTTTAGCTCCTGGACATTATGATGTCACACTTTCTACTTGTTTCAGATGAAGCTGCAGTGAGTCCTTGCTCCTGCCATGTGCAGTTAACCAAACATCTATGTCAGCGGATTCAGTTAGTGACCGGGCTTCACCTCGCCAGTCGCTCCCACTTCGGGGTGTTTTGGCCGTGGCTTCACCTCAGCTTACTGCAGAGCTGAAGGTCCCCGCGGCATCTGGTGCAGGCGGCGCAAAAGCTCCGCTCAACGCTGAGCGAATTAGCGATGCCACAAGATTCAGAAGAACAGTGACAAGCATTAAATCGATATTAACTTTGTATTAAACATGGGCCCCTCCTTCCTCCCGGAATGGACTGGAGCCATATCGGTGCACAAAGCCCTCTGTATGGATCCCTGGCTGCACCTGTTCCTGCTCACTTGGTCATGGGAGTTCAACTTCTTAGTTTCACCCCAGGCTCTTTTTGTGTTCCACTAACCCCACACTGAATTCTTTCAGTTCGGCTTTTGTCATCATTTTTTGATCTCATCCTCAACCCCCCCCCCTCCCCCCCAGTTTTTACATCTCATAAAAATCACATTATAAGGCCATGCATTCACACTTTATCACAAGTTCCACTTTCAGACGAAGAAAGTTTCAGGACAGAATTGCTCTCTTACATCCAGATGGGGACACCGGCCTCCACTTTTTTGTTGTTCATTTATAAGCAATTGTCAGTATGGATGTCGAGTGGTGTCCTAATCCTCTTAAAGCGCATGTTGGTACAGTTTGCATCTCATTTTCTCATCTTGGAGAAAGGCCACAGCCCTCTCTTTTTTCACAGGGATTCCCTGTCCTCTTTCAGTGCAGCAACAGCCAACAGCATTAGCATAATCTGACAACCGATACTATTGTCCATGACCTTGTATGCAAAGTTAATTGCTCATTAATACCAGACAAAACAGAGGGGTGCAGAGGAAGCACAGTGGTCCCCCAAATCCTTGTTTTAGAGGACACCTGCAGGCAGGTGGGACATCTTCAGCGAGGTTATGAAACCCTACCTGGAATTTATTCTGCTCTTTTTTTTTTTTTGTTTTCCAGAAAAAAAAATGGAGTTTTGGAACTCCAAAATCCAGTTATTTAGTTATTTAACTAAGCATTTAAGTTTCAGTTCTAATCTGGCATTGATGCTGTTTAAGGTCCACACACTCTCTCAGAAGTATATACCATTTGTCACAGAGGCGCCGGGTTAATCAATTGGAAACATATCTCTCTGCGAGTTTAATCTCATCTCCACTTTAGTTGCGCAGACGCAGGGCGATTTGCAAGAGGAGTCTCGAGTCCACCACCCCCACGGAGCACCTGGCAGTCTTTTCGGGGTATAGCGTCATGTAAACACCCACTGCTTCAATGGGTGCCCCGTCTGAGGGCCCAAGCGTCGCCGCGCAGCACGGAAAAGACGGCCAGGCTGTGTGGTTGTCAACACCGGTTTAGCTAAGGGGGCCCATCGTGACATCAGGGGTGACTCTCTTGGTCAGGCTGACCCGCAGCACTTGTTTGAAATAGATGTTGCTGCTTATATGTGATTATTGAAGACCCAGCAGATACTAGGCGTGTTTCAGAAGGGTGTCACATACAGCTGCCTGCTGTCTCTGCAGCACAGGCAACAGACATTACCTAGAGGTAAATATTTTGTTTAATGCATTCAAATGCTTGTTTATATGTTGTCCAGTAATGTGCTATTTAAGGGGGGGAACAACAAAATTTAGTCATGCACAGACCAGTTGAAAAAAAAAAAATTAAATAAAATTCTGCCACAAGTCGTTTGTTGTTTCCAGTAAAGTTTTCCTCAGGGGAAGAACTTATTGCTCCAGATTTCTGTCCGTGGGGTTTGTTGTTTAATGCGGCTGGAGACTTGAGGAAGTATGTTTGTTTGGGAGGGGTAGCTGCACAGGGCAGTTGAAGATGACGAAGAAGGTGGTATGAATGGAGAAAGAAGGGGCCTGGTTGGAGGAGGGGATGCTTGACGGACTTCACTGCCTGTTGGCCCTGCAGCATTGATGCCGTGTTGGCCATATAATCGGATTGCCAGTGGGTGAAAGTGAGCCCGGGTGCTTATGTCAGTTTGCGTCTCGTCAAGCTGAATAATACGCATGGCCAGAGAGTGAAGCGGACGCTTGCCATTGAGGGCTCTCACTACTTGTGGCTAAGCATTTCTAAAAGAGAGAAAAAGCCTCATTGGATTCATATATAATTCTCACTCAAGCGTTTTGATGCATTTGCATAACAGGGGGAGGCCAGTGATCTTTTCAGCGCCGCTGGTGCTCCTGCTGCACGAGTGTGTTTGCATGTGATGCTGTGTGTGCGCGTATTTAAAAAAGCAAGTGTCCAAGCTGAGCCCTGCATAAACAAGGCTAGACAAAGATCTTGCACTTGGCCCCTCATGATTAATTGAAGATCAACAACAACAGAACATTAAGCTTATTGTAGTTATTTATTTTCAGAGTCAGGAAACAGTCACAAGTAAACGTACAGTGCTTTGTGTTATAAATCTAGATGACTCAGCTTAAACCTACATTTTTCAGGTTCTTTTTTAAAAGTCTCAAACCAACATTTTTTTTTTCCCTCAGCATTTTAAATCAGCACTTTTTACCGGCATCTTCCACTGGTTCATTATGCATCGAAGCCTGTTCAAATTCACAGCACATTAGATGCTATTCCTAGCTTTTCTACTGCTAACTTCAATATTTGGATGTCAAACTTTATTTTAGTACACTATGTTGAACCTATCGTGCAGCCAGGAACCATTGGGAATGCTCTGCTTTGTTTTTGAAGAAGCAATCTAACCAAAACAAAGACCAACTTCTGTACCTGTATGCAGACAGAACTGTTTCACTGGGAGAAAGAAAATGATGCATTTAAGGGTCAGCAGGCCAGTTTTCTGAGCCACACAAGTCAAATATCTGGCTTTAAAACTACTAATCTTTTAAACCAAGACTCCACTAAGATAAAAGCAGCATCATGCAGCTATTTTTTAAGGGCTATTCAGCGTTGCCGTTATTTGTCTGATTATTTTTTGTCCTGTAAATAGATGCCTAAAAAGGTTGCTATGAAAAACAATCCTGAGATGATTGGCCTCAAAATACCAGTAATTTAATTACCTTTTCTGCAGTCAGTTATCTAACTGTCAAACAGACAGTTTTAGATTATCTTAGCACTTAAATGGGCATAATTCATTACAGGAGAAGAAATAAAAACTTGATTATTGTGAAATAGTTGCAACCCCATATCAGAGTCAGCTTTTTGCTGTAGCATCATCGTTTTATCATTGTTTCTTTCTAATTGTCATGACAGTTTGTGGGTATAACAGACAGCAACTGCTATCCAGGAGACTTGACTTTGACTTGTATTATGACATGTATTTTTCAAACTTAATTAAACTTTTACACTTTGTTAAATTTAAGCAACTAAACCATCTGTTTATAGATCAGTAAAACTGATTGTTTCGAGTTAGGTATCACTGTTTGTCTTAACAGACTTTTTCACAATGCTAGTTTGAAAACCTCATTTTATTATCTTAATGACTCCTGTCAATCACTGAAGAAGCTTTCTACTGAAATATTATATGACTCTTTTCCATATACAAAAGTAAAATTAACTACTTTGTGCCCATTTCATTCTGCTGGATTAAGCTGTTTAATAGTCAGTGTACTGAAGCATCCTAATAGTTGCTGCCTACACTGTAAATTCATACCTGCCATTTATTCCATATAGAGGTGTAGTGGTCATATAACATATGTAATCTTATGGTTAAGTACCTCAAAGATTTGATCACAGAGCTGATAAAGAAGTGACAGCAGCCGGATGGCTCCGTGCAAATCACTATTAGATGACGGTTTGCAGCAGAAACTGTTGCGGCCACTGAAGTTCTTTTCAACCCGGATGCGGACAGTCAATCGGTCCGTTTACCCTGTTGAAACTCTGTGAGGCATGATGACCATCGGGGCGGTCAGGCTCTTTGGGTATAACAGACAGCATAATGTGGTCTGACTTTCAACACTGAAGGACCCCCCCCCCCCCCCCCCCCCCCCCCCCCCCCTCCATCTTCCCAGTCTAATTCCTGGAACAGTCAAAGTCCTGCATCTCAAAGTCACATGCAGCTATTTGGAAGCGTTGGCCTGTGCTGCCTCTTAGTCCCAACTGTGGTCTATAATTGATCCCATCATTGCATGATGGGGGATCTAGCAGGCGCTAGGTGAGCTGACCTCTGCTCCCCCAGATCTCAACTCCCCTTTCTGCCTGTCAGTTCTCTAAACCATCACTCATCTACTCCTTTCACCATCCACTGCAGCCTATTTCCCACTTTCTTTTCCTTCATTGGCTTCTCCTCAGGTTTAGCAGCCATGTCGAACTCAAAGAAAGATCAGCTAAATGAGCAGAAAATGACAGCTTATCCTGATCAGAGAGACTGTAACACGCAGAAGTACTTTCATGTTTCTTATCCTGCCTATCAGCTGAGCCAACAAAGAGATGATAAACTCACGACCAGGATGTGGGGTTCAACTGGAAACAATTCAGAAAAAAGGAGAGCCATTTTTTCAGAAATGTTAAGACTGCTGAAATCTGCAAATCCTAAATTCTCTATCCACTAAATCTCAAGCCTTTCCATTCATCTCACAAGTCGTTCAAAGCTGAATTCGGGTCTTTCTCAAAAAGTATATTTTCTTAGTTGGAGACTCTTCCTAGAAACCTCTTGTATATCTCATACTCTTGTACAAAAGCGGGATGGAGCGGGCAGGGGGAAGGGTCACCTAAAACAGAATGACCTCTGCTCTGCAGGGCCAAATGATAAGACACTTGAGGTCAAGAAGTGCACAAAGGCCCAAGAGAGAGTCCACTCCAAAGACTACAAGCCAGGGAACAGGAATGTGAAACTTTCACTTGCCTTCAGAATAAAAGGAGAAGAAAAATCACTTGAGCTAAATCTTCAAGAAGAGATGTCATCTTTTAAAAGTGCGAAGCAGGTCAAGGATCTTTTACATCTTGCATTCTTGCTTAGAAGATGCAGGACATGTAGAGAGTGCTTTATTGTTCGCCGTGCCACACACAGAGAACTTTTTTTTCCCCCCTTCTGGTTCCAGTTATGTTGCCTTCTTGTTTTTATGAGCCAGAATGTGATTCCAGCCAATATTCATGGATACGGTTCCTGCTCGCATGTTTTCCCATCTTGCCTTTGAATGTGCAGACGGATGGGTCTTTACAGCCTGGAGATGTTACAGCGGGAGGAGAGGAGACCAACTGATCAAGGGGAAACCCAAATCTTGTGTCACAGCATGGGAGTGAAACCGTGTTAGCTTTACGATGTGTGTCTAGCCAGCATAACCTCTGACGAGCACTGGGATCCCAGCAGATGGATGGGAAATTACAGCTACCATTTGTTGTTGAGGATGACGCATAGATTCATACTCATGAATCTCCTTGGAGTAAAGCCGCAGGGCTAATTGACAGACCATGACACACAGAATTTTCTGCACATTTGATAAAAAAAAAAAAAGGACATCATTTGCACACAATTACTGTTGTATGGGGAAATCTGCAGCTTGGGAGGAGTGGTCTGCAAAGAGAGGCGAGGATGAAAGGGCAAACGGGCAATCACAGTACTATGAAAGATTTACAGAATAATGACACATATGTTCCAATTTTACACCATTCATTGAATCGGGACAATATTTCGGGGATTAGAAATGACAGGGCATGATAGGCCGTCTCCTGAATCCAGGGATCACGGCTGCATTCACATGCTAACAGACTGCACATGCACACACACCAACTTTGAAGATGTTTTTTTTTTTTTTTTTTTCCCACCATTCAAGTGAAAATTCATTTTTAATCACCAGAATCCACAAAAATGTTCACCACAGTGAACTGATTCCTTTTAAAAAAATGCAATGATAATGACATCGACGGCACACAAACTAATTAATAAAAGCAATTCAATTCAGTCACTGCCCCAAAAATCAGACAAAGAGTCCTTGAGAGCGAGCAACAGTTGGAGATGGTTGCCAGTTGAGAACGATCTATTGAGTCTTCCCGACGTTCGTCATAGAGAGAGAGGAGATGACAAAGAGCACCAGTTAATTAGCAAGAAGTAGTATCTCAAGGACAGCCGGGGAGAACAGTCCATTCACCCTCTGTGCTCACCTCTCACTTATGAGACTCAAGAGTGGGAAGAGAGGGGGGGGGGGTGCAGTCGCCAGGCTCAACTCAAACTGAGAGTCCTGCTGGCAGCATAAAGCTGCCTTGCTTGATTTAATTTGGACAGTCATTCCTTTAATTTGCAATGTCATTGTATCTAATCGGGAGGCCTCTATAGAGCCTGGTGAATAAGTGTGAGCTTCGGAGTGCAAGTCAACAACGTCTCCCTTCTGTCTGCGGGTTGAGACGCGGCTGTGGAGGAGGAAGGAGGATGAGAAGGAAAGAATAAAGCGGAGAGGGGGATTTGAAAAAGAGGATGAAGTTTTAATTAAGGCTCTTCTGCGTTTCTAAGCAAACTAATTCAGCCATAGTCCCTCACAAGTGTGCAGTACGATTGAAACAGAAGCGAGGGAGAGAGGGCTGAAGGGCAGCTTATATTAGCTCTGTTGTTGGAAAAGATTCTGAAGTGCGTGAATGAGTCATTAAAAAGAAAATTACAACTGGAGGGAGAAAGAAAAAAAAAAAAACAGTTACATCTACTTTCCCCCCAAAACAAAATTGTTGCTTTCCATTTAGAAAGCTACCATGCAAAGTTTGGTTTAAAATCAAGCAGGTAAACTGGAGGTTTTTTTTTTTTTTTTGTTACATATCTTTAGCCTAATGAGATGAAAGAGATTAGCAAGTAATGGAAGGACCGGAGGAATAAACATTTACCATTGCACTAGGAGCAGAAGGGTAACAGCTTGCACATAAATCTCTAGTGGAGGAAACCTGGTTGGTCTAAATACTGGTTTTGTTTGACTTGTTTAAATAGAGGCCTGATCAGAGCAAAGAACTCCCCGAGGTCCACAAGCTGAGGTGTAGACAAAGGTAGGTCTGCCTGTGCTGAGGTCCCCGAGGAGCCAGGAATATGCAAAACCCTGCACCTCCACACTGAGGCTGAATTTGAATGGTTTAAACCAGGCTGCAACATAAGGAGGCAACATTCAGCTCCTCAAGCCACTTGGCTTTACATATAAAGGTTGGGAATGTAAATGCATGACGCTGACAGGGAAGGCAGGGGTTTGGAAATGGAAATGCTAGTTCGTATTCAATAACTGTTGAGGAAAAAAAAACATCTTAAGCTAAACAGTTAAATGTCTTAACCGTAAAACTTCAGCACAAAAAACTCACCTCACATGAAGCCTGCAGAGAGAGGGGAAAAAAAGGTGGAAAGTTGAGTTCATTGCCTGTGATAGATGCTGTCAATCAAACTGCTTTTGTGGAAAGTCTCACCGCCCAGTTCTTTGAGGAAGCATTGACTTTGTTCATCTTCACTACGGCAGACTACACTATTGAGAGATGAGAGCTGAGCAGTATTTAGAATATCCATATGGTTTTGTCTTCTGCTTTATACGGTAGAATACATTTACCAGCAGAATAAACTGGGTAGTATAGGTATATAATAGGTATTACTCCCTAAAGCTGTTTTGATTTTCTGTTCAGTAACATGTAAACTCACAAAATTACAAGTAACAGAGATGCATTAAAAATGTCAGAAATAAAAAAAAATATTCAGGTTTTAAAAAGGAAACCTAAGAGATTTCCCCTCTGAGATCAGCTGAATGACAAGAAATTCTAATTTTCTGATGTGAGCATAACAAAACTAATGAGCCACAAGTATTAATGGCAGATGGGGAAAGATGATGTATATACATGGACAGGTGTAAACTGATATTGCAATGATACTCTAAATATAATACTGCTGTTTGACTAGCATGTCTGATCACCTTCACGCGTATAAGGTCACATTTGGAAAAAGCAATAATCAAATTAAGACATATAAAGTATTCCAAGTATACATCTTTGAGCTTGTTTATGGGAGTATAGAGGAATGTACTGTGTCAGTCTCAAACCAAGAAGAGTGAAACGTTATGGTTAAAAAAAAAAAAATGCAGATAAGCTTGAACATACTCCTTCAAAAAGAGGTCTTGGAAATGACACTACTCAGGTCCAATCCTGATCAAAATGAAAAATGTTGTTGCTCAAGTTAACGCTTTCCAATGGAAATTCAAGTAAATGGAAAAATCTGAATATTGTCTTATTTAAAGTGAGTTTCATAGCTGAATGTTGGTGTGCAGAGTGAAAGTAAACAGTCATTGTCTGATCTTCTGCATGGCAATCCTTGATGACAGACCAGTTCAGCTTCATTTCCGAAACATTACATACATTTCTATGTTTCTAGTTGTGTGTCCTAATTCATGAAAGAAAAAAAATGTGTCCATGACGACACATCAGTGCATCACATTTCATAATTGCAGTATGTTACTGAGATGCTTTGAAACTGTTTTGAGTTTATGGGAATATAAACGAGAGGAAGGAGGGCTCCGGACTTGAACAAAACTTTCTGTCTCAACCCAAATCATACCTGCCTCATGTCTGGGCCTCAACCTTACAGAAATCTGTCCTCTTGATAATACCATATTAGATCACTAGGACCAATGTTAAAATATCAGTTTTTAATTAGAGTATTTGAGTATTTTTTTAGGAAGTGTTATCTTGATCTTGTTGTCTCCCATCACTCCTACTTATAAAGACCAAAGTAACTTCAACTCCCGTCCTGGTCTCCTCTTGCAACAACTGCACATCGCTTACAACAGTATGTCACTCATCAACAACGATGAAACCAGTTCACAGAGCAACAGTGGCAATCATGGGAGAGGTGACTACTAAACCCAAGAAAGTAAGAGAGTATGAAAGTGTGATCAACTGAACAGAGTAAACGAGGAATGTCCACATCCAGTCCTTGAGGGCCGCTGTCCTGCATGTCTTAGATGTTTCCCTGCTTCAGCACACCTGACTCACATGAACAGACTCATGCAGACTTGGATGACCAGCTGATGGTGATCCACTCAGTAGAATCAGAGTGTTGTGTCTGGGAAACATCTAAGACATGCAGGTCAGTGGCCCTCTAGGACTGAGTTTGGACACCCCTGGGGTAAACCTCCATAGAGCAGGGGTGTCCAAACTCGGTCCTGGAGGGCCGCTGTCCTGCAAGTCTTAGATGTTTCCCTGCTTCAGCGCACCTGATTCAAATGAATGGGTCATTAACAGACTTGTGCAGACCTGGATGACAAGCTGGTGGTGATCTATTCAACTGAATCAGGTGTGTTGTACCTCGGAAACATCTAAAACATGCAGGACAGCGGCCCTCCAGGACCGAGTTTGGACACCCCTGCCATAGAGGAAGCTTCCGAACTCAAAATTTCTAAGTTGCTTTGTGGTGCTTTAAAAGAGCATTGCACTTCTAAACATGTCAAATACTTTCAAGCTTTAAAAACCAGAGAGTACAAAGTCTGCATTCTCTTTTGTTTTTGATTATGTCAGCTGTTTGTGGTTGATCACAGCTCATAGAAAGAAAGCTGAAACCCACAAGGTATCCCTTAAAGAAAACATTAATTAGCTAAGAACATTTCAGTTGATCCATCTATAAGGCACACTTTTAAACATTTTCCCCTGACTTGATAAATGTACAACAAACATGGTCATGCTGGTATCAGACTTGAAAGAGCTAAACACTCAAATTACGATTAGGGCTGGGTAAGTTAACGCGTTATTATTGCGTTAACTCGTTAATTTATTAATGTCAACATTTATTTTATCGCATGTTAACGCATGTTGCTCACATGCTTTTATTTTGAAAAGTCTGTTACTTGCGGAGCCAGAAAAGAATTGGCAGGTAAACATGCGGAGAATCTAAAACAGACATGGAGAATGGTAAAAATGCGTTGTTTTTTTTTTTTGTTTTTTGTTTTTGTGTTAAATTAAAAAACGAAAAACAAAATACAAAGTCACTTTTTATTTTTTTTAATTTTTGATTGACAATTGAAAATGGAAAAAAAAAACAAATGTTACACAGATAATTACGGATTGATAAAGTTACCAAATTTTTACATGGATATTTTTATTTTAAAGTTCTCCCAGACCGAGGATTTGACAGAAACAAGGTTATTTGTAACCACTGCCAAGTTAAACACCCCGTTAAAAGTTTCTGCTGTTACCTCAGAAATTACCTGTTTTAATGTTCTGACTGTGGCTCAGGATTTTGTTGGTAGACTTTTTTATTTTTTATAAAAACAAGATGACATTAATGCTCTGGCAGTTTCAATAAGCTTTATTTTATTTTACATTTTTTAAGATGAGATTTACACTAAATATGTGTTATTGACAAGTGCTGATGTTAAAGGTGTTCATAGTTTATATGGCAGCAGAATATTTAAATAAAAGTGCACTTGAATTCATTACTTGATTTTGCGTATACAATGTGATTAATCGTGATTAATCAGGGAAATCGTGCGATTAATCACGATTAAAAATTTTAATCGTTGCCCAGCCCTAATTACGATATATACTTTTATATATGAAAAGATTCACACACATGTTGCATTGAATTTTAATCCATTAGGAGCTCCAGAAACTTTGAGAGATGGAGATAAACATCAGCATCAGTTTCTCTGAGAAAAACTGATTCCTCCTGCAGGCAGAAAACTGCTGACAAGAGCCACAACTAACTGGGTCCTTTAGAGATGCAGGGTAATGGTTAGCTTGGCAGGAGAACGTCGGCATTTCAGCATCTGTCATTGGCTGCGGTTACATGATGTTTTTTAATTCGGAATTAATAATTAGGAATTAAATAATTCCGAATTAAACTATTTTCCTTCGAGTTTACATGGAAATAGTAATTCCGAATTAAGGTTTACATGGAAAACACGTTTGTTCGGCTTTATCCAACTCCGCTTTAGGTCTGGGGGTTGGGAAGGGTTCTGATTGGATGTGGGGGGGGGGGGTGGGTGGGGGGGGGGGGGGGGGGGGGGGGGCGTCTTTACATTTACCGGAAGAAAACAAACTTAGCTAACTCGGTTAGCAACAACATTTCACTTATTTTTGACCTGGGTGGCGTCTCTACCTGCGAAACCTCCTTCATTTAACCTGGCCGCTTTGAAAAGCTCACAATTTTTTTATGTTTCCTGCCATCTGTTCTTTTAATTATTTCCAGTTCCTCCAAGCTATTTATTAAATAAATTGTCTCTGCTCTTGAACACCGGTTACTGCGTGCTGCCGTTTTGAAAACAAGCCCAGCGCGGAATATAAGCATCATCTCGACAGACGGGCAAGAGAACGAGCATGCGCAGAAAGACAGGAATTAATTTAAACAGGAATGAGTGTATTCATGACCGCGGAATTACTTAATGCGGAATTAAAATGTGAATAAACCAGCCACTTACTTCGGAATTAAGTTTAATTCAGAATTGACATTTTCATATGGAATTAAGTGTTTACATGGTAACTTTTATTCGGCTTTAACTTTAATTCTGAATTAAAGAGGAATTAAACTTCCCATGTAAACGCACCCACTATCACGTGACAATAGGGTTGCCACCTTCCAGACATGAAAATAAGGGACAATTCCGTATTTTACGGGACGGGTGGCAACCCTACGTGACAACAGGAAGGAAGGTGACTGTAACAGGGCAGCATGTCTGTTTAGTACCAAACTTTAATAGTTGTTACATGTTAAAGGGCTTCATCTTTATTAATGGCTAAAAAACGTGAGATAAAAATTAGATAAAAATCCAGAGTGTACAGGATGTTAACTATCTAGCATCCACAAACGTCACTCCTGAATTCCTGTGAGGTTTAAGTGAACTGTGACAGAGCTTTGTGATATGAATATCCATATTAGCAGGATTTTGCCTTAAGTGGTTTATATGGAAATTTTGACTCCAAATGTTCATGACTCTGGGCCTTCAACATTTTTAAGCATGAAAAGACTTTCTTTTTGTAGATGTGTAGAAACCTTGGGCAGGGAGGAGGGTTTGTGCTCAAATCCCTGGAAAATTCAAAGTGGGGGGGAGTGGGGTGGATCTGCCAGCAGAGAAGGGTCGAGGGTAGTGTGATGTATGGATGAGTAAGAGTGAGAGTTTATTCACTGGTGTCTGAGGGAGCCTTTCAGAGCCACTGACTGAGTGTCTATAGTTGGGCAATCAACCATAGGACTAGAAGGCTTTATCTCTAAAATACAACCCAACCTCCACCACCCCACTCCATCCTTCAAACACACACATACACACTCTTTCTGCTACCTGCGAGAGTCCCTTATGTGCAGCTAAGGGTGTCATTGAGGGAGATGGGGTGGGGGAAATAGCCAGTGAGCGACAAACAATCCTGAAGAGTCTATCATTCTGTGTGGTGTTGTCTTAGTGGCTGAATGGAGCCGCTGTGACCTGGACACCACCAGAACTACAGCCTTCCTCCCCTCCATGAGCCCCTCCTGTCTGCTGCCAGCCACCAAACCAATACCATCTCTAGCCATCTTGCCAATAAGTGTCAAACCAACAAGTTCATTACCACATGCAAACCACTACTTTTTAAAACTATCACACTCTCTCTCTTTTTTATAATCAGCAGAAATAAAGATGCTTGTTTGTACTCATTTGTGTCCATAACATGCCTTATTTCTTTACCATTATAAGGGTTTTAGATCAAGTTACCCCTTGGAAAATGTTTGCTAGTGATGTAAAGTTTAAACACAGCTGTAGAATTACTTTATTTGCTTGCCCATTTTAGCAAAAAATAAAACCTAATCAAACATTGGCACAAGAATAGGAAAAAGCCAGATCCACTGAGGCCCACCCCACCTCAACCCCCAGGACCAGAGAGGATCCAAAATCTCTTAGTGCAAGACACCATAGGACACTCACAAAGGTCTTGTGTCCATGGCCCAACAGTTAATGCTTTTGTGACAGCTTGAGAAGTTCCTGCATAGTAGCTGCTAAATGGATAGTTTACATGTGAATCTCTGTTTGCTCAAAGGTTGTGATGCTGTGTAATGTGAGGACGCTCTGATTACTCAAAACCTCAGCATTTACAGCTCTTAAATTAGAGGAAAATGAGAACATTACCTTGGTTTTTATTGCACAGCAAACATGAACCCAGAATCTCATATCAGTGGTTGTAATTATACATTGGTACAAAATCAGTATATTCAAAAGGCTAAACAAACAAACAAAAAATGAAACAACAACAGCGAAAACAAACCATGACCTCTGGACTAAAGACATGAAAAAAAAACAGATGTATTAGCAAGTTCAAAAGCCCAGCTACTTGATGGTATGGTCTGTATCAGCACATTACCATTTTAGAGCAACTTTTGCTTCCCCTTAAGATGACATGAGGGACATCCATGCATTTTTTTTTTTTTTTTTCAAAACAATGAAAACCCACATTCTGCACACAATTCAAAGGCAAGGCTGAGGAAGAAGGTGGTATGGGTACTGGACTGACTTGTCTGCATTCCCAACAGAGAACGTGTGGAGACTAACATTAAGAAAGAAAAAAGTGGACTGGCTGTTTAAAACAGGTATGTAGAGTCTAAATTCTATGCAGTAAATCATCAGTGCAGTTTGATCACTGGAAACACAAAGGAGCTCGTTGCCAGCACTGCTTCATCTACAACACACTCCTCAAAAGACCAGCCCACTTTTATCGCTAATCCCCTGTGTATATCTATAAATGACAGCATCTGCACCTCAATGCATTTTTTAAAGACCACTATAGAATATTTACCAAGAAATATGTTTAAGAACCTCAACGTTTCCGACAAAGAAAAACCACCAGTTAGCAGAAGTCTTATTTCCAGACAGGGTTAACATCAGCTACACAGAGAAGTTATTTTTTTTTTCATGTTGTGATGAAGTTTTGCATAATTCTTTTTCTTTTACTGCAAAATACAAAAAAAGTTACATTTACAACCAAGTGAGCGCATGGAAATCTCAGAATCCCTCAAATCAAATTTAGTTTTAACAACAACATTCCTTTTTTAAAAAAAATGTTGGCCAATTAAGATACATTTTGATCAATACCAGGCAAATACACAATGTAAAAGGCTGGTTAAGGCGAGGGATGCAACGGTATTCGGTAAAATACGCTACGGTTCGGTACGACCTGCACGGGACAATACGCTTTTATGTCCCGCGGTATTTATGTTCCAATAACTTTGCATTGGACTTGCACGTGAGCGTGCGTGCCTTTTAGGCAACAGGCCCGCCACTGCATGTCAATGTCCACTCGCCTCCGCTCACTCACAGTGACCAGCCTATCACACTTTGGCCAGTTGGCTGCAGGTCATAGACGCAGAAAAAGAAAAAAAAAAAAACAAGCAGGCATGGCCAGCGGTAGCAGAGAAATTGGGAAAAACTTTTTTTAATCACCAGTGTGGGAGCATTTTGGTTTTGCTGTTGAATACACCGGTGAGGGAGTGAAAACAGTTAACAGTTAACAGAACGCAATCTTCCACCTCCCTAAACCTGGATCTTACCTGCATAAGATCCAGATGTTACCACTTGTGCGTCTTGTCACAGCTGATGTGCTTTTTAAAATACTGCAGAACGAATCGTTGGATGTGCATTTAAAGATCACGAACAATTAATGTTCCTGTCCCTCCTCGACCACCAACAGTTTCAGACATCGGAAATAAATTCCCGCATCCAACCTTTTCCAGCTTGACACCAGAGACAAAGATCTCCTTGGTTTCCTCCACAGCAGACATCTGAATGAGATCATGCCACAGCTGTACAGACTGACGTGTCTGGCCGTGACTATTCCCACATCCACCACAACTGCTGACCAGACATCCTCTGACCTCAAGAGAATAAAAACGTATGCAAGTAATACGGTGATGTTTAATCGAGAGGTAGAGCCGTTTGTTCACGTCCACATGTGACCAGGTGGACGGACATTTATTCCATTTGGACGCGCTCTTTTACGCGCCGACATGCGAGTTGCGCTTTCCGCAAACTCGTTATCTTGCAATCGTGGGTTTAGGGTAGTGGGTGGTCTGAAACTGTACCGAATCCGTACCGAAACCGTGACACAAAAACTGCGGTACGGACCGTACCTTGAGCCACCTGCACCGTTGCACCCCTAGTTAAGACAAGTAAACGAAATAAAATTATGAAACTAAAAACTATTGATTTTACTTTGGTAAATACTACTGGCATAACTTGAGATCTTTAACTTAGTTAGGCAAATTTGAATCATATCTGTGTTATATTTAATTCTGTATCTTAGGTATTTATGAGCTCCTTAATTAGATTAATCTATTTTCACTTCTCATTGTATCCTTGACACCAAGTCACAACTCCTTTCTTGTATCCTAACGGAAATGGGTTTGTTTCGGACCAGTTCTGTAAATCAGAGTTTATAATGATGGACAACAAGTCGTTAATAATGCACACAGTATGGATAGAACTGGAAAGCCACAATATGAAAGTGATTATGTTGCGCCCCCCCATCCCCCACCCCCCCCCCCCACACACACACACACACTGAGATTGGGTACCAACAACTACCTCCTACTTACCAAAGCTAAACAGAGTACCACCCAACTCTCTATTGCGGGATATGAAAACAGCTATATGAATTGGCCCTAGTATATAACATGTAACATGTAACACAAACAACATATAACATGGAGGAATGATGCGAAAGTTTTGTTGCAGTCCAGAATTTTTTTTTTCAGACAGAATTGTTAATATTGCTACCTGAGTTGCTACCTGAACTGTAAAGTACACAGATTTTTACCATTCTCCATCTCTGTTTTAGCTTTTCTGCATGTTTACCTGCTAATTCTTTTCCAGTTCCGCAGCAGCCAGTAACAGACTTTTCAAAACAAAAGCATGTGAGCATGTTGCTTACATGCTTTTATTTTGAAAAGTCTGTTACTGGCTGCTGCGGAACTTTTAAATATTTCTAGGAAATAGCACCCCAGCTGGCTGGGCAATAACATGTATAAGTGGTTGCACCGTGTCTGTCTGTGTTACAGTTCTGTGTCCCTGTTTTTATGCTATGGTTGTTAAATTGCCATGTGTACCTTTTGCTGCTAACAAATTTCCCCACGGGGACAATAAACATACATCTATCTATCTATCTATATTAAAAAAAACAAGCATTTTTTCATTTTTTGTGTTAGTTTTTCATTAAAAAATGAAAAACAAAATAAAATGTCACTTTTTAATTTTTATAATTATTGATTTACAATTGAAAATGGAAAGAATGAATGATACGCAGATTGATAAAGTTACAGAACTTTAACATGGACATTTTCATTTTAAAGTTCTGCCAGACGGAGGATTTGACAGAAACAAGGTTATTTATAACCACTGCAAAGTTGAGGTCCTCGTTAAAGGTTTCTGCTGTTACCTCAGAAATAACCTGTTTTAATGTTATGATTGTGGCTCAGGATTTTGTTGGTAGACTTTTTTTTTATTTTTCATTAAAAAAAAAAACAGGATGACATTTAATGCCCAGGCAGTGGCAATAAGCTTTATTTTATTTGACATTTTTTAAGATGAGATTTATACTAAATACGTGCTACTGACAAGTGGTGATGTTAAAAGTTTTTGAACAACAAATGTTATGGCACTTTAGTTCATGTGGCAGCAGAACATTTTAATAAAAGTGCGCTTTACACAACTTCTGAAATCATTATTTGATTTTCGTATACAATGCGATTAATCGTGATTAATCAGGGAAATCAGGTGATTAATCGCGATTAAAAATTTTAATCGTTGCCCAGCCCTTTATACATATATATATATATATATATATATATATATATATATATATATATATATATATATATATATATATATATATATATATATTAGGGCTGTCAATTTCTCAAAATAATTAATCAGATTAATCGCATGACTGTCAATAGTTAATCATGATTGATCGCAAATTAATCGCATATTTTTATCTGTTCTAAATCTACCTTATACAGATCTTTTTCAAGTTGTATTACACTTATTAATACGAGTCCTGACTAGAACCAGGAAATATGACCATATTAGTCCAGTCCTGAGGTCTCTGGCTTCCTGTCACTCAGAGAATAGACTTTAAAACAGCTCTACTTGTGTTCAAGTCTCTTCATGGCCCCAAAGTCCATCTCTGACATGTTAGATCCATATGAACCAACCTGGACTCTGAGAACCTCAAGTAGTGGTCTCCTGCTGGTGTTCAGAGTCAGGACTAAACAAGGTGAAGCTGCATTTCAGTTTTATGCTCCTAAAATCTGGAACAGTCTTCCAGAAGATGTGAGACAGACCTGAACTCTGACAATGTTCTGATCCAGACTGAAAACAGTTCAGTTTAGATGTGCAGATGACAACTGAAGGGATTTTTTCTGCACTCTTAATTTTTAATTTAATTAATTCATTTTTTTTATTAATTTTATTTATTATTGATTATTTTTATGCTTGTATGGAATGATTCTATTTGCCTTCTTGTGACTTTATGCATCTGTAAAGTACTTTGAATTGCCTTGTGTACGAATTGTGCTCTACAAATAAAGTTGCCTTGCCTTGAGAGTACACAAATGCTTGCCTTATGCAAAACAAATGCATGTTTATTTATTGCTACAATGCCAAATCCATTATATATTTATATGTATATATATATATATATATATATATATACTCAATATTTTCTCTTATGTTCTTCATACAAAATATTTTTCGTGGTTTGCTTCAAACGGGGGGGGGGGGGCTCTCTGCATCAGCGCTCTCATTAGCCGACAAGTGATATTTCAGTAGTCGGGACTCCGGTGGTAACTAAATTGACATCGACAGCAAACACAAACAACATTTATCTTGTGGAGTTAGCTACCAGGCAAGATTTTGAAGCTGAACTTACCATTCAAAATAGTATGTTTTGTATCCATTTTTATCCCAGCTACTTTTCACGGAGTTTGTTTACGTCTGTCTGTCTGCGGCATGGCCGTCGACGTCAGTGCATGGCTTCCTGTTTTGACAGGACTACGGAGGACTACAGGACTACAACTACGGCGGGGCCCGAGGCTCATTAAACCTACTCTCCTCTCTACTATTGTACATTAACGGCCAGGCTAAGGCTCGCCTTAATCGCGCGTTGAAAAAATTAGTTGCGTTAAAATTATTTTGCATTAATCACGCGTTAATGCGTTAACTTTGACAGCCCTAATATATATATATATATATATATATATATATATATATATATATATATAATATAGATATATATTAGGGCTGTCAAAGTTAACGTTATATATATATATATATATATATATATTAGGGCTGTCAAAGTTAACGTATATATATATATATATATATATATATATATATATATATATATATATATATATATATATATATATATATATATATATATATATATATATATATATATATATATATATATATATATATTAGTGCTGCGGAACCGGAAAACAGTAAACATAAGGGAAAGCTAAAACAGACATGGAGAACAGTAAAAATCCGTGAACTTTAAAGTTCGGGTAGCAACTCAGGTAGCAATATTAACAATTCTGTTTGAAAGCAAAAATTCTGGACTGCAACAAAACTTTTGCGTCATTCCTCCATGTTATATCAGATCTGCTCCATGTGTTTCATTGTCGAGCTGTTCTCTTACCGGTTACTTCACTGCGGCTCCATCTAGTGGCACAGATGTGTAATGACAAGTGAAAGTCCTGTCCTCGATTATAAAACAAATTCAGTTCTGTGGTCCGTTTTTTCATTTCGTATTTTTGATTCAAGTCTAAAATTGAAAAATAAAAAAAAAACAGGCTTTTTTTTTTCGTTTTTTCGTGTTATATTAAAAAACGAAAAATGTAATAAAATGTCACTTTTTCATTGTTTTAAATTTTTGATTGACAATTGAAAATGGAAAGAATGAATGATACATGGATTAGTAAAGTTACTGAACTTTAACATGGACATTTTCATTTTAAAGTTCTCCCAGACAGAGTATTTGACAGAGACAAGGTTATTTGTAACAACTGACAAGTTGAACTCCCTGTTAAAAGTTTCTGCTGTTACCTCAGAAATTGTCTGTTTTAATGTTCTGATTGTGCTGAGCCACAATCATTTTGTTGGATTTTGTTTGTAGACTTTTTTTATTTTTTATAAAAACAGGATGACATTAATGCCATGGCAGTGGCAATAAGCTTTATTTTATTTTACATTTTTTAAGATGAGATGTACACTAAATATGTGTTACTGACAAGTGCTGATGTTAAAAGTGTTCATGGTTTATATGGCAGCAGAACATTAAAATAAAAGTGCACTTTACACTACTTTCGAATTTATTACTTGATTTTGCGTATACAATGCGATTAGTCGTGATTAATCAGGGTAATCGTGCGATTAATCACGATTAAAAATTTTAATCATTGCCCAGCCCTAATATATATATCATTATATATTATATATATATAAAAACAAAATCAGTCCTATGGCCTGTTTTTTCATTTTGTATTTTTGATCCAAGTCTAAAATTGAAATATAACAAAAAAAAAAGCTTTTTATTTTTTCTTTTTTTTTTTGGTGTTAGATTTAAAAAATAAAAAACAAAATAAAATGTCACTTTTTAATTTATTTAAATTTTTTGATTGACAATTGAAAATGGAAAGAACGAATGATACACAGATTGATAAAGTTACAGAACTTTTACATGGACATTTTCATTTTAAAGTTCTCCAGACTGAGGATTAGACAGAAACAAGGTTATTTGTAATCACTGACAAGTTGAACTCCCAATTTAAAGTTTCTGCTGTTATCTCAGAAATTGACTGTTTTAATGTTATGATTGTGGCTCAGGATTTTGTTGGTAGACTTTTTTTATTTTTCATATAAAAACAGGATGACATTTAATGCCCTGGCAGTGGCAATAAGCTTTATTTTATTTTACATTTTTTAATATGAGGTTTACACTAAATATGTTAAGAGTGTGTGTACAACAAATGTTATCGCACTTTAGTTCATATGGCAGCAGAACATTTAAATAAAAGTGCGCTTTACACTACTTTTGAATTCATTATTTGATTTTCCATATACAATGTGATTAATCGTGATTATTTAGGGAAATCATGCGATTAATCGCGATTAAAGATTTAACTGTTGCCCAGCCCTATATATATATATATATATATATATATATATATATATATATATATATATATATATATATATATATATATATATATATATATATATATATATGTGTATGTAGCAGATTTTTAGAAGAGTTGCACCTTTTTTTTTTAATCAAAAAACTTAAGAAAAAGCTACCAAAAAGCAACTTTGCCAATACATCAAATAGCAAACCTTTTTTATTGAATTTATTTTCCATCTTTGCAAATGTGAATGGGGAAATAGGAAAGAAAGTCATGTCCAAGAACATTGATTCTGATGAACTGCCATGAGAAGAAGTTTAAATTTAATTCAGAGAGGAAGTCCCACAGAGACTAAGCCGTTTCCATGGCATTCTTGGATATTTTGGAAGCCACTAATGAAGCAACAATTTTCTTTTTTCATCAAGAAGTCTTGTTGGGGTCAGTACAGTGCTCCAGTATCAAGAAAAAAAGTGCTCTGAACACAGCCTTATAACAAGTTTAGCCCTGCCTAAATTAATTGTGCTTAGTTTATTTACACAAAGTTCAACAGACTCCTCCCTTGAGCTCCTCTATGTGGGAAAGGCAGATCATGCCTCATCCAAACACATGGTCCTCCGACCACTTTGCTTGATCTGTCATTAAACTGCCAAGTGTGCCACAAAGTCAGGCAATGTGACCAACAGCATTGTATGGATGTGAGTGCTGGTGTAAAAGATTCTCCAGAAGAAGACTATATGAACATAGTACTGGGTACAAGGCTGGAGGGAGGGCATGGCGCTGGTGTCTGGGGGGGGGTATGAGGGCACCAGAAGGACGTAAAAAGAAAGGCTTAGAATACAGTCATTACCCACCCAGGGCTATTCCTCTCTGGCCCATTAGCTGCTGGCGGCCGTGACCAATTGGGTTTTGTCGCTCCTAGCAGGGTCATCCAGTGGTGGTCTGGGCCTTTTCTAAAATGGACGCTCACTCAGCCGTCCTCACACAAAAACTTTAAGTGGGGGGAAAAAAAAGTGTCTCCCTGACTCCCTCTCCTCACCCTCTCAGTTTAAAAAGACCCAGTCAGGCAAGTAAGAGAAAGAGTGAAAAGTGATCATGAAAAGAGATTTGTTGTGATGTGAGACGTGCAGGGAAGTGATCGTTTAGCCACACGTGGGTTGAAGGGAGTCCATGGTGGTGGGTCTTGTTAACCCTCTTGACTCGTCTGCCAGAAACCACATCAAATTGTTCTTTTCCTCAAAGTCTGAGGCTGCGGTTCCTTGTGGGATAAGCTTCCAACTTCCCAACTGGTGGTGTAATTTTCAAAGAGGGCAGGAAGAATGTGAATGGGCCGTAGAAGATTACCAGTGGGTAGGATCACTGAACCTTGAACTCAGGTGGTTGTACTAGTGCTCCGAAAAAAAGAAAATATACTGGAGGTCTTAGAGTTTACCAAATTGTTGCCTTGAATTATTATCAACTGGAGATTTGGACGAAGGTGAATCACACGCTCTGGATGATGCTGCTTCATTGAACAGATTCAACTCATCAGTTCAACTCACTAGATCTGTATTCAAAACTATTGCAAAACAAATAATTCTGTGCACATTTACACATATTCCACCAAGTATGAGTTGTGTATGCCTCTGTGGGGGTGTGGTTTTTTTTTGTCCAGTCCCAAGCTGAATAAAAGGCCAGTTAGCCACCTAGCGGGCTACTAATTCTCCATGTCAAATACAATGGCTGCAATTATATGGTAATCAGTGTTGGTGGCTCATACCTTTCTGCTGCTTTCTGTGAGTGTGTGTCTGGCCAAGCTGCTCCTCAGGGAGACAGTTAGTCACGGCTTATTATTGACCCATTAGACACCCGTCCCACTGCCAAAAAGAAACCAGTCAGCTTGCAGGCCGTGCTGCATTCACTGGACAATTATGCAAGCAACACTTGAAAATAAGTTAATCATTTGGACAAAATAGACAAAATGAATGAATCCAAGAGGGGAAAAAATGAAAAATCTACAATGGTGTTTTATATCATTTATATCATGTGTTTAGAGATATTTGAATGTATTGCTTTTACATCACATTAGCTGAATCTTGTTAGTGGTGATTAACAACAGAACAGACTTCATCACCAGTCAGGGACAATGCCGTCTTAGAAACACTTCCATGGAGGAGTTAAAGCATCTCTCTTAGTACAGAGAAAAGTATTCTGGAACTATGCAAACCTTTATGGGTTAGTCCTCACTGGGGAAAGAAAAAAAAAGAATAGAAACAGAAAGAAAATAGCAGAAAACTATCAATCACCTCAACTTTATACACGCATGCTGTTGTGAATCAAAACAGCCTGGAGATTTTGTTTTAATACTTAACAGACCTTTATTGTTAGTGTGTACACTTGAAAAACCAGTCATTAAAAGTTTTAAAAGATTATCCTGTAAACGACATAACATCAGACAAGCCTGTGAATATATTCTCTTTCGAAACATATCCTTGTGTCTTTGTTGCCTCTTCTCTTCGTTATACAATCAACAACTGGGTTGTTTTGATATAATCCTCCAGATCTGTCAACTCTAAAGCTTGCCCTCTGCCCCACCCATCCCTCCATCCTCCAACCCCACAACACACCCACACAGAGCCCTCTGCCACCTCCTCCTGCAGTCTCCACCCCTCAAAAGCAAAGCTCTCTTTGTTAACTTAATGTGCTTTTACCAGTTGCTTTCTGCCAGGGAGACATCTGCTGTGTGCAACCAGTCAATATTGTGAGGACAGTTCAAAGCAGCCAGTTCATTATCTGTGTCAGCTTAACAACCTGAAGGCAGCGGTCTAAGGGACACAAGGAGGAGGAGGAGGAGAGGAGGGGGGGGAGGTGAGGGGGACACAATGTGCAAGGACACAATAGACTCCTCATTAACCAGTGATTTATCATGATGGGATGCCCAGTTCAACCTTTGCCCCCCTACATGCACACACCTCTAGAGCCCCTAGAAAAAGAGCCTTATTGTTGGAAAAAGGAAAGAGGACTTTGAAAATGGAGTTGAAAGTAAAATGATATAGTTAAAGTCAAATGAAGAATAAAGTAAGAGAAAAATTAATCAGAGTTAAAGTGTGTAAAAACAAAGATCGGGGAAAAGTGGCAAACCTTTGTGCCTTTCAGTACTTGAATGAAGAAAAACTTAATAGAAAGGCTGGTAGCTTTTCTTCTACAGTTATCAGCCTTTCTACTTTCATTTCATCATTATTCTTTAAAATTCAAGTAGACTGTTTTAGATTTGAGAGACTTGAATGCAGATCTTAACTAGCTGACTGTCACATTTGTTTGTCCACGTTGACAGAGCATCTCCAGAAGACACCTTTTGTCAAACATCACGTGGAATTTCATTCTTAGCATGAAAATTAAACTTGCACATGACACACCCTCCAGTTCCAGAGTCAGGCTTTATGAAAGTCAAATGTTGGTCATGATGATATTATACATGTCAGAAAGCCTCTAAAGATGCTCCATGCATGCATACGGGAGGAGATCACGGTCCACCCTCAGCCGCTCTGCCCTTGCAGAGTTAGAGCCTTCTTTTTCACATAAAGGCTGTATAATGAGCGTTTAATGTATGGCATCTCAAAATGCAAGAGAAAAGGGAATATTCAACGTGGCCCATGTGGTGGTTTTGTAAAGCTGCTGCGCCAAGAAACACACCCCTTTTCACTTTCCCCCCTCTCATCCTCACCATGCAACCCCCTCCCTCCTTTCTGCATCCATTTGCTTAAATCAATCTCACAGGAGGCGGTCGTGGATAATGTACCAGCCAGGGTTTGTAAACCGTTTTGTTAACAATGCATTTTGAAAAGAAAAGAAAGGAGGAGGAGAGGAGAGAGATAAAGCAAGACAGAAAGTCTGAGAGAGGGAGACTAGGAGAAATGGGCAGAAGGGTGCTGAAAGAGGAACAGTTGGGTGGGTGTGGTGCGCGGCTATGCTTCGGACAGGCCCTGTCGACTGGTGACACCCCTGTCCCATTTCCTCCTCCCACGGTGAAAGCTGCACCCGCCTAATTCTGTCCAGTCCTCGCTTTAGTCACACCACCTGCCTTCACCATTCTTCACTACACACCCACCCATCCGCTGACACGACGAACAGACGGAAAAAGCTAAACCCATGTAGATCAGCACAGACATCCCTCTTGTATATAAATGCATAGTTTAAAGCAGCTACTCTGGCAGGGCTGATGTTTAAGGTAGCGATAAACAAAGATCAAGGACGGATTCTCTCACATATTCTAATCAGTAGTGACAGTGGAACATGTGACTATGTTGAGAAGGTTCTCTCTCTCTCTCTCTCTCTCTCACACACACACACACCTACACACACACAAACTGAGAGCTTTCAGACTTAAGAACTGCTTTAGTGTTGGTGCAGCTCTGCAGTTGGTGCTGAAATAAAATTAAAAATGAAAATAAAAAATCATGACTATCAGCTGTCAGGTTGATGAGACTGTTCATTCCTTCAAGTTCAGACTTATTATAGACAAGCTTTGCAACAAACTGCAAAAATTGATTTAAAAATATGACATGCGCACATCCCAGACTGGTGTGTTTCCATGATGCTGTACCAACTATGAACAGTTGCCTACTGAGCAGATTTGTTACAAGCTTTACTACGTTTATGAAACAATTGAGACTTTTCCCCCCCTCACTCATTTTTTTGTACCAATGAATTTAACAGTTTAAATTATATCTAGCTGAGCATTTAGCTCTAAATTAACTTAGATAAAACATATATTAAAAAGAATTTAACTAACTTTGTCTTTTTGTCTATACTATGTAAGCAAAGGTTAACTGTCTCTGTACAAGTTAGGAGTGACATATCCCATCAGCTGGGACCTGATCTTCCATGTTCCTTCCACTGAGCTACTTTGCCTATCAAAGCCCTTTTTAGCCTGAGGAAGCTGGGGCCACTTTGACATCACATTCCCCCAGGACTCTCTCAGATCTCCACCAAAGCATCTATTACTGGATCATAAGCTCCAGCATCGGGCAGGCATGGACAGGAATCCCCAGTAGAGTCTCGTGCATCCACACTGATTTGCAACATAAGCCCCCCTGTGATTGCCCATTAGCCTTCGTCCCTGCTGACAGCAGCTAGCAGGGTAGCATGTGTAGCTTTGACCAGCTACTGCCATCGCCATTGAAGGTTTGTTACTATTACTTCCTCTAATTGGCTGTGAGGGGTATTAGGTTAGGTCATGGCCTTAGGGAATTGATAGTGACATCTGATCTGATGTCCACTTAAAATGAAGATGATGTTGAGTCAGAGTGTGCTGACAGAACTGTATTCTCTTGGGATGCATTTTAGGCTCTGATGATTGATGGGTTATCATAATGGAAACCCCTTTTGTCAAAACAGATTTTTTTTTTCTCCTCATTTCCTGCAGTTCACGCATCAGGTGAAATTGTCAATGAACAAACTTCACTTTATATGGTTTTTCCTTTTCAGTTTTATTTACTCATTCAAAGAAAATAAAAGAAGGCCTGAGCTCATGAATAAATCTGAATAGATTCAAATTAAGTTCATTTTTTTTTGACTATATCTTGAACTGTAGACCCTCTGACTGTGCCAAGACTAACCAAAGGATATCAGTGGCTTGAGGACATTTTTTGAACTTAGTGGACTTTAAACTGAGCATAATGCACACTGACCATTTTACATACTTGAAATATTGAGTGCAAGAGAAAACACCAAAAATATTATAATTAGAGTATGCACATAATATTTAATTTAATCACAACAAGAATGACCTCAGGGTAGAAAGAACAATTCCATTTGCACAGCTACATGGTTCCATCTTTTCCTAAATAGATTTTCGTAAAATATGCACAAAATGTATATTTCTTCACTTTCAAGCAAATCTGTCATATACAAATGTTGGGTCCATTCCAAATAAAATCAGGGTTTGCTTCAAATTAATCCTTTTTTAGATATGAGCCTCATTGTACTTAGAATATTTCCTGTGAACAACATGTCAAAGACATTTTCATGGAGCTTACAATGAAGTCTCTACTACCGTTGAAACAAAAGATAACCTTTCCAAACCAAAAGAAGAAAACATCTGTCTTGTGATTGGACAGTTCGATTTGTGTTTGAGTTGTCACTGTCCAGTTTGAGATAAAAAGACAGGCAAAAATTTGCACTTGTAATATCAAGTTAGATATAATATGGGAACTTCACAACTTCATATTTTTTAAGGTGTTTGTTGAACTTTAAACTTTGACATCTACAAGCTGTGGCGGTTCTGGGGAGGGGCCAACAGGGGCCAGTGCCCCTGTAGCACTGATTCCGGACCCCCCTGTGGGCCCCTCTCCGAACGTAGATTATACAGTAGCGCTGAGTCGCCGACGTCGAAGGTGGAACTAAAGTGCGTGGCTTAACATTCTAGTCGGACCCTTAAGTGCGCTGCACCACTGAAAAAAACGAGCGCAAACATATGAAGCAGTGCAAAAATGACCGCAACGATGAACGATCTTACACTGTCAAGGTACACTGTCTCTCATCAGCACTTAATTCAGTAATATTTTGGCAATTAAACTGTTTTTCATCGTAACTGTAACGGTATGACTGCAATGGTTCAACAAGTTTTATGAAAATAAAAAGTCAAATAAGATTTTTGCCGCGGGTTTGATGTGCCCCCCTATCAAAACCCCTGCCCACAAAAATCCAAAATCCCCCAAAATGCAGAAAGTCAAAAAGACTAACATCCAAAAAACACAAGAATACCAAAGTACCAACTTAACTTAACTTCCTGAGAACGGGTGAGGAGAAGGACTACAAGAGGGGAACAGTAGTGACGTTACGAGGCGTGCCGAGGCTTCGAAGCGTGTATCGAGTAGGGGGCGTTACAGGTGTTCTGAGATTTCTTCCTACCCGAGTTGACTGCGCATGCGTATAGCAGCAACTTCGTTATCACTTTGTATGCACAGTATTTATATTGCATAGGTTATTGGAGGACTTGGAGGACTTTTTTCTTCACCTTAAATTATATTAACTATACTTGACAGAATGACAAAAGGAGATAAAATGATAAAATATCAACTTTTTAAACTCCAGTGTACATTTATCTTATCAATCCTCTTCTACCACCCACTCTTCTATCCACCCTTTATATCCTCATATTCATCTTCATAATACGGATTCATAATCCGTCCGTCCGTCGTTTTCCGCTTATCCGGATAATTGTGGTTATTAAATGTGTAATAATATGCTACCACCCAAAACACAGAGGAGAGCAGATATATGTGCTGGTAGGATATTGTTACAATGTAGGAAAAAATGACATATGAGGCTATAAATTTCCGCTAAGGTAGGAAAAAAATGTAGGTAGGAAGAAATCTCAGAACACCCTGTTCTGAGAACACCTGTTCCTGTTAGCGCGTATCGAGGCTTGCTTCGTTTAGGGGAGGAGCCGAAAGCGATGACGTCTGAAGTTTCGCTGCCCGGCTGTACCACGTGACTGCTTCGGGAGATGGTTCAGATTATGGCGCGGGCTTTGACAGCTTTATATAAACGCCACAGGCTCCATTCAAAATGTGGGTTTTTGTAGGTGAGTTGCGGTCAGTTCAGAGTGTGGATAGAGTTTGGCAGCACCTCTGCGAATGTATGCCCTTTCCTTTTATTCCAATATATAATAAAGCTTATAGTTTGTCTGTATTGCTACTGCAGTGATTTAACAGCCTACTCACTTTTGTCTTTAAAGGAGAAGTTTACACAAGTGCAAGGGCTAGCATTAATTTTACAGTCCTTACAGCACAAGTGTCAAACTGAATCCATGGAGGGCCGGTGTCCTGCATGTTTTAGATGTCTCCCTCTTCCAACACACCTGATTCGAATGAATGGGTCATTATCAGGCTTCTGCAGAGCTTGATGATGAGCTCATCATTTGAATCAGGTGTGTTGGAAGAGGGAGACATCTAAAACATGCAGGACACCGGCCCTCCATGGATTCAGTTTGACACCTGTGATGATGAGCTCATCATCACAGGTGTAAGGACTGTAAAATTCAGAACCACTAGCTACTGTAATAGCATAAAGCTAGTTAATGCTAGCCTTATGTTTAATCTCCAGCTTTCCCCACCTAAAGACGTCTTTTCCCTTTATGTACCTATTTACACACGCTACACATCATTATAATTTTTAAGATATTTCCCCAGAGCATCTATTGAAAAAGTAGCTAACATTTCTTACCTGAGTGCTGGGGCCCGCGGCTTGTCCTGGCGGAGCGGATGCCATGGAAAGTGGGAAATGTGTGGCTGTTGAACTGTACAGTCTGGCATAGTTTATTGCTTTTATACTGCGATTGGTGCCAAGTACAGTCTAAAACAGCTTTTTAAACAGAAATGTGTCACTAGTGTCAGTTTTTTCCACTGCCAATCACGTGAATATGGTGTATATAAAGTGTTGAATCATACTTCTACTGATAACTTCTGCAACCTACGTTTCCTGAAGGCAACATGACTGAGGAAGGTCCCCAGCCTTTTCTGTTAAGCTGTCACTCATGATTCCACGCCCCTCTCAGTTGATGCCACGCCCCCTACGCCAGATCAGGGCCAAAAGTCTGAAACTGAAAAAAAGATGTGGAACTGAAAAAAAAGATGTGAAACTGAAAAAAAAAAGAATTGAAACTGCAAAAAAAAGATCTGAAACCGAAAAAAAGATCTGATACTGAAATAAAAAAGATCTGAAACTGAAAAAAAAAAAATTGTAACTGTAAAAAAATAAGTTCATAATCAAAACTTGAATTTTCAGGTTCAAATCTTAGTTTTTCAATTGCAATTTCATTTTCAAATTAGCAAAACTTTTGGCCTTGATTTGGCTCCATAGACCAGTAGGTGGTTTCATGTGCATATGAAGCTTCAAGAAATTAACCCTTTCTCAAACCAATTGGCTGAAGTGGTACAATGCCTCACAATGCTTCATCTTGCCATCACTAGGAAACAGCAGAACACGCAACATACCACAAAGACCAAATGGAGCCACAGAAAACAGGGGAAAATGACGAGACTTAAATACACAGAGGAACAAACAAGAGGCAGGTGAAGGGAATCAAGGTAACAAGAGGGAGGAAGCAAAGCAGAACACAATGAAGACAAGACAGACCTTTCAAAGTAAAACAGGAACCACCAAAGACAGGGAGAGACGCCAACTTGACACACACATACACACACAGGGCTGCCATGGCTGACCAGGCCATGACATCCACATCCACAACCCTGAATTTCTGAGACAGATTTCACATGATGATGATGCTTGTTTGATGGCTTCAGAATCTGAAGTCATGAATTTACAAGCTCAACATTTTATTGACAACTAGAAAAGCACTCGGAGAGCGCAGACCTCCGCCAAGCGCAACAATTTCTCCATATAGCGATTTACACCATAAATATTAGTCGTACATACAGCACTGACAATATGGGACCGCTAATAAAGTACCATATCTTCCTTTATTTTGTGATGCACACGAAAAAATAAATAATAATGCTATAAAGATTTCATGCAATATTTGTTTTCAAAGTCAATGTTTTTATAGAGATTGCGATAAAATCTACCTTGTAGATCAGATCCGGATCAGCCATTGAAATTTGATAGAGGTTCCCACTGTCAATCACAGCCAAAACAGTCAAATTTCATGAGTTTTGGGCAATAATTAACGGAGATACTGAAAAACAAATTTTTTGGCCCCATCTACCACAATAAGTTTTCAATCAGGCTTCCCCACCACAGCACTGAGACAGCTTTGATCAAGGTGACAAACGATAGTCGCCTGAACACAGATGCAGGCAAAGTCTGCACTGGCTTTGACACAGTTGACCATGTAATCTTATTACAGAGGTTAGAAGACTGGGTGGGAATCTCTGAAACTGCTTTAAACTGATTCAGGTCCTATCTCAGGGACAGGAGATACTTTGTTGAAATTGGTAACTGTGTCTCAGACCAAATGGCCATGACCTGTGGGGTTCCCCAGGCATCAATCCTGGGACCCCTATTGTTCAATCTGTACATGCTTCCATTAGCCCAGCTAATGAGCAGCAGCTATAATGTGTCCTTCCTACCACAACTATGCAGATGATACTCTGATCTATGTTTCACTGACAGCAGGAGAACATGGGCCTGTAGATTCATTGGTGTCACTGTATCGAACAGATAAATGCAAAACAATTTTCTCCAGCTAAACTCAGACAAAACTGAAGTCATTGTCTGTGGCCCACAGAAATCAAAGAGAAAGTGTTATCAGTCACCTTGAGACTCTCTAGAACCTAAAAATCAGGTCAGAAATTTAGGGGTAATATTGGATTCAGACTTGAACTTTAACAGCCACATTAAAGCAATAACATCAGCAGTTTTTTACCATCTAAAAACATTGCCAGAATCAAAGATATTGTATCTGAACCAGATTCAGAAAGACTAATCCATGTGTTCGTCTCCACCAGGTTAGACTACTATAACGGCCTGCTCACTGGGCTCTAAACAAACTAAGACAGCTGCAGTAGATCCAGAACGCTGCTGCATGAGTCCTGACTAGAACCAGGAAATACGACCATATTAGTCCAGTCCTGAGGTCTCTGGCTTCCTGTCACTCAGAGAATAGACTTTAAAACAGCTCTACTTGTGTATGAGTCTCCTCGTGTTCTAGTCCCAAAGTCCATCTCTGACATGTCAGAGCCATATGAACCAACCCAGACTCTGAGAACCTCAGGTAGTGGTCTCCTGTTGGTGCCCAGAGTCAGGACAAAGCAAGGTGAAGCTGCATTTCAGTTTTATGCTCCTTAAATCTAGAACAGTCTTTCAGAAGATGTGAGACAGGCCTGAACTCTGACAATGTTCAGATCCAGACTGAAAACAGTTTTGTTTAGATGAACATATGACAGCTGAAAGGATTTTATCTGTACTCTTCATTTTTAATTCATTTTTAATCTAATTATTTTTTCAAATTTATTTTTCAATTTGATTTATTAATGATTATTTTTATGCTCTTATGATTTATGGAATGACTCTATTTGCCTTCCTGTGATTTTATGCATCTGTAAAGCACTTTGAATTGCCTCGTGTACAAATTGTGCTCTACAAATAAACTTCCATTGCCTTACTTCAGTTTCATCAACAAAAGAGAGTTAAAACATGTGAGATCGAGATGAAACTTATGTTAGCTATCAAAACCTTTACAAGAATGTCAAGCACTTAACAAAAGACACTCGGAAGAAGTGCTTAGACAATACAGTCCAATTAAATTTTCTTACATCTGTTTTCTCCGCAGTTGCTCGTTTGCAAAATATTAGGGTGGCAAGAAACTCCTGAATTAATCTTTGCATCAGAAATCACAAGAGGCCTCTCAGGTCTTCTCCAGTCAGACAATCAGTCAGGAACATGTGACTCAAGAGCCAAGTCGTCTTCAGATCAGAGCAAAGCAGACACTGAGTGTGGTCCATCAAAAACCTCTTCCTAATCAACCCTGAAGACCTCGGCCTTTTAGCCGCCAGCCCTCAACGTGTCTCACCGTGTTTACACACACTGATTAGTTTGGTAAGTGTACAGAATGTCCTGAGAATGGTTTTCTCTGAATCAATGCATCCCTCAGTCCCATCCTTTATCTTTCCATTCTTCTGTGACAAAAGCCAGAGATCCTCTTGGAAGGGGGAGAGAAATTAGAGGATCAGAGTCGGCCTACTCCCGAGCAAACAGACTGAGCTAATGGACCAGCCGTGTGCTCCTCCCCTCAAATTATTAAAGAGCAAGGGAATGTAGCCAGGCCAGTCATGATGTTAATGCTAAAGCTCTCTAATCCTTTATAAACACACACAGAAGCACACACATACATTCACACACTAGCTGTCATTCACACAAGGCCACTTTGTAATCACTTCACCACCCAGGCAGTGGGAGAGGATGCAGAAGTACAAGAGCAAAGGAATGAGACTGCACATGGCAGTCCTCTCAGAGAACCTAAAAAACATGCGAGATGTGATAACAACAGCTAAGGGAGGGGTGTTCCCACTCATGGTCCAATAGTCTTCAAATTTGAACTTGCTTTCAGGGATGTTTCCATCAGGCATAATTGTTGTCAGTTTGACATGTGCCTTTTCATTATATGGCTGCTTTTTCCAAGACAGCTTCAAATAAGTCTTATTTCATCTGGAAACTTGACTCACACAGGAACACCGAGCTACAATCTCAGGATATTCTGCTCTTCATCAAACATCCCTGCAGAACAGCTGGTTTAAGCAGAATATGTTAATGCCAGTTCTTAGGAGGAGCACTTTGGGCTTATGAGGGATTAGTGCATGTTGGCCAGCCCTGACTCCCCGCTGAGCTATCACGGTAATACAGGTGTTAGTAAACTGGCATTAGACTCCAGCTAATTAGCTTTCATTCACACAGTGATTGTCCAGCTAGCTCTGTCATTTGTAGTGGTGTTTGCTCATCGGCAGGGAGGTCTCTGTACTGTGGTGGGTCCGTCATGATCTGACATGATCTCCCTTCTTCACTCCCTCTCTAGGCCAAAGGACAGATGGGAGCATCCAAGGAGACGAGCCAACATGGTTTTGAGTGAGCCAGTAAGCAACATATAAAGGAACAGTTCCATAATCGCTGAAAACTATGACAATAAACAAATGTCCATGACAACAAATATAAATTTGAGAAAACTTTTTTTCCCTCCACATTGGCCCTCAGTCCATTTCATGCCAGCACTTCCTTTAGTAAAACAAAAGTTTAGCTTTTTTAGCAATTTATTGCCATTCACACAATAATGGATAACACTTGTTTAGCCTAATAACATAACTTGGGCTATTGGGCCTGTGATAAGATTGTACTTAACATGTCAGTTCAAAATAACAAGAACTAGAGTCAATCAGACAAAAATAAGACAAGAAAATAGAAGCAAGATGGACTGTGAGGGCAACAACCACACACACTGTGTGGCACACACATTTAAAAGCAGGTACAGCAGGTGAAAGCCAAACCAGAAAGCTGCTCTGTGAGCTCTGATCGATGTTTACAACAGAACCTTTGAGTAATCATCTGACACAAAAACACAGTCCCACCTCCGTTGTTCACTTCCATTCAAGGTTGACTGATCTGGAGGCTGGTTTAAAACCTGTCACGGTGTTTCAGTGTTCTATTCAACTTTTACCCTTTAACACACATTTCCATTTCGCTGTTCCACCGACAAAATATTAGCCACGGATATAATGTAAGTCTCTAATCTATTCCTGTCAGACTACATAACAATACCGCAAAGTAAAAGCATTTCTGAGACATGCAGCATTTTAAAAAAGTCTTAGGTCTTTAGGACACTGGGAATCTTAGAAATCCATATTGCAGTAAAAATCAAACAAAGCATGTGATCATCCACAAATTTGCTCTGAAGCATGACAACAAACTTGGACAGACAACTGTAACTTCAAAGAACTCTATTCAGTGGGAAAAATTAGCTTTAGCAGCAATAACCTGAAGAAATCTTTTTTTTTTCTATACTGTTATCAGTCTCTTATATCTTTGTTGAAAATCTGGACGTCTCCTGATAATGCTGTTTCATTTCATTGAGGTTAGAATTGAGTTTCACGACTCCCATCACAGCATTTCAATCCTGTTGGATTCTGAAATTTGATAGAGGAGTTCATGGTGAACTCGATGTGACTGGAAAACCAAGTCTAAACCGTCACCCCTCCATTACCATGGAACCCTACATGGTAACCATGTTTGACAGTTTTTACAAGGTGTTTATGCTGATATGTGCTCTGTCTGGCTTTCACAATACTCCACTCTTGTCCTGTCAGTTCAAAGAATTTTGTTCCAGAAATCATGTAATTTGTTCAGATTCAATTTTGCAAACTCAAGCCATACTGCCATCCTTTTTAAAGAGAGACATGATTTTCTCCCATCACCTACTCTAAATCAACACCAGGGGTTCTGTTGATTCACTGTTAAACTGTCTGGAAACTGGAAGTACACACAAAGCTGAAGTTGACCTCTGATACAAAGTTTGCGATTTAGCAGAGGCTGAAGTAGACAGAAAAGTGAGGCTGCTGCAGCACAAATTATGAGACAAAAGGTTCAACTATAAAGGTTGATTATTGAGCATAAACAGCTAATACATGGGGCCGTTCATTCATGCTCTAAAACCGGTGGAAGATTTTGTCTAGTTGAAGTTAAAATTTAATATGATGTTCAATATTTTGGACAAGTAAACTTAATTTCCCTTTGAAGTTGAACAAAATATTTTTGACATGAATTGAATATTAATTGGCAAACACTAAGAAAGATGTTATACCAATGTCTCTTCTGTTAACATGTTTTAAGCAATGTCAGTAACCAAATCTCTTCAAAGATAAAAGGTTATACCCTTTTTCTTCCGGCTGTCCCCTTTAGGGGTTAATGTAGAGAATCATCTGCCTCCATCTAGCCCAAATAAAAAGTTATATAAGCCTGATTTTATATATCTATCTATCTATCCTTCTATCTATCTATCTAATCTATCTATCTATCTATCTATCTATCTATCTATATATAGATATATATATATATATATATATATATATATATATATATATATATATATATATATATATATATATATATATATATATATATGATTTCTGCAAGACAGAAATCACAGATGATTTTTTATTTCAATAATAGCATCACATTCACACGAGTGACAAAAAAAAAACTAATATGAATACAGGAACATTACAGGAATAAAATGAGGGGTCTTACGTGTCCTTCGCTATTGCTGGATGTGGGAAAAAGACACAAGGTTAGCTGGCTGACATTCCCCAAGCCATTCTGCTGAGGATGGCGGCAGTTCAAAGGAGTCATTAAGCTTCAACCGTCCTGCCACAAAGGGGAGATTTAAGACAGCAAATAGATCTGATCGTGAAAACTCAAATCCAAACACAAATATCCACTAAGAGGCTTTTTGCGTATTATGCCATTATAATCCCAAATGGGACCTAACACGTTTAACTGTTTCAAGTTTAATTTTCTCCTGGGAAAGTCTGACGATAACTGATCAACTGATAATTATAAATACTGAAGTTTCATTAAGCATCAGAGGTCCTAAATGTCCCAAGAAAATTGTGTCTAACAAGAAATCGGCCAATAGACGATACTTCTGAAGCAGCATATATATCTTATACTTCCTGTCATCCCTGAATTATGTGTGGGGACCATGCACTTTCATTTTCACAGGAAATGGAATGGCCAGCTAATTACTTAACTCGTTTCACCAAAGCAACGCTCATGAAATGGTCTCAGAGGCCAATACGCAAGCATGCATGGGATTTCTGTCTCTGTGCCACAACAATGGCTGCAGTCCACTTGGTGTGCAACCATATTTTCAGACTTGCTGGTTCAACTCATTTATGGTGAGAATCTACAACCTGTCATCAAGTTTTTGTGACTTCTTGTTGCACCAGGCAGAACTGTCTCTGATCTCTTTACAGGTTTTTGCCCTTCATTCATAAATAGAAGCCACGTGAAGTAACTAAAGTGCATCAGTGCACTTAATCAGTCCAGATACATATGATCCTAGTTTCCTCTAGTGTTGCATTAATTATTTACACCATGCAAATCAAAGATATACTTCATGGTCTGATTTCATTTTCTGGTGTGCCGTTATGGGAATTCTCCAGTAACAAGCTTTGCACAAAGATGGTTATGTAAATCATTACATTTCTAATGTAGATGCTGATGCTTCTATTTATATTCTGCAGGAGCTTTAATTTAATTCTTTTTATATATTTATGATTTTTATTGATTTTAATAGAATTTTTAGTACAAACATGCCGATCCAGAAAGCATCACTGGGGCTTCAGGTATATTCTTACAAATTTTGTTTTCAGTGCTGCCAAACAGCAAATATGTGGTTGAAGGAGTCATCCTATGGGAAATAAGAAAGAAAAGAAAAACCTTTATATTTGCCAACATAGTAATAAAATTGCAGTAAACTCTTGGCCTTTCCTTTGTCTCCTCACTGAAAATATCCCCTCGAGTAATAATGCTTTAAAACATCACAACACATGTCACATTTGAGCTGCCTACACTGTAAAGTTCATGTTTAAATTAAGTGTTGCAACATATCTTATAAAAGTGCCAGTAAAGGTAAACCTGATTATCTATTACCTATTTCCATTACCTATTAAGAAGTAGTTAGCAGCAGCCTTGGCCAGATGTTTAAGTGCAGTCTTAACTCTTCCCACCTCCTGGGAGCTGCCAGGTCCCCCAGACTCTTTATCGGGCTTTCTATTGAAAAACAGTGATAATCTGTTTGCTCTTTTAATGAGACCATTGTTCCTCAGAGGGTGGAAAAAAAAAATCAGGTCTTATTACTGCTTAGTTGCGGCTCCTTAAGCAGGAAAAGTCCTCTGAGTGCCACTGAAGCAACATATTGTGATGGTCTGAGCCTCAAGTCTGAGCCTGCAACAAAACCAGAATCTTCTGAGTCTTTGTCCTACCATGGACTTAATTTACAGATTCTTTTCCCCCCTCTTCTTTCACTGATTCACAGACAATCTGTTGTTTGGTATGGGATTAGGCCTTTAAATTTTTTTCCCCTTTTATATTTTCCCAGGTCTAATTTGGAGCAGAAGCCATTTTAAAAATGAATGAGTTTACGGTTTTCCGATAACAGGCTTTCATTGGTCCAAGCAGCAACTGATACTTTTTTATAAGAGGGAATTAGTATTTTTGTACTTGCAGTCATCAAGAAAATTATTTTGAAATGATTAAATTCTTGCAAATCTTAAATGACTATTCTAATTAATATTATGTGCCTGTTTAATCTCACATACAATTCACATTTACAAAACACATTAGATGCCACTATACCTCTGACTTTAATGGCAGGAGCACACCTACTGTGATAAAATGTAAAACTTCTTCTGTTAAATAGATTCATTTTCTTTTACTTAAAAAAAATAATAAAAATCACTGAACATTAACAAGTTTCTTTTAAGCCCACTGAAATATTCATGGATCAGTCATCATTTGAACAATAAAATACAATCAAGATTTATTACCACTGAAATATATGACAATAAATGGATATTCCCCGTGACCCTGCAGAGGATTAAACGGGCATAGATGATGGATGGATGGATAAATGGATATTTGAGGGAAAGGTCATATAAAACCAAAAGGCATCATCTTGACTATTGTTCACACCAGCTGTATCAGTACACACAGCAACAACCGGTGGCAACAGTCTGCTTTAATGATGGAGCCCACTCCTGCAACACACAAACACACATACACACCCGAACCCCACATCTTGATCAGACACCGCTTCTCTAATTGAGCTAATCCACACTTCAGGATCAGTGGTGTCCCCTGAGGTCTGACCCTCCACCCAGGCTTTCTCCTGCTCTCACCATCCCAGCTCCCAGTCTAAACCTCCTGTCCCTTCCATGGCTCATGTGGACTGTAAAGCTGTTTATTGGGAGACAATGGGCAGCAGATTGTGCTGTCAGGCTCCATTAATTACCATCATTAGCATCACACTCCAGAGTCTATAGAGCTGGACTGCTAAATGTTAAGCTGCATTGGTATAAAGCATTGGTGTACGTGTCTGTGTGTGACATATGCAGGCATGCACCCTATGTTTTTCTTGAAGATACACAAAAAAATTAAATAAGGAAAATATAATATCATATTTCAGTTGCATGTTACAGGTCAGTGACCTCACACTCTCCATGTCAACTCAATTACCTCTTTTTGTTTATGACTTTATTCTTAACTGTTGTGAGTCACTTTTAAGGAACTTTAGTCTCTCTCTTTCAGTAAATGCAAGACAATAGATACCACGTCTCGCAACACTATCTAAAAAAAAAAAAAAGGAAATCAGGATGGGGGGGCTCAGAGGGTACACCCTTCACCATGGCCTATCTGTATTTGGCAACATTTACATAAGTGATCCTCATGAAAATTTTAACGTGTTCTTTGTCCAACTCTCCATTGATTGTCATAAAATTCATCTTAGTAGTTGGATGTCTGTATTTGTGTGTATGTGTGTGTGTGTGTGTGTGAGAGAGAAAGACACACCCACTCACTTTCCATAGTCTGGTGTTAAGATAGTTTTCCAATTTGAGCGCAGGATTTTCTGGAGAAAAGCACAGAAAATATGGCAATTCTACTGACTTTGAAGCTTCTTTACAGTTCCCCTGGTTAGATACAGCCTTCTCACTGTTTTGAATTTCTGAATTATGTGCGAGACAATGACCTTCTGTTGATTGAGCAACATCATTATTCATCATACATACAGCCGTGTTCAAAATAATAGCAATGTGCTTCAAATAGTGATTATAGCTCAAAATCCTCAAAATTATAACAGCTTTTATTTCCATACATGCCAATGTATAAGGTACACAGCACAGAAGAAAAAAAAAATCAAATTTCTCAGTGTTTATTCTTTACTCTACTGAAAGTGAAGAAAAGGGAATATTAGGCTGCTAAAAAATGGCAGTGTCTAGATTTTTCTTTCTAAACTCCAACATTTACTATCTAAACTGAGAAATGCTTGAAGACTGGTCTTTCCTGTGAATCACTGAACTGATATTGTCGTTGTAGATCCTCTGTTTGTGAGAACTGCTTCTCATCTGTGTTCATGGAGTCGACCAGCTTCTGTCACCTGTGAACTGGTATTCCAGTCCAGGACCACTGGACTACAGTCCACAGTTCCTCTGCATTTCTGGGTTTTTCCTCAGAAACAGCATTTCTGATGTCACCCCACCAGTTTTCTATTAGATGAAGGTCTGGACTGGTTGGTCTGGAACCAAGATGATGCTGCTTCCTTGTGTTTGGGGTCGTTGTCTTGTTGAAACACCCATTTCAAGAACATTTCCTCTTCAGCATTAAGCAACATGACCCCCTTCAAGTATTTCCATGTACTCAAACTGATCCATGAACCCTGGTACGTGATAAACAGACCCGACACCATAGTATGAGGAACATATCATGATGTTGCTCCGCCATGTTTCACTGTCTTCAGTGTACTGTGGCTTGAATTGAGTGTTTGGGGGTCATCTGACAAACTGTCTGTGGCCCCTAGACCCAAATAGAACAATCTTCCTTTCATCATTCGTTAAAACGTTGTGTCATTTCTCTTTAGGTCAGTCAGTCTGTTCTTTGGGAAACTGTAACCTCTTTGCACGTGATGTTTTTAACCGTGGAACTTTGTGGGGGCTCCTTGCTGATATCTTGGCTTAACATGGGCATCTTCTAATTGTTCCAGGACTCTCAGGTAACGTTAGATCTTCTTTGATCAACCTGGAGCTGATCATTGACTGAGTCTTTGCCTTTTTTGCTATTCCTCCATCCATTTGAATGATCATTTTCTGTTTCCTTCAGGTCTTTCTGGTTTTGGTTACCATTTGAAAGTATTTGAGATGATTTTAGCTGAGCAGCATATCATTTTCCTTTTCATATTTTCCCCTCTCCAATCAACTTTTTCATCAAAGTATGCTGTTCTTCTGAACAATGTATGCAACGACCCATGTTACTCAGATTTTCAGAGAAATACACTAAAACCGGCATGTACATTTACTGCCTTTGTCCTTAAATAAGAGTCACCTGTTTGACACCTGTTTTTGACAAATGACCTCACTAACTGAACTCCACACTAGTATTCGCTTGGAGAGACCAATATTCCCTTTTCCTCATATTCTGTATAGAAGTAACAATTTGATCAATTTTGTCAATATTTTGATGGTGATCACACCATGCTTAAGTAGAGAATGTAGCATTTACACTTGCCAAACAAACCAGACCGTAGGGGTCAATTGTGCTTTGGCGTGGTGTAGATTGCACAGTGTGAGTGCCCCCTAAATGGGTCTTACAGTAAATTTGGGTCTTGCAGTCACTCTCGTCATTCAGTACCGTACCCAAGCACGACTGATCCCAAATGTCTGGTTTGTTTGGCCAGTGTGAATCCTTCGTTCCATGTTCAAGCACAGTGCACTTTCACAGCTGGAAGAGGATATGGCATAGCATGGTTGCAGGCATGTATGTAACATGCATGATGTGAAGATGCAAGAGTTTCTTGCAACAATCCTTTGAGAACATAGCAGCACAAATAAGGAAAAAACAAACAAACAACAGAATGTCAGGCCTGTATCCAGTGTTGGGCAAGTTCACTTTCTACGCGAACTAGTTCAGTTCATAACTCGCAGAAATGAAAATGAACTAGTTCAGTTTATAGTTCACAGAAATTAAAACGAACTACTTCAGTTCACCCATTTCAAAAAAATGAACTGAATAGTTCATTTTTAGTTCTTTTTTCTTATTCGTTTTTTAATGTTGCTATGAGCAGTTATTTGTCAAAAAGGATTGCCACTGCCCATATACTACACCACCACAAACGCCAAATATTTTATCCATTTTAACTGTCGAAAAACTATGTGTCCAATTGAAAATCCTTAACCAACCAGGGTTTACATTAGCATTGAAGGGACAGCCCATGTAAAACTGTAATTTCCCTTTCAGCTTCTCTCTACAGTATATTAAAAATAAGAAAGATGAAGACCATTGCTGAGAAATGGTCTTTATTATACCACAAAAACCACAAAATAGTGTCATGTGGGTTTGTCATACAATGCAATAGTGATGTACAGTTGGTAAAATAAGTTTTGAACATTTCATAATTTTTATCAGTAAATGTATTTCTAAATGTGCTAATGACACAACTCACACGACCCACACAATCCACACATAAAAAGAAATCAAACCATAGAGGTCCATAAATTAACTTATGTGTAATAATATGAAATGACACGGAGAAAAAGTATTGAACACATGAAGAAAGGGAGGAGGAAAAAGGTATGGAAAGCCAAGACACCTTCTGAAATCAATCATTTAATTATTATAACGCTAACTTGTCCCTTGTCAGTGTATATTTATATTAGTTAGGTTGGTCCCAGCAGATGGCCTATAAAAAAATATGTCTCATTACCAAGGTATCATGCAAGAAACGTTGCATGATGGGTAAAGGGAAAGAGTTTTCTTAAGTACATTTGCAACCTTATTGTTACAAAACATACAGGTGGCATTCGTTACAGGAAGGATTTCTAAACTTCCAAAATTTAGAATTTGGGGCCATAATCTGGAAGTGGAAAGATACAACTTTCACCATAAACTGGCCATTGACCAGGTGCTCCTGACGAGATTTCTGACAGTGGAGTGAAAACAGTTAGTTAGGGTTAGAGTTATCCAAGAGCCAAGGACCCCTTATGATGAGATTAAGACCTGGAATAAGCAGGTACAATTATTTCAAAGAAAACAATAAGCAATGCTCTTGCTTAGACCTTTAAATTGGATTTGTCCTTTACTTTTGAATGCTTATTTTTCAACAAAAATATCTTTAGGTTGGTTTTAATGAAAAAAGCCAATTATTATTAGCACTTTTCACCGAAATGTATCGTTCTTCAAAGTGGTTTATCCTCTTTTGTATTTTCTCTGGCTGCTAACAAACCTGCAGGATGAAGGTTTTTAATTTCTATAGAGGTCTTTGATCACCTTGATCTAGATGGGAATTTTTCACAAACAGAGGTTGCAAAAAGTCCATTAATATTATCTATGCAAGACAATTGCTCACTGTTGGCATTATTTTACTTGAAGTTTTATTGGTTTTGCTCTTTTTCACCCTCACTTTTAGAGATTGAGTGAAAAGATTCAGTCCTGAAAAATCGTTGATTGTTCATTAATTTTATAAATCTCATGGATTTAGAGTAATAAGTTACAGTAATAACAGAATGACCTGTTTCGTGTGTCTCCATTCACTAGAACGTCAAGTCTGAAAAACATGTTAGCTGCTGAGATGAGTTGAACAGCGGTGGAGGAGTCAAACATATTATGCAATGTTGGGGAGTGCGATGGAAGGATGATGTTTTAAGAATAAAGAATGAACAATCTAATAAAAAAAAATCAACTTTTTACGATCCATATGTCTTTTACTCTCAGCTAATCAATGGCCAAATGCAATTGATCACTGACCACCATTGACATTTCCACCTCCAGCAGTGGTGCTCTGAAAGGAAATTGAACTACGTTTCTGCCACGCACCCACTGAGGCATAAGCCTTCTTACTCCAACTTCCTGTCTGATCAATGTGAAAAACAATGACTCTACAGGTGCAACAGACAGGAGCCCAGCAGCAGCTTTCTTCCCAGCCACTGGGCCCAATTAGCACCCGCAGTGAAGGAACAAAGAGGCGACATTTCATTTCAGCAGAGAGCCAGTTTAAGGCCTCTTCTCTCAACCCCAGCCTCTTTTCTTCCTGTCTTTTACTGCTGACATCTTTCAAGGATCATCCCTGGCTGCATCATTTTCTATTAGATTGGGGTCGATGTCTTGTGTTTAAAGTGGCAGGGGTGTTAAAAACATGGGGTGTTGATGAATTCATTGGATGTGACTGGGCCATCTTTCTTCTCTGTGGAGGTTTTGGCAAATGAAACCCCCTGTAGATCTGAAAAAAAAAAAAAAAAAAAGTGTTCTTGGTTTGGCTGTCACTCGCAATTCAGGTTGGATTTTCTCACACAAAAGCCGATGCCATTCCTTACAACTATTCACTACTTTTCCCACTGTCACCTTTCTTCATTTATCTTTGAGTGTAACACCTTTAAAATCAATTTTATTGCTAAAAAAGTGATCACAAAAATAGGGTTTGGTGATGTTCCATGCAACTTCACATTTAAAGAGTACATGTGAGTGTCTCAGTTGTCCTTGTAAATGTTTGTTGTATTTTCTGACTTTAAAGCCATACCAGAGTATTCCCCTCTGAATACATTTCTCTACTTCTTCTTCTTTCTTTAAAAAAAAAAAAGCTCTGCTGCATTTTTAATAGGGATATATTACAGTCTTTCATTAAAAATGTAGTTTTTCAAAGTCATTGCAGGACTCCTTGTTTCATGAACCAAATAGCAACATATATTGCCCTCGAGTAAATCTCCATTTTGACTGGATAAAACAAAAAAAGGTGGAAAAATAATACAGCTTAATTTACACCTGACAAAATTATTATAGATGAAAGCATCACTTGGATGATATGTAAACAGGAGAATCCACAAGCCAACATCCAAGTGAATGGTAAATCAGGATCAACTTGAATCAACAAATTTGGATCGAGAAAAACATCGTGTGTTATAAACAGGACCACTGTTGAAGTGAAGCAAAGCAGAAGCTCTTACCTTTTCATATCAGGCTGAGCCAAACTCTGATGATCTTCATCCTACTAATGCCTCACAGCATGGGCTGTGATTGTGTAATACCAGGATAACCACAACCATCTTTTACTCATTTCTTCCGCTAAGCTAATGTTTACAGGGGGACACAGCCGTGGTTTTGAGTTTTCTCTCTTTTCTGTTGCAGTTTATGTGTGCACATGTCTACCATACTCTACACTCTCTACTATTCACTGACCCCTTTATTGGAGTTCAATTATCTGCTGAAGAAAATAACGTTCATTCTTAGGAATGTGCTGGCGGTGTTGTGGTAAAACTTAGAAAATCACAGAAAATAGTTCAATATCAGTGGCCTAACATTCCATTTTTTCTGCATTCTAAGTTTCTTATGAAGAATATTTTGAAATTCCACACCTCCCTAAAGAGACTGGAAGCAGAGGAGCAGTACTAAAACGAGAGACTGAAGCGCTGGTGAAAAGCAACTGGTGCAATCCTGGACATTTTACAGAGAAACAACATCTTCAGGGGTCGGTCAGCTGGTAGAACCTGAAGTTACCTATTAGACTTCACACAGATAGCATAAATATAAGATTACATTAGGGATCAGACTTCCCCTCTGATGTTAAATGTGCCCCAACTCTTTTAAAGCTTGACCAAACATTCTGTTTTCCCACGTCTTCAATTTTTTCCCCCTCTAACTATTACTGTACTGTTTTTACTTTTCTATTTCATGCTTTGTTTTTGATCTTTTTTATTGTCTAAATCTATTATTTTTGATTTTTTTTTTTTGCATTCTTATGCAGTTTTTTTTTTTCAAACTTATTTTTTCCTGTTCTTTTCATTTCAGAGCCATCAACTTTCCTTGCCTTTGTACCCAAACACTGAACTCTTGGCTGTGGGTTTCCAGGTTATACCCAACCATGGTGATCTTTGGAGCTCTCAACCACATCTCAGCCTCTTCTTCTGCAGTTTCAACTTTCCAACTGTTTGATATGATCATTTTAATGGGTCCTTTTACTTATTATCAGTTTATACAATTCAATTTTTTTTCAAATTTTTAATTCAAATATTATGAGATACAATTGCAATCAAAATTATTCAACCCTCCTCAAATTAGGTTTATTGTCAAAACGTATATTATTACATAAATATTACAGGCGGTTTTTCCAAATTTACCACAAAATGTCACTTTGAGTGACTACTGGATCCCAAAATGATTCAACCCCTTCATGACAAGCATTGCCATAGCCAGATTCTGCCATCTTTCCTGTTAAATATTTTGACTGAAATGGGTAATTCCGAGATAATAATGCATCATTTTGAGACTGTACGTTATTACATTGACATAGGTTACCTTCCCTGCACCCGACGATTGCGGAAATGGGCGGCTTTGGCAAAACGGCTTGCCATAGACATCTGTAGAACCAAAGCGGTTACAGTACTAACCGGAGCTGTTCATTTTGTAAGTGCGCATGCGTCATCCATGAGCGTTATCTTGGTTGATAAGAGAGTGGGAGCGACGACGTATTTTTGGTTATTTTCCCCCTATTCGGTTGGATTTATCGCGGTATCTTATAGGTCTGTTTTACTCGTAATAAGTCAAGTGGCCTCCAACATATTGTACAGGGACGACGATTTAAAATCTCCCCCTGATTCAGTATGAACGAGACAGGAAGACACCATCGTTTGGAGTAACCAGGAAGTGTTGCACAGCGGTCAATGTTTGACATAAAACTGCTCGGGACCGCCCTGGGAAAAGCCACTGGGTTCTTAGCTGTCATTATTGTTGTCATTGCAGCCTTCTTGAATTATTTCGACGATACTGCTCCGGTGAAATACCTGAGGTAAAGGACAACGAGCATTGTTGTCGTTAATGACTTAACACATTCACGCGCTTATATAGCTGGACCGCAGTTAATGTGATCTGAGCTGTCATAGGGTTAATGTTAATAATAATTCCCTTTTTCTTCATCAGGACTCTGTAAATAATTAGATGGCTTTACTCTGATCAAGTGGCTTGTGTCAAGCCAAAACTCCTTCGGGAAAAATGTGAATATACCATTTCATTCTGACTAGTGAAACGTACTTGCCATATGAATAAGCACAAAAACTGAGGAAAATTGACTTTGGTAGACTATTGCTTTGTTTTCACAGTGTTTCTTGGTTTATTAAATGAACACATTTAATTTGCTAAGCTACCATTATGTCTTGTTTTTTCAGACCTCAATAATCCAATCTACTAAACAACACCAAACCAGAGTCAACAGCAAAAGAAAAGCTGTTTGGCATTGGCGGGAAAGATTTGGCAAATCTTTCATGGGTGGACCCCACATACTCAGCTCTGCTGCGCACCCCACAAATGCCTTACAAATGTGGCACCATTTAATTGGGAAATATTCAGACTTTCTGAGAGTCTTAAGATTTATTGCCAAGAAGCATTGTCTCCAAGACAAACACAACTTTCTTTTATTTTTGTGCTTAGTTGCAGTTAGGCCTGCAGTCTCAATTCATCAGTTGTATTAACAATAACAGTTCTTTTAAATTAAAATTCATACACGATTACTAAGGTAGATGCTTGCAGTTTTTCCCGTCTCACAATTTTAATACATTGCCCGCCTAAAATGCATTACTGTCATATTTTGGCATTACCTGCACACGTCCATGGTGCCTGTGCTTCACAGGATGGCCGAGGACATTAAGACCCTGGAGGAAAACTTCAGGCAACAGAATAGAAGCTGCTTTATTCTCGGTGCTTCTGGGGAAACGGGCAAGATGTTGCTTCAAGACCTGTTGGAGCGCAATATCTTCTCCAAAATAACCCTTATTGGACGGAAGGCAGCTGGCCTTTGAAGAAAAGGCATATGCAAAACCTGGTCAGTTTTGTAGTTACAGTTACTTAGTTGTAAACCCCAATGTGTTTTTTTTACTCTTGTTTTTTTCTCTATGCACACAGGTACAAGAGGTAGTTGACTTTGAAAAGCTTGATGAACATGCTGCTGCCTTTGAGGGCCATGATGTTGGCTACTGCTGTCTAGGAACAACCAGGGCAAAAGCCGGGGCGGTGAGTAGTTCAGTGTAGGAACGCCACTTGTACATTCATTCAGATTTTGATGGTGATATTTGGGATTGTCAGCCTGTATGAACAACTGAGCAATTTCATCTATAAAATTAACCTCCTGACAAATTTTGGTCACAATTCTTTAATAAATTGAAGAAGATTATAAATGTATACCTTCTTTGTGGTCACAAGTATAGCTTTTACAGTATATGCAAAATTTTAAATCCAATACCATGAGCAAAATGTCTTTTTTTTTTGTCTTTTTTCTCAACTGGCTTATCATGCAACAGCGCATTTCTAAGCCATTTATGAAAATACAAAGCAGGAGATTAAAGTACATACCAGGAAATATATTGATGAAAAGCATGAAAAGAAAATGCATTGCTGTAAAAGTCCCAACCATCAGTTGTGCACTGGTTACCAGCCTTTTGGTCCCTCTTCCCTTTTGTTGATTGGACTAAAATAACATTTTTGTGTTGTCAGACCATAGCACAGTTTACCATCTACGTTTAAGGGAGAACTCGGGCTCAGAAAAAGCAGTAGTGTTTTTGGATCCCCTTTGTTCACTATTTAAGCTTCACTTTTGGATTGTGTCTGTTATTTATTTATTTTTTTTAAGCAGGGCTGCCTGAAGATCACTCTCATTCAATGTTGATTTTCTCCTTTGTCCCTCAGTTCTCAACATTTTTGATATTATGTGGAATATAGTAAATTAAGTCCCTCAGAAATTGACATTAAGAAATGTTGCTGTTGGGACCAAATATTTTAATGACTCTAAAGTAAACAATGTTAATTAACTGCTGAACCAGTTTTCCTGCATATCATCTTTCACAGAGTGACATTCTGCTGCCTCTTGTCTTTTAAATGACTTAACCTATCTGAAATGTTCTTTTTATACCCAATCATGTTATGTTTTATGGAATAAATGAGGCCTGAGATGTACCAAAAGGTAACTGGCTTACTTTGTGGCACCTGTCTGACTTTTTTCATTCAGAGTTAACAGTGCAATTTGACATCTTTTGCTCATTCTGTCCACTTTAAGTGGATAACTGGAAAACTGTTAATTATACTATTTTGCTACATGATTTTGTTGACCTTTTTGCTATTTTCTAGGTTACATATAATATTGGGATTATATTTTTGTTAACATGTCTAAATCTGTTGATGTTGTCTAAATGCAATGGCTTTTTTTTGTGTCTAAGTGCCCTTATTTTTGTTTTTATTGTTTCACTCGGCTGCATTGTAAATGAGGTCTCTACCTCAATGTATCTCTGAGTTTAAATAAAGGTAATAATAATAATAAAAATCAGTTCTGATATTCAGCATTATTGTTTTATTCTGTTTCAGGATGGATTTGTCCGAGTAGATCATGACTACGTTCTTAAATCAGCGGAACTCGCCAAGGCAGGAGGCTGCAAACAGTTTCATTTGGAGTCTTCCAGAGGTGCCGATAAAAGCAGCAAATTCCTCTACCTCAAAGTCAAGGTTTTATTACATCTTTATCCTGCATGTCGTAAACTTGCATCGCCTCTTTTGCTCAACTAAACCTTTTATTGGTTTCTCTCAGAGAATGATGGAAGATGATCACTGGAAATAAGTAAATACATCAAAATATCTTGTTTTCTTTAGGGACAAGTGGAAGCAGACATTGAGGAACTGGGTTTTGATAGATTCAGCATTTACAGGCCGGGGTATGTGTTCTCATCGACTTAACTCTAAAATATCTGCCGTGAAAGGTTAATAAAAAAAATGCACATCAAGGGTAGTTGCAAAATGGCATCCAAACCAAGGATGCTAAGACATGCTTCGAAGTAAGTATTTTCTTTCTAAGGCTTGTGAACATTTTCTCAGCTGCATCCTCTGTCTAAAGACGCATTGGGTTTTGGCTTCAGACAAAAGGGAAAAAAAAGTTTGATGTTCATATAGCTTATCTAAAAACAAATATTAAAACTGAGCTTGTTGACATGTTAACGGCTACAAGGGTTTTTTTTTTTTTTGTTTTGTTTTGTTTTTTACTTAGTCGGAAGTTCTTTTTTTGTATTGTAACATTACTGAACACAAAAAAATGTCTAAAATTGTACCGTCTTCTCCAACAGAGTTTTGTTGGTGGACAGACAGGAGAGTCGGCCTGGTGAGTGGCTGGCCAGGAAGTTCTTCAGCGCAGTCTCTGCTATAGGTTCTACATCCATGTCCATCCCAATCCAGATGGTGGCAAAAGCAATGGTGTCCAACACTCTGCTTCAGCCTGAGCAGAAGACAGAGATCCTGGAGAACGGAGCTATAGCCAGTCTCGGGAAAGATGTAGGGAAATAAAAAAAAAGCTGGAATGGAACTGAGATGACAAAATATATAATTGATACAGATAAATCACAATCAAGCAATTTTTCCACATCAAAATTTAGATTTGACAGGATACTCGTGAGGCAGCTGTTTTGAAGAAAGCAAATATATACAATTATCCACAGTTAGATACATTTGTCATTTGTCTTTATTCTCCAAACTGACACTTTTTTTTCTTCTGTTTTTAAGGAAAAATTGTGTTCAGTACATTTCACAAATTAGTTTTTACTCAAAGGATTTTTCTCCTGCTTTCTCATTGCTGGTTTGTAATGTTTGACAGAAGTTAAGGAAGTACACAGCGTGTAAGTACACAGCAGTTTCCAGCGTGTAACAGCTTTAATATCCCTCTAACCATGCCATGTGACATCATTTACAGCTCTCTTTCCAAGTAATTTGAACAGCTATAAGGAGATGTTCCGCATAAAACAGCACTCTTAAGAGTAAGAGATTTTCAAAGTACTTAGAAATGTACTGTCACTTTTCAACTGCCAGAAATCCAAAGTGTTTTCTTATGAACTTACTGATGTCTCGTTGAAGACTCATTCATCATTTAAATATTGCCAAGCTTTTCAGTCTGCCTATTTGACACAGCAAACCTTTAAGGTGCCTTAAAGGGAGTATGCACTGAATGTTAGTACTTCATTTTATTGTTAACATGTTCATCAAATTATATTGCAGATTTAATTTTGTGTGTTTAAATGGGGGAAATGTTTCAATATCTACAATGTAGATATTGAAACATTTCCCTCATTTAAACACACAAATGTAGACTCTACACATGTAGATTCTACATCATATCAGATTTACCAATGAGTCAATAACTACTGCGTGTTCTTCACAGCATCTGTGCTTTGGTGTATTCACACGTAACTTTTTTTGGTTTGTTTTTAAGGAAGAATTGTGTACAATATTTGCAGCACTCTCAGTTTGGATAATTGAGGAGTAATTTTGATCAAGAGCTTGGGCTGCAAATCACAGTTTTGCAATGCTGACACTTAAACTGCAATGAAATTGGAGGTTTGAGTTGTTAAAGATTGTGAAACATTCTGATTATTGATCAGCCGAGCTCTCCATCAGAATTCCTCCCTTATTCTCCAAATTGACAGACGTGAGACTGTCGGTAAAACAGTAATAAGTAGATATGACCTTAAGTACTTCACATGACCTCACTCGACAAAGGAAAGAGAGGGAAGAAAACTCCTCTAACATCCATCTTTAACATGCAGGTAGAAATGGGATCCACTTGTTAAATTAGAACTTATGATCGTCAACTAAGTTGAACAAGTTTTGAATGAACTTTGATACTGAATTTTGTGTCCATCTTCCTGAAGCCAAAAAGTAGTCCAGATGTTTCAGGATACCAACATAAGCAATGGCAGTGATAAATTTGAACTATGGATATCCCTTTCATTTCCAGTCCACAATATTTATGAGGAAGAGAATCCAAATATAATATCAGCTGTTTAAAATAAATTAAATAAAAATTTTTATTAAATACTCCCACCCCTGAATTCTTTATTTTCTTACCTTATTTATCAATGATTTTGTCTTCATGGGTCTCTCAGAAACGTGTAGATGGCTTTTGTATTAAAGGAAAGGATGGGCAATGAATAAACCAGCCTTTTTTCCTCTCCTCTTTGATCTAGCAGCGCCCTCTTGTGACTAAGCGTGGTTATACAGTTTGTTCAAGTGGATTGAAAATATTTCAAGCTCCATAAAGATGGTGGACTTCCTCTCTTGAAATCTCTTGAGTGAATCACAGTATTTATTTTGACTTATAGCAGTTGGGGAACATAGTTTATTAACTGAATGAATGACTGCTGAATTTCAGTGAACTTCTTTGGTTTCTCTGTCTTTGAGCTCTTGCTTTGTTATCACACATAACAGAACAACAGCAGTTAAGTAAAACAAGTTTATTATTGACACAACTAAAAAGTTCTCAGAACAAAGTCAAAGGGTTCATTCCACGAGGATCAGGATCTTGGGTAAACAAATGCCCTTCCAGTTTGGAGATAACCATTTTAACAAGTAAACACTAAAAATAAGTTCTGAGCTGTATCACTTCATATTTTATAAATGGCCTCTGCCTTCTTTCGTACATGTTGATTACATTTTTGTTAATAAAACATGCACTACTCTCTTAGGTGCTACTGCCTGAATATTTTAATCAAAATGAAGAAATCAAATTCCTCAAAGACACACAAAAAGACAATGTAATTTTTAGACATGTTTTGGAAGCCTTCAGTATTCTCTTTCCCTCTGTAATGTCGGGTGCTGCCATCGCCACCATGCAGTAATTAGTCCAAAATAAGGATCAAGTGTGTAAATCTGGCTCTTGCTTTTTTTGAGCTGAGACTTTTGGGCTTTAAAGCTTGTTTCAGAAGCTGTAGCCTAATTTACCTTTGTGTCTGCAATTAACATTAACAAAGAAACAACAACAAAACAAAATCCATTCAAAGGAGTGAGCTTGAGAAGATAAAGTTATTCCAAATATAAATCGTAACATATGATATATAACCTAACGTATATGACAATGACATTTTAAAACTTTTCCAAAATTTTTCCACTTATTGCCATGATCTCTGCTGACATGATGTTATTGGGAAAATAGCTCCCAACCAGTCATTTGCAGGAAGCACTCTGCTTCAGTTTTAACTCCACTGATGTTTTTTTTTTTTTTTTTTTTTGATAGTTTCAGCATTTTGACCCTCATTTACAACTAAAGAGATGATCATCAAGTCAGCTTCACTTGTGTGAGGGAGTGGACCAGCATGCAGAACTCTTGAGCAGGAAAACCTGTGTGTCAGTTTGACACATTACATGAAAATTAACCAGAGTTTCTGATTTTCTTCAGTCAGGTTTTTTTTTTTTTTTTTTTTTTTTTTTTGGCATATGTGAAGGGTGCATGGAATCGATATTAAAATTACATAAAAAGTACACTGAAACAAGGGGGTCTCATTTTTATATGTGCCACTGACTTCAACTCATTTCTCCTTGTGTTTGTCTTTGATTTCTCTGTTCAAATATTAGTTCCTCTTATCAGAGACATGAGCAGACGACTTAAGGATGTGCAAATTAGAAAAAAACGAGATAAGGGGCTGATGAGAGAAGTCAAGGTAACAGTCAAACTATGGCAGGCCAAAAACAACATAACAACATAATCACTTTAAACCAACATCAGTTACAAGGTACGACCTAATGGCGCCATCTAACTATTGTTTTGAAGGAATATAAAGCAGTATATTTTTATTTCTATCAGATCAACATTTAAGATACTTCTGACAATGCATGTATTTATTTTAATTTAAACTGCAACCAGGCACTTATGTATTTGGACATACATGTGCGTTAACATTCCAGCTAAGAACTATGCAAAGGAGTTATTCTTGCTTTTAGTTCCTAAAACAAGCCTTATCTCATCTACGGGTCCATTTTAGTGCCATCTTAAGAAACTATTTTACTGAGATTAACTTTTATCTTTAATATCTTTTTTATGTTTAAAGTGAGAGTTTGCAGTTTATTTGTAACCACATTGGCAAGGATTCAATGTACCAAACATGCACCTAAGTTGTTTCAATCTTGACCATAAGAAATGTGAAAGAACAATAAAAATAAAAAAAAAAAACATGTTTTTTTGTTCTTGCTTTGCAGAACAGCTTCAAGTCCTAACTCGGCCAAATGTGTGTTGTAATTAAACGTGACCATTTAAGGTGTTGAGTTGACTCAAAGAATAACATCTCTTTAAGTAATATAACTCATTTGTGACATGAAAAACCAAAAACATTTCTCAAGTGCATAACTGATGCTGTCTATAAAAAGGAACAGAGCAGACTTTACTCCTTGAGGAAGCTTAGGTCCTTCAGTGTTTGCAGCAAGATATTGCATGTCTTCTTTCAATCTGTTGTGGAGAGTACAATCTCATCTCCAGTCATCTGTTGGGGGAGGACTATTAGAAAGCTTAGAAACAAAAACTGAACCATATAAGAAAGAAGGCGGGCTCGGCTCTGGGGTCTTTTCTGGAGCCTCTGGAGCTGATTGTGGAAACATAGCGATTCAACAAGAGAGTGTCTTCAGTCAGAGGCTTCTTCAGATTTGCTGCAACACAAACCTGATTGTCTCAGCCATTGGCGACATCTAATGGTCTTCATCTAGAAGTGGCCTGGTGCGTCTTTACGTCACCAAACGTCACCAGGAAGTCCTCTGAAACCAAAGCGACAGCATGGCAGGATACACAGACACACGTGAGTGTTGTAAATAGCTAAAACAGAACTTCCAAAATTACCCGTTAAACATGGAAAAACACATTTTAGTCAGTACTGTATTTTGGTCAATTATTGTAATTTGCATTGCGTGGCGTTGCAGGCTGCGTTTGTTGCGTCTCGCCCGGCTGTTGTGGCTGTAATGTTGTTGCTACAAGTCTGTTGAGTTTATTTCTGCTGAAACAGCAGTGTAGCTTTGCGATTCTGACATGAATATGCAAGAATGCTTTACTTTTGCAGACGGTGATGGAGCAGCTGAGGAGGAGATGCCTGAGCTTTCCGACGGAGATGACGACGTTGATGATGAAGAGCAGTGGCAGTGGATGGAGGAGGGAAGTCAGCCAGTTACCTGTCTGTTCTGTGACAGGTGAGGTCATGATGCGTGTTGTAATCTCCTCTCTTAGAGGAAACAAAGATGTATGGAACTAAAGTGCACTTTTCTTGCAATTATCTTATAGAGATTGTAAAGTATCACATTTGTCGCTGTTATGGTATGAAAGGATCTGAGTTTTGTGACAGAAGCCAAAAGTTTTAAAAGCAAATTAGTGTTAGTTTTCAGCCCAGTGTTCCACATTTCACTGCAGATAACTCTTAGATAGAAAAACTAAATTCTTTAATTCTTTTCATCAATTTGTAGACGTTAAATTATTTTTCAAGTATTTCCAAACTGTTAAAATATATAAATAGATATTTGTAAATGGAATATTTGTGTCTTTGTGGCAAAGAGTCAACAAGCTATTAGAAACATTCCTGAGAGAGTTTGGTCCATATTGACATGATCGCATCACGCTGTTGCTGCGGTTTTTTCGGCTGCACATCCACCATGTGAATCTCCCGTTTCACCACATCCTATTGGATTGAGATCTGGTGACTGTAGAGACCATTGGAGTTCAGTAAACTCATTGTCATGTTCAAGAAATGAGTTAAAGATGATTTGAGCTCTGTGACATGGTGCGTTATCCTGCTGGAAGTAGCCATCAGAAGATGGTGTATTGTGGTCATAAAGGGATGGACATGATCAGCAACAAGACTCAGGGAAGTTTTGGCTTTTAAACCATGCACAGTTGGTACTAATGGGTCCAAAGTGTGCCAAGAAAAATATCCCCCACACCATTACACCACCACCACCAGCCTGAACCATTGATATAAGGTAGGATCGATCCATCTTTTAATCTTTTTATGCCAAATTTGACCCTACCATTTGAATGTTGCAGCTGAAATCGAGACCTGTCAGACCAGGTGGCGTTTTTCCAATTTTCTATTGTCCATTTTTGGTGAAGCTGTGTGAACTGTAGCTCCAGACTCCTGACTTAGCTGACGGGGGTGGTAGCTGGTGTGATCTTCTGCTGCTGTAGCCAACCTCCTTCAAGGTTCCATGTGTTGTGTGTCCAGAGATGTTATTCTGCATACCTTTGTTGTAACGAGGGGTTATGTGAGTTACTGTTGCCTTTCTTATCATCCTGAACCGGTCTGACCATTCTCCTCTGATATTCAACAAGGCATTTTGATCCACAAAACTGCCACTCACTGGATTTCGTTTCTCTTTTTTGAGCTGTTCTCTGTAAACCTAGAGATGGTTATGTGTGAAAATCCCAGTAGATCAGCAGTTTCTGAAATACTCAGACCAGCCCATCTGACACCAACAACCACGCCACGTTCAAAGTCACTTAAATCCCCTTTTTTTTCCCCATTTGATTCTCAGTTTGAACTTCAAGTTGTCTTGACCACATCTGCATGGCTAAATGCAATGAGGTGTTGCCATGTGATTGGGTGATTAGTAGCTGACTATTTGTGTTGAACCTATTAAAGTGGCCAGTGATTTGAAATTAGAATTTAAATGTTGTGTTTTTTACTAAATCTTCTCTGCAAATGGCCTCTTGAAATCTACAGGCTGAATCTTTTAGAAGTTTTCAGTGATGGCAAATCCATGTACTTGGAATGTTTTTGTCAGACATTCAGATGCTGTTTAAGGTATCCCTGAATACTGCATCTCTCCAGAAAAACAAAAATGTAACAGTAAAAGTCAATTTAACTCAAAAACCATGAATGTTTATTTTCATTTAGATATTTACTTGGTAACAGATGGTTTTCTGGGTGAGGCAACACATCCAAACTAACAGTTTTATACTTCTAAATTAAGTATAAGGTGATAAATTGTGGACCTTGTAAATTAAGATGTGCATTTAATTTAGTCTCTTTTTTCCAAACAGCTCTATCAGCATGATAATGTACAGGATGACTAACTTCCATCGAGTGCTCTAGTTTTTGTAGATCCCTCCAGTCTAAGTTTTGTCCAGGTTCAGGTTTTGTTTCTATATTAACAAGTTGCTCATAATTTTTTGTTTGTTTTAGTCTGCAAAGGCAAAATCAAATAAGTTCTTTTCCTTTTTTGTTCTTTCCTCACAATGGTGAACACTAGGAAAAGGAGATGAAATAACTGGACGCCTGAGCTTAAAAAGCATAGGATAAATGTTTTGGAGGGGTGTTATTTTTCATGTCAAGGTTCCAGCTATGAATGACTTTGTATCTATTCACTGTGAACTGTAATAAGTCTATATTTTAGAAAACCTGGGAAAACTGAGACTCTAGCTTTGATCTTGAAAGATCAACATGTTCATCGTTAGCTCTGTGATTAAACAGATTTTACTGCCTATGTGTTTTTGTTTAGGTTGCTAAACTCTGTGCCCGCCACCCTGCAGCACTGCACAGCTGAGCACCAGATTAGCCTTGTAGACGTAATAAGAAAGAAACGTAAGTACTCATGCTCAGAGCATTGAAGAATAACCAGAGGCTTATTCCACCTTGTTGGATTGGTTCACTCTTCTCTTCCCCTTTAGGTTTAGATGACTACGGTTACTTAAAGATGATCAACTTCATACGGTCAAAAGTAAGTTTATGCTGGCATCAGATCTCATCCTTACATTCATTGTTAGTTCTTCATATTTCCAGACACCACAAATATGTGCAGTAGAATTGATACATTTATTCTATGTTTAGAAATGTAGTCCGTCCTACCTGAAAGGGCTACCAGAGGGTCCCTCACCGTGGGAGAGTGAAGACTTTCTGCGACCAGTCCTGCAGGATGACCCCCTACTACAAACAGGTACTGTAGTATGGAGGGATATGTCTGTCCTCACTTTTTTATTTTTACTCAGGTTTTAAATTAGAATGTTTTATGATTAAATTGAATCCTGGATAATATTTATCAGCACTAAAAAAATGCCCTGTCTAGTTTGAGGTTAAACTTTCTTGACAAGGAAATTTTGCTGTTAGTACAGTAAGTGAATTTAACTTGATAAGATGACTTATAAAAAGTCAGACTGATTTATGAAAAAGCCTAATTTTGAGCAGGGTGTTTCAATCACATAAACCTTCTTTTCGACATTTGTATTCATTAGTAGATAATTAATAAACAATCCAGTTGTGAGTGCAGCAGCAAAGCTTTATGTCCTTAAAGCTACCTATTAGCCCGTATAACTATCTCAAGGTGAATGTTAATTCTGAGCTGTACGATTTTTAGATCTCATATATTTTCCCAAGTAAAATATTTTGTTCTCGTAGGTTCTTTCAAAACATCCATAACAACTAAAAATCAGCACATTCATTTTACAAATGAGTTCACTTCATTCTACATCCTTTCACTTCACGCACAGCAGGTGTTTAAAATGCAAAGATATCTTTTTAATCTGTTGTCAGACCCTGAGGAGCTGTGTGGCAGTGAGGAGCCATGCTTGTCAACATGTCCGTCATCCAGAGCTGAGCCTTATGATCTGCTTCTGAGCAGGGCACAGGCTGCTGAGGAGAGAGCTCGTTCTTCAGAAGAGGCGTTGGCTAGAGCCATGGAGGATTTACACAAACTAAAGTCAGTCACTTTTCTGCCATTTTATCTTTTTTTCAGGTTGTGATATTTTTTTTTTCTTTTTGTTTTTATGCTTTTAAGAACTTGCAGTGTACTCTTGCTTCAACATTACCGCCTTTGACCAGCAGGGGGACACAATGAACAGGAATATTAACGACAATACCTGGTGGAAGAAGTTTGGAGGAAGGGGAAAGATATAAAAGGGGAAGGGAAAATTCCACTGCAGCAGGGAAGATAAAGTGAGGATGGAGAGGTTGGGGTAAATAAAGGAAAATTACAGAAAAAGAACAAAATGGGTAGATGTGGAGGAGCGTTAGAAAGATGAATACCTCCCATCTCCTCCGTTTATTGCCACAGCAAAGGCATTATGTGCTTTCCACTTTCTGGTTGCTTAACAGCAGATCTGCTTTGCCTTTCTTTCAGAATTCTGGCTCAGGGTTTGGTGCTGAGTGCAGAAACCAGCAAATCTTGTAACCTAGGCACTGTGGCTGAGCTCCGTGAGGATGAGGACGAGGCCTACTTTAGCTCCTACGGCCATTATGGCATCCATGAAGAGATGCTGAAGGTTTGAGTTTTGCAAACACACACACACACACACACACTGGCCAGGCTCGTAGGTCTCATCAGTCTTAAGCATCATTTCCTCAGGGGAAACAAATTCCTTCAAAGTGAGTGTGGGCTTATCAGAGCACATCTTGGTTAAAAGATTTTTGCTGTACTATGTAAATGTGAGTGGTCATTTTTATGCTCAGATTCATACCGAGGAAAACACATCTTCTCAAAAGTGAGAAATCAGCAATAACTGTTGAGCTTTCATGCGAAAAGTCACGCTTTCTGCCAGACATGGAAATTAGATTTTACACACCTTAGCAGCAAAACCTGAAAGTGTCAGCAGGCACTGAGGGGGCTGAGTGAGTGGGGGGCAACGGGGGGGTGGTTGGGGCTCTCTCTCCTCTGTGCTGTTCTACTTACTGCAGTGCTTAGGCATATCCCTGTTGGCGGCCCTGATTGGTGCTAAGCATCGTTAAGTTTTGCGTTGTGTGTGCGTCAGCCTGAAAACTCCACCAGAGTCTCAGGAGGGGCTGAGAACACGTGACAAAGGCTTTGCAGTAGAAACTCTTGGGTCGACGTCCAGTACATCATCCATGATGCAGTGTGTGTGTGTGTGTGTGAGGGAGAGAGAGAATGTGTGTTCTCAGGTGGATCTATGTTACATCAGTTTATAATGAAACAAACGTTAAATTGTCATTGAGGTTTCCTTGGTGTTTAGATATTGTCAAATTTATCTGAAGTAAGTCTTTCATGGCAGTCTGTACATCAAGAGTTACTGAGATGTCAACACAATATTTAGAATTTTTTTCCTAAAAATGTTGTGTTGCGACATACCTCAACAAGATGGATTTTATTGTAAAGTCACTGGACTCTAAATTTGCATTTTCCTACATATTCTTGAAATGCAATGTATAATGACTGACACCTCATCATATCCACATGCCTAATGTCTGAGAATATTTCTTCTAAATATCAGACTAGAATAAAGAATAGAAGTCTAGATTTCTCTTCCTTGCCCTCTGTATGTTGCACTCAGGTATTTCACTGTAATTATATTAGATTCTGTAGTTGTTCCCCAGAGAGGAGCTGCCTTGATTTGACGTTGGATTTGATTGGCAGGTTAATTAGTGAGTCCTGACCAGTGACCATACCCCCGCTAGCAGTATTTGCCATTGGTTTGATGTGAAATTTCCAGGAAATCCCCTCCAGTCTGTTATAATCAGTGTTGGGTGATATTACTTTAAAAACCAAATAAAAATATAACTAAATTATTGTATTAATAAGGAATAGTTTCATCACATTCTGTGAAAAGTAACTTATCGAAAAGTTTTTGGATTACAATAAATTAACACCACTTTGCTTGTTCACTTTAGTTATGTCTGATAAAAGAATTATATTGACTCCTAACTCCTAATAGAATAACATTATTCCATAGTTTATTATCTGAAACTGACACTCAACAGACAAGAGAAATGACAAATTCAGTATCCTGTTTACAGAGCTTTTTAAAAAAATCTTTATTAATGATTATAACTTCAACAAATCAAGCTGTATGGATTTTTCTTAATGAGCTTTTGGAAAGAAAGTGATTCTATATGTGCGACTCTTTATATTGGTAGCATTTTATCATCATTAAACCAACAGCAAGTTCACATTAAATTCCCTTCAGAGTAGCACCTTCAGCTGAGTCAAAAGCTGACCATTACTTTTTATTTATTTATTTAGTGACACTCCTAGCCTTTATTCGCATTGTCAAGGAGAGACAGAAAATCAGGGTACAGAGAGACGGGAAAGACATGCAGCAAAGGGTCACAAGCTGGAAGTGGAAGCCTGTGACCGCTCTTGTAACATGGGCCACCTGCCCTAACCAGCCCAGCTGTCCATTACCTTTACCTTACTGCCTAATCTGTAAGGTGTTTTGTATATATGTACCGTTGTCTGAAGGCACAAGTGAAAAGTTTTTGAATTGCCAGGTTTTGAAGGTTTATGTCCAATGTATTTTTTTTTCTTTTGAATTCATTTGCAGGATAAAGTTCGCACAGAGAGTTACCGTGATTTCATGTACAGCAACCCTGAAGTGTTCAAGGACAAGGTGAGGCATCCACATCAAGTGGAGTTGAGTTTGTCTGCATTCATTTGTTTACATGTGTGACTTAGTTGGTTGAAATTATAGACAGTCCTATTGATAGGAATAGGCTGTGCATTTTTCTTACAAGACATTAATAAGGAGATGATGTCTGATTTAAACACATGACGCAGCTCACTAATAGACACATCGGCTGTCGACTCTAGAAGCCCTAATAACAGACACACATTCTACCACCAAACCCATAAGAGCCCACCACCAGTACAAAAATGTCGCCAACTCATGCTCATCCCTCTCATTTTCAGTGTCTTTAGTTGAAGGAAGCAGTGGCCCGTATCATGACCATCCATTATATGGGTGGCTGCTGGTTAGTGCTTGGATGAGGCTGTGGAGAACGGGCCCTGTTGTGCTGATGGGAACATATATTATCCCTGTCAGGTCGATACAGTCGGGAGGAAAGAAGTGTCTCCTTCAGCAGTAACTGATAGAACAAGATCAAAACAGGATGTTTTTGTATCTGATCTGAGGAGTTGTGTCCTATTGTGTCAGCCATGTGTTGGCACCCCTCTATGAACTCATAAAGACAGTGGGATGCTTACAAGGAGTTGTCTTAAATAGATACACAGCTGAAAGCAATGTGATGCATGGATGTATGCACAATTATTTGTACCATTTTGTAGTCATTTAGTACGAGCTGAAGGTGCAGATAAACTGACTCAAGTGTAATCTGAAAGAACTTGAAACAGAGATGATGCTTTACAACATAGTGCAGGCTCATCACACCAAACAACAAACGCTGAAATAACTCAACCTCCACATGCTACACAGACTGGGACTGCCACTTGGTTGTTGAGGCTTGTATAGTTTTCTAAAAATTCACCACTGTGCCAGCACAACAAGTCTTAATGATGTTTTTGTTGTTGTTTGTAATTGCCAGATTCATTTTTTGGAGCATAGAAATAATTATAACATCATTTGCAAAGTGATGCCCTTTTCTCTCAGTAAAATAACTTTCCAGTCCTTAAGGACTCCTACACACTGCACAGTTTTGTTCTGTGGCAGATGAAAGATCAATAAAAAATCGTCTGTCCTACGTCCCATAATGTGAGCAGTTTGGCGATAGGCATTGCACTGGTCAAGAAACCAAAGAATAACTGATGTAGATCGATTCCATCTACTTACTTAGCCATGAAGGGAAACCCGGGTACCACTGGCAGTGCCAGTTGTTTACCTACATTTGGGGCTTTTGTGTGTCATGTAAACTTCTGGTTTTGAAGCGACTATACTCAAACTCCCACTGACTCGGAAGGTGGTGATTTTGTGCGAGGGGTGAGTACAAAGTGGGGAAGAATACTATCGTGCTGAGCTTCAACATGAAATTCCAGGCTCTGTTCAATTCAGCAAGAACAGATCAACTATTATTACTATGCTTACTGGACACTTTTGGAGACTTTGACATAAAAACGCATATCATTACTTTTCTTCGCAAGCAGCAGGTGCTGCCACCTCCCCACCTAAAAGCACCCACAGGCAGGTAGTCCGCTGCAGACAGTCCCTAATGGACACTGGCCATCAGCTGCAGTCACAGCAGCTTTTTACCAGACTTATCTAAAATAAATCACTACATTTGACTCATACAGCCTTAGTCGCTAACTGGCCTTGTCCACTGTGTGGTTTAAGTGAAACATCTAGTTGGCCAATTCATCATGTCTCAGTCTAAACTGCAGTGTGCAAACCTTTATAACATTATTATATTTTATCTTATTTGTAGTTCTCAACATATTTACGGTGCTTTTTTTTAATCACTTCTTAAAGTTATTTGTCTCCCACAGTGTCCTGTGAAAATTACATGCACATTACAAATTATGTAATATGATAATGTCATCTAGCACAGCAGACCCCGGTCCGGTACCGGTCTATGGGTCATTTGGTACCAGTTCACAGAGAAAAAATAAATCTCTTCCGTTATTACTGTTTGAGTTATTATCTGAGTCTAAATGATGTTTTATTTTGAAAAATGACCAAATGCTCTCCATTACATCCGTCTATGATTTACTTTTGACGCATGTGAAGACTTCAAGACCCGTTTCTCGGTCACGTGGCAAAATGATTAAAAACAAATGTCTTTGGAAAGTGTCTCTCCGAAGAATGTTACCGATGTTCTGTTGTTGGTGTGATGTTCACGAGGACGCTACTAATGAAGTTGCACGTGAATACACAGCGGAATTTATGTTTATCATAATATATAGAAATTATTCAAAGTTTTTATGCCGGTTCCTATCATTTTATTTTGTTGTATTTATCTGCTACTTTTCTTTCTGAGAATTGACACTGGTAGTCGGATTGTCCCTATTAGAATACAACTCGAAAAGACGCCGTGAATATTTCTAGCGCAATTCTAAAGAAGGATATGAATACAGAGCTTTCCTCTTCTCCCCAACCTTGACTGGAAACACATTCTTCTCCTTCGCTGCTTTTTTTGCTGCTTTTTTCAAAAAAAAAAAATTTTGGCACACGTAAACATTACAACAAAATGGGATATTTTCACGTGTGTTTACAGTGCATACCGATTACAAATTCTCTATATATATTCTATATCTGCCCACGTCTCTGCATCAGTTGTAGCCTATGATTCAGGAGGGCTCACTATTGTACAGTCTGCACACACTATTCTGGACATTGTATTCATGATTGAGCAAATGCAAATCGTACAGTGTGAGATGTTATGATCTTCTACGACTACAGAAATTTTGCAGTGTATAGGAGCCCTATGGGCAATGCAAAGCAAAATACAACAGGGAATGCAAGAAATATCATTGATAGCAATGAAGCCCCAAGGTTGAAATGCCAAACACTTGTGAAGCTCATGCAGTATGGTATGGTGGGTATATTTTTTTTTAAAGTCATCATTATCCTTTTGTTCTACAGAGAAAATTATGTGTTTCTATGTGTCTCTAAAGCTCCGTGGCTCAACTGCCATGTTGACTTTCATTATTGAAGGCCAGGTTCCATCCGGTGTCAAGCTGTTGTAGGTTTTGGTCTTGTTCAGTCCCACCATCCAGAAAGAACTTTCTGCTTTGGCATTCACGTAGAGCAGAACAAGCCTGGCAATCTGATGGAGGCTGTTGAATCTGTTTATATATAAAAAAACAAACAAACAATAAAACAACAACAAAGATCATGGGCTAAGGGAATGGATTACATGGGCAGGAATTTTCTACAAACAGAGCTGAAGGTGATTCAATAACTCTACTAATTTAAGTGCTGATAAGTGACTACTGACTATTCCCGACCTGTCTGCGAGCTCAGCTACTGGTAACTTGAGCTTAAAATGGTGGAGTGTGAAAGCAGCTTTGTTGGTAACAGCTTGATTTCATAACTGCAATGATTTCTCTATCCATCTTCAAAGAGCTGTTAGAAGATTTACAGCCAGACTTTTTGGCAAATCAACTATAGGAAACTAAAGAGTGCCAGTAGAATTTAGAAGCAAATCAGACTTTCCAAACCAAGTGACTTCAGTTGTGTTTTCATTAAATACAGAAAATGTATAAATTTTTATGATCAAACAGTTTGGTAAAGGTTTTTGTGGGTTTCAGCTGCCTGCTGTCTGCCAGCCAAACCAGGAAATAATCAGGAAAAATTATAAAAAGAATATAATATTGCCTAAAAATAGACATCAAAAGCCACATTTAAAATGAAAATGTCACTGGGCCCAAAATAGTTCCTCGGGGCACCCCATGTGTGCACCCCGCCTCTCTGTCAGGTATGACTGGAACCAAATGATAGATGACTAGCTATTCAATAAACACTTAATTTAAAAAAAGCTTTTTGTATTGTGACAAAGGATATCTGCATCCCTGGGCTGCATGCAGCTATAGGGTCAGACTGGGATGAAAATGTCACCAACAAAAGATGGCAGTGCTCATTTCTGCAATATTTTAGCATCGATGTTGAGCAGTGAGAGTTGGTTGGTGGTCCGTGATGTTACTGATGAGAGACCTTCAAGAAGAACCTGGTCTGCTTTCAAATGTTTTCTTTACTTTTTTTCTTTTTTACCCATTTTATTTATTAATTTTTTGTTCTTGGTTTTATGTTCTCTGATGTCTCAGAGTGTGCACAAACCAATCACTGAATGTCTCACCCATGGAGGAATATTTAACATGAAGTAAGATAAAAACAACTTTGTATGCTGCTTTTAGTTTTTTTTTTTTTTTTTTTTTATTACTCTTGTGTTTTCTCTGACCTCACTGCTAATGTGTGACTGATGCTGTGCCTCTGTCCCACCTTCCTACCCCCTCCCATTACTGTCCTACAGGTGGTGCTTGATGTGGGCTGTGGGACTGGTATCCTGTCAATGTTTGCTGCCAGAGCTGGGGCCAAAAGTGTTATTGCAGTGGACCAATCAGAAATCATCTATCAGGCCATGGATATTGTTAGGTGAGGCACACACATATGCTTTTTACAAGATTTGCTGAAATTTTACAATAATGCATTGAAAATTAACTGAGCTTTAGCTGTGGTGTTAAGAATCCCTCCGCCTGTTAGAAAAGAATATACCGTGCATTAGTTCCTATATATCTCTCAGTTATATGACCACCCCCTTGCATATCTTCTTTTGAGTTTCAGTCTTCTTACCTTTGTGTACAGCAGAGGATTGTAGGAGTAGAGGTTTTAGTGCCCTCCAGCTATCTTTTGTTTGTTGCAGCTGGTTGACTGCAACAGAGGTGCTGTCAGCAGAATCACCACAACATTTATAATTTACACCGGTGGTCTGTCGGGTTTGTACATTACCTTCTCCCCTATAGTAGCTACAGTCTGAAGCATGCAGTCACCTCCACACAAACTTATGCGTGTGAACCCCCTGTTGGTGCATTTTTGTACAATTTCAGGTTCACTGTGTTTCCAGTTTTCCAGCAGCTGGTTCTCCACATTGGAATCCATTTACCTCCACCAGAGCCTTCCTTATAACTTCCTGGAACCACTATCATGCCCCTGCCTCTAAAATGCATTTTTTAGTCAGGGGGCATTATGACTACTATTATTACTGTTATGTAAGAGAGTGTTGTAAAAGCAAAACAACAGGGTTTACTAAAGGAAGAAGACATTTTAATTTTACAGACCACTGACTTGCTGCTCCAAGAGTGTGTCGGCAGGCTACGTTGCAGGTTCACCAGCAAGATTCAGCCAAAGAATGATGTCGTATCCTGCCAGCACTCCACGCCTTAGATCCATTTTATTTCTACTGATGGTTTGGTTTATGGCTTTAAAGTGCTTATTTTGTGTGTGTGAATGTGCAGCCTGGCCTGCGTTCCCATCACTTTTTCTTGATGTTAATATCAGGATTGTAATTAAAGTGGCTCCTGTTGGTTGGGCAGGAGCATCCATCTCCTGTCTCCACTCCACTGACAATGTTTAAATGAAAAGCTCGTTTCAACTTTCCTCCTCAACAGTCACTACTTTAATAGATAATGTCTAACTACTTTAAAAAAAAAAAAAAAAAAGACTGGAATTGATGGATTATCTGACCGAATGCTCTACAGCACGAGAACAATGCAAAAAAAGATAAAAGACCACAATTTTTATTTTATTTATTTATTTTTTTGTTGTTGAATGGATTCAGTTTTGTAATGAACATTTGGATTAAGGACAGCCATTTGAATATTTATCATATTATTTTCCTTTGGTCGGAGAATGCTCATTACCATTTTACCAAACAATAACCCAAGCAGGACACTGCTGTGTGTCTTACAATAGAAAGCAATAATTTGCAAACACTGTTTTTTCTTTCCCTTGTATACCTACAGAGCTGCACAGATAGTGATTCCCTCCCCAGGCACCTGGCATTGTCCTCTAAATTACCCCAATAAGGAGATTACAGTGTTTCCTTCCTGTGAAAGGTGGAGGAGGTGGTGGGTTATGGGTTAGGGGTGCGGGAACTGTTAGATTCTGGAAAGGTGTGATAGCAGAGCTAGAAGAGCAGCTGAGAGGGAGAGAGACAGTTTAGGATAAGGATCACTGCTACAGAAATGCGCTCCGGGCCGCTGTGAGTAATTGTTCTGTCCGCTGTAACATTAACTGTCATGATAATGGAATATTCACAGAGATTGATACTCAAACTGGCTGGTCTGAAAGGAAGGATCATTTAAACACCAGTACTGGTCTTACAGTCCATACCTCAGCCAGACATATTGCAGACACACAGTTACAGTTTGGTCCTTATGACATCCCTGCTTGGATCTGGAAAGACTAGACTTACATGGAGCAGGAAGGATGCCAGTTTGGAGATCTTAAAAGGGGAAATTGCTTAAAATTATGGTAAATGGATTGTTTTCATATAAATCTAGATATATGCACAGTTAAACTGAGTGTGTGTATTTTTATTTGTTTTCGTTAATTAGACTGATCATTTAGGTGGAGTGCTTTTACACGTGTTGGTCCAAGTCAACAGAGAAAAAGATATTTATACTCCTTTACAAGATCTTAAGACCTCATTTAAGAAGAAACAGGAGCAAAAGACAAAAAAAATAGTGTAGGCATTTTATTGAACCTTGCATTTAATCTCAAGCAGGCTGTTCATCAGCCGATCAAAAATTTAAGATCATAACCTCAAAAAGTGAAATACAGGGGTAAATTAGTGAGTAGTCCCACCATTACTTGTTGATCACTTCAAAAATCCGTCCAGGAGGCTGGTGGGAAGGATGTTCCATTTAGTAAAGATGGCTTAGTGAAGGGCATCCATGATCGAGAACTCACGTCTGTTTTTGTAAACTTCCCTTGCCATCTATCCCTAAATGTTCTCAGTAGGATTCAGATCAAGGAAACATGCAAGATAGTCCATATGAGCGATATTACTCTCCTGGGAGAAGCTTTGTCAGACGGGCATTTCGTGAACTGCAACGTTGTCTTGTTGAAAGAATCGGTCATTACCACACAGATGAGGGCCCTCACTGAAGAGGGATGGCTGCTGCAACATCTCCATACAGCCAGATTTATAAATGACTGTCTTACTGTGTCCATCCTTGTTGGTGATGGTGTTGCAAGAGACTCTGTGCGGATCAATAATCCTGTTGCTTTCAAAGTTGGAAAGCCTTTATTCCAAGGCCCCCATAACAGTGCGATGAAAGCCAGATTTTTGTGCAGGTTTGGACTTTATAAGGCTGTAGTCTTAAACTTTTGATCAGCCGATGAACAATCTGTTCTATTATAGATGCATTTTTCAATAAATTGCCAGCTTTGTATTTTTTGTCTCTTGCTCCTGTTTACTTCTTTTCGTATTTTTAAGTCCTGCTTATAGTTACTGACAACCAACATGAAATGCAAAAACTTTTGATTTTGTCAATTTGCTTCATATATACACTCCTAAACTCCCACAGTTGCTCCTTTTAGCTCAGGTCCTCCTCTAGAAATCTTAAGGGTTCCACGAAGTATGTTAGCTGTTTCTAGGACAATGCTGAGTCTGAATGGATGTTGATGATGTTGATGTCAGAATTAGCTGATGCCACTCTACCACTTTAAGGGATACAGCCTCTAGTACTCCAGTTACCACTGGTACCAGAGTTCATCCTTTGTCCAGTCTTTTTTCTCATCTTTACTTTCAGTCCTTAGTGCTTTTAAGATTTCTAATTTGTTTCTTCAAGATGTTGCTTCCATCCTGGGATTGCTACATCTGTCACCACTGTCGTCTTCTGGAGTTTGTCTATCACCTTTTTGTCTGTTTGTTTAACCGTCATCAGTTTATTGGTCTGGATTTGGAAATCACACGGGATCTTTGTTCATTCATTCATTCACCAGAAAAGCAGTTCATGTCTAAAAGTGAATTTTGTGGAAAATAACTATTTGTTACCTTTACTGGACCAAAGAGTTTTTACACAATGCTGACAATAAAGCAGTACTCGTTGTTGCACATTTAGTTGCTTAGATGTTTGACTTATGACTTTGTAGAGATTAAAAAAGAAAAAAAGTCAAGCAAAGTTTAATAGCTCTGCTATAAGTCCCAAGTGGATGGCTGCTCATCATAACAACTTTCTTTGGTAATAATATGTCAGTGTTGTCATCACAAAAATGTGTCAGCATTTCAAAGGTAGTTGGTATTTAGATTTGTGAAGGAAACAAAGTTCATACTTCAGCCAACTCTTTAAATGACGTTGTTCTTCCCACAGGTCCAATCAGCTGGAGGACAAGATCACTCTGATCAAAGGCCGCATAGAGGACATCAAGCTTCCTGTGGAGAAGGTTGACATCATCATCTCAGAATGGATGGTCAGCACACCTTTAGGATTTTTCTGTTTGGCGAGTGATGAGTTGAAAGAAGCGAATCTTTGAGTCTGGTTGCCACTTTCTGTCTTTTACTATTGAGTTCATGGATTTGTGGTTTTTAGTGTCAAAAATACTGTAGAAGAGCTTTGCAAAATTACAACACTTAATATTATTTTTAAGAAGCCCTTTTCAGGCAGTTGCATTAAATACCATGTTGACTGGATTAGAAAATAAGACATCCCCGATTATATACATCAATAATGCAGTTATGGAAAGGCAGCAGCTTCCCTCCAAAGTCTCAGTCTCATAGTAGCAAGCCCTTTTTGTTTTCTTCTGTCCTGTGTTAAAGTGAGTCTTTTTTGGATTTGTCATCACCATCTGTAACACATGGTGTTGTGTAACGTCATATTATCTCGTTGCTTGCCACTTATTTAATAAGTGCCGTATTTATCACCACCATCTTCAATTTAGCATCAAAACATTTTATTTGCTTCCTTGCTCTGCCTTTTGTGCCACCTTGCTCGGGACGCTTGCCAGCTTTCTGCATCTCTCAAACCCCCTGGGACTGTTACAGGCACATTCAGGGTGCTGGCACCAGTTGTTGTGAATACAATGGTCGAGGTGTTTAAAAAATCTAGACCCCAAATATGAGACAAACCAACTTTTTCAGATGTATTCAAAGAGAAAAAACCTTGTTTCATATTTGGGTCAGTACAGTAAGTGGCTTCATCTATCTATTAAAGCAATGGCATTCAGTCTTTGGTTACTCTGCAGTTAATTTTGCTCATATCATTCAGGCATACACATCGATATTGGCATAACATTTCAAATTGTAATGAAAGATTGTCCCATGTGCATTTCCAGCTCGATCGATAACTGGTGGTTATTAAATTCTGTAAATGGCATTAGGAAATAGTTTTCCCCCATTAATTTGGTTCTTGTATTCTTGTTGTCTGAAAGGGGCCATACAATAATCAAACCGTAAAGTATCAAAAGTAGTTTAACTTTCTACACAGCGTGTGTGAGAATATGTTGAAAGTTTATTTTCCTTCCAACATAGTTTATGCATCTAGTTTCGATCCTCGGCTCAGTTTCAGATTATTCCAGGCAATGAGCCTGCAAAATCCAAGGCGCTGGCAAGTATGACATGTTTTAAACACGGCTGAAACAGGTCCAGATTCAAGCTCCTTTGAATATCGTACAAGGTAGGACAGACTTCCTTCCCCTTGAAGACCATTTATCAGTGAGATTTCTCTGGCAATACAGGCGGGACGGCCAAAGTTGAACGCACTGCTGAAGTCATCCCTAATTCATGAGCACCCCCCCCCCCCCCCCCAATTCATCGTGAAGCCCCAGGGTCACAAGCACAGGTCGCCAGCCAGAGCCTTCCCATCCTCTTGCCGGGGAAATTGAAATTCGGTTACTGACGTGCTGGTGGAACGTTGAAGGATAGGGGGCGTAATCTCAGATGACACCGGCTCACAGAGTGCTAATAAATCTAAGAATTCCCCAGTCACTTCTCATCAGAGCAGCAATGTCAGACATTTCTCAGAGCGCTGCCCTCCATTCTGCCCGTATAAAAAGGAAAAATGACAGTTGTCTCAGGAGCAGATTTCTTGGCCAGTGTCTTCAGACTTCATCCAACTTTCATGACTTTGTCTTAAATTCAGGTCATGTCTTTTACCTGGGAGATACTTTTGCTGTAGTGCATTTAAAATATTTGTTTTGATTCAGTTATGAACTGAAATAAGTCAAGGGTGTTGAATATTGTTGTTTATTTTTTTTTTAATTCTTATTTCTTATTTATTCTTTATCAGATCTTTATCAGATCCTCTAAATATTTAAAAATTTAGTTTTCTCTATCTACATTTGGTAATTGCATTGTGGTAACATGGAATTTATCCATCATTACCACTGACTGTAGATAAGTACTGATTGCAGTGCACAGTTTTATTTTAGTGTAAACGAGAAGTCAGATGAAAAGCTTCAGCCAACAGAGTACTGTCCACAGTTCAACTAAAGACAACTACTTGTGCATTATGTAACATGATATCAGATTGCGTTTACTCACTGCATGAAGGGAGAAGACCATGAAGAGAAATTGAATTTTTGTGATTTTTGTGGTGGATTCTAAAAGGGCCAAACAAATCCTACCCACATGAGACATGACACTTTTATCAGATATGAACAAATTAGCATTTCTCTGCCAGTGATGGGTCAGTAATGCCGCAGTTTTGAGTCCAAAACCACACTTAAAATTAATGTTTCAGAAAAGAGAAACATAGCCTCAGAAGTCCTGACTTGAACCTTGTTTTGTCTGGATTTTGCTTCATATGCCAAGAGGCATTGCAGTGTTCCAGTGGCAGTAAACTTGTCACTATGTAAAGAAGAAAAATCCTTGAAAATATCTTTCTACCTAATTTCCAATTAAAATATTTGGTAAAGTATTCAAGAATCGTGAACAAGTATTAGGTAAATGCTCTTGCACATATTCCCAAAGCAGAGCATGTTTTAATTTTATTGTCTGATGTGTAGCCTGTTGACTACTTTTCACTACATCAGCATGGCGCCATGGAGGGAAATAATGGTTCTCAACTTGTGGTTTAAGACCAGTACCTTTAATACATCTGCACTCCAGTAGTTTGCTGTCAGCTAACAGTGCAATTAATCAGAATATATGTTGAACTGATCCACAGAGTCATGCTCTGTGAATCAAGAGAGCCATTGATTAACTCTGATAACAGAACCCATCTGTAATTTAAAAATAAAAGCAGAATGAGAGTGAAAGTAATCTTTCATCATGTTCCTTGGCCTGAAAGGTAGTATATATTTGAGTAGAAAAAAATCACAAGGAAAGATCTTGAGGATTTGAAAGGTATTAATTTCAGAGAGACTGTATATTCAATTCACTACTACTTATGCTGGAAATAATACAGAAGTTAAATTTAATATTATTCCATTTTTTAAATTGTTAAATTGTCCACTGAAGATATGAAATCTATATTCGTTTTCTGGTGCCTTCATTCTTTGATACCTTTGAACGGACCACACCAGACTTGCCATCCATGTCTTTATGGATCTTCCTTGTGCTCTGGTGCAGAGTCATGTTGGAACTGTGGAACTGTCATGTTGGAAGGTTCCAGTTTCAAACTGTTCCCACAAAGTTGGGAGCATGGAATTGTCCAAAATGTCTTGGTCTGCTGAAGCATTCAGAGTTCCTTTCACTGGAACTAAGGGGCCAAGCCCAGAACCTGAAAAACAACCCCACACCATAATCCCCCCTCCACCAAACTTTACACTTGGATCAATGCAGTCAGGCAAGTACCGTTCTCCTGGAAACCACCAAACCCAGATTCTTTCATCAGATTACCAGATGGAGAAGTGTGATCCATCACTCTAGAGAACATTCCTCCACTGCTCTGGAGTCCAGTGGCAGTGTGCTTTACACCAGTGGTCTCCAACCTTTTTTGCACCACGGACCGGTTTAATGTCAGACAATATTTTCACTTACCGGTCTGTAAAATGTGTCGCAGATAAATACAATAAAATAAAATAAGACTGGCATAAAAACGGTTGTATTTTCTATTTATTATGATAAACGTAAATCAGTGGTGTATTCCCGTGCTACTTAATTAGAAGTGTCCAACAACAGAACATCTGTAGCATCCTCTCTGCGCAATGACGCTTTTCGAAGACGTTTTTTTTTTTTAAACTAATTTTGCCGGCTCGGGGATTTAACATATCACGTGATAGAGACACAGGTCTTGAAGTCTTGTCATGTGTCAAGAGTAGGTCATAGATGGATGCAATGGATAGACTGGTCATTTTTCAAAATAAAACATGATTTAGACTCAGATAATAAATCAAATGGTAATAATGGAAGTTATTTATTTTTTCTCTGCAGCCAGGTACCAAATGACCCCTGGACCAGTACCAGTAAATAAAACCAATAAAAGCTTCTTTTTTTTTTTAACCTAAACATAAATTCACGTCGCTATTTTCTTTGTAGATACATATGCTAATTGTAACAACTGCTAACGCTAATAGTCTACACCGGTCAGGACGTGTCGTGAACATATTCTCTCATCCAGCGTTATAATTGTTGGCGATCCGTTGTGCTTTACAGCTTCCAGGCATACCGGTAATAACACGCAACGGCAACACGATTGTTTTATGACAAACACGCCACATTGATGAATAATCATTTAAATCCCCCGAGTGCTGACATAGGCTAAACCAAGCTACTGTTTGTTTGTTTACTTTTGCTTGACCTGTCACCTCACCTGACATGACAGCTGCCACTGCCAATATCTTTACCTCTCTCGAGTAAATGCGGACCCAGCCTGTCAGAGAACACTGACTGGACCCAAGACTAACTGTATTTATTCCGACCCGAACCCAGAGTCACGTCTGCTAAATGGACCCAAGACCCAGGTCGGGTCGGAACCTCTGGTTTTCGGGTTGTTGGGTTCTTCCGAAGACCTCTGCAACAGATGGCATAAGTAACTATAAGAAAGATGAGATTCATTAAAATGAAATACGTTGAGCTTTAGGACCAGATTGAAGCTTTACACTTTGTGTGTATTATTATGTCTTCTGTAAATTGCTAATTAAGGATGATGATAAACAAGATCACAGTGCTGAAGTCCATCATTTGGAGGTGTGGGACTGAGCAGACAGATGGTGGTTACAGAACTCGTAGACAGAGATGGCTGATGAATGTGGTGTGCTGTTGGCAGTGGTGGAGTAGAAGGGGCCAAATGAGTGCCCATCTACTGTGGCAGTGCTTGAAAGACTGCCTTGAGCAGCATCACTGTCATTTCATAATTCACTACATTGATCCATCCTCTCTCTCTCAGCAAGCCAAAAAACAAACAGTTCAGAGCAGATACGAGAGTGGAGAGATGTCAGGGAGGAGGAGGGCTCACTTCCCCCAAAAGCCAAATAAAGACTGTCGCTGTAAGATCAATCATACATGACGACTGACAGTGTTTAATGACACAATGACTTAAAAATGTGGAACTGAGACTTGGATGTTAGAAGAAAGTTGGCTTTCACAAACTTTTGTCAAATAGTCTACCTGAAGCCTTTAAAATTAGCACATACAAGAAGCCAAACCAAAACAAGACATGAACTTTGTTTAATTTTCCGTGAAATATTGAAACAATAATTTAGCCGGCTAACAATTTCATACTTTGTATTTTGTTTCCTGTATTGAACTTATAAACATCATCTATATATATTTTTTTTAAAGATTTTTTTGGCTCTAGTGGCCTTTATTGATAGTAGAGAGGCAGGAAGGGGGCAGAGAGAGAACGGGGAAAACACGCGGCAAAGAGTTGCTGAGCCGGGAATCGAACTCGCAACCAGCCGCACGAGGACTGAAGCCTCTGTATATGGGCCGCCTGCCCTAACCACTGCGCCACTGGGGCGGCCCAAACATCATTTATATTTTTATGATGATAATGTAAAAAAACCCTATATACAAAGGGCATGTTGGTCCACTATGATGAAGAGGAGATGGCCCAGGTTGTTTCAGAGCTGTGATTTTAAACAAGTTGTTGTTGGAGAACATGACATGTTGCAGTCAGTTGTTTTACAAGATTACCACAAGGTGGACAAGAGAAGGAAAAGAAATGGTGGGTTCTGTTGATCTTTAAAAAGGATTAAAGCAGCTTGTTACCTTACTTATTACTCCATATTGTACACAGTCGTCTGACCACTCTTTTGTTCGACATAGTTAGTATGGATTAAATTATTAAAGAAATCACACGATGTACCATCACAACAGTCATAAGTCGACCACTGTGTGCGCCAAGTTCCCTGCAGCACAGATTGGCCAAGCAATGTAACGTGATCACCTGTAGCCAGTGATGGCCAAGCGGGGCGTGTCATCATGAATCATATGAGTCAGGTGCGTGTTCTTGACATCTGCCGAACCCCTGAGACCCTCTCACCGAACCCCTGGGGTTTGATTGAACCCAGATTAAGAACCACTGTACTAAACCTTGGGTACAGGCAACTCCATGCACATTCTCTTAATACATCGCAATCAACTTGAAATTGAGCGCACATGCATGCGTACAACACTCCGCCCTGTCTCCTCCCCCAAACAGACTGTATAAGGAGGCATGAGAAAAAAGCTAATCTAAAAACAGAAAATTGCAGAAGCAAACTAAAAAAAAAAAATTTAACTGTGTGTGAACTCGAGACACCTCTTTCTGAAGTTGAGGCCAGGAAAAAAATTATTTGCCACTTTGTCCTCTTGTATAAATAGTAAAAGAAAAAATGGAGTGGAAGTCCTCAGCGCAGTGGGGTTACTGCTAATGACTATTTAAAAAAAAAAAAAAAAAAAAAAAAGGTCAGACAGAAAGGTGGACATGAAGCGGAGAGCCATTGCACAAAGTGTGGCCAGAAGAGGTGGTGGATCTGGGGTAGATAGTATCATACCATTGCGCCACATTGTGTGGGAACAATAATACGGAAGAACGGTGGGAGAGAAAATTAAAATATGGGACTTTCCCGGCCAAAACTGGATACTTGACAGGTATGATTTGGACCCGGAACCGACCTGACCCGAGTCTTTAGTGTCCGACCACAAACTGAACTGAGATACCTGAATAGAATCGAGACAATACAGCCCATAGTTGCTCATGTAAAAGTTGTCTAGTGTTGAATAAAACTTGATTTTCTTACCTAAACGTTGTCTTCTTCTACCCGGTTCAGTTGCTAGATAGGCTACGTGATGTAAACAACAACAAATCCACGTCGTTATTATCTTTGTGGATACAGATGCTATTGGTAGCAACTGCTAACACTAATAGCCTACACCGGTCAGGACGTGTGGTGAATATGTTATCTCACCCAGCATTGTCATGTTGGCGATCCGTTGTGCTTTACAGCTGCCGGGCAAACTGCTAATAACAGGCTATGGCAACACGATTGTTTCGTGACAAACACGCCACATTAATGAATAATCATTTAACTACCCGAGTCCTGACATTGGCTGCCACCACCAATATCTTTATCACTCTCTCGAGTAAACGAGGACCCAGCCTGTCAGAAAGCACCAACCGGACCCGAGACTAACTACCGATTCCGACTCGAACCCGGAGTCACGTCTTTTGAATGGACCCAAGACCTGATTCAGGTCGGATCAGAACCTCGGGTTTTCGGGTTGTTCCGAAGACCTCTAGCTGCGAGTCTATTCTTCTAGGTCTGTGATGGCTGCATATAAAAACCCATATAAACTGACTGTATTCATTCGGTACAGCACTGTACCGTACCAAAGTCTGTTCGGTACGGTTCGGTACGAACACATTGTACTGTTACACCCCTAATGTATATGCAGTTTAATCTTATAGCAGACTTTTTTTGTGTGGGAGTGTGAAGGGTGAATGTGTCCTTCACCAGTCCTCTCTGGCAGTAAATTCTTTGCATCCTTTATTGACATCCTTAATCCTGATTTCGTCAGAGAGGACTAGAAAAACACCAGCAGTGAAACATTTATAGACGAGACAGTTAAAGAGACACGATAGTGAGGGTGTGGTGTGTGCTGGGTTGTGAAGTGTGAGGGGGTGTTGTGTAGTGGATTGTATTGTGACAGGGAACAAACTTAAAAGACAATATGTAGGAAGCAGATACTACTAACAAGAAGACTGGATGAACACCTTTTACCAAGCTATAGACCCAGGGTTTCCTGCAGACCTTATTTGGCCAGGTGCCCCGCCCGGCCTGAAATCTCGAGCGCCCGGGCTACAATGTCGGGAAAAAAAAAAATATCGGCAAAAAAAAAAAAAATGCAATGCATGCAAGCGACACGGCAGCGCTTGAGAACTGATCAGCGCACATTTGTGTTATAATGAGTTAATGTTGATTCTCTAGTGCTGCGCTGTTTGCCTGCAGTGCATTTTGCGCCACCTCTCTCTCTCTCTTTCACACCCACACACACACACAGTGATAACCTCTCTGTCGATCACTCACGTTTGACAGCTCACGTCTCGTCTCACTTCAATACAAGTTTTCCTCCGCTCGCTTTTATGTCGGTCCGTAATTATTTATAGTCAGTAGAGATTCTGGTAAACTTTATTCGTAATAGACTCGGTGCTTTTGTTTTGAACAGACAGTGCCACCTCTCACTGCCGTTTTTTTTTTTTTTTTTTTTGGTTCGACAATTCATTAAAGTGACACACGCACACACTAATCAACATTATGTTTAACTTTGTCTATAAAAGAAAAAAAAGAACATTAGGTATTTAAACTAACTAACTAAATAAATAAAGACCAATGGGCGCACTGCCTGTCATCTGGACTCCAAGCTCACGTAGCTTCACTTGACAGCTGTCACTCTGAGGTGATTGATGACCAGTCCGCCCAGTCAAAAAGGTAACGCCTACTATGTAATTTACTGGTATGCAATCGATCAGTAGTAGAGTAAATGAGACATAGGGCCCTATCTTGCGCCAAACCTCCAAAACCTGCTATTAAGGGATAGCAGGTATTAGGAGGGGCGTTCCCCCACAAAGAACGCAATCTTCCACCTCCCAAAACCCACGATCTTACCTGCGAAATCCACAAAATCATGCATACATTATGCATGGGAGTGGTTAGGGCGTTCCACCTGTTTAACCAATCAGTGCGTCAGTAGCCATTGCCTTTAAGAGCAGGTTGCGGTACCTGCAAACTGCTATGGAGCGTCTTTTCACCCAGATCAGAGCAGCTCTCATGGGCAGCTGGTCTGGGACTCTGCTGTAGAGCTTCCTCCTCTTTTTTACTCCTCCTCCTCTGCACTGATATATACATAACTAGCTCTAACTAATGTGGAGCAAATGATTTAATCATTTCTTTTGTACTCCAAGAAGTTTCAACAAACTGCTCAGAAAAAAATAGAGCCAGTGAACTTCCAGGAAAGTATTTCAAAAGCACTCAGAGAGCGCAGACCTCCGCCAAGCACAACAGTTCTCCCATACAGCGATTTACAGATTGTGATAAAATCGGCCTTCTGGATCAGATCCGGATCAGCCTCTGAAATTTTATAGAGGTTTTCAGTGTCAATACCTGAGTGAAATTTAATGAGCTGTGGGCAATAATTAACGGAGATGTTGAGAAACAAAATTTCCGGCCCCATTGAGCGCGTGTTACGGTCTCAAGCCGGGTTGTGAACCGCAACCTTCCACCTCTGGGGCTCCTGCGCACAACCCACTGCTCCACCTTCAATCCTCTACATAGATACTCAGATCCACCTATGTTTCACGTTCCCATCCGACGAGCAGCCCAGGTGTGGCACTGCACACCTGTACCTATTCAGTCATCATTCAACCAGACTCGTCTCCAGATCTTCCCATAGAAACGCCTGATCCAGCCATTCACAGTGCCACCTTCTTGCCTTCGTCGTCCCCTGGATTGTTGGTTTGGCTGCCAACCCTCGAATCCTCCTTTTTTACATCTGAGAGAATTAAACTCTTAAAATTCCAGAACTCCCTTCCTGTCTCCATTGTGGTTGCTTTAAGGTTCAAGAAACAACTAAACAGCGCAATGTTATCGAAAATTTGAAAGTGATCCAGAATCCAGGATTTCTTCCGGATCACACCCAGAATAAAATCAGTTCTTCGTTTTCACATTTCTGACAACTCCTGAAAATGTCATCAAAATCCATCCATAACTTTTTGAGTTATCTTGAACATATCCCCTGCGCAAAGACGCACAGCTGCGCCAAGACGCATAGCCGCTGGAAGCGGTACTTTTTAAAATACTGCAGAACGGATCATTGGATGAGCATTGAGCCAGAGGAACATGTATGATGACATCTACCTTCTACCAGTGAGCGCATCTCAGGTGTTCCAGTGCACAAGGAGAGGGTCAGAGGGATACGAGCACAGTACAAGAAACTCCACAACAGAGTTCTGTGATCTCCTCGTTTCCTCCACAGCAAACATCTGAATGAGATCATGCCACAGCTGTACAGACATCATCTGCCCTTAAGAGAATAATAACGTATGAAAGTAATACAGTGATGCATAATCGAGAGGTAGCCGGTTGTGCAGTCCACATGTGACTGGGTGGACGCGCAATGACAGGATTTGGACGCGCTCTTTTACGTGCCGACATGCCGGTTGCGCTTTCCACAAACTCGGTATCTTGCGGTACTGGTGTCTCGCAGATTTTGGGTATTGGGTAATGGGTGGTCAGACCACCCATCGCAGATTTTGGGTATTGGGTAATGGGTGGTCAGACCACCCATTACCCAATACCCAAAATCTGCGAGATACAGGTACCACAAGATACCGAATTCGTGGAAAGCGCAAGAGACACGCCCATTGCCGCGCCCACAATGTGCTTAAGGGAGACGGCAAAATGGGTAGCAGGTTTTGGGAGGTGGAAGATTGCATTTCGGTTGGCAGAGGCTCCTAAAGCTGAGATTTGCAGGTAATGGGTATTGGGTATTGGGAGGTGCAAGATCGGGCCCATAGTCTTTTAGTTAAGAAACTGAGGTAGCCTACACTTTTCCATCATCATGTTTGTGGGTTTGTTGTTAAGCAACTTCTTTCATATTTTGAGGGCAAAAATAATAATTGAACAATCTAATTAATTAAGTAATTTATCCTTTTTTTTGGTTCTCAGCTACCGTTCTCGGCTTGAAACCCCCCAGCCCCCCCGGCCAAAGTTTTTTCCTGCAGGAAACCCTGAGACCTGTATATGGAGAATTGATATAAGCATTATCGACTGATTGTGTTGACAGTGGAGGGGGGTTTTGGGGGAGGGGTGTAAAGCTTAAATGTGTCCGTGCCCATATATACTCACATGTGCCAAGGAAACTGTCGTCACCATTACCATCACCACTCTCCTTATCTTAATCCATCTGAAATCATTCCGCGGGTGAGAAGACGCCAGAATCACAACGAGGCCCGCCCAACCCCAGGCCCCCACAACCACCAGGCCCCCACAACCATCAGGCCCCAACCCACAGCAGCAGCGCCACAGAAAATGCAGACCCGGTAGCCGTCACCCCATGCAGCCCAAGGACAGCCGAGCTTCCCTGCCCCCACCAATCGCCGACAGAGAGCAGAAGGGGGAGACAGACGAGACAGAGAGAGGGAAGGAGGCAGAAACCAGGGGGGCGTGACCCCCCCAGGTGAGCCGGGACAGCCACCACCCCCTGCCCGCTGCCCACCCGCTGCACCACAGCAACGACAAATGAGGGGAAGCAGCCTGCACCAGGGCGGCCACGCCAGGGCGGCCGCACGGCACCCCCCTCCACGCCATCGCGCACCAGCCCGCAGCAAGCCAACACACACACCCAAGACCTCCCTCAGGGGACACACCCTGCACCCAGCCCACCAGCAGGGGCGCACCCGGGCCCATGCACAGGTGCAGGGAGACCCCCACCGGCGGGGGGCCCCCCAAAAGCAGGGACACGCCCCAGTGGCCAGGACTCACGACCACACCCCAAATCCTCCGCAGGGCAGGGAAGGACGAGAAAAAAAAAAAAGGCAATACGGCCAGTCCAGCCCCCCGTCCTCCCCCCCGACATGTGTGTGTCTGTTAAGTGCACAAGAGGTGGGGCACAGAGGGTGGGTCTTTTTCCCCATGCCCCAGGCTCCATTTCTCTGTCTTTATATATATATATATATATATATATATATATATATATATATATATATATATATATATATATATATATATATATATATATATACACCATTTATATACATTTTTGTTGTTTAAAAATCAGTGTGGAAAATGACGTATGAAACTTTTTTTGTTCATATGCAGGGTTAGTATATGAAGCCCCTGCTCATTCCTGTTTATTGTGTCAAACATCCAAGTACATCTGCAGTGTTTTGTTGGAAAATATCTCTCTACTATGTGTTATATCAATCTGTTATATAGTTTGGGTGAGATATTGTATCTTCAATAATGGTGCTCTTGACCATTCTGGTGTTTTACTAAATTTAAAGTGAGAAACATCACAAATCCCAGTCAAAAGTCAGAATAGAGCTACTCCTTCAAAAATGAGCTAGTAGTTCTGTCCCATCGTTATACATGTACTCTAGCAGAGTAGCAAATCCTGCGATCAGATACTGATAATAAGAATAATAAATACATGCACTTTTTCATCTCTGCCTTTCATGTCCCTGACCTATCAAATTGCACGTTTCAGGATTACCTGACATGGCAGTTTGTTCAGTTTTTTTTTTTGCGTCTATCCACTCTATGTAAGCGAATAAAAGACCAAAGATGGAGATGTCCTGACATTTTACACTCTGCTTTATCAGCTTTTTAACTGCATTAAAAAAAAAAAAAAATACAAACAACCTATTGTAGAAACTGAAGCTGAAACAATATTTGCAGTCTCTTACTGTGGATCCTTCAGCTATGAATATTATTTTATGAAATCAGTCTATGTACACAAGCATTGACAAATGTCCCTGAATGGACAGGTTATTTCATTGTGCTGTAATTCACTTTGAAGACCCTCTGAGAATGTGAAAATGGTCTTGACAACAGTGATTTCTGTTTAATTCATTAAAGTATGAAAAAAAAAAAATCCAGACACCACACACAACTTTAGTGGCACAAATACATTTTCACACACAAAACCACACAAAGTCTGAGTCCTGTGTGGTAGTGGTGTGAAGTCAAATTAATGGCAGCTCTTCCTGTTTAGCCTCATTATCTGTGCTCAGAGACTCGCCTGCCCAAAGAAAGGATGGCAGTCATCAGTCATTCTGTCCTTCAGTCTGTCAGCCACACGTGCACACACAACCCAAGTAAGCACGTGTACACACAAAGACTCGTGTTTTAAAAAAAAAAAAAAAGGATGCAGTGAATACACAAACCCAAGTAGTTTTAGTGCCACAGGTGTGTACATGCTCTAATGAGGATTTATTGGCTGTTCTTACTTCCTGAAGACCTTCAAATATTCCAGGATGTAGTTTTCAGCCATCTAAGTCGATTACAAAACTTCTGATGTCTCTGTCCCATAATTGGCAGGGATTTTGGTGCCGTTGCTATAATTAGTCTGGATAGTTAAATATTTTTAATACTTCAGGCATTGCTCAAGTTAGCTGGAATGTTTAGTAATGGATGTGATGACTAGATAATTCTCCCTATACAACTAATGTTGGTTCATTTGGATTTAACCTGGCTAATGTTTAATTAGATAGACAATGCAGCCACAACATAAAAATACCTTCCCAGTGTGTGTAGCTTTAACCCATCAATACGTGGACAGTAAAAAAACATTGAGTGACCATACCATCAGATCTATACTGAAATCTCCAAATTGCATTCAGACTATATGATTTTAAGTCCGATTTGCCAGTGGCTAAGATCAGAGACTAGTAGGTGGTAAATCAGTGAGCGGTCGTTGGTCATCCATCTTCACTCAACAGTTATGCGTTAACAACTCAAAGACTCATCAAACATGCTTGTCGATGTGTTGCTGAGCTATTTCTGATAAACAAATGATTGTGGAAACAGCTTGCAACTCTCTTTTCTTCCCTTGGATCAATTTCAAATAAGCAACTACTCTTTCACATATGGTTATGCATCGTATCCCTTGTGTGCTTTGTTGACGAAGCATCATTTACGCTGGATTCACACAGGTGCATTACGACAATGCAGAAGGGGTCATGGTGTTGTTTCTTCGTCATACCAAAATCAGCTACCGGTAATTAATTGTCTTCCTTCTCGCTACACAAGTAACCTGCATGCTTTGAATTAGTCCCGCCTCTGTGTGCGATTTTATTGGCTTGCTCCATCTGTGTAGCTGCAACTTGATTGGCTGATGCATGCGCTGAAGGCGGAAAAGTTGAAAATTCCCAAACTTCTGATGGAGCCAATGCTATCGACGCGACGGAAAAAACCCACAATTCAGTTCAGGAACTGTTGACGTCACTCTACTCAGTGTGTGTGGAGACGGACGCAGACAAATAGGCCAACGCGCACGTGTGAATTCACCATTAGAGATCAGTTGAGTGATGGCATCTCTGATCACGTAGTGTGTGACCCTCCCTCTGATTATTGACTTGGTGTGAACACCCCTATGACTTCAAGACTGCAAGTCATGTACTTTGAACAGCACAGCAGTCTGCTGACACTGACAGTTGTATTGTCTGAAAGCACCCTAAAACATGCTAAAATCATGTGTATGTATATTGAAATGTTTTATCACCTGTGAAAAATCTTTGACCCCCTTCTAAAAACTTAATTTTAGAAAAACTTAAGCTGTTAATATCCTTACAGCTAAAGAACAAATGGATTTTGTTCCACTATCTTCCCCCTCCATCTCTCATTTGCATGTCTTTAAATGTAAATGAGGTTGATACTTGAACCTGTATTACACCCTAATCAATAATAGGGATGTGTGTAATATGTTTGTGCTACTGCAGGGAAGTCTGACCATAGACTAGAATGGTAGAGACTCTGACATAATGCTGCTTCTGTCACTATTCAGTGAAGCATGGATATTCCTCCTCCCCCTACCCACCCATCTACACACACATTCATGCATTTACTTTAGCTCCTTTATTTTGCCTGGCACCTCTTGGGACTGAAAGCAATGATGATCTGCAGTAATTGAGGAAGATGCATGGTGAATGCATAAGGAGAGCAGAGGTAGACGAGAATGAAGGAAAGTGTAAACTAATGATGTTTTCTTTGGAGCTAAAATGACTCTTTGTCTACAGTTAACAGCCACTAAAGCAAAAGAAAAAAAAAATCCACAGATTGTAGCAAACAAATGTTTTTTTTTTTTTTTTTCTTTTTCTTTTCCCACTCTGCCTTTAGCATCAAAACAGTGAAATATTCCAACGGTGATTATAAAACGTTTTCTGTAGAGTTAATTGAAAAATATATACTTAAGAAATTAGTAGTCAGTGAAAGAACAAAAAGAAAAAAGCCTTGGGCATGAAACAGTTAAAGACATAAAAGTGCATTTGCTACTTTTCTTTTGTTTGGCTGCATGTATTGTGTGCATGTGCGAGCCCATTCAGTGGAATGTGTTTTATATGTTAATTGTGTTAATGTGTATAAGCTGCTCCAGCCCATTCTCATTAGGTTTTCATTAGTCACTTTCATGGAAATGCACAGCGACTATACTGCTGAGCATCCCACCAGCTGGACTGTCTGTCAGTTCAGGGAGCCATTCCCTTCACATTAAAACCTCTGCCCGTCTGTGTTACTCTGTGCTTTAGACAGCAGATCAATGTTTGGAAATGGTATCCAAAAAGTTAGCTAATCAGTTTGTTGTTAAGAATTTTCACCAGCAGGTATAGAGTGCACTTTAGACAGAAAGTTGTTCATATTGCTCTACCAGTATTGTGTCTAGTCTTTTATGTCCCAATTAGGAAATCTTACTTCCCTTGTTTTTTTTGTTTTTTTTTAATTCAATCAGTCAGAAGTTGGAAATTCCTAGTGTAGATTTGTAGTGCACAGCTGTAGCAGAGATGATGAATGGATAGATGGGTGGCTGGATGGATAAAACTGCAAGTGAAGTTTGATGTGTGATAGAATTGGTTCAGTTTTCTGTGTGCCAGAGTGAGCTCGTGTGTTTTCTGATTATGGTATAGTACTGCTCAACGGCTACTGAGTGTAGTTTGTGCTCAAATTTATATTTGCATGGAAGCATAAACTGCCACACAGCAATCTCAAAAGAAGGGCATCCCAAGTACAAGGGGATGGAGGTAAGTGGCTTACTCCACCCCTTAAAACTGGCTTCTACGAACAGAGTCATAAAGATATGGTTGAAATATAAGCTATTGCATTTAATCCTGTGGTATTTTCACCAAATCATGTAATAGAAATTTCATTCAAACCTCAGGAAATTGACAGAAAAGGAGTGCATGATATCTCATTTATAGAGATTATTGGGTAAATTTAGGTATTGATGGTTTATTTCCAGTTTTCTGCTAATCCAAGGATTTCAGAAATTAACGTATTTGGAAATATAAATTAGGAAGGTGTGGTGCATGTCACTGGGAGGACTTGCAGGTGGGGGAAGGGAGCAGACAGTAATCCTGGAACATCATTGATGATGAAAATAAGGTGCAACTCTGCTCTCAGGCATCTCTCTTATATCTTCTTTCTTCCAAGTGAACCAGTGTCCCGTGAAATTGGGCTCTAAATTACGAGACTGGTGTACTCTGTGTGAAGGTTTTACAAACGATCCACTCAGGTGCTAAGGACATTGACTGGACCACAAGAGCTAGCAGCAGACAGTACATGGATCTGGCTTTAGTTTCAGAACAATCCAGAGTTGACAAACCCGGAGCATGTTTCCCCTTTATCACCTTGCAGATATGATTATATCAGCTTCATCGCTGTCATCATTATCAGCTCATGCCCATAATAAAGACAGTGACGATTTTAGAGTTGGTTTTAAATCTGAGCTTTTTTTTTTTTTTGTGCCTGTTTGTCTTGTTCTCTTCTCCTCCCCCTGGTAATGCATTGCGTTTATTTGAATAATAAGGCTCTTATCTCAGTGAGTTACTGTTCAGCTGCCCACTGCATTCCCCCACTATCACTCTCTTTCCCTCTTCCCCCTCTCCACTTTGTCTTTAATCATACACCCCTATCAACAACACTCACACACCCTCCCCTCATTCAGTTTTTATCTGCTACTATGGCCCTCACCTCTCCTTGTCCCCCTTCACTCCAGTCAAGTGAAAGTAGAGATACTGAATTCTTCAATATAGCTAGAGTCATTTTTTTTCTCTTTTCCATCCTGGCTTTGAGTTCCCACTACAAAAGTAATCAACGTTCTCGCTGTACAGCTGTAAACATCTTTCTTTGATGGAAATGGTAGTGAGCCATTTCCCATTTGTTAGACTTCCCAGTAGTTAAATACACCAGAATGGCAAGTGTTCAAATTTCTCTTTGGGAAAGAAAGTGAACCCTGCGCCCTGGAAATGTTCTTAAAAATTTGATCTGTTAACACACCTGTATTCTCTGAAGGTGTCTGTCATTTCTCCAAGTGGACTGATATGGATCACCTCTACAGTTACATGTGCATAAACAGACTTTCCTCCACCTCCTTGTTCCAGATGGAGATATACCCTCCCATATGTTTAAACATGCTCAAATGCTTTGCTCACAAGAAACATATTGAAGAGGCCAGCGTTCTAGCATAAGTTCATCTGATTGGTTGATCTGTATGCTGGAGGGACCTTGGATAGAAAAAGGCATTTGTCAGCAGTATCTGCCACTCAGGTTGAAGCCAACAAGAAGTGGATGAAACCCAATTTCAGAATTAATGGAATAATGCTACGGTTAATGTGCCGTCTACTGGAGCAGAACACAAGGTCACCCCAGGGTCAACCCTTTAGATGGTGGGTGCGAACCCTGTGGGAACAGTCATGCTAGTTCAGATTTCTACTACAATGGTGCTACATATGTCTATGTGTGTGTATAACATATATATATATATATATATAATGGTTAATGTGTTGTGTTGTGAGTTTTGCAATAACGTCGCGCTTTTCCGTTGTGTTGTGTTGTGAGTTGTGAATTAACCCACAACGGAAATGCGACGGACAATATTTTCTGAGGGACTGTTTTGATTCGAGCTGACAGACTGCTGTTTCTTTGGGAGAATTTAATGAGAGGTAAGTAAAACGCTGCTACTCAATGATTGTTATTAATGTCGTTATATGTTATGTGCATTTTACTTACCTCTCATTAAACTCTCCCAAAGAAACAGCAGTCTGTCAGCTCAAATCAAAACGGTCCCTCAGAAAATATTGTCCGTCGCATTTCCGTTGTGGGTTAATGTGTTGTGAGTTTTTGCAATAGCGTGTCACGCTTTTCTGTTGTGTTTGACCGTATGGGCCACCGTAATATAGTCCTGAAATCCTAAAGATTTATATTAAAAAAGCGTCTGAATGACAACCTTTTAATTGTCTTTTACTGTTGAAATTTAAAGAAATAAGATCTTGGAATAGTAATGTGCATTTCTGTCTTTTCAGGGTTACTTCTTGCTGTTTGAATCTATGTTGGACTCTGTCCTCTATGCCAGAGATCTCTGCTTGAGTGATGGTGGATCAGGTAGGTGGCCAATTTTAATCAAAGTTCCTAAACTCAATAATCTGCTGTAAGAAAGTCATACGACCTCTTAGACCAGCCATTCCCAAACTTCAGAATACCAAGGCCCAATTTGAAATGGGAAAAATCTCCACGGCCCACCCAAACCTTTAATTACAACTGTGATCAACATACAGGACTAGAAGCTATCTTCTGATATTAATGTAAGGGGTCAACAAATGAGGTGACGCTTGTTATATTAAGTTAAGATTTCAGTAAAATAACACTTAACTGGCTTATTTTAATATTTCTTAATGTTTTTTTAAACCATGTCATTAATATTTTACAGTAGTTAAAAACCTATTTTAAAAAGATCAAAAATTTAAAACGGATTTGTTTAATTTTAATGACCTCTCACGGCCCACACTTTGGGAATCACTGTCTTAGACCATTTTGAACTCTTGGGTCACGGTGATCTGCTGGAGCCTATTCCAGCTCTTTCTTGGTGAAAGGCAGGGGTACACCCTGGACAGGTCGCCAGTCCATCACAGGGCCACATGCAGATGAACAACCATGCACACTCACAATTACTCCTACAGGTAATTTAGAACCACCAATTAACCTAACATGCATGTCTTTAAACTGTGGGAGGAAGCTGGAGTACCTGGAGGAAACCTACGCAAGCACGGGGAGAACATGCAAACTCCACACAGAAAGGCCCTTAGGTGTCTTTTCCTATGTGTTAATTTGAGCCTTATAAACTTATAGCTCTTGACCTTTTTTGTTAAATCACGACATAATATGACAGATCACTGTGACAGATTTCAGTGTTGGGGTTTTCTTTCATATCTTATCAGTCTGTGCCACTCAAAGTGGCCCTTTAATTGACAGTAGTTATGATTGAAGCACAGTGCAGACTAAGGGCTTGATCAGATAGTTGAGATTAAATCATATAACATCAGCTCCCTTTCAAACACTTTATGTCAAAATTCAATAGATGTCTTTTATTTATTACAATAAATAGATATTGTCGTTGGTGGATATGACAAACATTTTGAACATGAAACAATTGATTTCATGCAGGCTATATTGACTTTACCAGGCTTTCGTTGACAGTTTCAGGTTTCCAGTGAGTTAAACTGCAGATCAGCTGAACCTGTTCTAGTTGTGATGCTGCAATCACAAATTAGGAGGGTGCGACTTCGGGTTAAATTCAAAATGTTATGGTTTTCCTTTTATCATGTTAAAGCTCACTCAAGTTAGCCACATGCCACCTGACATTACAAATGGCCTGTGAAGTTTAATGGAATCAGACAAAAAGACATGCCTGTTTGGTTCTTTCTTGGGAATTCTTGAATGTTTGCTCACACTTGCTGTCAAAATGTGTTCCCACTTAATGGCAGATTTAAAGACCATTGTCACTGCACTCATGAGTTTAGCACCACTCAGTTTCTGGAAGTGTCTGTAATCAATAATATCCCTTATTCTAGAGCCTTAGGATGGTACAGGTAGACTATTCTCTCAGCACAAATGCAAAGCCCTGTAGGTCTGGCTATGTGAGGCCAGGATGGTTAGCCTTAACAATGGGAAGACGAGAAAGCATGGACACTGTAATTTACTTTGATTTTTTTTTCCTGTTGCAACAAGAAGAGGAAACAAAAAGGCTCAAGTGGAGAGTTTTTTTTTTGTGTATTTGAATCAAAATTAAGTTTTTGTAGTGCACCCAGAGTATTGCATGACATATGTGGGAAGACCTTTTTCTAGTGTCATCCTGTCACTGCCTCAGATTTAATGACTTGTGCCAAATGTGACCAAGCTCAGGAACGGTTCTACCGACACTGCCTTTACTGGCTCCTTTGGGCTGGACTGAGGTCACACTCACACAGACATATACAAACACACGTGTGCACACACAGAGGGGCAGCCAGAATGACAGCACATATAGAGATAGATCTGCTAGTGAGATATGTCCCAGAACATTGTACATTTACTGCATCTGGTACCCAGCAAAGCTGTAGGAGGGGAACAGAAGCACCAGTAAAATAAGTGATTTTTATTTATTGATTTATTTTTTTTGCTGCATTATAAAACTTAACCTGTTATGCTGCTTGGGATATTGCCTCAAAGCTTTTGTAACAATCTGATTGTTGTGATATAGCTTCAGTATGCATAGTGTTTTTATTTTGAATAGTTGCATGAATAACCATTATCTCTCACAAATACACTAAGATAGGCTAAACACATGTAATATTAAACTAAAAATGTTTTGCAAAAAGTAATATATACTGTTATATTTATTTTTAACCGCCTGATGACTATAATGCCTAAGTAAAACTGAGAATATCACTTAAGAGTAGAGACTTGGCGACAACTAGATTTCAGTGAATTTGAATAACAATTGCACGCAAAGGAATCATATGTACGTCTCTGCAAATCGATGGAGATTGACAAAGAGGATCAGTAACTGTTTTAATGGGACACACCAGAATACACTAGACTAAATATATGTGACATGCAAAAAACACAACCTTGCAGCTGTGCGAGACAGTGGGTAAACTTAAGTGCAGACTGCCTAACAAACAAAGATAAATATATGAGCTTTTTCCTTCATTGTATGTTCACTTTAATATAGAGTTATCCCACATTTAATTCATCAGCTGTCATTCTGAAGTTTATTTTTGATGCGTGTGTATATGCTGTTGTGCTCTTATTAGTCCAGTCCTGCAGCAGTCCTGCCGTGTGTGTTTTAGCTACAGTATAACAGAGTTACAAAAGCTCCCTCATTCTCCTCACTACATTAACCTCCCCTTCATCCTTAAATGTGTCCCTTCATGCCTGGCACAGCACAGCGTCCAGGGAAAAGGGATCTGTTTTCTCTCATCCCACTCTCTCATAACCCCTCACCCCCCACCCCTACCCCCCAGCCCGTCTTTTACAGACAACCATTGAGGGGGGGGGGGTGGCGAGGACAGCAAGACTAAAGGATGCAGGGGGGTGCTGGGGCACGGGGCAGCATGACAAACGGGCTGTGAGCAGTGAATCGAGAAGGACGCAGATGTCAAAGCCATGAATCTAGCGACACCCGTGTACGCTACCCTTCTTCTACTTCTTCTTGGTTTTCATCGTCTTTCTCTTTTTTTCGCCTTTTTAGTCCGTCTCCATTTCTTTTTCAGGCTCTCTCATTTATAGCCCTGTCCCGATTCTGCCCAGTCAGCACCTCTCCATTCACCTGGCCCTGATAATTACTCACTCGGATCAGTTAACAGAGTCAAATGAAGTGACAAATCTGCTGTTTGTGTGTATATGTGTGTAAATAACGGAGTGCAGAGTCATTAGGTATGGTGACAGTCATAGGGTCACAGACAAGCTTCAGTTAATAAGAGAGGCCATGGGTTGCCTATCATTGAGCTGTCACCTTTCATTCACTCATTTTATGGCCTACTGTGTTGAAAGTCACTGAACTTTGCACAAACACAGCTACCTGGAAAAACTGATGGAATGTTCTCGTTGCACAATTTATATTTATAAATCTACAAAAATTAGTCGTCCAAAAGTTTGAAATATGATTAATGAATATCCAAAGTAGGAGATATTAATTATAAAGTAGGGGCAATTCACTGAAAATTAATTTCAAAGTGACATTCAGAACCAGTAATCAATGTAATCTTGCTCATGTCGGTTATTTCTCTTTTATGAAATATTAATTTAATGACCATATATAGTTGACAAAGGGCAGCCCTGGACGGAGTCCAACTCTCACTAAAAATGAATCCGACTTACAACCGGCAATGCGGACCAAGCTCCCTTTCCATCTGTACAGGGACTGGACAGCCCGTAACAATGGTTCCAGCACCCCATACTCCTGGAGTACCCCCCACAGGACACCCCGAGGGACACGGTCAAATGCCTTCTCCTGGTCCACAAAACACATGTTGACTGGTTGGGCAAATTCCCATGTTCCCTCCAGGACCCTAGTGAGGGTATAGAGCTGGTCCAGTGTTCCACAACCAGGACGGAACCCGCATTGTTCCTCCCGAATCTGGGATTCGACAATCGATCGAACTCTCTTCTCCAGCACCCCTGCATAGACCTTATCAGGGAGGCTGAGGAGTGTGATTCCCCTGTAATTGGAACACACCCTCCGGTCCCCCTTCTTAAAAAGGGGAACCACCACCCCGGTCTGCCTAATCCAGAGGTACTGCCCCCGATTTCCATGCGATGTTGCAGAGACGTGTCAACCAAGACAGTCCTACAACATCCAGAGCCTTCAAGAAATCAGGGCGGATCTCGTCCACCCCAGGAGCCCAGCCACTGTGCAGCTTCTTAACTACCTCAGCGACCTCAACTCCGGTAATGAATGAGTCCACCTCTAAGTCCACAGGCTCAGCATCCTCCACGGAAGACATGATGGTGGGATTGAGAAGGTCCTCAAAGTATTCCTTCCACCGCCGAACAACATCTCCAGTCGAGGTCAGCAGCACCCCACCCTTCACAGTGTTGGTGAAGCACTGCTTTCCCTGCCTGAGCCATCTGATGTTTTGCCAGAATCTCAATTGAGCCTATCGAAAGTCTTTTTCCTTGGCCTCACTGAACTCCTCCCACACCTGAGTTTTCGCCTCAGAGACCACCAAAGCTGCCGCCCGCTTGGCCTGCCGATACCTGTCTACTGATTCCGGAGTCCCACAAGCTAACCAAGCCTGATAGGACTCCTTCTTAGGACCGGGACATGAAGAAGGAGCGCTGGACGTCGGCAGCTCCTCAAGTACTCCAGACTACAGCGTCTGGTGTACTTGAAACTTGAATTTCCCCCTTGGGAGATCAATAAAGTATATTTGATTTTGATTTGATTAGATTTGATTCTTCAGTCTGACGGCCTCTCTTACCCGAGGTGTCCACCACCGAGTTCGAGGATTGCTGCCACGACAGGCACCGACAGGCACCAACGGCCACAGCTCCGGTCAGCCGCTTCAGCAATGTCACCGATTTGTCACAGATTCTATTCATAACGTTTATGGACAGAATTTTTAGGCGCAGCCAAGGAGCGGAGGGGTTCCGGTTCGGTGGTCCTGGGATCTGGTCTCTGCTGTTTGCAGATGACGTGGTCCTGTTGGCGCCATCGAGTGGGAATCTTCAGGTCTCGCTGGAACGGTTCGCAGCCGAGTGTGAAGTTGCAGGGATGAGAATCAGCACCTCCAAATCTGAGACCATGGTTCTCATTTGGAAAAGGGTAGAATGCCTCCTCTGGGTCGGGAGTGAGATTCTGCCTCAAGTGGAGGAGTTTAAGTATCTTGGGGTCTTGTTCACGAGTGATGGGAGAAAGGAACGGGAGATCGACAGACGGATTGGTGCTGCATCTGCTGTGGTGCGGACTCTGTACCGGTCCGTTGTGGTGAAGAGAGAGTTGAGGCAAAAGGCAAGGCTCTCTGTTTACCGGTCGATCGTTGTTCCAACCCTCACCTATGGTCATGAACTGTGGGTAGTGACCGAAAGAATGAGATCGCGGATACATGCGGCGGAAATGAGTTTTCTCCACAGGGTGACTGGACTCTCCCTTCGAGATAAGGTGAGAAGTTCAGTCATTCGGGAGAGACTCAGAGTAGAGTCGCTGCTCCTTCACATCAAGAGGAGCCAGTTGAGGTGGTTCGGGCATCTGGCTAGGATGCCCCCCGGACGCCTCCCTGGAGAGGTGTTTCGGGACCACAGGGCCTGCCCTGTGGTCTTCTCCAACTGGGAGAAGACCACAGGGCAGGCCCAGGACCCGCTGGAGAGATTATGTCTCCCAGCTGGCCTGGGAGCGCCTCAGGGTTCTCCCAGAGGAGCTGGTGGAAGCGGCCGAGAGGAGGGAGGTCTGGGCCTCTCTGCTGAAGCTGCTGCCCCTGCGACCCGATTTCGGATCAAGCGGAAGTTAATGGATGGATGGATATATACAGTCATGGAAAAAATTATTAGACCACTATTTTTTCTTCACTTTCTTGTTCATTTTAATACCTGGTACCACTAAACGTCATCATGTGACTAAAACAGACAGAAAAGAAAACACTGAATGCATAAAAGCAGTGTTTTTGGCAGTACAACGCCATAGCTATTGATGTAAAAACTTAAGTGATTTAGGTTATAATCAAGAAAACCATGGAAAATAGTAAGATATCAGCTCTTAAATAAAACTCTTATGAGCAATCTTTGTGGTTATCGTTATGTTTGTCCAAACAAATGTACCTTTAGTTGTACCAGGCATTAAAATGAACAAGAAACTGAAGAAAACAAGGGTGGTCTAATAATTTTTTCCATGACTGTAGTTGGTCTTTGTGTGCTTCCTTTCACTTATTTTAAAATAAATGTTTTTTTTTTTATTAGGAAAAAATATCCCAGTTTCCTTCAATGTTCAATTAATTATGATATTGATTTGAGGTGGCCCAGCCTTTATCCAAAAAGAGGGCAAGGACTGTGACAATTCTTCTTTTCATATGCTTTCCTCTCCTTTTTTGAGAAGAAACTGCATATTCAGTTTTGTAAGTTCACAGGTGGAACTCGGTGATTCTTAGGATTCACATGGAATTAAACTTATTTTCTATGTTGTAGTGGTGCTTGATTCTATAACTGCAGTCCAAACCCCATTGTTACAGCGGTACGCCTCCTCTGCTCCACCCGTTTAAGCTTTGGTAGTGGATCTAACTCTTTTTTGTTAAGATTAATTTGGTAAATTGTGCCATGTGGTCCCATGCTGCAGACTGGATGTTCTCCCTTCACAGCTGCTCACTCCGCCTCTCTGCTGGCGTGTGAGGACATCATTGATGTTGCACGCCCTTCTCCCTGACAGTTCTGCATCGCCCTGGACATGGAGAAGATTTAAAAGTCCACCTGGCCTGGTACTTAGCATGGCTGTTCACCCAGCTCGCCATGTTTACGTGTTGCTCTGAGTGTTAGAGGGATCTGAATTTCAGTGATTTGTGCAGAACTTGATTTTAGTTTTTGCATTCAGTATTGTGGACTTTGTATCATTATTTTTAGTGTAGCCTAAGCTTTTTAGTGTAGCCTAAGTTTCAGCATTTAAATTTGCCAGGCTGGACAGTTCCTATTGGGCCTGTATGGAAATCCAGTGCACTGGTGGTGATCTGTTGCATGACACTAGCTTAACACACCAGCTCCAACTGTGATTCAGCCTGTAGTTCTGGTTACAGTCACTAGTTGATGCTGTGCAAGTGTTTGAGGTCAACATCACTGCTTTACGTCTAGCAGCTGGGCTTTGGGTTGGATAGGGGGCGTTACCATAAAACGTTAGAACACAAACCACCACACGTTCATTTATATACACCACAGCACACCAGACAACCACCACATATATCACACCCATCATTGCTTGTCTTGTGTGTTTGTCCATGTCCTTTTGCACTCCACTGTTGGTAATTTCAGACTTCTGTGAAAGAACCAGGGTTTCAGAAATTAAAATATAGTACATCAGACTGTCAAAGAGGACTGGATGAAGGACATGCTCAATTACACTCACACTTGCACACAAGAAAACTAACATCTGATGTCAGATCAAATAGCATGTGCTGTATATCTAACTTTAAAGAAAGGTTTTGCCAGATTATGACACTAATCATTATTATGTGTGAAGACAGTTGTTTAAAAAAAAGCATTTAAGAGCATGTAAGAGCAGCTAGGACTTTCTGTTGACCACACTAAGTGATTATTCTGTTTTGTTAGATTTTGAGTTTGGTAGATTTGTTCTTTTTCTTTGAATTTCCCACAGTGCCTTCTTCTTTGTTGTTTTCAAGTCAGGTAATTTGCTGCAGTGTCTCTAAAAAGGATTGAAACATAACATTTATCAGTGACCAACTCATGTAAAATATACCTTGTTAGTTCCACTGCTATGTCTGAGCTAGATATGAGCAAAAGGAAACTTGCCACGCTGTGAGCTACAGTGCTGCAGAAATTGGGTACTATATACCAATTTCTAGGGTCACCTCTTTCATGACTTGTTCTTTCATTTTCCTCATTCATCAATTCTTTTAAGTACTCTTTCCATCTTCCCATTAAATTTCGGGGACCTGTCAATACATTTCCATCTCTGTCCATCTCCATCTTCCTCCTTAATCACCCTAGCCTGCTGCACCTCCTTCCATCTCTATCTCTCTGCCTTGTATAAGTCAGTTTCTGTCTCCTTGCTGTCCAACCTAGCATACAAATCACTGTATGCCCTTTGTTTGGCCTTTGCCACCCCTACCTTCACCTTACACTGCATCCCCTGTCTACTCTCTTCAGTACTTTGTGTCCAGTTTCTTCTTAGGTAACCTCTTTCTCTGTCCATGCCCCTGCACTTCCACCACCAAGTCTCCTTGTCTGTTTTCCTACCAATCATGTGGAAGCACCTTCTCACCACCAAGAACCTGTCTCAACTCCCGTCTGAAAGCCACACGATACTCTTCCTATTTCAGCTTCCACCACTTTGTCCTCTGCTCTGCCTTTTTTCTCTTCCTCACCACTAGAGTCCTCCTACACACCACCATGCTGTCTGGCTACACTCTCACCTACCACTGCTTTGCAGTAAATGATCTCCTTCAGGTTACATCATCTACACAAGATGTAGTCCATACGTGTGTGCTCCTACCTTCACTCTTTTAAGTCACCCAATGTTCCTGTCTCTTCTGGAAGAAAGTATTCACGACAGCTATTTCTATCCTTTTTTGCAAAATCAACCACAGTCTGTCCTTCTGCATTCCTATCCTGGATACCTGAACCTACCCATCATGTCCTCATCACTTCTGTTGCCTTCCTCAACATGTCCATTGAAATCTGCACCAATCACCACTCTTTCATCTCTAGGGATGCTCTGCATCACTTCATCTACCCCACCCCAGACTTTCTCCTTCTCTTCTAACTCAAATCCTACCTGTGGGGCATAACCACTAAAAACACTGAATATCACACCTTCAGTTTCTAGCTTCAGATGATTCATCACTCTATCTGACACTCTTCTCACCTCCAGAACATTCATAACAAGTTCCTCCTTCAAGATAACTTCAACTATATTTCTCTTTCCACCCACACCATGATAAAACCATCTGAACCTTGCTCTTAAGCTTATAGCCTTGCTACCTTTCCACCTGGTCTCCTGGACACACAGAATATCCACCTTCCTTCTCTGCATCATGTCAAGCTATTCCTGTCGTAGTCCCAACATTTAAAGACACTACTCTTAGCCCTAGGTTCTTGCTTTTCCTCTTTTTTCTTTGTCAGCAGACATGTCTTCCTCCTCACTTTCTTCAACCAGCACCCTGTGTTCAATAGCACCAATGGTGGCCATCGTTAACTTGTTAATATAAAAAAATGTCAAAAATGCAAGAAAAAATAAAAATTCCCAGCACTTTTGTTCCAGCAGGTCTGTCAGGTAGTTCCATCATTATTAATGCCAGACATAGTGCTGAAAAGCAACACGATGTTGCTGCAAGAGATCACTGGGACAGAAGCCCAAAGTTACTTTGGGTGGTTTTTGCCAAGACTAGGGATAAGAGACTGTGAGAGCTATGTGATGCTTCCTAAAAAGTAATCAAATTCTTCTTCAAATTAAATTGAATTAAATTACACATGAAAAGAAATCCTTGGTGTTGCATTAATGGGTTACTAGAAGTTTTCTTAAAGCTTCAAGATACATTTACCACAACAGTAGAAACTCTGGATTTTTTATTTATTTATTTTTTGCTTTTGTTATACATGTCTCTAACTGGAATAAATTCTGACATTAGGAATCAAAAATTTGCATGTAAAAGTATCAAGTTTGACATATGCTCATAAGTGTTTTTCAACATAGGCCTTAGGCCTATGTGTTGGCTAATGTCACTTCACAGTAGGAATACCAATGGCTTCAGGCATCTCAACTGTAACTTAATCACCAAGCATATTATCCATACCAAATAATTTATTCTGATATGAAAACACAATAATAAGACATTAAGGTTCATCTTTAGCACATTTTAAAATGTATTAGGAATAAGTGATCATTAAACTTCAGTGTCAGAATAACATCCTCTGTCTTCTGAAAGAAAAAGTTTATATCTGACTGTTTGTTTAGTCTGTAAAAAAATAAAATCTGGTTTTCTTTTCTACATTTCAAACCATTATTCTTTCATTAAAATCACTGGGTATAACAGGTGGTTTGAAAGATGTGAAGGTGTCTACATCAAAGTGCAGTGACCCTCAGAGTAGGAGGCCTACCATTTATCCTTCATGGATTAACTTCCTCTACTTGGCAAATGGTAGGTGGTCAACTCCACGAAGGTGTAGAGAACAAGATTTAAACTGGCAAGCAAACATCGATGATATCTCAAATAATTAGACTTTTCCATTGTATATCATGTCAATGATGGGATTTTTTTTGGCCATGCGTCTCTAAATTCCAAGTGGATCTGGTGTTTTACATGGCTGTATTTAATGTACTTTAAATCAAACACATAATAATGTATTAATTAATGTATTAATATTAATGCCGCTGATCTGATCACATCACTGATGCTCTCTGGTAAAAGATATGTAATGCTCATCAAATTAATGAAGAAACAACCCTTAAAAATACAGGCAAACTTTGAATTAATTAGATAACTCACTTACCAGTATTTACAATAAGGTGCACTGATGGGATCACCACAAAATGCTGCTAACTTTTATCACAAATCTAATGTTAAAAGAAAAATAGTTTATATGTCAAGAAGATACCTGCAGACTGACTGGCTGTAGTAACTGAAGGGCCGCTCATGTCAGCACTGCAGATAATTTGTAACCAGCTAATTATCCTTAAGATTAACATTATCAAAACTTTCTAAATAGAATATAGCACCATTTGAATTAAAAACTGTAAAGTCAAAATCATAACTGCTTTAACATTTGATCAACTTACCACCAAACATGCTTCAGAAACTCAGGGAATGAATGGGGTTTAACGATGCAACCATTGCCTGTTTGGAATTATCGGCTGTTCCATGACCCATGTGACTTCCACATTTTGTGAGTTCTATGCAAGTCTATGGGAGAGTCGTAACTTTTCTACTCTAAGGCACTGGTCATACCCCGGGAAACTGAGTGCCAGAAATGGCAAAAGAAATCTGAACCCTTTTGACGGAGTACACATGTGTGGAGTACACGTTTGGTTAGTAGGATAGAAAAGAAAACAAAGAACAGAGTGTACGATCAACAAAGCTAGACTGCTTTCTCACCACCAGCAAGAGCTACTTTGTTGTTTCCACACGGACCTACCAATATGAAGCCAACTTCACCATACGTGGCCTGGTCATTAAACCGGGAAATTAAGTTGCGTTGTTTTACGTGGTGAGAAAACTCCAAAAATGAAGGTCTCTCGTATGAGAAGAGACATACTAATATAAGATTCAGAATATGGTCTCAGAGAACCATCCTCTGACTACAGCTTTTAAACGGTTGTTAGAAACAAAGTTAGTTTTCATTGATATGCTACACTGGTCTTCTCTGTGTGGTTTGGCTATCATTTGTCCAGGTTGTCTCTTCCTTCCTCAGTTTCTGGTCACAACCATCTTCCGTGCATGTATACTAAAGAGAATATGTGACAACTTTAAATATCACTAGGTTGGGGATTGCTGCAATGACTGAAAATAATCTGTCTTGAAACCTTTTGTTCATTGAGTAAGGTTACATGAACAGAAACATATCAAAGTGATCAAATGTGTTGTGCCTATAAGGTACTCAACATAATTGGTATCTTAAAGCCTCACACGAGGCACCATTTCTGTTGTGCACATAGGGAGTTCAACATAGCATGGAACACGGCCCGTTCAGACTCACTCTTCCCCGCCTCCCTCGGGATGCGATTGATGCTCTGTCAGAGGTGTGAGTTGAAGATCTTTTCAACAGGTTCTCCTGCAAAATGTTCCCAGCAAACCCTCACTATGAGTTTGGGCCTACCAGGTCTGACTGGCATTCTCCCCCGCCATCTGATCCAACCCTGACCACCTAGGTAGTGATCAGTTGACAGCTCAGCTCCTCTCTTCTCGTGAGTGTCCAAAACATACAGCCGAACATTCGATGATACGACTATAAAGTCGATCATCGACCTACGGCCAAGAGTGTCTGATGTCACGTAAAAATAGAACAGGAGGACTGCAGTATTTATATTCCAGTCTGAGGTGTTGCTTATTAGCAGGGACTCCCACGGGATTTTGGGTGTTCAAAAGCCAATGGGAGCCCAGCTACATCAATTTAGACCTCATTGTAATGCAGTTTACCCTGGAAAGCCTTCTCGGGTTTTAAGTCATTTGGAGGTTCCTTGTCTCAAACCATGTGGTCAGGCTTTTGCCACTGAGGTTAGGCCTTTTTAGTCTCTACTTTTTTTCCCTTTGTCATCCATCAGTGAAGTCTTTGGGGGCAAAATGGCACTGAGTGACTCCTCCAAAGGCACTTTGATATATGAGCAGGGTAAATCAAGGATCAAACCACCAACATTCTTATTGACATACAACCACTGTCTCTCCTGAGCTGAATCAAGCTAGTTTACACTCTGCACACTGACAATAAAGTATGAAGTATTAAAGTAGGACAAAATGGTCATCAGGCCATGTTTTGTACACATGTGATGGATACCATCATTACAGCAGCTTTATTAAATTGATGTAAAACCCCACACCCACAGGATGCTCAGGTGTTCTCTGATTAAATTTGTTGAATGGCTTATGAACTGTTAAATTCTTTGATATTAATAATGTTTAATCTTTGAGAGTAGATGTTTTTGGGGACAGAATTTTCCACCCTTTCCTCTAGTTATGATTAATGACCAAATTTAAAGCAAAATAGATTCCTGAATGGATCATTGCTGTTCAGGCAGTCTCATAATAGCTTGGCACTGAAACTTTTAAAAAATAAATCCTTTAGAACTATGAATGTGATGCATAAGTGCCATGCTGCTGTGTCTCCTTCAGTTGATTTTGAAGTTGCAATGGTTAATATTTCTTGGATTATTTATTGTATTGTCAGGGTTAATAATAAAGCCTTTATCTTTTGAAAGAAGGAGTGTAACCTGTCAAGATGTCCCAGCAGTCTCACCTGAAGAACTTCATTAGGCATCTGCCTTTTTTTCAAAAAAGAGTTGTAGTGCATAGGAAGGAAACTGAAGCGCCCAATACAAATTGTTATGTTTGACCAAACATGTTTAAATGAGTGATCACATAAGCTGTTTTGCCTCCAAACAACAAATATGATCAGTACCACTGGAAATGAAAGAAAGTAACACAACTTGCCAAGCTGGAAGCAATTCCGAAATCACTCTTTTCATTTTCTCACCTTCAGTTTTGTTCTTATGCACACAATGCCCAGGGTTCTTGCTTTTTCCCACTTGGGCATTGACTTTATACAATAGTATGTCTTTCTAACCTGTTCTGGAGTTATCTGTCACTGAAGGTATTTTTAACCATTACTATTTTCCAAGGTATCATTCAAACTAAAGTCACTCCTCTACTTGCTTGAGAAAGTGAAAGATGGACTTTTAGCCTGTTAAAATGTCATGAGCACATGAGAAACACATATGTGACATGAGTTAAATTGATGAGTCTGTAAGTTTGTCTGCATTAACTCCATTTGCTACTTTTCTCATCACAGTTTACCCAGACCTTTGTAACATAAGCCTGGCAGCTGTGGGAGATTCACAGAAGCACCAAGACCGCATTGCATTCTGGGATGATGTGTATGGCTTCAACATGGCATGCATGAAGAAAGCAGTGGTGCCTGAGGCTGTGGTTGAAGTGGTGAATGTTGACACGCTAATTTCCGAAGCTACAGTCATACAGGTAAACACTCTGATTCTTGCAAAAGGAATATCTATATTTGAAACTGGAAGTAGACAGTATGTTTTCCCAAAGAGTATTTAAACTATTGCAAAATGCCTGAGGAGTGATTAATGCCCATAATTTGTCATATATATGGTTGCTGTAGCTGGACATACTGATAATTCCCTCCTCCCAGTATTACACGGTTGCATTGTTTAATAATACATGTTGGGCTAAATTGTACGAGCTCTAATTAGCTCTGTAATTAATTGATCTGAATGTGTGTGATTGATTGAGCATTTGTTCCTGCAAGTGTACAGAAAATTAATTTAAAGGGTCAGATTATTACTTGGTAGGTAATTAGAATAAATATGTGCAACTATAATTTAACTAATTGTACTGAGTTTCAGTTGCACATGATTGTGTAAGACACAACAGTATTTTTTTCATTTCTTCTCTCGGTCACATTCATGTTCTTGTCATCCGAGTCTCTGACCTGTAACAACATCTACTCGGTCAAATTGGCTGCTTTCTAGATTTTTTTTTCTTTTTTTACTTACTGGTATGGGATGTTTTATCAATATTCTTCAGTGAAACAACTGTGAAACCACAAGAAAACAACATTTCTCTGGTTTGCTTTCTTCAAACGTTCTGCCTTTTGTATCAGTTGCAGTTATGAGGATCTTAAACTGGGCTTTCAAATTAGTCATCTTTGAATTACATTGGTCATCTGATATCAGAAAGTGTTTGGTTTAGAGACTATGGTGCTGAGGAAAAGACAGGAGGCAGAGTTGGAGGTAGAAGAGGTTAAAATGTTGAGGTTCTCTTTGGGAGTGACGAAGTCAAAACCATCAAGTTGAGACATGTTAGATGTTTTGGAGAGAAAGTCAGAGACCAGACTGAGATGGTTTGGACATGTACAGAGGAGAGAAAGTAAATATATCAGTCAAAGGCTGAGGAGGTTGGAACTGCCAGGCAGGAGGTCTAGAGGAAGACCAGAGGAGATTTACGGATGTTGTGAAAGAGAACATAAAGTTAGCTGGTGTGAGAGAAGAGGATGAAGAGGATATTTAGATGGAGGCAGATGATTTGGTGTGGTGACCCCTGAAGGAAAAATAGGAAAGGAAAAGAAGACCTGATATTAGAAAGTCACGCTTGTATGGGAACACTGCACATACTATTCCAATACAAAACATGAAGAAACTAGAAAAGCACTCGGAGAGCGCAGACCTCCACTAAGCGCAACAATTATCGAAAGTTTGAAAGTGATCCAGAATCCAGGATTTCTTCTGGATGACACCCAAAATGAAATCAGTTCTTCCTTTTCACATTTTCGACAACTCCTGAAAACTTCATCAAAATCCATCCATAACTTTTTGAGTTATCTTGAACACAGACAGACAGACAGATAAACGCCAGCGTTACAAAAAGTGAATAAAAAGGAATAGTAGGATGTTAAAAAAAATAGCACAGTGCAGTTGTGGAAAAAAATACAGGTGGTTCCTGTTTAAGGACCTGCTGGCTTTAGGGCATTTCTCTGTAAATCTGAGTAAAATGGGTCGTTCCAGACATTGTTCAGAAGAACAGCATACTTTGATTAAAAAGTTGATTGGAGAGTTAGTTGATTGGAGAGGGGAAAAATGGAGAAAATGAAAGGCTACCAAAACCAGAAAGATCTGGGAGAAAACAGCAAACTACCATTCGAAGAATGGATTGAAAAATAGCCAAAATGGCTAAGGCTCATCCTCTCATCAGCTCCATCAGCTCCAGGGTGATCAAAGAAGATCTAAAGTTACCTGTGAATATTGTGACAATTACCGGTAGAGGTTATTCTATGTGGCTTCTCTATGTGAAGCCAAGATATCAACAAGCTGACCCTGCAAAGTCCCACTGATGAAAAATGACTTGTACTGAAGAGAATGCAATTTGCAAAGAACAGACTAACTGGCCTGAAGAGAAATAGAGCAACATTTTGTGGACTGATCAAAGCAAGATTGTTATTTGTGTTTAAAGGTTCTACAGATGACCCCCAAACACTGAATTCAAGCCACAGTTCACTGAAGACAGTGAAGCATGGTGATGCAAGTATCATGATAATAGGGTATATACAGTCATGGAAAAAAATATTAGACCACCCTTGTTTTCTTCAGTTTCTTGTTCATTTTAATGCCTGGTACAACTAAAGGTACATTTGTTTGGACAAACATAACGATAACCACAAAGATTGCTCATAAGAGTTTTATTTAAGAGCTGATATCTTACCATTTTCCATGGTTTTCTTGATTATAATCTAAATCACTTAAGTTTTTACATCAATAGCTATGGCGTTGTACTGCCAAAAACACTGCTTTTATGCATTCAGTGTTTTCTTTTCTGTCTGTTTTAGTCACATGATGACATTTAGTGGTACCAGGTATTAAAATGAACAAGAAAGTGAAGAATAGAAAAAATGGTGGTCTAATAATTTTTTTCCATGGGACTGTATATGGGGATGAATAATATTGGATATTTGCTGATACTCTAAAACCTTCTTTTGGCAATTGTCTATGCTAATACTGATATATACAGTTTTTTTTTTTTCTCATGTGAAGGTAGAATGCCTTTCACAGCTATACAGCAATTTAAAGTGAACTTATCCCTAACAAGCCTCCCCAGTACAGAGAGCAAATGATACAGACATTATTAGAGACTTTTTTAATCATACGAAACATAATACATTATACACATGCAGTACACTGAATGAACAGGGAAAAACTCAGCTCAGTGGAGTCTTGGCCTCATGCTTTATCTTCACAAATTCTTCCTAGCACTCAGAATGATGGCTCTTAAGATGAATAAATAAATTTATAGTGTTGAAGGAATTTGTAGTGTTGGCTTCTCCCCACATGACCAACTCCGAGCAGCCATTCCAAACAGCTTTATCAATTTCTGACACTTAAAAAATATCTACACAGCCCCCCTTTTTCTTAAGGAAGACGCAATAAGCAGAGAACCATCAACATTTCATGCCAGCACCAATATTTCATTCCTAAGTCTTTACTGATACCACTGATGTTAAGATATCATCATGCCTGCCTACCTCAGACCATTTGTTGACTTCCTAGAGGCTCAAAGGCTTGAATCAAGGTAACTAGACTTTCTGTTGCCTTGATTCAAGCCTTTGAGTATTACCATAACCTGGAACTGACAGTGTACACCAGGGCTGGTTTCTTGAGTCCTTCCTAAGCTGTTTTTGCTGACTCCTCTGCTGTCTTACTGGGGGAGGCTGCTTCTGTAGGGAAGTGCTGTTGACTTACGGGAGGAGTTACTGACCTGCCGATATGTTTAGGTAAGTGGCAAGCCAGTATGTTAGTCAAGGTCCTGTGTGTGTGTTCTGCAAAAAATATGCACAGGACAAATTGAGTTTTCAAGTCTCAAGCTGTCAGAGCATAGACGGAGAACTAGGAGCTGGCTGTAGAGGGGGAGATAGTGCTCTGAAGTTTAAGAAGGTGTGCTTTGTGTTTGTGGTGATACTGTAGAGCTGGTTGATTGATCTGTGTAATCCTTGTTTAGGTTCCTCTTACAGAAACTTCATTACTCGCAGACAGCTGTAGATAGAGCAGTTTTCACAGAGCTGATGGGAGAACACTCTTATTACTTAGAGATAAAACGTATACATAAGACATCTCACATGTAAGAATACAGAATATCAAGGAAAGCTCTTGGCTCTTGTCTCTCATACCATTGTGTGTTTCTGTGCCAGTTAGCCTATCTGCTGAGTGTCCTCAACCCAGCTGAAAATGTGATGAATGAGGGTGGAACTTGATTTAATTGAATTTGAATCCCGTAATCAATAGTTTCTCCCCTCCAGTGACAAATAAGACAGCCCCTCTGCCCAAATTACAAGGACTCTCATCTATTGCCTCCCTTTGATACGATCCAATAACATTCAATTAAGGCTGGCTGCAATTCCGTAAAAATCGAGAGCAGTTTCATGGGCTTACACATTTCTGCTGAACAGACTGTTCGTTTTCCCCTCTCAATGAAAACAGAGAAGAATGCTCAACTTGAGGAAATCTTAAACTTTCCGTCATTGTGTTTCCTACTACTTTTGTGGATTTAGACAAAAAGACAAAAAAGAAAATCTGCCATGGTGACATTTTTTGTCAATTATGTCTTACAGATGCAAGGAATCTACATGTGAGCCTTTGGTTACCCATACTGTATTTTTATTAAATCATGTTTTTTTTTTTTTTTTTTTTTTTAACTGACAATCAATTTATGCACCAAGTCAGCCCAAATATGGGAAGTACCTGTTAAGTAGAAGACATGGACTTCACAACATGTGTACAATGGATTCAGGCATGAATGCATTCTGTTAGCTGCAAAGAGGGGCGTCCATAGATCTGCCTGAAATCACAGAAGTTCCATCACGTTAAGAAATCCACAGAAATTGGAGATGTACAAATTCAGTTCTACATCATGTCCTTCAAAGCCTTTCTGAATTATTTAAGCAGTCTGAGAAGGAGCACTGGGCTTCTGAAAGAGGCTAGTGCCATCAGAGAATAGGTTACAAATTTTAACATTGCTCAAATCACAACGCTGCTCAGAGAACAACTCTCATGAGTTTCTGTTCTGGAAATAGCTCTGAATCTTATATTTGACACATTTTCAACACTTCAGCTTCACAAGCTATTTTCTTTGCGCCTATAATATCACATCCCCTTGGCATGTACTATTTTAACATGATGGTTAGCTTTAGTTGTTTCACCTGCCATTTTTTTCTGTTTTTGAGGCTTGTTCACAAATAGTCAACAAAGTTTATTGTCTCATTTTAAATTGATTTCAAAACAACAACAAAATATATTATCCATTGCATCTGCCTTCCCTTTTGTCTTGTTTCCTATTTGATTGCTTTCTGTTGTAACAGATGCCTATAATATCTTGTGTCTACATATGGACATTTTTTTGTTGACACCACTTTCTTCTTTCAGCTGTTTTAAATGAGGAGCAAGATTATGCAGCCTACCAAGAATAAAAATCCTGCACATTATATCTTAAAATCTCTTGAATATACAACTTCAGAATCTTTGCAGCTCCTGTCCAAACAAAATAAAAAGTTGAAGCATGTGCTATGCTCCAACATATCCCAACTTTCTATGCATTACTTGGCCCACAAAAAAATTTAAAAAATTCCAAAGTCAAGATTAGGGCTGGGCGATATGCCTTCAAAATCTATATTGCAGTATAATCTAAAGCACGTGTGGTAACAATATATATTGCTGCTGCGGAACCGGAAAATAATTGGCAGGCAAAACTAAAACAGACATGGAGAATGGTAAAAAATCAGTGTACTTCACAGTTCGGGATAGCAACTCAGGTAGCAATATTAACAATTCTGTGTGAAAAAAAAACTTTCAAACCCCTTTGTTTAAGACGATCACGTCATTCCTCTTTTATCATCAGATCTGCTCCATGTGTTCACTGTCGTGCTGTTCTCTAGCTGGTTACTTCAGTGTGGCTCCATCTGGTGGCACAGATGTGTAATGACAACAGAAAGTCTATTCATTGATTATAAAACAAAGCCATTTCTGGGTCACGTAAACCAGACCATAGAATATTAAAAACAAATTCAGTCCCGTGGCCTGTTTGCTAAAATTTAAATATTAAAAAACAGACATTTTTTTGTTAGATTAAAAAACAGGAAAAAAAAATCAGATTTTAATTTTTTAAATTTTTGATTGACAATCGAAAATGAAAAAAAAAACCAAATGATTCACAGATAATTATGAATTGATAAAGTTACAGAACTTTAACATGGACATTTTCATTTAAAGTTCTCCCAGGGGACGATACAACATAAACAAGGTTATTTGTAACCACTGGCAAGTTGAACTCCCCGTTAAAAGTTTCTGCTGTTACCTCAGAAATTACCTGTTTGAATGTTAAGATTGTGGCCTCTAGATTGTTAGGATTTTGTTGGTAGACTTTTTTTATTTTTCATAAAAGAACAGCATGACATTTTTAAGATATAATTTACACAAAGTATGTGTTACTGGCAAGTGCTGATGTTAAAAGTGAACAACAAATGTTATGGCACTTTAGTTCAAATGGCAGCAGAACATTTAAATAAAAGTGACCTTTACACTACTTTTGAATTCATTATTTGATTTTTTTTGTGTACAGTGCGATTAATCATGATTAATCAGGGAAATCATGCGATTAATCGCGATTAAACATTTAATCATTGCCCAGCCCTAATATATATATATATATATATATATATATATACATACATATATATACACACACACACACACACACATATATATACATACATGTACACACGCACACACAAGTTCATGTGTCCCATTATTTCAAGTCAAGTCCACAGTCCAGTTCAATCATACTTTATTAATCCAAGAAGGGAAATTATATGTTACAATAACTATCATTTTGTTAAGTCTCTTCATAGTCATTAAAGATGGTTATATGGGCAGGAAGGAAGGAGCTCCTGTAGCAGTCTGTGTTGGAAAGCCTCAGACTTGACAAACTCTGAAGTTGAATCACTGTATTTTTATTTATTTTATTTTATGAAGCATCCTTCTTTGCACAGTGAGCTCTCGAGGCTCCAGAATAGTCTTCAAAAGAGGCAGGTCAATTTTCTTCTCAAACATAGTTTTTGTGACATCTTTATTTATATACAGTTTGAGAAAGGAACAGGTTGGCACCTTGAAACTGAAAACTTCAACTTTAGTTCCTCGTTAGTCCACGTGTCTTGCTTCTTTGTTCACTTGTCTGTCCATCAGATTCCTTTTTTATCATCTCCCTTTTTACCTTGTATTGTTTAATCATTGTTGAATTGAACAACAACAAACTTAGGCTTTTCAATGTCATATCTATTTTTGTAGTTGTGATCATATGTGTTTTTTCTTTTAACAGACCATTGACTGTAACAGTGTGTGTCTATCAGAGCTGGAGTTTGCAGCAGATTTCTGCTTGAAGATGACAAAGACCACAGACTGCACGGTAAGAAGCACAGACTTATGTTTATGTCCCAAACCTGGCATCACTGCAAACCCCATTACTGGAGAAGTTAGAAAGTTTTTTTTAATGCAATAAAACTTTAAACCTGTGAGTTGTTGATTTGTTTGAATCTTTGTCTTGCATGCATAAGTACAAAACAAATTATTTTCAATATTTTTAATGACCAACTTTATTTAATGTAAAATTAAAAAAAAAATAATAATAATAAAGACAAATAAGAAAAAAAATTGGAAGAGAGGCAAACAAAGACTGAGAAGTTTTAAAATATACAACTAGGATGAGTCCACATTTCAGCTTTTGGGAAAAAAAAAAAAAAAAAAACAGATGACATACCAAAGATGAGATAGACCATCCAGGCTGTTATCAGCTCAAGGTGCCAAAGCCAGTTTTTGTGATGGTATCAGAGTGCATCATTACATATGAAGTGGGTGACTCACATATTTGTGAAGGCCAAAGAGGCTCTTGGTAATTTTAGCTTGGGCTGCAACAATTAGATTGCAGGATCAATGTCATTGATTCTGAAAATTAGAAAATTCTGAAAACACTTGGATGGCGACATAAATAACTGTTAACTAATTGACTGATAAAAACAATAAACAACAGAAATAATCAACTACCAAAATAAACATTAGCTGCAGAGCTAAATTCATCACAACGGTGCTGAACCACAACATGACTTCAGTGTCTGACCTGCCTGCTGTCCAGATCCGTCTCCTGTTGAAACTTCATATCACATCATGAATAGAAATCCTCCAGTGATGACCACGGAATAGTGATTAGCTGAAATCTTGAATCTGCAAAATCTGTGGACTCAGATTCTTCTTGCAAAACGACAAGAATTATAAACCCAATTTTCTTATGAATGAAAAAAAAAAAAAGAAAATGTGATTAAGAAATGGATGATGCAACAGAATGGTTGACATGGCTCTCTCCCAGTATTTTTTATGCATTTTTTTTCAATGTTTGTGTCTGTTAAACAAACATTCAAGGTATTGAGAAAATTACAGATTTAATTTTTAAGACATTTAATAAATTATGGAAATAATTGGTTTTTGTATTTTACTATGTTTTTGTTAGAGATAACTCGCACACAAAAAAAATAGAAACATGTTACCATGTTCTGTTGCTAATACATAGAAGAAGTTTTTATTTTTACTATTTTTTTTCTCATTCCTAGTGTCAAACATTAGCGGACATAAAAAATGACCTGTAACAAGTCTGTGAATCTACTGTTGGCCCCTGTCATTTATTACTAATGTTGTGTGAAAGGAACAAGCCACTGCAAATGGAGGAGACATCTGTCAGCACATTGATGGATTGTGTTTCTGTCTTTAAGAGGATGTCTGTCAGTTGGAGTTTCAAATTGAATCAAAGATAGGAGGCAAATGTGATGTTGAGTGACATGTCATACCACATAGGTAATGGCTGGTACCTCTGTCATCTTTTGAACCTCAACATAGATTTATATGTAATCACATAGTTATATTGTGTTTTGAAATGTTGTCAGACGTGTAGGCTCTTGATGTAGTCACGCATCCACTGGACTAATTTTAAGTCTGATTATGTTAAGTTCTTTATTTTTGGTCATCTTTTCAGTCTTGACTGAACATGCGCACGCATACAGGTTAGAAATTAAAAAAAAAACTTTGTGTAGGTATAATAACCACAGCCTGGCCAGTCATACTAATTTATGTTACAAAAATTCTGTGTGATGAGATGTTGTCTGGTTGCAACATAGGGGAGGGATTTATGCAATGGCTCATACAGGAACATCCAAGAGCTACTTTCAAAACAACCAAGGTGACTGCAGAATTGTTAACTTCAAAAGTTAGTGGCTCAAAAGTTTTTACTTCAAATTTGACAGGTGTTGATACTGTACACTGTAAGCCATTTTGAATCTGTTTTGCTGTTCTCTTCAGGGGTGGCCACGGTTAATCATCTGCCTCCATCTAACTCTATCCTCTAGGGGTGTAACGGTACACAAAACTCTCGGTTCGGTACGTACCTCGGTTTTCAGGTCACGGTTCGGTTCATTTTCGGTACAGTAAGAAAACAAAATGCAAAATATAAATGTGCTAGTTGTTTATTACACACTTTTGTGCTTTTTAACAATAGGAACATTAGCCTATACAAAGCTAGAATTTTGCTCAAAAATATAAATACAATATTCTGAAATGTAGATATTTTGAAAAACAAAATAAAAATAACATTGGCTCAGACTTTTTCTTAAAGAAAATATTGCAACACTGAACAATTTCAAGTTGTTGCTCAGATTAAATAACATGAATAAGGCTCAGACTGTTTCTTTAAAAACAAATCATTTTATATTTTCATAAAGTCCCGGTATGATTTTCTGGCTAAAATGTGGACGAGAAGGTAACAAGTTTTTTTTTTTTTTTTTTTTTTGTACTGCATGCCACATGATTTCTCTTCCCAATTGAACTATTTACATATCAACAAACTTTTTTTGTTGCTGTAGAACTTGCTTTTATTTTTATGCATATTTATAATAACAACAATAGTAATAATAATAAGAACATTATTATTATTATTATTATTATTGAGGGACGTGGAGAGGAGGGAAAAAGCTTGAGTTGTCTCGCGCAGGGGGCGGGGTGTTTGTGTGCACGCGCGTCGCCTCGCCTGTGTATGTGGTGACACGCGCCCAGTCCGCACACAGAAACTTGCCCTGACCGCGCGCTGGCTGTGATGTGATGGCTTCAAACCTAGCGGTTTGAGTGCGCATGAGTCTCAAAATCACCAGAAAAAGTAGCTAGATTTGTCGCTAGTCGCTTTTTACAAATTAAGTCGCTGGGGGGGTCTGGATAGTCGCTAGATATAACGACAAAGTCGCTAAGTTGGCAACACTGGTTTGTTGTCTCGTGTGCGCGCAACCGCGCATGTGGGGCTGCAGCATGCTTTGCTCCACAACATGCGGTCCTCTACTTAATATGTCCGTGTGGAAACTCGTTCAGTACGCCTCCGTTCCGAACCGACCACGCCTTACCGAAACGGTTCAATACAAATACATGTACCGTTACACCCCTACTATCCTCTACATCCTCTCCTCTCACACCAGCTACCTTCATGTCCTCTTTCACTACATCCATAAATCTCCTCTTTGGTCTTCCTCTAGACCTCCTGCCTGGCAATTCCAGCCTCATCATTCTCATCATACTATTGATTTGTAATCAATATGGTTATCACATCAATATTTAACCAGTTAAGAGTGATTTCACTTGAGAACCTGGAATCCAAGTATATAGATATAGGAATAAGAAATTATTGAAAACACTCAAATTGTTCCTAAATTCCAAGTGAAGCAGTTTCAGAGACTTGCATGGAAATCCATTGACCTGTCACTTTTTTGGGTACATCTTGCTAGTACTGACCTGGTCTTCAGAATTGCCTCAGTTCTTTGTAGCATACATTCAGTAAGGTGTGGGAAACATTCCTCACAGAGTTTGGTCCATATTGACATGATGGTATCACACACTTGCTGCATATTTGTTGGCTGCACATCCATGATGAGAATCTCCCGTTCCACCACATCCCAAAGGTGCTCTATTGGATTGAAACCTGGTGACTGTGGAGGCCATTGGAGTTCAGTAAACTCATCGTCATGTTCAAGAAACCAGTTTGAGATGATTTGACCTTTGAGACATGGTGCATTATCCTGCTAGAAGTAGCCATCAGAAGATGGGCACACTGTGGTCATAAAAGAATGGTAATGGTCAGCAGAAATATTCAGGCTGTGGTGTTTAAACCATGCTCAATTGGTACTGTGGGACCCAAAGTATGGCAAGAAAAGATCCTTCACACCGTTATACTACCAGCAGCCTGAACTAATGATACAAGGCAGGTTGGATCTATGCTCCTCATAAGATCAGCAGTTTCTGAAATACTCAGACCAGCTCATCTGGCACCAGCAACCATGCCACGTTTAAAGTCACTTAAATGCAGTTGCTTCATCATTTTGATGCCCTGTTTGAACTTTAGCAAGTCGTCTTGACCACCAGTGCATCAAGTTGCTGACATGTGATCAGCTGATTAGCTATTTGTGTTTACAAGCAATTGAACAGATATTCCCAATAAAGTGGCAGGTGAGTGAATGGTATGTGTATTAAAGCTGCAGCTAATTGCTATATTGCTTGTACGGTTTTATTAGACCAACTCCTTTAGTCCAATAACTCCCACCGTAAAGGGTGTTTTGATCTGGTGAAAACAGTGTCGCACTCAAGCTCGGACACCTGGATACTGTCTTCAACGTCTTTATTTTTGCATAAGCACTCCTCCACATGCTATGCCAACTAGCATTTAAACAGTACCGTGCCTTTTTAGCCAGGTAATCAACTGAAAGAAAACAAATAAAGTCACAATATCAATAACACAGGCATACAACCCACTGTATAACCTACATATACATTAACATAAATATAATTTCCAACATAAATTGACATAACATGCGGTAACTCTCTCAACTCACCAGCTCAGCTTCACCAGTCAAAAACAATAACGACTACTCGAAAGAAGATCCGGCAGATTATTACTTCCGCCCAAAACCGACGGTGAATTTCCACCACTAGAGGTCGTTATAAACATAAAAGATGTGGAATAACTTTACACCTCCCACTTGGGCTACTTGTCTTTGACCAAGTAGGCCACAATAACATTTCACAGAACATGCAAACCCTCTCAAGTGACAAAATAGAACACATAACTCAGTGAAACAGATTAAGTATAAGTCCCACATTTAAGTGTCCACAGTTCTAGCACCTCTTAGGTACCCAGAGGAGCAGGTGAAACCCCCTCCTGCTCTTCCACTGGTAGTAACACCACTAGCCTCCTAACATCCCTGCGCAGAATTGTGGAAGAACACGGGTCCTTGTCCTTCTTCGCTTGGAACAGGCTAATGGGGCGAGCATGACAAATCTTCACCATAACATCTCGGACAGCCCCTTTGTCATCTGGACATGACTCCTCAACACGACCTAGCCTGAAAACGACCCCGAAGGGCATTTGGTCCGCGACCCAAACCAGGTCCCCGACAGTGACATTTCTGGCTGGGGCATGCCACTTCTGCCGAACGAACAGGTGAGGTCCAGCCAGCTGGCTCCAAACTTCTCCAGAATTTATTCACCTCCACCTGGACCGCTCGCAGACGGCTGAATGGGTAGGTAGGGAATTCAAAACCCCGGGTGTCACCCTCTAGGCCCAGCTCGTCCCAATAGCAACGAGTTCGGTGTCACAACGTCCACAGTCTCCTCCTGAACCTGAACTCTGGCACCAATTGGCCTCTCATTGGAAAGATTAGCAGCTAAGTAGAGGAGGGTTTGGAACTCCAGGATGGTCAAGTCACCCTCCACACCAACGCTGCTCAAGGACCTCTTCAATACACGAACAGCTGCCTCTGCCGCCCCATTCCGATGTGGTGAGTCTGCTGGACTTAACTCCCACACCCAATCGGTCCCAGCGGCAACTGCTCTCCTTTGGACTTTCTCCTTATCGATGTCTGCCAGAAAGCAGTAAAGATCCTCCAGCGCAGGCTTGGCCCCCACGAAGTTGGTACCCTGGTCGGACCAGAGTCTTTTGGGATGACCCCTTAGGGCAGTAAATCGCTGATATGTTCTGAGAAAGCCCTCAGTCGACAGGTCCTCAACCAAATTCTGCATGGATCGCTCTTGAGGCCATGCAACTGAAGACCACACCCCATACTTTCCTTTCGTGCGACGCCTCACAATATCCCTAACTGTATACGGACCGAACAGGTCCAGCGTTGTATACTCAAAGGGAGCTGCCGGCCCAGTGCGTACAGAGGGGAGATTACTCATTACTTGTGAGCATAACTTGGCTCTGCGCTTCCGACAATGCATACATGAGTCCACGACTTTGCGAGCGACCCTGGGACCTTGCACCACCCAGGCTCTTTTCCTCATCCGAAGGAGGGTACCAGCAATGCTTCATGGTTGCACGGTGGGCTTCCTCAGCGAGGAGAGAGGAGGAGTACTGATTCGTTCTTGTAGGGAATTAGTGGGACTCCAGATCTTCCCTCGTCATCGGATTGGATCCGGCCGTAACATAGCAAAAGACCCGTTGCACTGTCCTTGTTCACAACCAAACGGTTGAGCATCGTTGTGGGGAAGGTTACACCTGTCTGGGCAGCGAGACATAAGTCTTTGAAAGCTTCCTCCCGCTCCTGGACTGTAAGTACCACCTCCCACTGTTCTCGTATGCCAGTTTGATTTCTACCAAGTAACCAGGAGTGTATAGCTCTGCGGATGTAGCCCACAACCCACAGAGCTTGGTTAGGCTGGAAAACCTTGAAAGGTTCATCTGTCCTACAAGAGCCGAACCCACAACCTCTCTTCCTACAGGTGCTGGATACTGTTGGTGGTGACCATTTGAATGCTACGTCCCCAACCATGTCGTCCACACCAGCAGGGCCGTCTGAAGCAGACAACCCTTTAGCCCGCGCCCTTGTCATGACAGCTGAGAAAGCTTTCCTCTGGAGCTTACTCACGACCTCCCTGGTACCGGAGGCCACCTCTGCAGCAGACTTCATGGGCCACTCCTCCACTGCTTTGGCTAAGAACTTAGGACCCCTCTGCCACAAGGAGTCACCATCAAGCTGCTCAGGGGGACATCCTCTTGTGACAATATCAGCCACGTTATACTGACCAGGGACCCACCACCAATCTGTCACAGGTCCAGCCTTTGGATCTCACCAACACGGTTAGCGAAGAAAGTTTGGAACCCATAACTCTCCCGCTGGATAGCTCCCAACACAGTCTGGCTGTCGATGAAGTGGTACCACCTATCCACTTTTAAACGCCCATGCTTCAGTATGTAGCCTTTCAATCGTGCAGCAAAGACGGCTCCACAGATCTCTGCTTTAACCGCATCACCCTTCTGGTCCAGGGGAGTCAATTTAGCCTTTGACTCCACAAGCCGGGTTACTACACCCCCAGAAGTCTCCCAGCGCAGATAGAGAACGGCCCCATAAGAGTCACAGCTACCATCAGAAAAAGTGATCCCCAGGGGTTTACCCAACCAGCCGGAAGGTGTAATGCTCCTGGGGGAAGGTAATGGTGCTCAACCGGGCGTACTCTTTAAAGAACTCGATCGCCCTCCCACGCAGCTCCACGAGACAGCGGTTTGTCCCATGGTCCTTGGTCAATTGATCCGGCCTCTTGAAAGGCCTTCCTAACAAGAATGACGCCCTTTTGTTTCAGGGGTGTCGCCAGACCAAGAGGGTCGTAAAGCCCAGCCACCTGATTAACAACATACGACGGGTAAGGGGGTCTGGTGTCTTTTCCTCTATATCTTCTACGGTGAGGTCGAGCTCAGTACGCATCTTTTTCTTTCTTGCAGAGAATTAATGGCCACCATGAGGAAAAGGTTATCCTCCCCCGCATGGTAGCCCACTCCCAGGGCCTGTTGTCCTCATCTCGTAACTGGTTGGGCAACACAATAGTCTCAATTTTGGTGGGAAACCACCCTGCCTCCCACTTTGGCCAGACCGCACCCACGGCTTAATATAAAATCCCCCAGTCTCTAAAATGGCCTCAACCCCTGTAAGGATCTCGCTCAGTCTCTGGGGGTCATTGTGGGACACTAGAATGTCATCTACGTAGGTGTTATCTGTGATGAATGCCTTCTTCGACTTTATCAGCAAACTGTGGCAGGTTGGCGGTCTCCCTCATGGCCACCTGGGCGATACAACCAGCCGGCTTATCACCCCATATTCACCCGTACCACGGCGTAGTCCTCGATGTCATCCGCTGGGGAGTTTCTCCATAGGAAGCGATGTACGTGCACTTCCTGATCTTCCAACCACACGGAGTTGTACATCTTGGACACATCCCCAAACCGCTGCATACTCCCCCTCACGGAAACGGAGCAGAACCGCCCGGATGGGGTTCAAAACGTCTGGGCCCTTCAGAAGGATGCCATTCAGGCTAACACCCTGAATTCACGACTGCTGTCCCAGACTAGTCTTACTGGCGTGGAGACAGAGTGTGGGTTGGGTGCCGTTAGGTGATTCACCCACCACACAGCTCCGGTCCAAACTATCCGTCGCGGCCTTGGAAGCTTGACCGCGGCCCCCCTGGCTACCATGTCATGCACTTGCCTTGCATAAGCCTCTTTCCACTTCGGATCCTTTTCAAGGCGCTTCTCTGATTTTAGAAATGCTGCTTTGGACCGCTTCACGGTTGTTTGGCAGGGTAGCAGGATTCTCCTTCCAGGGGTACCTGGCGTCCCAGTGGGGCTTGTCGCTGTGGTTATCATGGATCTTGAAGGTCAGTCCCCCTTTGATGATCTCTAACTCACGCTCATCAGCGAGTGACATCTCCTTTCCCCCAGAGGCGCACCTGCCACAACGACATCCACCACACATGGGGTCACAGGCGGCCCCAATGCTATCCCACTGCAACCATTTAATGATGTCAGCACTGCATGTAGCCGTGGTTGCAACTTCCACACGACTCTTTGTCTCAGGGCAGTACTCATGAAGAACCTCAACCCTCCTAAACTCAGCCCTCATAGTGCATGCAAAATGGGTTAACGAGTGGCGCGCGGTCACCTCAATGTCCTCAAAAAGATCTGGGTGCATGCCGCTGACAGTCTTTCCGAGTGGACCATCCCACAGTACGAGATCACCACATCTCATCATCCACTGGGGGGCAAGACGACCTTCCCGGGTACTAATAAGTAAACTCAACTTTCTCCGGGCGGGTCAGTTCTCCCGGTTCAACGACACCAGGGAAGAATTTCTCCAGGCGCCCAGAGTCCACTGCATGGTCCACTCTGGCGATCTCCTTTAGTCCATAGCAGAGTAACTCGTGGAGCCGCCATGTCCCCCTTTTAGTGGCTACTTTTATACTAACAGCGTACCTCTTCGTCTCAACCCTTGCCTCCATACCACCTACACCGTGGACAATCAGTGTGACTGGCTCACCTACCAATCCAAGTCTCTCTGCTGCCTGGTGGGTGATATAGTTAGTATCAGAGGCTAGGTCGATTAAGGTTCCGACCCAGTCTCCCCTCTTGGTTGTGACCTCCAACAACATCATGAGAACTGGGTGCTCTTTTGGCCCACTGACATCCACCCAGTCTTTACCAGCACATACCGTTGATGACACCTTATTTGTGCAGGCCTTACGAAACTGCTTCCAACTGCTCCGAGGTGGTTAGACCTAAACTTGCAAATAAAGCCTCCTGTTCTTCGGTCGGACCACGGGGCTCTCTCTCTCCTCTTTTCCCCCTTGGTCTCTCCCCTAGCCGTTACTCTTTTGGCCGGAGATTTGAGGCACAGGAAGAAATGGTGATCTGGAGGGGTGTCACCTCTCTTACATTCATCATTGCGACACAGAAAGTTTTTATTGCAAGGACTGTCCCTTCCATGTAGATCTAGGCATTTGGGGCAGGCTTTGGTCTTTTTTACTTGAGCCCTCCGCTCTGCCGGGTTAGCCCTTTTAAATACCTTGCAGTGGTATAAACGTCCAGTATGCCCCCCTTCGCCACACACACTGCAGGGGTCTCGTGATGATTCCTCTCTAGCCTCGCTTGCTGTGGCCTTGGTAAACGAACGCCTCTCTGGTCTTCGATCCCCTGGTCTTTCTTTCGGTCCGGAACGAGGACTTAGTTCACCTGCTCTGGAAGGGTTTGGTCTTCGGGTGATCTGTAACTGCTCCAACTGCACTAGAACAGTCTTTTGATCTCTCAGGAACTCCCATAGCTTATCAAACCGGTTACGTGGGTTGACATTACTGGCTACATCACAGCGGTACAAAAGCCACCTTTCCTTCATACCATCTGGCAGCTTACTTTCAAGCGACCGGATCACCAATTGGTTCTTTATTGCGTCCTCACAACCTAAGTCTATGAGGTCCAGCAGCGCCCTTTCCACCGCTTGGATCAGCTGTAAGGCCTCTCTCGGTTGGTTATTACGGACAGCTGGTAAATCCTGTAGCTCCAGTACGATGTCGTCTGCTATCTGCGACACGTCCCCATAACAGTCCTCCAAAACCCGGAAGACCTCCTCTGCAGAACGGCAATGGGATAGTCTGAGTTCGCGTTTCACTGCATCAGTGATACTGTCCAGCAGGTGGAAGAGCCTACACTCTGGGGAACCTGTGGGCTCAGCTAATGCCTGGAGAGTTCTCCAATTACTCTTCCATCTCCAATAGTTTCTCCTGTCCCCAGAGAACTTCGGTAGGCTTAGGGGTGCGAGTGCAATCCTGGGCCCGGCTGACCATTGAGGGATGGCAGACATGCTCTGTCCTACCCCAACACTATTTGGCTGCTGCTGCGGCGTACTAGAGAAGTTGGGGTCAAATGTTGGGTTTATGGACCACCGTGGTGGATGTCTCTGTGGTGGCGTTTGGGGTGATCTCAATGGGGGGCCCGTGCCTTGTGACCCACCATCCTGCACCATGCTGCTGTCTTTACCACCGGCTGAAGGCCCACTTGGTTCACCAGCGGTTACCGTTTCTCCATCGCCTCGACTATTGTAACCGATGTCAACATCCCCCTCATTCTTTTACCTCTTGCCAGGACACCAAGGTCGCCATGCGTTGACCTGTTGCTTTGGTGCATGTGGTTAGTTAGTGCAAATGTAGTCATCCTTTTTTTTCCTTATAGTTCTTTAGGCAAACACACATTGTCATCTACGTCCTTGTCCAGGACGTAGCGGTTCCAGCCTCGCACAAACTCCTCCAGTGCTTCAAATCTGCTTTCCAATTCTGCGTGTATCATATCAACCTGCTCCTGGGTTACGTGACTCGTCATGAGCGCTTCAGCCTGATCAAATGTCTCTTTAAGGTCTGCCCTCAGACCGCCAAATTGACTTGATGCAAACCGGGACCACAATGTCTTTTTTACTTTCAGCTCGGTGTCTTGGTACTTTGTGCGGCAATCATGTAACCTTTTCTTTACATCAGCTACATCCTCTTCATATCCACTTGCTTGTCCCTCCTCCATAACAGCAATGTAATCAAAACTGCTATTACAGATCTCTTCATAGCTGTCCTTGAGTCCCTTTAGTTCACGCTTGAGGTCATGTTCGTTTAAAAGTTCCATGTTAAAATCAATGGCATTTGCCCTCCTATTAAAAGCTCCCTGTGCATAGGAACGCTTTTTCTTCAGTTCTCCACAGTCCGCCATGCTTTTATTGCGGCACACCTTTACTTTATTTTGACTGCGCACTTCTGGCCGGCGTAAGATGGCGGCGACCCACTTCCGCGCACTTCCGGCCGGCGTAAGATGGCGGTAACCCACTTCCGGTATCTCCGTGGGTAGCTTTGCGGCTAAAGTTTCAGCGATCGGCTTATCCTATGCCGTCGCTCTAAACAGTCACAATGAAAGTCACTTAAGCACAGTTACAGACCTAGCGACACTCTTCACTGTAGGCTTGATTTGAGTCCGACGCGTTGTAGGTCGGCCGGGACGCTCCGGCGGGTTTCGTCCGCGCGTTATCCTCCTGCGGCCCGCTGTTGTTGACACTGTCCGAGCTCCGCTTCTCCGTCACGGGCTGGCTTAGTGTTGATTACTGTACGGTTTTATTAGACCAACTCCTTTAGTCCAATAACTCCCACCGTAAAGGGTGTTTTGATCTGGTGAAAACAGTGTCGCACTCAAGCTCGGACACCTGGATACTGTCTTCAACGTCTTTATTTTTGCATAAGCACTCCTCCACATGCTATGCCAACTAGCATTTAAACAGTAACCGTGCCTTTTTAGCCAGGTAATCAACTGAAAGAAAACAAATAAAGTCACAATATCAATAACACAGGCATACAACCCACTGTATAACCTACATATACATTAACATAAATATAATTTCCAACATAAATTGACATAACATGCGGTAACTCTCTCAACTCACCAGCTCAGCTTCACCAGTCAAAAACAATAACGACTACTCGAAAGAAGATCCGGCAGATTATTACTTCCGCCCAAAACCGACGGTGAATTTCCACCACTAGAGGTCGTTATAAACATAAAAGATGTGGAATAACTTTACATTGCTGGTCTACAAATCTGCTGACTAGTCAAAGATTATTTCCATCATTCTGTCCACATGCATCACATTATGCTGCTGTGAACTGAAAGCTGTTTGTCACAGCTCCCTCATGCAACTCACCACTATTGGACAGACTGTGGGGGATATGGCAGAAGAAGGCTGAAGTAGCTCGGTACCACAAACCGTCAGTGACATTGTCAGTCACATGGGCTAAGCTGCTACAAGACTAATTGCTGTTCTGCAGTGCTGTTTGTTTACTCCCTACCTCCCTAGCGTTTCCCTGGTTGCAGTTCTTCTAGTTCTTTATTAGCAAGCTACATGCAAGCTATACTGCCCCCTGCACTTTTTGGAATACATGACAATAACAAATGAACATTTCCCTCTGAGCGGTAAAGAAAGACCTGTTGTGTTTTTATTTGATGTGTCAGCACTAGAAAGTCCTTGAGTCAGGGATGTCCAACCAATCGTTGCAGTACTTGTGTGTATTGGACAATCATTTTCTTAAAACATGTTAAAAGACAGGGAACAGGTCTCAAAATCTATAGCTGTGCCTAGGTTATCTCTTTGGGATTTTTAGGGCAGGTCTTATATCAGGGCTCCATGATCCAGCATTTGTTAGGTTTAGGTTTAGGGTTAGCCTCAGGCGCCAAATCACAAACAATGGTCTCTATTTGGCGAGTTTTCAGAAGCCAGTAACCCTCCATCGACAGTACAGCCTCACTACTGTAGGCTCTGATGCTCGACCTGATTTGTCTGTGGCAAATCCCAATGTGTTGAAGCAGTTTTGTGTGGTGCTGCAGTGTTTGCACTGACACTGTGGTGTATCGGTTTAATGGATAATCAATAGGTAGTTATTATCTGTCCTATGCTCTCTGGGTAAGGCTGGTGGATGTAATAGGATTTGTAAACATCCTCTCATTTTTCCTGTCTTCTCTGCTCTGTAATTGAAAACATCCAGTTTCTATTTCTAGGATGTACATTCGGTCTCCTAGAATATAAGAATTTACCGCGAGCACGTGTTTATCTTGAAGACGCTTGCTTCCAGTATCCAGCTTTTACAGATGTCTCCTACGGGAGCAGAGTGACGTTGCAATAAAGATAAAGATCTGCGGTCAGGATTGGCTGTAGCTCCTCAGTAGTAGTAAAGGGTGGGGTGTGTGAAGGGTAAACTGCTACTGGACCAGAGCTCAGGGATTGGTAAGAGGGAGCTGCTGCCTCTCCCGTCCTGTGATTGAGCGCCTGCTTTTGTTCTCTTGTCGACAGTCCATTCATCAGCTCAGCCCGCCTAACCTTGCATTAAATGAACAGCACAACCCCTGCGTCTGCTCCGTTCCCGCACAAGGCAAATCCTCTCACTCTTGTTTTTTATATCCCTCCTTTCCTTTCCTCCCTCTTATATATCTCCCATTCCCTCTGCCTTGTTTACGCTGTCTTCTTTTACAAAGCTTGTATTAGAACATATATATTTGCAGAGACTTTCATTAAAACTTTGGTTTACAGGGTTTTTTTTCTGTTCTTCCAACTCATTTTTGCCCCCGCAGGTTTGCTACAGTCACGATCACTCATTTGAACTGTAACGCAGGTAGGAAAAAATTGCCTCATTCTAAACTAGGAATGATGTCTGCTGATGGTGCGGCAGAAGAGAATAAGTTTCTATCTTTAATTAATTTCAGCACCGCCGACGAAGCTACTGTAGTGTTCCCGAGAGAAAAGTCTGCGCAATCCATCTTTAACCTACTTTACATTAAATTTAAATCATATGTCTAGGAAGCTCATCTTCAGGACTCTCAGGGCAGACGCTCATCAACTTCAAGGACACATTTAAATATATTAAGAGGGGATTGTTATAGGCAAATTCACCCTTAAACACTTAAGACGACATTGAAATATAGAATTTGGTGTACAACAAATATTCAACAGGAGTTTAGCATCAAAGAAGTTGCAGAGGGAGTCTGTTGATTCTTCACACAGGTATTAGCAGGTCTTGATTAGTTGCACATATGCACAGTTCTTTCATGTTCTCGATTGTTCAGAACCTACACAAGTACATTTTTGCAGTGCTGTGCAGTTGTGTGAAAAAAAAATGCATCCCCTTTCAATGTAAAGATTCCATAGTATAAAACAAATCCAAAATACAGAAGCAGTGTGTGGACCCTCACCCTGTGTCCACAGGAGTAAAGAGGGTAAGCTGCAGCTAAACAGATACACTTTATTAATTGATCATCAGCACGTGTGAGCAACTCCATAAAAGACCAGGTTTCATGATGTTGCGTTTTTTTTTTTTTTTTTTTTTTATGCAAGTGAAGATGCAAAAATATTACACAAGCATCTAAGTTTGTTTCCTTGGTAGATTTTCTTCTTTTTTTTTTCTTTTTTACGTCAGTTACATAAGGATGTCACCCCTTAATAATCTGGTATGGTTTATTATTCGAAAGGCTTGATTAGGTTAAGGCAATAATTATTATTTGGATAGCTTTCCTTAAAACAGACTTCCTTAGAAGTCCTGTCTCAATCTGTAAACATCACAAAATATGGTGCAGACACAAAAAGAAGGCTCCCACTGAAAAACATTCCTTTGAAAGTTGTACTTATTCATCTCAGTGAACATCGTGAGCGGGGTAACACCGCCTGGAGGTGTGCTGTACCCAGGTCAGATACGTGTTTGCTCACAGTCCTGTAGCGGTCGTTGGGCTGGAAGGAGGGTCACATGGGATGTAAGAGGGAATTCACACCATCTTGCTCTTGAGGTGGTCGTGCTTGAAATCTCCACGCCTGGATAAACCCCATCAAAAGCGCATTATCCCTCTACTCTCCTACCCCCCTCCCTTTCTCCACCTCAATGCCCCTCCTTTTTCCTCTACTTAACCCCCCCCAACAACCTCCCCCTCTTCTGTCGTATAATAGTATCTGTTTGAGCCACGCGGCTCGCTGACACGCAGTCAGGCAAAAGGGGAGCAGTGATGAATTGCTCCCTGTTGGTGTTATCCATGATGATCATAATTATTAATACCCCCCACCCCCCCGTTTTTCCGGCAGATTGGGGGCCAGAGAGCTGCAGTGTTGTAGATCCCCCTTCGTGGGACATCAGGAAGCCCACAGTCATTACTTATCACAGACAGAGCCGGGGCCCAAGGCTAAACACTGATGAAAATGAAAAGCGCTCTTTCCAATTGGTCCTGCTTTTGTTGTGTGGGTGTGTCTTTTTGCTTTTAGTTTACCATTTCTTTTCCCCTTTTTCCCTGGTGTTCTGGGATACATTCATTTTCAGGTAGAACCTAATTTAGCTGTTTTTCTCTGTCACATTAACCCCATAAAGACTGATTTTATTCCAGAAGTTCCTCAGAAGTGTGGACCCAAAGGCAGAATGGAAAAAAAAAAAAGTCTGTCTTCAGTATGCATATTACAAAAAACAAAGAAGGGCCAGACAGAAAGCCTGACCTAAGCATTCCAAAAAGTATGGAACAAAACAAGACATGCTGCAATGCTGCAAGCAAAGCAAGAACCAGGGTCAGACAAAAATAGCATATGAGTAATCACATACCCTTGGGAAAATTGTTGGACTTGCAGTGAAAAAAGGCAGTCTGGTGACTGGATTCTGAATAGTGTGTGTATATCAACAAATTGAATGCTGGTGTGGTAGATAACAGGCGGGAAGACTAATGATGCTTCTTTATATCAAAAGAGGAAGTCCAAAACAGGAAGCCACATCGGTTTGATACCTCCGTGCATTCCATATAACAGAGTAAAAGAACATGGCTGCTTCCACGCGTACATCAGTCCTTGGGTATTAACATGTTTGTTGACAATTATGAAATTTCAATCTGAACCAAAAGGTTGAAATGCATTAACTGTATTCTGATAATGCTTTATTAAATAAAGTATACATGAAAATGGGTTTCACTTTAAAATGTGTTACTTGTGACGAATGACCCTTAAGTTGAACTTCACTATAAACGTAGACAGGAACAAAAGCTGAAAAATGAACATGACACCATGACAGCACAAAAGACTTTTAAAATCTTATACCCTGTTTGTGTGGGACTAGTGCTGCAAGAATTAAAAAATGACACCCCTGACGTCTGTGTTTCGTTCAGCACATTTGGACAAGTAAAGCAAAATCTGTGTTTCACTATAATTTACAGACATTAATCCCCAGATGTGTCATCGAGACCTTGCTTTTGTGAAATGATTAACATTAGATTAACTAAAACTTTAAATCATCGTATGAATCCTTGGCTTCTATGTGCACAGTTATTGGGAGATACTGAATTGGACATGTCTGACCAAACACTTCAGTTGGACTTCAGCCACAACGGGTGATGCGTGTATTTAAGTTCCCTTGGTAACTGTAAACAGAAGCAGCAACTATAATCAAAGTTAGGATATCATGTTTGGTGGATATAATATAACTGTATAATATCATCATACCACAACTATCTGCCACAGTCATGCCAGGAACAAGGCAGAAGAAGCGGCCAGATCACTTAATTATTAAGATATGCATTTGCACGGGATTAAAATTATGTCATGACCTCTGTGTTGGCTGAAATCGGGTAGGTGATTTGCGGTGGAATTTCTACTCTACAAACCACAGATGTGGCGCATGCACAATGGGTTATTATCACAGATGTTGTCCACAGTTATTACATGCTACCAAAGGTCCTCTGGTAACACTAGTCCAGTGAGAAAAGGGCATTAGACAGTGTTGTAAAAGCTACTTCCACGCAGATTGGGGAACACTGAGCCCACACATAATGACAAAAGTTCCCTTGTATTGCTTTCATTCAGCTGGTGGGTTAAGCTGAAAATCATTTCATCTTTGGAAATGTTCAGTACCTGCCTCCAGATAATTAATTATTATTTTTTATCCATCCGCTGCTTTTTGTTAGTATAATGTATTCTTTTGTAGTGAAAAAAAAAAAACATGAAAAACAAGTGTATTTTTTCCGCCCTTCATTTCTTGTATAAACTCTCATGATGTCCTGCGCTCAGAGAAGTTTGATAAATCTCTTTCCTCTTTCATCAGTGAGAATGTAGTCAAAGTTTCATATTTGACAGATCGGGTACAGAGCGCAACACATCTCTGATTAACAGCTGAAGCCGTTTCAAATGTGGCGCCAAAGTGCCAAGCTACTTTAACTGCTTTTGTATAAGCATTTTTCACTCCTGTAACCCATATTTTTAATTGCCATTCTAAGCTGCGATGGAAAAGTTGCACAGGAGAGAAGTGACAATCAATCTCGCTTACGAGGTATTGTCATCAGCGAGACGTATTGAGGATGATCTCTGTCTCTCTGACTGAGAGAGGTGAATCTGCTCTGCCTGATGAGTAATTACAGCTAATTTCCTAATTACTTCAGCACTGAGCTTCTCTGTAGTGTTCATTAAAAGCCATAATTGCATTCGGTTGACATGCTCTTTTATCCACTTTGGGTTCTTTTCTGGCGGTTAAGCTGTGAGGTAGCGGTGCTGCCCCCGCCTGTCTCAGTCGATAAAGGTTGATTGAAGCCTCGGTGTCGAGTGTATTAAACACAGCCTCCTGATGGCAGCATGATTATGAGGGCTGCACATGTGTGGGTTTTGTGTGGATGCACATAAGATCCCTTATAAAAAGCTTTTTCTTAAATTGTAAAAAAAAAAAAAAAAAGAAGATTTTAACAGACTTTGAAAAAAGTTTGTGCAGCTAAAACACTAGTTTTCTTCTTTGAATGACACTAGCCAGTAAAGCATTATGTTACAGCTTACCTTTACATCTTTCATTGCACCTTTCTTTTCCTCTGTCACCTATTCTGGGCTTTCTCTCCCTTGCATTGATTCGGCTCTTCTTTGTCTTAGAGAACCAGCCTCTGAGTTGTCAGCTGCGTCAGGATTAAAAGCTATTAGTTCTGCATCATCGCAACTACAAGTGTGCTCCTGAGATTGATAGAGTGGCTCTGCTCTTTCAGTGGGGGCAGAAATTGGAGAAAAACAAGCCTGGGGGGGTTGGTTTCTACCTCACAAATCTGACAACAGTCACCTGAAGGTGCTCTGGCCTTGGACTTTCTCTGAGTTTGTTTTAGATGTGTCAGTTAGTTTTCACTCAGATGTGTTTATTGCTCTGCAGATCATTAAGACCAGATTAACACATATTGATGAAGAAATGGTTTTCCATATAGACTGTTATCCACTTGCACTGTGAATATTTAATCTTCTTTAACCCATTCCTCCTCTTCAACTGCGGATTTTATTTCATCATTTTAACACTTTGACCAGAATAGACCCTTTTGGTAATTTTATATACTGTAGCGATAGTTTTTTTGTTGTTGTTGTTTGTTTCTTTTTTCTTTGTCAGCACCAAATTCCCATGCTGGTTAGCTGCTGCCTCATAATTTTTCATTTATGTGGTGACAAGCCTCTGATGAGGTGAGGGAGCACATTAAACATGACTGATCCTGAATGAAAAATCAAGTTATATTTGAGAGGAAGTAAGAAAACAGAGTAGGTAATAATAATGCATACAGTATTTGTAACTGACCAATTTGCTTTCTTCAGCCACAGCAATAATAATAATAAGTATGCCAAGCAAGACATTTGTTTTGTTTGTTTTTAACATCTCCTGCAAGTTAACAATATAAAAGCATATCACTGTAAAGATAGCAAAAAATAAAGGCGCATTTCATGACTACTTTGTATTTTAAAACCTGCTCTCTAAACACGGCAGCACATGAAGCTGATTCTGCTCATTGATACTCTGAGAGTTGCTGTGTAGTCAAAACAAATTCAGGGGTTTATTGTACTGTCACATTCTCACATGGAACTCATATTTCATTGCAGGCAATTGTTGGCTACTTTGACATTTTCTTCGACAAACACTGCAGCAACAAGGTAAGCAGCAACTGCAACCAAGGCATTTAACACAAACTCAATTATGTTTGCACTTCAGCATGTTCCTCCTCCTGGAGGTATTCGCAGGCAATCGACAGGCGTCCTAGCCAACTGCTGATGCAGGCTATTACCCTGCAGAGGTTGGCCAGTTGGAACAGCTGATGCCGAGCCCGTGTGAGCAGCACAGACATGCCTTTTAATTGCATTTCCTGTTGTACCTGAGACTCCAGCTGCATTCTGTGGCCGAACCAGTAAATGATGTGGAGAGAAATGAGGCATCATGGAACGATGTGATGGTCTTTGCAGCTCAAAAAGGGGAATTTATTTTGGACAGTTCAAACACATTACAGCCATGCTCAAGAGAATCCTGAAAATCCCAACCGACATGCTGTTATTATATCTGTTTTTTAATGAATGTTTTTCAGTGATGTGACTTCCTTGTCCACATCATAGATGCACATACTTATCATACCCTCCGTCTGTGTAAGATTATCTCCCTCCAGATGGTCAAATGATGCAATTATACTGAGAAATCTCAGTAAACCATCAAACATTAAGTATATCCTACATAACGGCAAAAAATGAAAAATAAGATACATATAACATCAAACATAAAATGATACATTTTAAAAAAAAAAACTGTATCACCCAAACTGTGATGATAGAAATAGATTTTTGATGATAAAGTTGAGCTCTGATTTTTGATTTGGACTGTAAATTAAGATCACGTGGATACAGCTGTACACACCTTGTACCAATACTCTGGGGCGCCGAAAAGGGGGGGTAAAGGATACGGATTATAGGGGACCATGATTGAGGGGGGCCCAGAGAGGCCCCTAATGATGATCAAAAATAGCATCAACAAATTTTGCCGCTGTGTTGGGGGGCCCGGTAAAGATTCTTTTCATGGGGCCCAAAATCCCTAGCGGCGCCCCTGCCAATACTAACTAACACAACAATCAACCACGTGATTATAATAATTCCCATTATAGTTGATGAAATAAACATCACTACTACTTTGTCTTCCCCAGGGCAACTAAATCCCTGGCAGTCTTGTACATTAGTCCAGACCAAGCAGGTCCAGCTCCAGTTGCCACTGTCATCTGTCTGTCTGCCAACCCCAGAGGCCATCTCTTCAAGATGGGCATGATGCAGTATACTAAAAGATAAACTATAATTACACAATTAATAATTTGACTACCATGGTTTCCCATTTCCTTAAAATGTCTATTTATCAGGGCTAAAGATGGAACAATGCCACATAGGATTACGGTATCTTTTCACTTCATGCTTTGTACTAAAAGCTATTCGGCAACATATTTAAACAAGAGTTACTATTTTATTTTAGAATAAAGAAAACTATTTTTACATTTCACTTTTTTCTTCGAGGTTTTCCACATTTATGTCTGCATTTGTCTTTTTGCTTTATCTTATCTTCTCCGATGTGTAACTGTGCCAGGTTATGTTCTCCACGGGTCCTCAAGTCACCAAGACGCACTGGAAGCAGACAGTCTTCCTTCTGGAGAAGCCAGTACCCGTTCAGGCAGGTCAGTATCCACACAGATTAGCACCACATGGCTGGAAAACACTCTGCAAAACTGATTAAAGGTGGGGTAGGTGTTCTTTTTTTGCAGCACTTTGTACAATATTGCCTGAAAACCTTTTCACATTACCATTGACCATACCATTACCAAAAAAAAAACGAAATTATTTAAACAATTATTTAAATTGGTGATCTGTCTTCTTTCACTCAAGATTTTATTTCACTCCTTTGGACCTTGTGGGTGCATTCTAGCGAGATGCGGCAGGTAATCTGTCTGTGGTGGAGATGTTGGCAGTCTGGTTGACATCCATTATCTGTCACCCGCAGAGACAGTGAGGGATCAGAACAGATCGCATGCAGCCATCAGAGACGGCATGTAAAACTTCATCTGATAGCCAGTTTCAGGCTTCTTAGTCGTGACATGTTACAAAATGGGCACTTTGTAAGTCGCAGTCATAATATTTATTGAATCGCAGTATCATCAGGTTAAGATATTGTCAACTGGTGTAGCATGCTGTGAGGCAAAAAGGTTATGTATGTCTTTTACCTCGGCCTTGGTGTTTTAAAGTGAAAATATAATTGACTAATTGTTAGCTGAGAAACTGAAGCTGTACATTTTCATTTAAAAGTACTGAACAATCAGTCTCACAAACCACATCAGTGAATCATTTTTTTACCTGCTGTGTTAATACAGAGTAAGTCATAACAGCAATTTAAAAGTACGCCTATTTCATAACCACACAATATTTTTTTTTCATAGATCATGATATTCAAAAAGTCAAGTTTGCTGTAACAGTTTTGTTTTGAAAGAAAAGCAAAGGTGAGAACATTCAGCTGTCAGAGATGATAGGGCCTACAGTGAGCGGGGGTTTCAGGGAAACCTCTTTCAGCCCAGAAAAACAGCTGGCTGGGGGCATGGTGTTGACTTGGTGCTGGTGAGATATGATGTGGGCAGAAGATGACATTGTTCAGCGACAATCAAAATCCGCGATCTGGAGCCGGAGCCCCCCGAGCCTCAATGATGTGTTTAAAATATGTTTAAAAACCGCAAAAAAGTAGAGGCACTGCAGTGAAACAAGACAAAGGCTCAACTGTGGTCTTTCTGTTACCTTCACAGCCTCTGGTCTCTGAACCGTAGTAAAGAAACCGCTGGTATCGTGCTATTTTTGGCTCGTAATTAGCGGGTAACACGCTAACAACAACAAAACAATAAGTCTGGTTTTCTCTGCAGGGAACGAGCACTTTATTCTGGCACTGCAGGAACTTGTAACATCACACAAGTTGTCACACACACACTACATTACCCATAAGGCCACCTTCTTAAAGGGGTCAGGCTGGCTCACAGCATTTCTTCACTGTGAGAGAACGCGCACAACATCCTGTGATGTTTCCGCGATTTTTTAAATTTTTTAAATTATATTATATATTTCTGAAAAAAATCCGCAAAGCACTAAAACCGTGGGCAATACCATCCAACTTGCTTTAATTGGTTTGAACTCTGGCTCTTTATATATGCACAGTGAAACTCCTCCTCCTATGGACTGTATTGTAATTAAGACAATATTCTGCTGTATACATGAATTGAACACAGGCCAATCCATTTGTATTCCCTTTAACTTGTTATGGAGAATAGTGCTATTAATGACTGTGGTACGTTATGTCCCCCTAAGCCCTTATGGCAAATTAATGGAAAAAAACAGTTGATGCCAATGGATTCACATTGGCTGCGGTTACATGATGTTTTTTAATTCGGAATTAATAATTAGGAATTAAATAATTCCGAATTAAACTATTTTCCTTCGAGTTTACATGGAAATAGTAATTCCGAATTAGGGTTTACATGTAAAACACGTTTGTTCGGCTTTATCCAACTCCGCTTTAGGTCTGGGGGTTGGGAAGGGTTCTGATTGGATAGGGGGGGCAAACGTCTTTACATCTACCGGAAGAAAACAAACTTAGCTAACTCGGTTAGCAACAACATTTCACTTATTTTTGACCTGGGTGGCGTCTCTATCTGCAAAACCTCCTTCATTTAACCTGGCCGCTTTGAAAAGCTCACAATTTTTATGTTTGCTGCCATCTGTTCTTTTAATTATTTCCAGTTCCTCCAAGCTATTTATTAAATAAATCGTCTCTGCTCTTGAACACCGTTTACTGCGTGCTGCCGTTTTGAAAACAAGCCCAGCGCGGAATATAAGCGTCATCGCGACAGACGGGCAAGAGAACGAGCATGCGCAGAAAGACGGGAATTAATTTAAACAGGAATGAGTGTATACATGACCGCAGAAATTATTTAATTCGGAATTAAAATTGGAATAAACCAGCCACTTACTTCGGAATTAAGTTTAATTCGGAATTGACATTTTCATATGGAATTAAGTGTTTACATGGTAACTTTTATTCGGCTTTAACTTTAATTCTGAATTAAAGTTGTAAACGCACTGATTCTTTTTCTTTCCACTGTAGACACTGTAATCATATTCAGGCACTCAAGCAAGTGTTCATGGGGCCATTTATATTTTCATGTTTAGGTCATTTGTACAGATATGTTGCTTGCGTCGGGATAATAACTTCTTCACATATGATAAAAATATAACCTTTAAGTAATTCTGGGGTTAAACATCTTCATAGGATTTCAGAGAATATCCACCATCTACTAAACCCCACCACAAACTGTACCCATTTAACCTTTTTAAACACAATATGTTCAAGGTCTTTCTATTTGTCTCCCTTGGGAGAAATCTGTCTTGGACAAAGGGCAATGCTGCAGTACAAAATACTAAAACATATGATAAATTAATGTACATAAAAACATGACATAAAACATCAAAAAATAAAGTTAAAATTACCATCTTCAGTCAGATATTGGCTCTTGTTTCACCCTCTGCTTAACTGGCCATTAATAAGTTTGATTGAGAGGGGGATGAATGAGCACTTATGGTGATATTGTTTCCATAGAGAAACCCTACCTCCTCCCAGAGTTCAGTAGGCCAACACTGGACTTCATGTTAAGCGACTGAAAAAATGTACAGGTACAAACAACAAAATAAGCCTTCTTTAGTTGAATACAGTAAATAATTTTTATTAATTGACAATTATCAAATATGTCCCATAGTCTAATAAATTGTAAATAAACTTCATATCAGCAACTCATCCTGCCTTTTCACTTCTGAAACCTTTTTATCTTAGAAAGGTTGCACTCTGCTGATGAACTTTAAGGTTTCTGTGTTATTTTTTTCTTCATCCTCTTCCTCCTTTCTCTGTTAATTTTAAAGAAAAACAGTTCATAGTTTGCCTCGACACCAGAATGTACAGTTGAATGAACCCCAAATGTTTAGATCAGTTAATCGTAAAAGTTTCAACAAAACCTCAAAGATGTCTGTGTTGGCAGTGGTATTATGAGTCTTGCACAAAGTGCAAAGATGTTATGTGATAGTTGTTTTCTGGTGTTACTTGTACACTTCGTAATGATAGATTATGTGTTTACTCCTGCTGTAAGCTTATGCCCTCTGTGCATTACATATTACAAAGAAAATCATGAATGCATCTGCTAATGTGGGGATGGATGAGCCTCAGCGCTGGCTGCTGACTTGCTGACCAGATATCAGATAGCGTCTACTGTAATAAATGACCCAAGTAGGGACAAAGGTGGTTGATGGCCGAATGCCCTTAGACATGCTCATCTTGCAACTGCTGCACCCACGGCGATAAGAATGTCAAAAACTCCAATGCTGCACAAATGCTATCACAAAATTTCACCCCCTGGTCAGATAAATGCATCAGAGAGAGCAGGGGGCAGCTGTATGCTAATACATTAAAGAAGATGGGTCACTGCGGAGTAAAACGGATTTCTTCCGGTAACCAAATGCAAGATGTTTGTGTATATCCACTGTATGTCCTTGTGTCCCTTACAGCAGTGATCCCCAGCCTTTATAACCAATGTTTTCACGGACCGGTTTAATGTCAGGCAATATTTTTACGGACCGGTCTGTAAAATGTGTCACAGATAAATACAACAAAATAAAATGATAAGACTGGCATAAAAATTGGTGTTTTCTATATATTATAATACACGTAAATCTGTGGTGCATTCACATGCAACTTTATTAGTAGCGTCCTTGTCACATCACTCCAACAACATCTATAACATTTTCTCTGTGCAAAGACACTTTCCAAAGACGTTTGTTTTATTTACTCGTTTGTCCAGCTTGGGGGTTTAAACACATCACGTGACCGAGACACGGGTCTTGAAGTCTTGTCATGTGTCGAGTAAATCATAGACGGATGTAATGAAGAGCATCTGGTCATTAAAAAAAACAAACATTATTTAGACTCAGACAATAAATCAAATGTAAATAATGGAAGTTATTTATTTTTCTCTGCAGCCCGGTACCAAATACCAAAATATTTTATGTATGTGTGCAATATTCAAAGTGTTTTACCGCTAAAAAGATAGTAAACAATACTTTTTCTAAATTAGTTTTTAAAACATAATTTAAACCACCAAAATTGTATTTTCTCTGTCCACCATTTGGTCATTTAATTATGGTCAGTGGTAAAATGAAAAACAAGATTAAAATAACTAAAACCACTGAGCATCTAATTTCATTGCATTTTTCTGCCTGGAAACATTCGGTCCTGTAGATCAGGGGAGTCAAACTGATCCCTGAAAAGGCCGTGTGGCTGCAGGTTTTTGTTCCAACCATCCATTTAATCAACTGAACTGATTAAGACCTTTAGTGAAGACAACTAGTTAATTGACTAAAACAAGTCAGCTGTGCTGCTGCATGGTTGGAACAAAAACCTGCAGCCACACGGCCCTTTCACAGATCAGTTTGACACCTGTGATGTAAATGTTACTTTCATGTGTGCCACCCTCCTAAAAGTCGTTCCTCCCTTGTAAATAACCTTTGGATACCATTCAAGTTTGACTTATCGTTATGAGCAGCAACTGCGCACATAGCCAGTGTATAGAACCGAAGTCACTGATTATTTTTATGCCTGTTCTTTGTCATTTGTGACACTGTAAGTAAACCACCAAACACTAAGTGGTGGTGTGGTTTTTTTTTTTGCAACACTGTAGCTTGTAGTGCTGAGCTTCCCTTTGTTTACTTCTTGTACGTATCTTGGACATAAGCAACAGAGCAAATCAAGCAATTCTTCTGTGAGTTGGAGCTAATAACTGCTGAGCAACAGTCAGGAATGCAAGAAAGTGCTCGAAGCATTGACCCACCATCAAATCCTTCAGTTTCCGACCTAGTCAAGCTTCCTTGGGATATTCTTGTGCAAACCTGACCCACAAGGGTTCCACCCTGCTACCCACAGGGCCCAGTATATCACTTTTCAATGTCCTTCTGCCAGACACCACCTTCAGAAGTCCACTGTCAATGGGAACATATTTTTCACGAATCCACTAAACATTTTTTGTCATCATTTCCATGAAAACTCAACACATATTAAATTGTTTTGTCCAAACAGTCGTGACATTTACGGGGCACATTTGTGTTTCCAGAGTAATGCATTCCAGAGCAAACATTCAGAGATACAAAAGGTTCATATGAATTACCCTAAGTTCTCCAGAAGAAGGAGACAGACTTATTTTTGGTGAAGGTGATCAAAAAGAAGTCCAGTTCAGAGGTTTGGCTGTTTTAGTCTACAGTAGCCAAGCTTTAACTGAGATCCGTTATGTTAACCAAGCAGTATGAGCAGCAGAGTTTAAAGGAAGAAGAAATTAAGGTTGGAGTGAGAGGCAGATTATCAATGTACTCAGAGTACCTGGCTCTAAAACAGTCCTCGGTCTCCTCCAGCAGCTGTAAACCAGAAATTGAGTTTTTAACAGCATTCACCGGCTGGCTGCAACGCTCTTATGAGGTACTTTAAAACACACTGCTCCTCTGCTCCACTAAAGTACACAAAAGTTCCTGCATACTTCTGTAAACCCTCCTCTTGCTGTATGAGAAAACTTTATGAAGTCACCTTGAAGATGACAAAACTCTGTTACACATACCGACCTCATCTTGAGTGTTCAGAGAGAAGCACTTCAGATTTGATCAGCTGTAGTGAGGCCTGAGCTCAAACAGCCAGTGCTTTGGTTTAATATTGGATCTGGCTGTGGTGATTTATCGTGGTTGGGACCGAATCTTATTTGATGTGTTAGTACGAGTGCAGCAGTAATTAACTCTGAGGCTGCGCTTCTGTGGGAGGTGCTGGCATAAGAGAGAGAACGCAAGCAGCAGCCTGGAACAAAACATCCCTGCAAATCCTCCCGGCTGGCAGCGTAATAAATTAAAGAGCAAATCATTTGTCATGCTCTAGTGTGTTTGTGTACTTCTAGTATTGAAGAGGAGGGCCCTTTTTTCAGTTTTACTTACTTGATATTGAGTAGAATAAAAGGAGGTCACTTTTTTCTGAAATCAAGTCCCATTATGCCCAAGGTGAGGTGTTGCCCTGGTTACCTGCCCAGAAGGCCACTCAGAGCAACTGCAATATGGGCACAAGTTCCCATTCTGGCTGTCATGGGTCAGTCGAGTGGTCTTTGTACCTGCCTTCTTATATCGCTCAACATTTCTGTACTGAGTAGAGCATTAGCTCTTCAAAATACCCTCTCCCCATCCTTGCTTGTCCATGCACAGTTTAAACACCTCTTTGTCTCCTCACACCTTCCCCCTACCCTCTTGTTTAAACCCTGAAGGTCCTTGAACTGTCGAACAGCTGCTGCCGAGCCAAGCTTCAAGTTCCTTTAGGTTGTTATTCAGTATATGGGCCAGTTGTGTCTGCAGACTGGTGTTTGGGATCTGTAATCCATCTTCCCAGACTTTCAGAAATGGATTAAAGGAAGGTAAACTATATGAAAAGGGAAGAAATTTAGGTGGAAAATCTGGTTGATTTGGTTTGGTATTTCAGAAGAGATGAAATATTTCAATGACAGAAAGGATCCTAGTTGACAGTGGCCAGTTTACTGAAGGCATAAGGGCCCTCTTCCATGGGGAGTTTGGTTTGAGTGATTACAGCAGAGCTGCTGTAGTCGCACCGTGACTTAACACACACTCTGTCAGTGGTTGTTTGTGCGCTTCATCACCTCAGTCTGAACCATGGGTATTAGGTGAACAGCTAATTGAAAAGTTATTTTAAGGGTAAAAGTCTTTGGACCCAAACTTTTTGATGACCAAAGATCAGACAATTATTTCTTTGGCCTTTATCATGTTTTGCTGGCTTCGGTTTGACTGCAGCCCTCGAGGGCACCAGACTCTGTTGCTTTTATCAAACTACTCCTCATTCATCTGTGGCGGATGTATACGCACAAAAATGCCAGGAAAATGGATGGTACAAGTGGTAGCAGCCGGGCATAACAGTTGAGGATAAAGATCGTACTTGATATCTTCTTTCAATGAAGAACATAAGATAACAAGATTGCCTTGATTGTCTGGCTCCAGTTAACTCATGTACAGCTTTAAGTTTCCCAATCTTCTTTAAGAAAAACAGCCAGCATGCCATCCCCTACATATTCATCTTTATCTGTCCTCCTGATCATCTCCATGCAGAGGTATGTAATCCTATAGACCAGGGGTTGGCAACCTGTGGCTCCGGAGCCGCATGTGGCTATTTAGTCTCTCTGCAGCGGTTCCCTGTAGCTTTGGGGAAAAACTTGTCAGAAGGTGATTCTCGCTCTGGAGCACATGTAGTGCCATGTAGGTTGCTCGCCAACAGGGGGCAGAATGAGTATGTTCAGCGCAAATACTGCCAGGTTACTGCGATGAGGAAGTCGTATCTGTGTGTTACATCCTGGGAAAGAAAATAAAGGTGAGCGCTCGTTCTGTGACTTGCGCCGGACATCTTTATGTGTTCCTCATGTGTCGCCGTAAAAAATAAAAGAAACATTTCCCGTACCACATCGATGTGCTGTCGTGGTGTCACACACAAGGGGGGCGATATTGGAAATCTTCTAAAAGCCGACAAATTTGTCTTTGAAACATGAATGTCATTCCCGACACTGATAAAACATAAAGACGTTTGCATTTCGAGTCCTTTTTTCAGTTTTACTTACTTGATATTGAGTAGAATAAAAGGAGGTCACTTTTTTCTGAAATCAAGTCCCATTATGCCCAAGGTGAGGTGTTGCCCTGGTTACCTGCCCAGAAGGCCACTCAGAGCAACTGCAATATGGGCACAAGTTCCCATTCTGGCTGTCATGGGTCAGTCGAGTGGTCTTTGTACCTGCCTTCTTATATCGCTCAACATTTCTGTACTGAGTAGAGCATTAGCTCTTCAAAATACCCTCTCCCCATCCTTGCTTGTCCATGCACAGTTTAAACACCTCTTTGTCTCCTCACACCTTCCCCCTACCCTCTTGTTTAAACCCTGAAGGTCCTTGAACTGTCGAACAGCTGCTGCCGAGCCAAGCTTCAAGTTCCTTTAGGTTGTTATTCAGTATATGGGCCAGTTGTGTCTGCAGACTGGTGTTTGGGATCTGTAATCCATCTTCCCAGACTTTCAGAAATGGATTAAAGGAAGGTAAACTATATGAAAAGGGAAGAAATTTAGGTGGAAAATCTGGTTGATTTGGTTTGGTATTTCAGAAGAGATGAAATATTTCAATGACAGAAAGGATCCTAGTTGACAGTGGCCAGTTTACTGAAGGCATAAGGGCCCTCTTCCATGGGGAGTTTGGTTTGAGTGATTACAGCAGAGCTGCTGTAGTCGCACCGTGACTTAACACACACTCTGTCAATGGTTGTTTGTGCGCTTCATCACCTCAGTCTGAACCATGGGTATTAGGTGAACAGCTAATTGAAAAGTTATTTTAAGGGTAAAAGTCTTTGGACCCAAACTTTTTGATGACCAAAGATCAGACAATTATTTCTTTGGCCTTTATCATGTTTTGCTGGCTTCGGTTTGACTGCAGCCCTCGAGGGCACCAGACTCTGTTGCTTTTATCAAACTACTCCTCATTCATCTGTGGCGGATGTATACGCACAAAAATGCCAGGAAAATGGATGGTACAAGTGGTAGCAGCCGGGCATAACAGTTGAGGATAAAGATCGTACTTGATATCTTCTTTCAATGAAGAACATAACATAACAAGATTGCCTTGATTGTCTGGCTTCAGTTAACTCATGTACAGCCTTAAGTTTCCCAATCTTCTTTAAGAAAAACAGCCAGCATGCCATCCCCTACATATTCATCTTTATCTGTCCTCCTGATCATCTCCATGCAGAGGTATGTAATCATATAGACCAGGGGTCGGCAACCTGTGGCTCCGGAGCCGCATGTGGCTCTTTAGCCTCTCTGCAGCGGTTCCCTGTAGCTTTGGGGAAAAACTTGTCAGAAGGTGATTCTCGCTCTGGAGCACATGTAGTGCCATGTAGGTTGCTCGCCAACAGGGGGCAGAATGAGTATGTTCAGCGCAAAATACTGCCAGGTTACTGCGATGAGAAAGTCGTATCTGTGTGTTACATCCTGGGAAAGAAAATAAAGGTGAGCGCGCGTTCTGTGACTTGCGCCGGACATCTTTATGTGTTCCTCATGTGTCGCCGTAAAAAATAAAAGAAACATTTCCCGTACCACATCGATGTGCTGTCGTGGTGTCACACACAAGGGGGGCGATATTGGCAATCTTCTTAAAGCCGACAAATTTGTCTTTGAAACATGAATGTCATTCCCGACACTGATAAAACATAAAGACGTTTGCATTTCGAGTCCTTTTTTCAGTTTTACTTACTTGATATTGAGTAGAATAAAAGGAGGTCACTTTTTTCTGAAATCAAGTCCCATTATGCCCAAGGTGAGGTGTTGCCCTGGTTACCTGCCCAGAAGGCCACTCAGAGCAACTGCAATATGGGCACAAGTTCCCATTCTGGCTGTCATGGGTCAGTCGAGTGGTCTTTGTACCTGCCTTCTTATATCGCTCAACATTTCTGTACTGAGTAGAGCATTAGCTCTTTAAAATACCCTCTCTCCATCCTTGCTTGTCCATGCACAGTTTAAACACCTCTTTGTCTCCTCACACCTTCCCCCTACCCTCTTGTTTAAACCCTGAAGGTCCTTGAACTGTCAAACAGATGCTGCCGAGCCAAGCTTCAAGTTCCTTTAGGTTATTATTCAGTATATGGGCCAGTTGTGTCTGCAGACTGGTGTTTGGGATCTGTAATCCATCTTCTCAGACTTTCAGAAATAGATTAAAGGAAGGTAAACTATATGAAAAGGGAAGAAATTTAGGTGGAAAATCTGGTTGATTTGGTTTGGTATTTCAGAAGAGATTAAATATTTCAATGACAGAAAGGATCCTAAATAATCAATGCCTTAGTTTAACTTGTGCAGCGGTTCTGAGCTCTAATATATTGCTCCTTCTCATCTGTACTTGCACAATGTTTCCTTCAGACTCATTGCAGGAATCCAAGGTAAAACCTAGGAGGAGGAAACTGTAAAAGGGCCAGTCTCCTCCTTGGGCTTTCAGCTGCTATGTCTTCAGTACATTGTAGTATCTCGATTAAATTACATTGATCTTTGGTAAAGACGTACTTCCATAGTTTTGTTTGTAATGCAATCGTTTTGCAACAGCTTTGATGTGACATCAACGTAATGAGCAAAAAGGCAGACACATTAAACTAGAGCAATGAAATCAACATGGGAGGAGCTAAGATGTTTGCTGCGCTTCAGTTTGCTGTTTTCACACACAGCAATGGTGCTGATGAGTGAGAGCAGAAAACGAGCATTAAGAGAGATGAACATCATCTCCTACCTACAGCATATCCAATTAGCACCAAGTCAACACCGTGCCCCACCCAGCAGTTTTCAGAGGCCACATTGAAGAACTGACCCCAAGAAAGGGACTTGTCTCAGCCATGTCTAAATGCCTGAAAATTCTTGTGGAAGCACAGTCTCTGGTAGTGAAAACATCCGCCAGTGGTCAAAGCTCCATAAAACTAACTTAAACCCCAGAGCACCACCTGCACATTTGGGTTGAGTATTCTGAGTCATGCAGGTCATGGTAATCCTACAAAGTTTGAGTAGAAGATAACTGGACCTCATTCCCTGGTTCCTGAGGAAGTTTCACTTCCAATCTGAAAGACTTGAACCCCAGGCAGTTTCAAAGTCTTTCTTAACTTAATTCATGTGTCCAAAACAGCTAAAATAATGACCAGGTAAACAATGTATGGAAGATAAGACCCAAATAACCCACAGGAATGACTGATGGAGTTTACATCCGGCTTCATTGACCCACAAAAGTGAGCGGCAGTTTATAACCTTGGACTTGGCCTTACTTCTGTAAATGGAGGTGCAGATACTGTAGGGACAACTACGTGAGGAAAGTGGTTAAAATGTAAATGACAACAGTTTAAGTGATTCACTAATGTGAGCCGTGTATTTCCATTGTAATTTCACGGAGAAAAGCCGCGTTGGGCTGAAACAGGCTGTGTCCATGGGCCTGCTTGTGCTTAATGACACTGGCATGGTGATGTACGACATCGCAGAAAAAGCCTGGCTCCATTCCACGATTCATTTCCACACATGGTTAACTCTTTCTCCCAGCTTGTGAGTGGCCAGTTTACTGAAGGCATAAGGGCCCTCTTCCATGGGGAGTTTGGTTTGAGTGATTACAGCAGAGCTGCTGTAGTCGCACCGTGACTTAACACACACTCTGTCAATGGTTGTTTGTGCGCTTCATCACCTCAGTCTGAACCATGGGTATTAGGTGAACAGCTAATTGAAAAGTTATTTTAAGGGTAAAAGTCTTTGGACCCAAACTTTTTGATTACCAAAGATCAGGCAATTATTTCTTTGGCCTTTATCATGTTTTTGCTGGCTTCGGTTTGACTGCAGCCCTCGAGGACACCAGACTCTGTTGCTTTTATCAAACTACTTCTCATTCATCTGTGGCGGATGTATACGCACAAAAATGCCAGGAAAATGGATGGTACAAGTTAGGGATGCATGATAACTGTTTTTTTTTAACCGATACCGATAACCGATAACTTTCAGCTCCTAAAGGCCGATACCGATAACCGATAACACACACATATACCTAAGATCATTACATCAATACTATGAACAAAATCAAAAATTGTTTTGACTTTTTAAATGAACAGATATTTATTTTTTACAAAGAAAAACTATTGGCAAGCCTCTCAAACATTTTCATAAAGCTATCAAACAAACCTATTTGATATCTCACATTAACTTAAATAAGGTTAATTACTGACTGATATAAAAAATAAAGGCTCCTTGAACTGATGGAAATACATGTTTTAGAATTACAAACTGAAAAAGATTAACATTTAAAGGATTTTGGCTTGTGATTCCATTTAAATTAATACATTTAATTAAAGTAAATGAGGTTCAGTAGTTTTTATTTTTTTATTTTTTTAATCTCATGGAAGCTTTAGATGAGAGGAATGACGGAGAGGGTAGACTGTTGCTGGCTTGTGCACGTTAGCATTAGCTTTCGTTAGCTCAAATTAGCACGATTTCAAAGCTCCATGGAAGCGATTGTTATGTTATAGGTGGCCAATCGGGTTTTACGTATTAGAGCTTATGCTTGTGCTTTCCTCCTCGTAGAATTCGCTCAGAGGATTCGTCACAAATAACCACCAAAACTATCTTCTTCTGAAACTTTGACGAAGTTCCACGCCGCCATGTTTGTTGTGATCAGCGATGTGCTGCAGGCTGCATTCAAAGTGTAACGTAAATTCCAACGTTCCCTTGTTTGCTAGTCGTTATTTCAGCCTTTTCTATTTTTTTCTTTTTTTTATGTGTAACATGTGTGAGAATACTGCGAATATCAATTCAAGTCAGCAACTACCAAAATTATGACCGAATTAACAAGTTGTTTTCTGGTATGAGGGGTATTCCTGATTATCCTTATTGAGTAATCGTTTTTCTGATTATGCCGACGTCACTTGAACATAACATTCACTGTTGGTTATTCAAGGCTCAGAGGGAGCGAGGCACTGCCGTGTTGACAAAAATATATGTTATCGGGGCTATTCATCGTGATATCTGACTTATCGGGATGACGTCATAATTTCTTGTTATCGGCCCGATAGTTATCGGTCCGATAGTTATCGTGCACCCATACTACAAGTGGTAGCAGCCGTGCATAACAGTTGAGGATAAAAATCGTACTTGATGTCTTCTTTCAATGACGAACATAAGATAACAAGATTGCCTTGATTGTCTGGCTCCAGTTAACTCATGTACAGCTTTAAGTTTTCCAATCTTCTTTAAGAAAATCAGCCAGCATGCCATCCTCTACATATTCATCTTTATCTGTCCTCCCGATCATCTCCATGCAGAGGTATGTAATCACATAGACCAGGGGTTGGCAACCTGTGGCTCAGAGCCGCATGTGGCTCTTTAGCCTCCCTGCAGCGTCTCCCTGTAGCTTTATGTGTTCCTCATGTGCCGCCGTAAAAAATAAAAGAAACATTTCCCGTACTACATCGGTGTGCTGTCGTGGTGTATCACACAAGGGGGGCGATATTGGAAATCTTCTAAAAGCCGACAAATTTGTCTTTGAAACATGAATGTCATTCCCGATGCTTAAATGAACATGAAGACGTTTGCATTTGGAGTCCTGTCAATCTTTGGATCCACATACTGATGTGAGAAGGTTTTCTCCAGCATGAACTACAACAAATGATTGATGTTCAGGCTCGATGGTTGACTGCTGTACGTGGCTGAGGAGAAAACAAGAGGATGACAACACACTGAAATGGACTTAAGTCATAATTGAATTACAAACTGGCCTATTTCTATAGTTACAATTTTTTTAAGTTATTACGCTGCAGCTATATGTTTTATTTATTTTAAAGTGGGCTACTTTTTTTTTTGATCAATGTTTTACAAGTAAGGGAATGACTCAAATGAACCTGCATGGTTCTTTGTTTTATTTCAAAGTAGGTCTAAAAATTTCCAGTGTTTTTTTCTCCTTGTTCAAAAGATTCAAGATTTAATATATTTACTTCCATGTCAACAAGTTGATAGGAAATTATCTTGGTTCAGCTCCCAAACATACAGTATAGAAGCAGCCAATATTCAGTCTTTATCAGAGTTTGAGATTTTCCTTTGTTATAACAGGTAAAAACAGCAATAAAATAACAGTTTTCTGTTTGTTGTTCTATAATTTAATAAATGCAACAAACTATAGTTCTTTTACAGTAGATGACAAAAAAAAATTGGAAATGAAATTTGAATATGACATTTTGCATTGCAAACTTTAAAAACTGCCAAACATACTAGGATTAAGCTTTTGGGTAGATTCAAATCCTTCTGAATAGAGAATAACTATATATAAAACTTCATACACTGTTATCTTCATTTTACAGGTCAAAGTACGTTTTGCGGCTCCAGATGAATTTTATTAAGGGGAGAGGGACAAAAATGTCTCTTTTGATAGTAAAGGTTGCTGACTCCTGTTCTAGACAGATAAACATTTCTTCCAGGTAAATCAGAGGTTGTGAGGTCTCCTCTCATATCCCTGATGCTTTCTTTGAGCTGGTGCCCTCTCATTTGTAATCCAGCCATTTTCTTTTGGTTTTAACCTCTGAAGGATCCTTTGCTCTGAACTTGTGAATTGCTAACTTCTGTTATTTCTTTCCATTCAGATGTTCATTTTTTTTTGCCTGTGATTGCAGAACTAAAACCACCAAATAAAATAGTTTTCCATTTCTCTGCTTTGCTGAGTGTGTCAGCTTTACATTCAGCAATATTTAGCTTCTTTCATTTTGTTTTTGTCTGCATGTTTACTTGGATGTAAACAGTTTTCACTTACAAATGGTTAAGTAGCGTAGTGTCCACATTCATTCAAGGCTAAAAACGGGAGAGCACATCTGGTTTGTGAATATGTGTACAATTGCATATTAACTGCATTTCACAGGTTTCTTGCCTTTGTGTTTTTCCACAATTTTAGTTCATTAAACAACACAGTTGTATGCATCTGGCACTGGGTGTACATTTATATAGAAAAATAAAAGGAGCCACAGTTTGCATTTTGTTTTTGTTATTTTTGTTCAAGACTTGATATATGCTCAGAAGTGGTGTTTCACCAAAAATATAATTTTTTCAACACTGAATTAATACCCAACCCTGACACAGATCCCTTGTAATGCTTTAGTCAAGCTGATAGGAACACAAAGAAAGACTAATCTTAATTATTGACTTCATAAAGGTGATGTTTTTCTGCCAGGACACTACTAAGAGTCAAATGCACCTCGCCTTTATTTACTTTATTAAGATGGACACAGAAAACATACAGCAGGCTTGTGTTAGTAAACTTTTCCGTCACAGTTGAGGTCTCTTGCGTGCATATTTGTGACTGCTGACCCTCTTCACCTAGTTGTTGATGGAGTATGGGACAGAGCAGTGTCTTTTTCTATAGTTTCTCACTTGTGGCTTAGTCCTTTATTCAGGTTTACAACATGTCATTCTGTTGAATACTGATAATCTTTATCTCCAACTTTATATTAAGTACCTGCTTTTTCTTTTTTAAATTTTCCTGAAAGAATACCATGGCTTGGGTTTCATCTGTGTTTTAAGAATTCTTAATTCCTTGAAGTAGATGACAGCCATAAATGTTTCAGTACCTCTTAAAGGTATGGTGGGAGATCTTTAAAAAAAAAGGTTCCAGCAATCCAACTCAAGTGAGATTTTGGAAATATACATAAATATAGTTGAAGGCACCGTGCTTTTATCAGTTTGTGCATGAAGCTTATAGATAACAAAAGGTATAGCATTCAACGATATTGGGAAAGCTACCGTCAAGGATTACAACAGCCTACCTAACGGTGTCACACATAGTACTGTAGGAGAGTTGACAGAGTTGGTAGCTTAGCGAAACATGCTGGAATATGTTCGTCATGTCACTCGATGGACAATAATTTTGTCATCATCTTTCATTCTCTCACTGACTGGGTGAATGGGCCTACAATACCTGTAACCGATCAGTACAGTGATCCCTTAGTTTGCGTGGCTAATGTGGACCGATCCGCACCCGCAGACAGCATGCCAACACCTGACCGCAAAACCACCACACACCGGGCAGAAACCGGACCGTCCAGCGTCCAGCGCCGCAGGGACGAGTCTCCCTCACAGCCTCTGGTCTCTGAACTGTAGTAAATGCGTCTCGGCCAATCAGCGCACAGATTCTAGAGTGCTGGACCATCTGCGTTTCCCGTGTTGCTTACAGGAGGCTGTGAGTCATTGTTTGATGTTTCGCTGGCAGCTGCGGCCTCTCGTCTGCTGTTGGGTGGATTTTCTCAGATTATTTCTTGATTTTTTTATTATAATATATTTCTGAAAAAAATCCGCAAAGCACTAAAACCGCGGTACTCAAACCGCGAGGTGGCAAGGGATCACTGTCTGTTGAAATATTATATAATCAGAACGGCATCATCTTACCTTATCCAGTAGAAACTGGGCCACCTTGGCATTGGTCTGGAGCCCCTTTTCATTTCTTAGCTGGCGCCAGCGCTGGAAAGCCGTACCGATAACCACTCTTGTTCTGTTTCGTTCTTCGGTTAGCTTCCGCATGGCTGTTGCTTTTTCAAAAACAGTTTTCCCTTTGATTTTGCTGCCGGTTGACGTCTTCTACTCCGCCAGTGTTGCAACGAAATGATCTGTGCGAGCTAACTTGATTTCTGACTTTCAAATAGCAACGCTGTGTCTGCTTACCTGATTGCCAGAGCTGAGGGAGGGAGGGAGGGAGGGGTGAGTGGGGGTGCATTTATATTTGATGGATGTATTAGGCAGTCAACAAATGTAAAGATGATCAGTACATTGATTGGTCAGAGTTTTTCTCTAATTATACCCTCTAGACTGGACCAAAATGTTTCGTTTTTTTTTTTGCAAACATTCTTTTTCAGTGGGTCCAATGGGAATGTGAAAAGGTTTTCAGGCAATATTGTAAAAAAAGATCTCCCTCCATACCTTTAACAGTCTGTTCTCTACAGTTTTTGCTTCACACAATTTTGGTTCAATGAAAAGTGATTCAGTATTAAGTTGGTTTCCTCCTCTGCTCCTTCCTTATTCTGAGAAAATAGCCTCATGAAATAGGATTTAATATTCAGCACCGGTTTTACTTTAGTAAAAGAGTAAAGCGTGGCAGCCTGGCCTCTCTGCTGTGGAGTCACAGGCCCAAAGCTGGTGGTGCCAGCTCGGTGACAGTGGCGTTGGCATGGGAACGATGTGAGACGTGTCGGCGTTGATGGCGGACGCTTCGCTGGAGACGGAGCCAGAGTCAGCAGTTTCTTTCCTCGTCCTCCTCTAACCTCCAGCAATGAGCGGCACGGGGCGCGCAGAGAGGAGGTGGGGTGGGGATTTTGAGCGTGAGAGGACGCTTGTTTGCCGTTTGGGTAAACATTCATTTACCTCCAGCAGTCAAACGTGAAGTTAATCAGAGTGATTATGCGTCATAATCAGCAGCGTGTTCTCCCAGCCTCCCGACCACTCGTGCGTCGTACTGTAGATACACTTCCTTCTCCCTGCCATCTGGAGATATCAGAGCATCTGCATTCATACACAGTCTTGCCTATTAACATACATTAAACCACACTGCCTTTACACACGCCATCATTTCTCTGAGCATCAGTGCGCTCATGCTGCAGAGGCCTGAGCTCAGCAACACTGTACTGCTGCAGGGCATTAGGAAGAATTTCATTTCACTACGAACATACTGATCAATGTCTGACTCAGTGAAATTGTTATATGTCTTTTAATGTGTTTTGCTCCCTCAAGTCTGATATGCAAGCACAGAGGTTATCATAGTTAATGATACGCATTTGGTAGTTTAGAATGAATCCCAGTTTTGATTACATGACCTTCAAGTAAAATGAGCAGAAACAAAATCCATTCTCCAGTTCTTCTGTTGCTTAATGTTTTGAGACTTTTGAAATGGATTTGGGTTTTTGAGTCTTCATCAGTTTTTTTTTCTGTTTTGGTTTTAGTCGGTTAGGATTTTAGTTGTTCAGCTTGACTGGTGCTCTTTTGCTTTTCGGACTCCTGTTTTGTGTTTTGCTTGCCTTTGTGTTTTATTTTGAAAGTCTTACTCCTTGTGTGAGTTCTTAGTTGAATTCAGTTGTTCTGCTCTTCGCTGATTACTGCCACCTGTGTCTTGTCAGCTCCTGGTTTTCTTTTCTTCCCTGCTGGTCCGTTGTCATTCCACTCGTTGTTTATTCTGTTTTGTCTGTTGTTGTGTTGCCTGTTTTTGCTCTCTGCTGTTCGGGACTTTTGGTTGTTTAGAAATATCCTGCTTGGCTTCACTTTCTGTTTGAATGAATGAACTTTGTTTATAACTCCTTCCTCCTGGGGCCTGATTGTACACTTCCCCTTACCCGTAGAACTTCTGCTTACCGCTAATGCAATCTTCCCACTAGAGCCGCTACACATTTTGCCGACTCCCTTACTCACTTTGTAGGTGTGGCAATGGGCCCGTCTTTTGCCCCACTCGCAAACTTGGTATCTTGCCATTGCGGGTTTAGGGAAAAGCATAGCAGGTGGTCCAACCACCCATGTCGGCTCGTACAAGAGAGCATCCAAATGGCATCAATGCGCATCCACCTGGTCACATGTGGACGTGCACAAACGGCTCTAGCTCTCGAATTAACTCTTGTATAAAAAGCATGATTTGGCCTCAGTTGAACCTCTAAAAGATTGCGTTTTTTGCAGGGGAATGCCCCTCCCACTACATGTTATCCCTAAATAGCGGCTATAGATCTGGCCAAAGATCGGGCCCTTGGTCTCCTGCATTTGGGTCTTGCTCCTGCGAGACTTGACATGTCAAGATTTTTGCTAAACTTGCAGCACTGAAAAGTAAAAGGACTGCATTTATATGATGTTTTTCTTTTCTCTAAAATTGACCGGACTTAAAATTTAATTCTGCTAACACACTGAATATACATTGGGAGAGAAGTGCGCTTACTGTTGTGTTACATTATCCTTCATTGCAATGACAGTTTTTATTTGTTTGGAACCTAATCCTTTCAGAATCTCCGTCCATTCCCACTCAGCCGAAAATTTCATCTGGTCAACAGTCCATGGTTTTGGTTTTCTAATAAAACAGTGGAACCAATATACTCAATAAAGGATTTTGCTTTTCTTCCATCTTTTTTTTTGTAAGTGTTGTTGGCATCAAATTGGTCAGTGAGCACACTGAAAACATTTTCTTTTTGTCCATGTGGATGTTAAATGAAGGTTCAAATGAATTCCACATTTAGGTTTTTGTTGCATTAACAAAGACTTTCCAAGTTTTCTGAAAATTGGGTTTGTAGAATTGCTGTAATGATATTTGCCTCTTTCTTGCTTTCTTCAGGGGAGGAACTCCAGGGAAAGATCAATGTGCGCAAGAACAAGAAGGACCCTCGCTCACTGTTGGTCACCTTTGACCTCCGGGACAGGAAGCAGACTTATAGCCTGCAGTGATGTCAACCATCACACAGTGCATCCAACAAATGTATTAATTGGCATTTAATGTATTCAAGCAGGTGGGAGAGGAAGAGATTAAAATCGGTTTTCATCTTTTCAAATGTTGGAATTGTGTTTATTCCTTTTAATAACTAAAAATATGTTATATACTCTATTTCTTCTTTTTGAATGACTTTATATAACCAAATGTCTGTATCGAACCCCATTTAACCAAATGGCATGTCTGATTTATGTTAATCAGTCATCATAGTCAGATCCCGTTATTCTTCATACACTTTTGTGTTGTACATTTGATTTTGAATTAAATTAACAAATTCCCGTTATTCTACACCCAATTACCCTTAAATATTTTTGTCTAGCTTTAATTTAAAAAAAGCTACTTTGCAGCATTTTCTTTCTCAAAATAATCTTAGATAAGTTTATACAAGCTCGATGATGCTGCTCTACCTGGACTAGCTTAGCCAGTTGTTAGCATTGTTACCTCAACTTTTTGTTTTGTTTCATTAATATGTCACCCAAGGTTTGTTCCTCTGTATTTGGTAATATTCATACACTTAACTTTCTGCCAGGTGTGGCAGAAGAAAAACGCTGATATCATGATACTGCCACCTCCATGCTTCATCAATGGGATGGTGGTCAAGAGGTGAACAGTATTGTGTTCGACAGGCGCGTCACTTAGAGTTTAAAGAATTTATCTCATGCCTCATCAGACACATCTGTTGTCACACTCAGTCCTCTGAATGTCATTTGACAAACCCCAGTTTGCTTTTTTTTTTTTTTAATTCTATTTAATCAGTGGTATTCACCAGCAGCACTTCCATGGTGCTGCTAGAAAAAATGAATGGACAGACGGAGAGTGCTGACTTCGTTTCTCATCCTCCATTTCTCTTGATGATTTCAAACTTGAGTTACTTGGACAACTTTGTTCAATACATTTCATTTGTGTCAATTTATACCTTACGATTACAGTGTCTTGCAAAAGTTATTCGGCCCCCTTGAACTTTTCAACCTTTTCCCACATTTCAGGCTTCAAACATAAAGATATAAAAATTTAAATTTTTTGTCAAGAATCAACAACTGGAACACAATCGTGAACTAGAGCGAAGTTTATTTGATATTTTAAGCTGTTAAATAAAAAACTGAAAAGTGGGGCGTGTAATATTATTCGGCCCACTTACGTTAATACTCTGTAGCGCCACCTTCTGCTTCAGTTCCAGCTCCAGTCTCTTGGGGTTTGTCTCTATCAGTTTAACACATCCAGAGACTAAATTCTTGTCCATTCTTCCTGTAAAACAGCTGGAGCTCAGTGAGGTTGGATGGAGAGCGTTTGTGAACAGCAGTCTTCAGCTCTTTCCACAGATTCTGGATTGGATTCAGGTCTGGACTTTGACTTGGCCGTTATAACACCTGAATACGTTTATTTATGAATCGTTCCATCGTAGATTTGTCTTCATATTTTGGATCATTGTCCTGTTGGAAGATAAATCTCCATCCCAGTCTCAGGTCTTCTGCAGACTCCAACAGGTTTTCTTCCAGAATGGTCCTGTATTTGGCTCCACCCATCTTCCCATCAGTTTTAACCATCTTCCCTGTCCCTGCTGAAGAAAAGCAGGCCCAAACCATGATGCTGCCACCACCATGTTTGACAGTGGGGATGGTGTGTTCAGGGTGATGAGCTGTGTTGCTTTTACTCCAAACATTGTTTTGCATTGTGGCCAAAAAGTTTGATTTTGGTTTCCTCTGACCAGAGCACCTTCTTCCACATGTTTGGTGTGTCTCCCAGGTGGTTTGTGGCAAACTTGAAACAAGACTTTTTATGGATATCTTTGAGAAATGGCTTTCTTCTTGCCACTCTTCCATAAAGGCCAGATTTGTCCAGTGTACGAATGATTGTTGTCCTCTGGACAGACTCTCCCACCTCAGCTGTAGATCAGTTCATCCAGAGTGATCATGGGCCTCTTGGCTGCATCTCTGATCAGTCTTCTCCTTGTTCCAGATGAAAGTTTAGAGGGACGGCCGGGTCTTGGTAGATTTGCAGTGGTCTGATACTCCTTCCATTTCAGTCTGATTGCTTGCTCAGAGCTCCTTGAGATGTTTAAAGCTTGGGAAATCTCTTTGTATCCAAATCCAGCTTTAAACTTCTCCACAACAGTATCTGGGACCTGCCTGGTGTGTTCCTTGGTCTCCATGATGCTCTCTGAGCTTTAAACAGAACCCTGAGACTATCACAGAGCAGGTGCATTTATACGGAGACTTGATTACACACAGGTGGATTCTATTGATCATCATCAGTCATTCAGGACAACATTGGATCATTCAGAGATCCTCACTGAACTTCTGGAGTCAGTTTGCTGCTCTGAAAGTAAAGGGGACCAATAATATTGCACACCCCACTTTTCAGTTTTTTTTGTATGTTAAAAAAGTTTAAAATATCCATTAAATTTTGTTCCACTTCATGATTGTGTCTCACTTGTTGTTGATTCTTGAAAAAAATTAAAATTTTATATCTTTATGTTTGAAGCCTGAAATGTGGCAAAAGGTTGAAAAGTTCAAGGGAGCCGAATACTTTTACAAGGCACTGTATTTCTTTGGACTTGATTGTTAGATATTTGTCCTGATATGCAGTAGGAATTATGGGACTTTGACTGAAATCATATATTATATGTAAATAAAGCTAAGTTTATTGAAATCCATTTAACAATGGGGAACTCCAGTGTTGGGTAACTCTCAAGGGCATTTATAGCAAACAAGTTAACAACGCTCAGATTATGAGATGCTGTGCCAAAGGGCATGAATTTTTTCGAAGGACTTTTCGTAACTTTGCAAATATTTATAACCTGTTTTCATTCTGTCATTCATTTTTGGAATGACAAGTGATGGGCCACATTCCTGTTTTTATGGATTTAAAATTGAAATCTGAATTATAAATGTGCAGATTCTTAAGTGATTATAACGTGAGGTGCTGAAAGTCTGTTTTTAAACTAGGGAAGTCCCATTATTAATATTGAATATTGGATACAATTTTGTCTGAATTGCTGAGGAGGATCTCTGACATTTGGGCAAATCCATGGTGCTGATCTATTACCTTCAGTTCTACATGTGTGATGCTCATATTTTTTGACAAACGCAGAAGCCCATTTATTCGCTAGGGGGTTCACATACTTTTTCTTGCCACAATATTTAATAATGGAAAAACTATTTAATTCAGTTATATCTATGTGACATTTTGCAATTTGTTTTACAAAGTTAGGAAATTAATGTCATGTTGAAGTCGAGCTGAAGCCATTAGTCTCTTCCACACATTAATTGTATCAAATCATTATTGGGCATCAGCAGATGTGCGAAGCCTGGAAGTGGGACTAAAAACGTAGGATCAGTACACACGTGGACAAAGTTGTTGGTACCCCTCAGTTAAAGAAGGAAAACCCACAATTCTCACTGAAATCACTTGAAACTTACAAAAGTAACAATAAATAAAAATTTATTGAAAATCAAATAATCAAAATCAGCCATCACTTTTGAATTGTTGATTAACATAATTATTTAAAAAAACAAACTAATGAAACAGGCCTGGACAAAAATGATGGTACTTCTATAAAAGATTGAAAACTATTTGACCAGAGTGACATGATTAACTCAGGTGTGTCCTTTAATTGACATCACAGGTGTTTCCAAACTCATAATCTGACTCATAATCAGTCAGTCTGCCTATTTAAAGGCAGACAAGTAGTCACTTTGCTGTTTGGTGAAAAGGTGTGTACCACACTGAACATGGACAACAGAAAGCGAAGGAGAGAATTGTTCCAGGATATCCGAAAAAAAATTATAGACAAACATCTTAAAGGTAAAGGCTATAAGACCATCTCTAAACAGCTTGAAGTTCCTGTGACAACAGTGGCTCATATTATTCAGAAGTTCAAGACCCACGGGACAGTAGCCAACCTCCCTGGACGTGGCCGCAAGAGGAAAATTGATGACAAATTGAAGAGACGGATCGTTCGAATTGTATCCAAAGAGCCCAGAACAACCTCCAAAGAAATTAAAGGTGAACTCCAAGGCCAAGGTACATCAGTGTCAGATCGCACCATTCGTCGTTGTTTGAGCCAAAGTGGACTTCATGGGAGACGACACCACTGCTGAAAAAAATCATAAAAAAGCGAGACTGGAATTTGCAAAAATGCATGTTGACAAGCCACAAAGCTTCTGGGAGAATGTCCTTTGGATAGATGAGACCAAACTGGAGCTTTTTGGTAAGGCACATCAACTCTATGTTCATAGACTCAAAAACCAAGCATACGAAGAAAAGAACACTGTCCCTACGGTGAAACATGGAGGAGGCTCAGTAATGTTCTGGAGCTGCTTTTGCTGCATCTGGCACAGGGTGTCTTGAATGTGTGCAAGGTAAAATGAAATCTGACGACTATCAAGGCATTCTGGAGAGAAATGTGCTGCCTAGTGTCAGAAAGCTTGGTCTCAGTCGCAGGTCAGGGGTCTTCCAACAGGACAACAATCCAAACACACAGCCAAAAACACCCAAGAATGGCTGAGAGAAAAGCGTTGGACTATTCTAAAGTGGCCTTCCATGAGCCCAGATCTGAATCCCATTGAACATCTGTGGAAGGAGCTGAAACATGCCATTTGGAGAAGACACCCATCAAACCTGAGACAACTGGAGCAGTTTGCTCATGAGGAGTGGGCCAAAATACCTGTTGACAGCTGCAGAACGCTCATTGACAAATACAGAAATCGTTTAATTGCAGTGATTGCCTCAAAAGGTTGTGCAACAAAATATTAAGTTATGGGTACCATCATTTTTGTCCAGCCCTATTTCATTAGTTTGTTTTTTTAAATAATTATGTTAATCAACAATTCAAAAGTGATGGCTGATTTTGATTATTTGATTTTCAATAAATTTTTATTTATTGTTACTTTTGTAAGTTTCAAGTGATTTCAGTGAGAATTGTGGGTATTTCCTTCTTTAACTGAGGGGTACCAACAATTTTGTCCACGTGTGTATGTCCATAGTTGAGCTCAGATTTGATTTCATAAATTAATACTTTCAAAGACCCAAACTCACACTCTCCAGCAGTGGTTCACATAATCCACCTCTGCCCAACCAAAATGTTCAACAAAGCAATAAAATCAAAACAAGGTGATCATTGTTTTTCCCTAGTATTTCTCTCATCTTATTACTGGATATAATAGGACAAAGCAAAGGGGATTTTGAGCTTTAAAAAGGCTAACCGAAGCCTCTTTATATACTTCATTGATCAGCTCTGCTTACAATTAAAGATTTCTTTCCTTCTGCATCTGAGATGATGAATCCTGAACTCTGAGTGTAGTTATTTGTGAGGGAGGGGGGCAGACTGTGGGGGTGACTGTCGGTCCTATTAGTCATTTTGACTGTTACATATTTTCATATTCCCACTGCTTCAGTGTCCTCTGCACCAGTACGTTAGCGCTGTAAGGTTTGCAGGCTACAATCAGCGTACAATCAAAACCAATAAGAAAAAGTGTCCACTGTACTGTAGTTATCTTAAATATGTCAACCATACTCCACTGCTTTTGAGTCGTCATGCTACTGTAACTCATTACAGTAGCATACAGCGATTTCATGGTTTTTTTTATTATTATAACAGTATGTAAGAGTAGATTTATTGTAATTTACTGTAAAAGATTAATGTAATTTACAGTAAAAGTAATAGTGTATATAGTAAAGGGCTTCTTATAAAACAAAATATTTCCTGATGTGCTCGTCCTCCCTTGAGTATACATTGACGTACCCTTCCATATGGACAAAAACTGAACTTTAAAAGACGGCAGGAGAGATGTGGTATTGTTTGTTTAGATATTAGAAAAGTTAGTGGTTTCAAAAGTTTTTATATTTTACTTTTAACATCCTGTCCATTTTCATTTTGTAAATACATTGTACTTATTCAAAAGGAAATTTGCATTATTATATAAAGTGTCAAACTGTTGATGTAAATTGGCAGTTTCCCTAAAAATTACATTTGTTTTTTAAGGCTCAGTACCCTTACATTCATTAAAATATCCACATGTTTAGAGATGTATAGGGTTATAGCTGCTTCCTGGTGCAGTTGTAACATGTACTGTAGGAACCCCTGGGATCATGATGATGAGGATGATGAGGATGAGGAGGATGACGCCTCTGGATGACCTCCTCCGCTGAATCGCAGCCTTCCAGTCGCTGGAAATGGATGTGACTTCTTATCAGTCGCGCGACAGGGCGAGTGATCAATTAATTACAGCAGCTCCTGTTATTAACGAGCGCCAGGAGACGCTTGACTCCCTCCCCCCCCCCTCCTCCTCCTCCTCCTCCTCCTCCACCCCCAGATCAGTATTTACTGAAGAATCCGGAGTGATAAGTTCAGTCCACAGACAATACTAAGCAGTTCGGAGTCAGGTGAATAGATTTGGATATTCCCGACATTTAAGAAGCCCGTGCCAGTGTGAGAGTGTGTCAGTGGTGGTGAGTGCGCGTGTTCAGCGGTCACTACAAGAGGAGAAGAAATCAATTATAATTATTCCCTGTTGACAATGCAATTAAAGCCGAGGCGGCGGCTAATAAACCCTCTTCTGCTTCTTATCTGGAGCGGAGATTTACAAGCGCAGAGCAGGATGACTGAAGGGCCCCGAGTGGGACAGAGTTCCCGCGCTGAGTGGGGTGTGGGGGGGGGGGGGGGGGGGACCCGCTCATCCACCCTTAGATCGGCGCAGGCGAAAAAGCATTTAACGAAAACGTTAAATTAATTACACTGAACAGAAACGAAAATAGGTTTTAAAATAAAAACAAAAACTAATGGAAGGCTGTGTTAGGCCTGTTTATAATTAATGTTTTTATATTAAATCAACGGACCTGGTGTAGGTAGCAAGAACGAGATGACCCGTAATTAACTTTTACGTGTTGTATGAATCTTGTAGGCTGCTTTCTCCCCGAAACCTTGTTTGTAATTGTTCGTATTTTTTTTTTTTAATTAGCCAAAACTAAAGCGTAGCTGCGGTTGCCTGGAAACGACGCAGGCAGCCATTTTCCTTCATTGATAGGACTGGCACGTGACGGCTACACACCCAACGACATTATATAGCTTATTCTTAACCATGTTAAGTCTTATTATTTGGGCTTTCCGTTTTCATTTATATTTGCGAACACCTCAAAAGTTTCACTGACCGCCAGTCAATTTTTTTTTTACGTTTTGGGCCAGGGTCTTATTTGTAATATGTCAAAATACAAATTATAATAATTAAAAACAAAATCGGACGTTTGCTTTGGTCTGCTTGTCTTTTAGATAATATTTATTTTGTTGTGTGTGCTGGTCTGCTTGTTGAAGGCTTGAAGATACAGGTGACAATTAAGTCGTTATTCCTAAGAAATAAGACAACTTTTTTCCTAAGAAGGCCTGCATCTTGTTAAAGTGACTATCTATGTATATAATATCTTTTCTTTATTACGGTACAAACAGAAGTGACATCATTAGAGGCAGACCAAGTAATTGGCTATTGAGTTATATTATCCACCATTTGTTTAATAGGCTATAGCAATACCCTATAATTCTGTCTAGAACTCAAGATAACATAAAATTAACCATAATATATTCAAAACAAAATGACAGTTCAAACAAAATTTTAGTAGGCTATCTCGTGTGACTTACCTTAAAACCAAAGCACAGATTTAACCCCTTTTAATGAGACTTTCCTACATAGCAATGGATTCCATTCTATTAAAGCTATTCAGTTTTTTTCTCTTTGTATCCTAAAGGGACTGGAAAATAAATGTAAACGTCATCAGAACTTTGACTGCATAACAAGGGGTACCTGGGACTTTTTCACACTAGCCACTGTATTTTGGAACCACTCCCTGGACTTGCATATGCATCATCCGTTTAAAGGAAGACTGGGACAATGGTGGCCTATATGCGCAATGCAGTGTTTTAGAGTCATCACTGTGGCCCACTTCCCCCCCATCCCCGTACAGCAGTGCTTCCAGTTCGGGCTCCAGTGGATGGCTCTGCCTCCTCCTGACACATGTGATTTCATTTAGAGGGCGAAAAGGGCTGTTGCTTGCGTAAGACTTTAACAAATGAGTAGCAGTAACAAGACCTTGCCAATGTTCTTTTTTTTTTTTTTTAACTTGATCCATTCTCCTATTAGTGACGTGGTATAGGGCCGTGTGGCGCCTCGCGTGCGCTGTGCGTAAAACCAGCCAAGTGGAAAAACTATTTATAGTACAGACCATTGTTAGCTCTTCCTTTACAGCAGCCAAACTACTTTCCGAAATTAAAATAAAGCGTGTGAATAGATTGATCAATGTTCAGTTTTAAATAACTTTATTCTTTGATAGAGGCCTATCAAACTTAGACACTTCTTCAACAAACAGGCCTGCATACAGTCTAGTTTATGCGTTCCAACGGCCTAACTGAGGAGGAGATAAAAGAAAAACGTTTGTCCATAAAATAGGGGCTGTATAAGAATGACTGTAACTGTATAACTCAAACTCAACTTAACACAATACAAATATTGCTGTATTAGACACTCAATACCAGCCCAAATTTGGAAATCTTTAAATCAAACAAGCTTTGTCTCATCATGTGGGATGTGTACGTGTACGTGTGTAACGCTTCCTTTACATCCCCAGAGACAAGTGTATTAATCAGCTTTGGAAATCTCCGTCCAGCGCTCACGCATGCAACGTGCGTAATCGGAAGACATGCAATTCACGCACGCACAAACTCGGCCCCTTCTGTTACCCCCTCCTTTAAAAATCCCAATCCAAGGCCAATGATTTATCAAACTCTTATTATCAAGAAAATGTCACGCGAAGGGCACCTTGCGCTTCTGCACTGACGCAAACTCCCGTCTTTCCCACAGAGCTATAGAAGGGCTTTGCACTTGCTGCTGTGCGCGGCGGAAACCAGTCCGCTTCCAGTCGTCTCTTTTTACAGCTGTTTCCAGCCTGTCACCGGAGTTCTGCAAAAGATGGTAAGGGCATTGAATATTTTTCTGTACATTTCACCTGCGATCTTAAGAATATTATTGTTGTTTTTTTTTTAAACAATTTTCGTGTCATTTTGAGACTTTTTAAAGGCAGTTTTTGGACGTTGAGGTAGCTGTCCGTGGTGCTGAAATGCTGCCATGAAAAACTTTACTCACTGTTCTGTCTCCATTCAGTCTGTAAAGGTGCATGATCTGGCTTTTTAAATTCTGGAAGACTTTGATTTTTACATAGCTGATCCTCATTCCTTTATTTACGTTTAATCATTTTAATAAGACTTGAAGAAATTAAAAAAAATGAAGAAAAGAAAAGTGGTTATTTCCTAACCATTAAGAACACGCCTAGAAGCAGTAATCGTTTAGTATTTCTTTAGGGTGTAGTTTTTTTTAAGGATATGGATGGTTTTCCGGTTGCTTTCCCGCCCCTTTCTAAGTACAATATCAGAGTCATTTTTAATCCCTCCGCACCGGGTCTGCTGTAACGCCGGTGATCTTGCATGCCTGCAGGGGGAACAGATCAGGGGGACCTGGAGCAGCTTGTCAATTGCCTATAAAAATCAGTGGATGTGTGTGGCTGAATGACATGGGGGTGAAATGGGGCGTAAAATTAAAGAATCTTGCAGAAACTGGAGAAACCAAGCAACCCCCCTCCCTCCAACACACACACAAATACCCCGTATTCATACACCAGCACCCCGGTAGAAGCGATCTAAAACTGTAGTGCAGCCACGAAGAACGAGGGCTGCAGTAGCAAAAGTGCAGAAAAATGATCTAGGAGTTTTAGTCCCAGGATGGAGATGGGCTGCAGCAGCCTCTCAGATCCTTGTTTTCTCCTCTTTTTGAGTCGTTAATTTGTCATTTCCATGTTCCAGGATCTCTCTGAGCAGAGAGACATGGCCAAGCAACTGGCCAGCGCTCCCACCGGCTACATCCCGGTGCAGCAGCCAGAAGGAGCCGCGGGATTTACAGCAAACAAACCGGACAACACGGTCGGGAGCACGAAGCCCGCCCCGCACCATCACCCGGTGCCACAGCCGCAGCAGCCTCCTTGCAATGAGACCAAAACTTTTTGTCCTTCGGAGAATCAACCGGGAGAACCGGACGCCAACAAAGCATACGGGACGTTTAAACGCACCCCGCCGCCGGTCCCTGGCTCTGTGGCCGTTAACTCGGCACCGGGGAAGGATTCGGTCGGGGGATCCGCTCAGTACGGCGACCCGCTCCGGGCCACCGCGGAGCAGAACAACACGGCGAGTAACTGGACGGCCATGAGCCAGACCACCATCATACTGGGAACAGATGGGAACACGTCTGTTCAGCCCGGGACCGTGGCAGGGGTAAGTCAGATAAATGAACCGTGTCTTGGAGGCAGCTGCTGTGGACATGTTTCTGCGCCTCAGTGACTTAAAATAATAACAAAAACCCTACAGGATTTACCTGCCGCCTCCTGGTAGGGAAGGTTCAGAGCCTTGGAAGAGCCATCGGTGCTGCTGGTTCAGTCTGTAGAGCTGAGGCGGATGGCAGCTGCTCTCATTTGTATCCTACAACTTTCCACCCCAGTTATAGGATGCATATGACTTCATTATATATTATATATTATATATATATATATATATATATATATATTATATATATATATATGTGGTCACTTAAGCAGACAATAACAAAAATTGGGATTTATTTTGGAATATTTGGCATTTTTATATTCAATCAAGGGTTAAGAAGGAGCCATATTGAGCCCCCAAAAAACAAACAAACAAACAAAAAAAAACCTCTTGGAATCTGTGCTAAACTGAGCTATGGGCTGTTAAGGTTTCCAGAAAGCTAAACTTCAGTGGGGAGTTTCATAGAGACTGGCCAGTTGTCGTGGCTTAAACCTGTACAATAGAGCCATCTGGGTAAAGGTTGATGTACGAAAGAATAGTTTGGACTTTTCTTCAGGCTATTTTGGGTGGACATTGACTTGATTCCCCATTCTGGAAGGCGTTTGGTTCCCCCCCCATACCTTTAGCATCAAAACTTTCACCCCAGTTTCATCTGCTAAATATATATATATGGGAACTAAACTGAGTTACTATCTATCTGTCAGTTGCTGAAGTTTGTTACTATAGAATGTTTTGGAATCCAAACCCATCTTGTTGAAGCAGAGTCAGTATTGTAAAGAGTGTTTTCCTCTCGCGGGATTTTCGGTGCTCCCGCTCCCAGCAGGCTTACATGGTATGGCCCAGACGCCCAGGTATTTCCCCGTGATGTTCAGAGCTGCGCACGAGGCTGCGGGTTGGTTCCGTTCCCTCTGAGGACACCCCTCACGCTCATATCCGCTGCGGCTCTTTTACCAATCTAAATGTTCCTGAAGTCTGTTTTATGAATGTGCTTGTGATCCTGCTGTGCTGGTGTAATTACAGCTGAATTTTGAGTTTTAATTTCAAGCAGTTTGGTGGCAATAATGGGTTTAGAGCTTATATGAAGTATTGACTTTTGTCAAACGCTGATGCCAAAAGAAAACAATAAAAAAATAGAGTTTGTGTATTTATTGTCCATGAGAGTGAAAAACACTTTATATTCACTGACAGGATGTTTTGGCATCAATGAATCAATATAAAACGAGTTTTCCTTGTTTCAGTATTAAAAATTGGAGAGACGAATTTTTCAGTCGATTATGAAATTGTTTTTTTCTGTACAAAAAAACTTGAAGAGAAAATGCGTTTCTTAAAAAGTGAGGCATTTTGTGGTTGTTGCTTTTTGTTCAGAGGATAAAGCGGTACAATAAATGGATTGTAGGATATTTCTTGTTCTTTTTCTTATGTACTACTCATCAAATCCTGACATTCAGGCCCAAGGGAGATTTATTACAAGGTTTTTTTTTTTAAATTTAGTTTTATTTATCCATTTTTATTTTATCTTTTTGTTTTTATTTCTTTATTCGTTTGGCCATTTCCAGTGTTGAGTCTTGAATGACTGATCTGGGGCTTTTATTTTAGAGAATTATTATTAATGTCGTTGTCATTTTTCTTCAGACTGATGATGACGACGATGGGGGAGATGAGAATAAGGCCAGAGGAAACTGGTCCAACAAGATGGATTTTATTCTGTCCATGGTTGGCTATGCGGTGGGACTGGGAAACGTGTGGAGGTTTCCTTATCTTGCCTTCCAAAATGGAGGAGGTGAGAGCTCTGGCTGGGTGGCTTAATTTCCTGACAGAGAGGAAAAAAAGTTCAGTAAAGTAACAGTCTGGTCAGAGTTTTGATCATTCCATGTTGCTTCTTTTAATTTTTTAATACATATATATCAAAACTGTATACCAAATTGTTAAATTGGGGATTTTTTTTTTAATCAGTGGTTTTAATTAAAAAAAAAAAAAAGGGAGGGGGCGTGAGGGGCAAAAATGTAATATAAAAATATTCGCATTATTACGTTGTCAGATAAAACATTCAGTTGCTGTAATTTAATAATAGTAGTAGTAATGATAAATTGTTCAAACATATTAGAAAGCAGTTAATTATCATGGATCATTAAGCGAAATAATATTTTTTTTGATGTCAAAGTTTGAATGTTAATTCTGGTATGTCCGCTCCCGCTGCGTAAAATCCTTCCAGGCGCGTTTTTGATCCCCTACTTGACGATGCTGGGCATCGCCGGGATCCCCATCTTCCTACTGGAGGTTTCCCTGGGCCAGTTTGCCAGCCAGGGGCCCGTCTCAGTCTGGAAGTGCATCCCAGCTCTGCAAGGTAAACTACTACCACCGACCAACCAAAAACAATACTCAGAAATACCTCACATTTCTTCTCACCACGACCTCTCCACTTTCCTTCAGAGTAATTGTTATATTTCGTCTCATTTATTTATTTTAGGTTGCGGGATTGCCATGTTGATTATATCTGTCTTGATAGCCATATACTATAATATTATAATGTGCTGGACACTGTACTACCTGTTCGCTTCGTTGAAGGGCTCACTGCCATGGGCCAACTGTAAGAATGAGTGGAACACGGTGGAATGTAAGGACAAAGACATGCTGCTGTTAGGTAAGACACACACACCTCCAAACTCTCTCTCTCACACACACACACACTAAAAACACCTCTCTCTCTCTCTCTCTCTCCACAATGCGCAATGCGTCATGACTCCCCCAGCTGAGGTGTCCTGCAGTGTAATAATCCTGACCTGCCATCTCTGCGGTGTTTCACTCACCAGCAGTTTTGGAGCAACTCATTCATCAGTTTGAGGCATTTCTAATTATACAGGCCAACGCTAACGCGGAAGGGTGGCCTCGTGACAGATTACCCATGAAATACCCATAAAATCAAACCCTTATGTACATTTTCGATTTCCTCTTTTTCCTCCATGTGGAAAATGTCAGACTATGGTCGTGTTTTCCTCGACCGTACGACTCATTTTTTCCTATTTTTTTTAGAGGGTTTTCAATAAAACTGCACGTAAAATGGCATTGTGCCTTCACGAAAAATACTAAAGCGGGGACTCTGAGGCGCTTTGTGTCGGATAAAAATCGAAATAGGGTTCATTTTGTTTAATATTTGTCTTTAGGGGTTTTGTGAATTCAGCACAAAAAGTGCTTGCTTGACAAATCTACTGTACAGTCTGAGCTGCTGCAGTGCTGCAGTGAGCCCCACACTGACCCCTGCTGGCCGCAGCGGGAACTGCAGCCACATTCAGCACTGGCCTCTATCTACAGACTTTATGGCAAAATTAAAACTCAAATTACTTATATGATTTATTATTAATGTTATTGCTTTGTTAAAATGTTTGTTAAATAAATTCGTGAATTTGATAATACTTTATGTCTACATTTAATAGTTGTTTGGTGGGCAGGATTGTCAGTAAGGTGCACAAGCCTTGAGAATAAATATGCATCCAACATTATCAGCCCTGGTTTTATCTACGCTGTATTATAACTGAAATTCAAAATTACATTTTGGTTTTCTGCAACGAGATTCATGTGTTATTTTGTTCACTTCGTCATGTTACTGCAAAATTAGTTTAGTCACTGAGTGGATGTGCTATTTTTGGGAAATATAAAAATGCAACACTGACATATTTTCAGTCTTACATGTATCCAAAATTAGAAAGATTAGTGACATTGAAAAGCTGAAGCAATCATTTTAACTGCTTTGCATTAAAACTGAAGCAAAGTAGCTTTTCTTGTGTTTTCTGTACATAGTATGTAGAATGAGGAATAAAGATATTTATGTCCTTTTTGTGATGCGGTGGATCTTAAAGAAGAACTTGCTAATATAGATGGATCTCCTTGCCTTTGAGCCTCCACACTGCTGCCTCCCTGGTGCAGCAGCCTCCTTTCAGGCCTCTTTTCTGTAAAGCAGATCCATCTGTTTAGTCCTAGAAGCCTGAGCAGACAGTGAATTCAGCCCCTGAGCACCACTCTGTCAGTCTCCTGCAGCTTCACATGTGTTGGTTTCTGATTTGAACAGACACATGCATCCTGAGGGACAGAAACACCGTCTCAGTTAGGAACTCCACTTTCTGTCTGTCTGCAAATGCTGCGGGAAACCTGACAAAGCTGCTCAACATGACCATGGATGGCAACAAGACCTATGTCAGCCCCAGTGAAGAATACTTCAAGTAAGTTCATCTCTCTGCTAATGTAGTTTCAAGCAGCAGCATTACAAGTTCTGATACAAACACAATTAGAACTGTCCTGTTTAGTTTGGACAAGCATTGTCTCGGCTATTTAATCCAGCTGAGGAATAAAAACAGATTTTATTTGTTTCTCATGCACTTATTTGCTTTCTATGGCCTTAAATGCCCCCAAAAGATCATGAATACTAAATCATAAAGTGTGCCTCTGTAAAACATGTTGTGAGCAACATTAAAGCATGAAAAAGGAAATAAACTGAATGAGTTGATTTATCTGGGAAATGTGTTGAAATAATTTAATAGACTAAATGGCTACATCTCTATATCTTACCTATATTGCGCAGTGTTTCGCTGTTTCACCGATATATAACCACATCTGCAGGTACAATGTGCTGCATATTTCCAAAGGGATTGAATATCCAGGAGACATCCGCTGGCCTCTGGCAGGCTGCCTCTTCCTGGCCTGGATCATCGTCTACGCTTCTTTAGCCAAAGGAATCAAGTCATCAGGAAAGGTAAGAAAACACAGAAACAGATCTTCTGATCTCCACCAGGCCACCCAGTTTTTTTTTTTTTTTTTCCAGTTCCACTGAGAGAAATTGAACTGACAAGACAGACCATGGTGTTGTCTCTCCACTAATAACTGATGCTGCTCAAGGGATTTGACTGAATTTGTCAGTTCAACTCATATTTACGTTGCCTTCTTGCTTACTTCCCATTATGCTTCTGAGCTTGTAGATCAGCAAAATTCCACCTGGACTGCAGCCTTCTCATGGTCAGGGAGCCTGCATTACTAGTGACCCCTGGAGCTATGACCGAGGAGGTTATATCTCCTGGTGTAGGAGTGCTCCTGCTGGGCAGGTCGAAGGCACAGATGAGGCTATGAGCAAATCTTGCTCCTCCAGGCTGGGTTTGTGCACAGGGCTAAAAACTCTGTCCATCAGAACTAACTCGTTGCACAAACAAAGAACTTATTTGCCCACATAAAATATTGTTAAACCCTAACTCCATCCGTAAAAGTAATTTCTTTTTTTTTTAGAATTGATAAAGTATTGTCATTGAATTTAAAACTGAATTGAACTGAATTGATGAGGAAATGAAATCAAATTTTTTTTTTTTTACCTCATAGGCCTCATATTTTTTTTTCTGCACAATGTATTTTCTCAAATAAGAAAAAATACTTAAAATATAAAAGAAGGTCATCACACTGTATGAAGGAAAACTTGGTAACATACTTTTTAAAGTGGTAAAAACGATGTTCTAAGAAGTGTAGATATGACAAGTTTTGAATATGACAAGGCACAAAAAGAACGTTTTTCACTGGTGAGGACTCTGCCAAGCCTTGGTACAATCTATTTATTTAATAATTCAATGTATTACCCATTAAGACCATCAAGACTTCAAACCTCTCACTTACAGTGGGATTTCTCAGTATATTTTAAGGAAAATTGTCTTGATTTAAAGCAGAATTGAACGAGATGTTGCTTTCGCTCATACCTCACCTGTCCACCACCAAGTTTCATGAAGTTCATCTCTGTAGTTTTTGCATAATTGTGCTGATAAACAGAAAGCAGACGTTGGTGAGAAACCGTGAAATAGAAACAGTTGAGGCGGATCTCTTGCATCGTGCTGCTCTCTGCTGGACACAGAGATGTGTTGCAATACAGTAAACGTTAGCGGAGCTTGGAGCCTGGTGACCTGCTGATGGGCTTTTTGTTACAGGAATTGTGTAATTTCTTGAAATGTAAAGTTTCATTTCTTGACTGAAATCAATGTGTCATAAATACTGGATTTCACTGTGATTTTGTGTTAATAATTTCAAAAGATTAACTTTTTCACACTGTAAAGTAATTTTTTTTTTCTTTCTTTTTAATAGGAAAAGTTAAGACACACAGAAACCTCAAATTAAGCTCCTTTAACATGACATGACATGAAATTAATTGAAGCTGTTTAATTAATAATGACATTCTTCTGTGTTTTCCCTCTCTTGTGCTTCCTTATCCAACCCTCTCACTGCTCAGGTTGTTTATTTCACAGCCACATTTCCATATGTGGTGCTGGTCATCCTTCTAATCAGAGGAGTGACCCTCCCTGGCGCCGGCGATGGCATCCTTTACTTTATTACACCAAAATGGGAGAAACTTAATGATGCAAAGGTAAATGTCGTATGTTCATTAACACCATGCGCGATGTTCAGGCACCACAATCATGTTCCAGTCTTCCTTCACAAGCACTGCTCTTCTGCCCTTCTTGAGGTGTGGAAAGACGCAGCCACTCAGATCTTCTTTTCTCTGTCAGCTGCATGGGGAGGCCTCATCACGCTCTCATCCTACAATAAGTTCCACAATAACTGCTACAGGTAAACACTCAAAAGGTAAACTATGCTTTTGTCAGACAAATTTAAACCGCCACCACAGATGCATGAGGTTGTGTCTGTATGTCTGGTAGCTGTGTCAGCAATAAATACCATTCCAGCAGCCACAACTGAGTGTTTTAAACCACTCAAAAAGAAATATAGTTGTCAAGCTCCGACTTCGCACAGTTTTTCATTCTGCCAGCAGATGGCACTGTTGGGCCCGTTGTCTTTGTTGATGTTGCAGAGCAGTGTCCTGTGTCTTAGAGAAGAGCATGCGTTACACGTTTTACGTTTCACGTTTTAAATATTGCATCCTTATTGTAGGCACAAGAAAGTCTCTGATCACATTGCCACCTCCTCTTCTTCCTCTTTGTGCTTGCAGGGATACCATTATTGTGACTTGTACAAACAGCGCTACCAGCATATTTGCTGGATTTGTCATCTTCTCTGTGATTGGTTTCATGGCTCATGAGTTGAAAGTACCAATAGAGAAGGTGGCAGATGAGGGTAAGATAACCAAGCCCAGCGGTAGACGCAGATCAACACTGCACAGTGAAACACACCTTAACAAGTCTCATCTTTTTGCTAGCTGTGGAGTATGTGCATCCTCATTCGTACACAAAACAGTATATTCATATATGTGTGTGTTTGTGTGTATCAGGTCCAGGCATAGCATTTGTGGTGTATCCAGAGGCTCTGACCAGACTTCCTCTGTCTCCTTTCTGGGCAATCATCTTCTTCCTCATGCTCCTGACTCTTGGACTAGATACCATGGTAACCATTGCTCCTCTTCTATGTCTGTACTGTTGTCTGTTCCCAAAGGCTTAAATCAAAGCCACTTGGATTTCTTTTTCTTGATCCTTAAATATATTTCATCTTTCATCCAAAAGGTTTCCTTAGAACAAACTAACTGATGAAGAATTTCAGGACTTATTCTCTGTCAAAGTTGCATGTAAATCACTGACTCTGCTGTCCCTACTATGGTTCGTTATTTTGCCAACCACACACTGTTTACCTGGTCAGCACATGAGATGTTATGGTCACATGAATCATAAAACCCCATGGGTAGTAGATTCATTCTGGATTATAAATGGATAAATTAAGCCTCAATCCTACTCCTGCGTTCAGTGTTGGTTTTTCCCATTGGACATAAACGGCTTCTTTAAGTCCTCGCTCAGCTAATCTGTCTTCTCTGTCTGGAGTATGTACATCACTGTACTATCCTCGACCCTGGAGATACAGGTGAGCTGCTGAAATTTGACCTGATAAAGCTGTCTCTCCTGTGTTGTGCTCACACTTTGAGTCATGTGACTCACATCTCACATTGTGGCTCAGGTACACAAAAGACCTTAATGCTGTCCTTCTGAAAATAGTGGGGCGCGACCCCTTGGGGGTTGCGTGTGACCCTGGGGAACATTTTTTTTTTTTGGTTGTTGTTATTGTTTTTTTTTTTTTTTCAATGGAATAAAGTGTAATTGCACACATACTACAGTGGGGGGCAGCGTCGCTCTCATTGTCACAATGTGCAGAGGGAGTATTAGCTAAATTGTGTTGTTTTTTTTTTTTTTTTGTTTTTTGTTTTTTTTTTCACTACCGGGACATGCGCACACACAGCCAAGAGCAGGAGATATGAAGTGAACAAACTTCAAGAGACACCATGGAAATATATTTAACCGGCATGCAGTGGCGGCTGGTGAAAAAAAATCTTGGTGGGGCTGGTGTGCCAACATTTTTCCCTGCCTAATCTAGCATAAGCATTAAAATGAACAGTTGGAAAATGACAACAGGTCCACAATAATAATTGAATTTCAGTTTCCAGTTTCACATAAGAAGTAACAATTTACAGCTATATTAGACTTTATGCTATCAAATACTATACAATCAAGGGGTAAATTGTCCCTCCAGAAGGATGCTGTGCAGCCTCTCCAATAAGGACACCAGCTGTTGAATCCGCACAGCTGTTGGGTAGCTTGATGAATCAATAGAACCGCTCCTGTATATTGTTGGGTCCATCAATGTACCTCAGTACCAGGACTAGCTGACATCATGTCCCCACATTGCTTATTCAAAAGCACCACAAAATTTAACACAACTGATTATCTTGGATAAAATATTACATTTTCTATCTACCTCTTCATTGTGCCTTCTTTCAGTAATGTGGTGCCCATTATGTAGCTGCGGTGCTATGCTAATCTTTCCGAGCACAGCTAGCTTTACGCAGTTTTCCATGGGAACTTTGGATCTCTCATGTTTCTTGATCCGTTCAAAGAGGAGCTTTAAGTCAGTTAGTCCAGTCTTTGTCCAAGTCCAATCACATCTGTCACTTCTGAAGAGGATACAGGGAAACAGAAAAGTGCATTAGCTGCTCCACAACCTGCCAGCCACGTCTCAGGGTTGAACCAGCTCTGGCAAAAACTCTGTATGTACGATTTACCTTTCTCCTTCGTTTACTGGTAAATGTTAATTTCAGGCATGTTCGGGTCCCAGCTCCTTAACGAGAAAAATTTCCTCCGTCATCCGTCTCGTAAAAGGGTACATTAATAATGATTTCACCGAATTTGGTGGAAGCTGCTCTTGAACTCCAGTTGTCACCGCCATCGCCATCTCTCTTCCTCGTCGCCGTATTTTTTTTTTCTCCGACGTAGGACAGAGTCTGAGAGTCGCTCTACGAAATAAGACTACCGCTGGCCCTTCACGTAGCTCTAGCTCATAAACCTTCACACATTTTACGTAGCAGTTGGGGCTACATTTCCAGCGCCCCATCGCCATTAAATTTGGTGACGTTGATAGGCCAATTATCAGTCATTTTTACCTAGCAACCATAACCGGATTGGCTATTTAGCTGCAGGTCAGGGGCGCTTTGCCGAGTGCCCCGTGAGAGAATGACGCACTGTAGGTCGGTGGAAATTCACTGTTTAATGAGTGTCAGTTGGTGGAAATGTTATTTAAATTATTTAAATCACATGTAGGCACACAGATACTATTAAGTAAATCTGATGCTGATCAAAAAAATAAATAAAAATAAAATAGAATAAATATTTTTCCCCTCCACAGCTGGTGGGGCAGAGCCCCAGCGCCCCCTATGGGCCAGCCGCCTCTGCCGGGATGAATAGAAAGGTGGAGAGAGATGGAGATAATGAGACAAACGAAAGTCAGCAGAAAGTTAAGACGGGGAAATATGACGATGCTGTTGTAGCGCTTGGCTCCCCTGTGACTACGGTGGGATTAATGCACTTTATATCTTTACAGACTAAAAAACAATGTTAATGAAGTTATTCTTTGTTATAAGTTGATCTCTATTTCTTTGTTTTTGTTTCCCTTAATGTTCATTAGGATACATTGTTATGCAGAGGTGCACTTATAACAGTTTTATGGACAAATGATACCTATTTATAGTCAGAGTGGAGAGGCCAAATGCTTTTTCTTCTTCCTGGGAGGGAGGGATGGGGAAAATAATTGAGAAGCACTGCCTTAATGACCTACAGGAGAAACAGAAGGGTGATTTATGTGTGACTTCAACAGCTTATGAGCATGAAACTCACCACCAGTCAGTTTACATTGATAAGGTTGAAAGATGAAAACATCTTTAAGAACTTTAAAGAAATCCAGTTGCCTTCTGTTGAAGCCTTTGAGAATTACAATGACCTGGATGACTAAAAACCTACAACAGTATATGGTATGTCTTCACTTCACATATTCGTAAGTGAGTAGCAAGTTTAAAGTTAAATGAAATATGAGAGGAAAAGTTCTGTGTCTGAGTACAGGATTTGACTTACCCAACAACCTCTGTAGCAAGACAAGAAATTAACCTCATGGGCTTTTCTTTGTCCTTTTTTTTTTTAAATGCTGGCCACTTGGGGGCAGAAGAACTTTACAGAACCCAGTCACACAACTCAGGGCTCTGAGGAAGTAGGGGTATTATTAAACGGATGAAAAAAAGTCACATCCTTTCAAGAATTTTGATCAAATGGATGGATGGACAGAGAGTTTTTAGGAACTCAGGAATGGAGAATCTGACTTTTATGTGAGTCTGTCAAAGTGAAACTAGAAGTTTTCAAAGACTGATTACAAAAAAGAAAAATGATTTAAAAAAAGCATTAGGTGTTTTATCCCAGTGGAGACACAGAAGAAATATTATGCCATTACCTCTGCTGATAATTTATAGCTATAAAAAAATGAAAAGAAAAAGCCATAAAACCTTATATTAAGGAGGTGTGGGACATGTCTCACCTTTGCTTGCATAAAAATACTCCAGAGGGTGTTCTCTGCTAAACATCATCATTTCTGTCCTTAACAGTATGAAACTTTAACCGAGTTTTATCTTATATTTAGAAACATCAAAAACACCTAGTTTTAATATCAAGTCACTTGAGGCTTTGTTTGGATAACATATAAGCAGAGGTGTTTTGTTCAAAAGTAATGTGTAAAATCCCCCAGTTTTGGTTCAGTCTCTGACTAGCAGAGTCTGTCACCGGGACCAGCTCTCCATCCTACGGGTAAGAAGTTGCGGTCTAGGAGAGGTTCCTCACTAGATTTCCTCAACTTATTTAAGCTGGTGTCGAGAAGATACGCCTAGCTCTCACTGCCTACTTCCAAACGTATGCCCCGCTCACTCCAATAACTGTCCTTCAGAGGAATAGCCGGGTGGCTCGAAGTCCAGCTATCGGTCACGTCTGTTAACGGCAGCTCTTCTCTCACGATCTGGGCTCTTGTTACAGGCTAGGAAACTTTAGCGGCTCGGACAGCGAGCCTCAGGGACAATTTGACAAAAATGTGGCTAAAATAACCCATAAGAACCTGTGTGTTAGTGCAGAGGCATAAACAAGTCTTCAAAATTCTGAATACAGATGTAATGTCCACAACGACGTCTTATGACAGTTTTTATATTTATTAAAGCAGATTAGCAAGGTTAAGCAACAGCATTGATTGGTTATACAATTTATAATTCTAAAAAGGCAAATTAAAGCTGTGGCTTACTGATCAGTTCATCTGGTTGGTCAAGGACAGGCTGAGAGACACACGTGGCCATCATGCGTTTTCAAGGCCGCTGGCAGGGAGGGAGAGAGAGAGCTCAAACGATCAGATCCTGCAGGTATGCTGATCCGGCCCCTCCTCCTTGCTAGCGGTGAGCTAGGCTAACCAAAAAGGCTCCAATTATTCCTTCAAGAATTGGGAAAAAATTCGTAGATCCTGTTCCAAGCGTCTTTCTGTCTTCTTTTCTTGAAGTAATTCCTTCCAGTTAATCCTCCAGATGGGGGTTGCTCGTCCAGGTTTCAGCTAGTCCTTCTTCGTCTGAAAATCGCTCCAGGAATCCACCCAGAGTCCTTCTGCCTTCTCTTTTTATGCGCTCTCTCTCTCCTTGCTCGCCCCGCACCAGCCTTCATCTGATTGGTTCTCTCACCTTTGCATATGCATACATAATTTCCCTCAAACTTCACATGACACTTCTGATTGGTTATTCACATATACAGAGGCGTGCATAATTTTACATAATCCCGATTACATCATTCATATTCCACAGGCCCTGTCCCCCAATGACTTCATATGTTTACAGCATGACATCTTCCCTATCACCAGTCCAAGGCCACCTTGTTTTTCTTGGCTATACCGCTCGTTAAGCTAAAGCTTATCAGCTAACGCTAACCCTTTTCTAACGATCTACATACCAACGTATGTTCCAACGTTACATTAACTGATTGATTGATTGGTTCGTGTTTAATAACAGAATTCAGTAAATGATCTGCCACTTAGCCAAGGCCACTTCTGAGCTGAGCGGATGACATCGTCATTTGACCCAGACACCTGGTCCCAGTGTTGTGTATGGCGAAGTAACTTATGTTTACACTTACGCCCTCTCTCCTGCCCTGTTGACATTCCAGAGAGGAACATGCGCTCCGCTCTGTCTCTGTCCGTTTTTGACCCAACAAAAATAAGTTTTCCCCTTTAACATACACTATGTTAAAAATTAAAAATTACTAATACATTTTGTTTCTGATCACACCCACATTTCATACATTTCATTGATTAGGAATTGCTTACAAATCACGTAAATCACCTCTCCTTCTGTTACTTCACTTGTTTAGACTAGTTACCGGCTCGTGCTTACATTACCTCACCCGCGGCTGCTATCTCCTACTCCTGTTTTGATAAACATATGGGTTGTTTTCATTTTTCACTGGGTACACAGTGACCCACAGCAGCTTACCTCAGCCTGCTGACAGCACAGACGCACAGTGTCTTGATCCAACGAGAAATAAATCATAGATTTAATAATACATCTTTCTGATCATTGAATAATGTGATTACAAATCACATTAATTACCACTCTTCTGTTAATCCACTACATTATATCAGTAAAATCTCATCAACAAAGCTTGGATAATTCCAACTTCACCTGGGTCACTTGACAAATGTTAAGCCTTAGATCACAGCAAGGGGGGGTCAGTAAAGAGTGCCACTGATTAGTTTGCATTTCTTGAAATATATAAAAAAAAAATGTTCAGTTGTAGCTGCCGCCAAGTTTGCTCAGCCTGTAAAACCTTTTTTTTTAACAAAGGTCTGCCAGACACTCTTGGTTTTTGTTTGCTCTGAAGTAACACTCAACATTGGCAGCACCATTAGTGATGTACAAACATGGCAAGCATTGACCCAAATTCCCCACCTGCTGCGACTGAGTTCAGCTGAAGTGCTGCAGCCCTCCAGGCAGCTGAGCAGAGCTCGTTGGTCTGATTAGAGAGAACAACATCATGTTGACCTGAAAGTTTTGGAACAACAGCAGTGAAGTTAATCTAACAATGCAAGTATATTATATGTTTCTGCAGACATCATCAAGCATCATCTCGATGCTCTTAAGTTTTATATATATATATATACATACTTCCTTTTTTGTGACTAATAGATTAAACTGGAGAGATTTTCATAATGGATAATGTTCAAAAAAAAGTTTGCAACTATGGAGCTTAATGGTCCAATTTGAAATGTGAAAAATCTCTGCAGCCCACCCAAACCTTTAATCACAACTGTATCAATATACAGGACTAGAAGCTGTGTTCCAATATTAATGTAAGGGGTCAACAAATAAGGTTCACACACTTTGGGAACACTCTAGTGTAATAATTTTACTCAACACTGTTGAGCTGTTGTCAATTTCTAAATTTAAAAGACAGTTTGTAATTGGAAATGTTTCAATATTTTTGACAAAATTGCAAAGGCCCCTAAATTATTAACATAAGGCCAGGAAAAATAAAAATATTGGGCGGTATGAAAAATTACACATTCTGTCCTCCATCACCAGGGTTATTAAACCAAAGCACCAATGAGTTCCTTTCCCTTATAAAAACTCTAACTGCTTTAAATCTTTAAAATAAATAAATAAATCCAACCAGACATGTTAAGCAACAGCTTACACAAATGAGTTTTATTTACACACAAGCATAAAATAAGTTTAAATGTAAAACAAAGAGATGCACATTTAAAGTGGGTTGTGATCAGCTGACATCACTTCTGTACTAGATTAGATATCTGTTCAATTAAAAGGCAAATAACAAGCTTTTTATGACTTTCAAAGGTTCAGCATTGTCTTAAACAGTCATATACCCAGATTTCAGGCCATCTAGCTGTAATTTGAGGAGGTGCATGGTTGATTAAACACTAAATTAAAGCTTTGAAAGAGCAGTAATGCAAGGGAGTTTCAGTTACTGTGCATATTAGCTCAGTTAAACTTAAGTCAAGCAAACACTTCAGTCTCTGGGCTCTTTTTAAACTCCGAAGCATCTCCAGGTATGATCCTAATCAAACAAATCCACGTGCATCGTGATGCTCCTGAGGTGAGCAGTGGAGCAGAGGGCACAGTGGCGCATTAAGACAAAAGTCAACAGCAACACTAAATGATGTTACTTTGCCTTGGCAGCAGCTGCTCGTAGGGGAGGGCTAGCAACTTCATTTTAGGAGGCATCTCGGCGGTAATAGGCTTGGGATGCTGACAGGAAATTAGTTTTGAGAGCACGGGAGGAAAGAGAGGAGCTGGGAAGTGGCAGATAGCTCAGCGCCGGCACATTTCTGCTGTGTTCTCATGCTCACATGACAGCAACCTCTCTCTGTTTGCCTGTTTCTATATTCATCCAAGTATCTCCTCTGGGTTCAGAGCTGCTTTTTAGCATCCTGCCACATTTGCTGTTCCACCTGTTAGGTATCTTCACTACAAAATGAATCAGGATTAGGTAAATGTTCTTCTTAATCATTTGAGAAACAATTCAGTCTTCGAAAAAAAGTGCTTTTTGGACAAACTGAATACAGATGCCCCAGAGCAGAGAGGTTTCACAGCATTATGTTTCATCCTAAATGGACAAAATTGACTTCTCCTCTTTTATTCAAGCTAATCAGCCCAACAAAAGCTGCAGGAAGCTTTGAAGTCATTTGATGCTCTTGTTTCAACCTTGTTGCAGCTTTTCTTTGATCATTTCTCTTTGCACTTTTTTCTTTTTTCTTTTTAAATTAAAATCAGTCTGGATCTGACTCAAAGTGTAACCCAGCTCTTGGTTCAGGTCATGGTATTGTCCTGTCTTGACTTCTGGAATGATCTTCAAACAGATGTGACAGTGAGCACTGCAGCGAAACTCCTGCAGACGATCAAGAATGTGATGAAACGTCTGGAATTTGACCGACCAAAAGGACATTTCACTCGTCGCTAAACTCCTCTGGCCGCCCATGGCTGTCCAAATCAAATTCAAGTCACTAAAGGTTGCCCAGAGTCTTTTCATGCTCCTTCTTGTACTAACATCTAAGTCAGTGCAGACTGTCCTCATTTGTGGTTCCACTGTGGTGGAACAAGCTTTCCAAGTGCTATTAAAGTGGGGAGGGGGGGGTCCTTCTGTACCTTCAATAAATAAATAAATAAAAACAAGCAATCTGCCTCCTCTAACACCTTAAAAGCCTGACCTATCCTAACTAATTTGCACTTATGCACCTATTTTAGTCTGTCATTTAAATAGATTTCTACCATATAGAATAGGGTTTCTCCTTTTACAAAAGCTTGAAAGTTGTTTCTAATTGTAAAGTAAATGTAAATCCCTTCTTTTGTCCTCTCATTCTTCACCACTTCTCCTCCATCCCAGTTTGCTACCATTGAGACCATTGTGACCTCTGTGTCAGATGAGTTCCCTAAATACTTGAGGAAGCATAAAGCCGCTCTTCACCCTTGTCTGCTGCCTCTCCTTCTTCATCCTGGGCTTTCCCATGATCACAGAGGTACGACACGAGCACAAAAAAGAAAAAAAAAAAATTACCAATTTAATATGAAAGTTATAACACGACAGAAGAAAGGTGGAGAAAATAAATAAGTGGCCTGAATTGTGTTTGTGTGATGCTTTGTGCTGTTGCAGAGTGGAATGTACATGCTGCAGCTGGTGGACACATTCGCAGCCTCCTATTCGTTGGTCATCATTGCTATTTTTGAGCTGTTGGGAGTTTGTTACCTCTACGGTGAGTACACAGTCTGCAATCTGATCTTTCATCACTGTTGGTCATGAACTGTGAGCAACATGTCTGAAAGATTTATGATTCTTATAAGCTGCTGCTTTACAGTAGTTATGTCCCATAAAGAAGATGATGAAGAAGAAAAAAGACTGTTAGGGTGCTTTGAAACCCTTTAGTTTATAAAATACATTTTGTTTAAACTTAGTACAGTCCCAGAAGAAAAGGTTATTTGCAATAAAGTTTAATTTAAATGAGAGAGGGGATAGATGAAGACAGAGATGCATAAATGTCTCGTTAAAATACCTAAAGTACATATTTATAATCTGTTCATGTTAAAATACAGAAATATTAAAATACATTACAATTCATATTGTCATGACAGGTTTTGGAAATTGTTGAATTTTCTTCTTTTTGAAACAATGTTTCTTGGGAATAAATCTTAGACCGTTGGAAAATTTGATTATTTCTCCCAGAAAAGGTGCCACCACACTACTGGGGCTCCTGTTTTGCTTAACGAGTAGAATTAATCAATGAAACACAAATTTCCTTACTTTTTGTGCTTACTTATACAGTGGTACCTCTACTTACGAACGTCTCTACATACGAAATTTTCAGGTAATGAAACGCCTCAACGGGAAAATGTTGCCTCTTGTTACGAAAGAAATTTCAGGATACGAAAGGCAAAAATACAGTAGGCGCTGCTACTCGCAGCTCCCAGAGTTTACAGAACTTAAATATACTTGTCGGTAGTGATGTTGCGAGGTGTGCCGAGGCTCCGAAGTGTGTATGGAGAAATGGAGGGGGCGTTTCCGCGAAGCGCGTATCGAGGCTTGCTTCATTTAGGGGAGGAGCCGAAAGCGATGACGTCCGAAGCTTCGCTGCCCGACTGCTTCGGGAAGTGGTTCAGATCTTGTCGCGGGGTTTGACAGCTTTATAATCGCCACAGGCTCCATTCAAAATGTGGGTGTTTGTAGGTGAGTTGTGGTCCTCGTGTGGCTGGCTGTGAGTTCGACTCCTGGCTCATCGACCCTTTTGACACATCTTCCCCATTCTTATGATACTACTTTAGGAACCATTAAACAGAGATTACATTTAAACAATATTTTATTATGCACTTGATCATTTATGTGGACCAATTATTTGGTCATACACATTTTGTTATTCACAGTCATTCGCAAGAGCCATAACTGATACATAAATTCAATGTATCACATCTTAAGATTCAGCTGGCTGTGATTATAAACCTGACCAGTAGGTGGTGTCATGTGCATATGAAGCATCAAGAAATGAACCTTTTCTCGAACCAATTGGCTGATGTGTTACGATGCTTCACGAGGCTTCATCTTACCATCACTACATGTCGGTTCTGTATCTCGGTTTGAAAGCGGTGCGTCCGAGCTGCTCTGCCATTGGCTATTGCTTAGCATCTTCCTGGCATCCCATTGGCTAGGAGCTGGGGCGCCGAAAAGGGGGGGTAAAGGATACGGATTATAGGGGCCCATGATTGAGGGGGGCCCAGAGAGGCCCCTAATGATGATCAAAAATAGCATCAACAAATTTCGCCGCTGTGTTGGGGGGCCCGGTAAAGATTCTTTTCATGGGGCCCAAAATCCCTAGCGGCGCCCCTGGCTAGGAGGGCACCTTGTCTGTATGAGCGTAACCCAGCAACCCAGGTAAACAAACAATTTTTACCTCCGACAAGGAGGTTATGTTTTTGCCGGCGCTTATCTGTCTGTGTTCAAGATAACTCAAAAAGTTATGGATGGGTTTTGATAAAATTTTCAGGAGTTGTCGGAAATGTGAAAAGGAAGAACTGATTTCATTTTGGGTGTGATCCAGAAGAAATCCTGGATTCTGGATCACTTTCAAATTTTCGATAATTGTTGCGCTTGGTCAGGTCTGCGCTCTCCGAGTGCTTTTCTAGTTCTAACATGTATTTCTCACAGGTTTTTATGTTTTATGATCGAATTTTGTATTTAATTTTTTGTTTTTTTGGGGGGGCATCTCTACTTACGAAAGTTTCAGGTTACAAAACTACTTCCAGAACCAATTAATTTGTAAGTAGAGGTACCACTATATAGATATATATATATATATATATATATATATATATATATATATATATATATATATATATATATATATATATATATATATATATATATATATATGTAACCAACCATACTGTGTTTTTTTTTTATTTTTTTTTTATAAATGGCAACAAAGTGTGGCCTTGAGAGAATTTTCTGGATTAATTTAATGGAAACATGAGGCTACCTACCAAACACAAATTTGTTTTTCATAATCATAGAAAACCTCATTAAACTGCAGCTTATCATCTACTAGCCCAGAGACCTGCAAGGTGAGAGAATAGTTATACAATTTTATTTTTTCTGTCTGGATGGACTAAGAAAGAAGGGCTAGTTCCCTCAAACTGCATAATTATGTAGCTCTAACAGCCTACAGTGTTTAGCGTCTGGGCCAGTTTTGATTAAAAAGTCTGAACCGCCACTGGTTCTTATGCCCTGAAGTTAAGTTGAATGACAAATAATGTGCCCATTTTTGGCTGTGTGCTTTCACCTGTTCTTGACATTTGAAGTGTATCCTCTGATAGAGACAGATTTTTTTAAAAACTGGGATAAAAATAAACAATAATAAAAAAATCCACCTATCTGTGTGCCTTTACATCGCTGCTTATGTCTTGAGTAAAACGCAGAACAATCAGCTCATTTTGTTTCCCACACACATGTTGGCCTGATGGTTGCAGACTTAATCATCACAACCATATGGAATGTTCATGTGGATATCAATAATATCAGCAATAGATTATATATAAATACAATCCTTTGATTTGAATTTCTGTCCTCAACCAGAGTCTTAAACAATTAAGGAGTTAAAAGCAATTCTGATCTGAGGTGGAGCAAGATGTCTGAGGAGAGGAACTTTTAATGCAGGGACCATAGATACTCATATCTTCTTTTTGGTATTCAGGTACTGTGAACATATCTTGAGTAGGGAGTAAATGTTAAAATGAACTGGCAGACCTTCATCTCCATTCTTATTAGTTACAGAGCCAGAATTCTAATGAAGCACATCAATTATCAGAGATCATAACTTCCATTACACTGTTGCCGAAACCCCTGAATACCAATAAAGGAGCATCTCTCCATTCGGAAGATTTCTATATCTTGTCAGTCCTCACAAAACTAACCAAGGACATGTCATAGAAGGAATATCACGCACAGCAAAGAACTCCTATAATAACTAAACTAAGGCTTTTAAACAGAAACAGCTCCCACAAACACAGAGTTCTTGTTTTCATGGGTAATAAACTGATAAATCAGAATATGTTAAATTATCTCACGAAACTTGCAGCAGCTTTGATACAAAAATCAAAACTACTCCATTGTCAAATCATGAAAATGCATAGGAGCTTGGATACAGAGTTTTTGAAGGTCTTATTCACCGTCTATGAGTCTCAACATCTTTGTTGACTTTGCTGATGAACTTTCAGTTCCCAAAGTGATCATGGTGTATGAATGTAGTTGTACCAAACCCCCACAAAATGGATACGACTTAACATGTGATGTGCAGGAAAAAAAAATCTTTGAAGTTCATCAGCAAGCAACGACATTACACTACTTGTTGTTGTGGCTGTTTGTTTCACCTTTGCTTGAGTTGTTTGTATGTTTGAATGTCTGAATAGGACATTCAAATAGTTTAAAACATCCATAATTTATTGTGGGAATCTATTGTGTCGGAGTAAATATGTGTTGCAGCGCCTTGTGTTCGATACCCTTTCTTTTGTTACCACTTTGAGCTCTCATGTACTCACAATGAAGCAGCTGGGACCGCCTCATCTCGGTCAGGAATACCAGCTTGCCTTTTTCCTCCTGTGACCACTAGGAGTCTCTGTTATAATGTGCATGTAACACTGCAGCCCAGGGCTCAGGTGTGTATGAGGAAGGTGTCACCAAGAAGCAAAGCAATGGGCTCTGCTCCAGTCTGTCAGAGCATCAGTACAGGTGACATATTGAAATGATTGTGTGACTCAGCCTCTTCATGTCACTCTCTGTTATCTGTCAACAATGGCCGAGGAATGAAGCCATCTGCTCCCTCACTTTTGCCCATAAACAGAATCTGATGCTCTCTCTCTCTCTTACACACACACACACACACAAACACACGCACAAAGATGGTTGGAATTTGCTGATACTTTTTTCGAGGGACTTTATTAAACTCGGGTCACTCTCTGTGTCTCCATTTTCTGTTGTTCTCCCATTTCTCTTATTTTAGTCCTGTTTTTTTTTTTTCTTCACAGGTCTGCAGAGGTTTTGTGAGGACATCGAAATGATGATTGGTTTCCAGCCAAACCGATTTTGGAGACTCTGCTGGGCCTTTGTAACTCCAACAATTCTGACGGTATGTTCCTTTTTCGCGTAACTGTTTTCCCTTTCAAGTCCATTCATTTGCAGTCGCGAGGACCTAGAGGAGAAATTGCATCTCTTCAAATGAAACTGAAAATGATTTCCTCCTACCCTTTGCTGTCATGGGAGCAATTCTCAAATTGTTTATGCTTACAGCTGCCAAATACTTAGTGTGCGCTGTCCGTTTCTCAGTTGGATCTACTTCCCCAATTCCAAGCAAGTTTGGATGTTGTGTGAAATGTTTTAATCACAACAGAACATAGAAGACATATCAAATGTTTGAACTGAGGAAATAGACTATCTTCCCCAAAAAAAGATAATTTTGAATATGCAGCAGCAACATGTCTTAAAAAAATGTTTGGCAGGAATGTTTCCCCCATTCCTATCTGACACAGGATTAGAGCCACTCAGCAGCTCTGCTTGTGCGATTTAGCATTGTTCTTCTGAAAGATACAAGACTCTGCCTGGAAGCATCAGCATTCATGATCCTGATGCTTCCAGATGTGTAAGTTGCCCCATTCCATAGGCACTTATGCACCCCCGTATCATCAGAGGTGCAGGCTTTTGAAGTGAGCGCTGATAACTAGCTACATGGTTCCTTTCCTCTTTGGTCTAGAAGAGGTGGCATCCATGGTTTCCAGAAAGAATTACAAATTTAAATTCTTCTGACCACAGATCAGTTTTCCACTTTACCTTGTAAAGTGGTCTTGGCCTTGTTCCATGTGCACAGTTATTTCTCCAGATTGTCAGAGTTTTGATTAAAGGTGGGGTAGGTGTTCTTTTTTTGCAGCACTTTTTACAATATTGCCTGAAAACCTTTTCACATTCCCATTGCACCCACTGAAATAAAATGTTTGCAAAAAAAAACGAAACGTTTTGGTCCAGTCTAGAGGTTATAATCAGAGAAAAACTCTGACCAATCAAAATAGTGATCATCATTACTTTCATTGGCTGCCTAATACGTCCATCAAAAATCAATGCACTCCCACCCACCCCTCCCTCCCTCCCTGCGGTTCATGAAGTCGTGAATCGTGTGAAGGCGTGGTTTCGAGGGGTGAGCTGAAGAGGAGGAGGCGGAGCCTTTGGGAGGAGGGAGGGAGTGTATATTTTCAAAATCTCACTTGAGTTGGATTGCTGGAACCGTTTTTTCAAAGAACACCTACCCCACCTTTAAATTATTTACTGTAGACAATGAGATATTCAGTCTTCACAATTCTTTAATAAGAAACAATATTCTGAAGTTTTTTTAAATGGTGAACCTCTGTCCATACTTACTTCTCAGAGAATCTACCTCTGTGGGAGAAGTATGATGTTCTCGTTGTACCCAGTTAAGTCACTGACCTGTTGTCAGTTAACCTAATTAGTTGTAGGATACAGTGATCCCTTATTTTTCACGGTTAATGAGGACCTGGCGCCCCCCACGTAAATCAAAATCCCCGAACTGGAGCCGGAGCCCCCCGAGCCTCAATAATGTGTTTAAAATATGTTTAAAACCCCCCAAAAAAGTAGCGAGACACTGCAGTGAAACAAGACAAAGGCTCAACTGTGGTCTTTCTGTTTACCTTCACAGCCTCTGGTCTCTGAACCGTAGTAAACAAACTGCTGGTATTGTGCTATTTTTGGCTTGTAATTAGCGGCTAACACGCTAATGGCTAACAACAACAAAACAAAAAGTCCAATTTTTTCTCTGCATGGAACGGGCACTTTATTCTGGCACTGCAGGAACTTGTAACATCACACAGGTTGTATTGTTGGGCTCCTGTCGGTTAACAGAGAATGTAAATCTTTACACGCTGGGCTGCTGTTTATGCTCACTCCACTTTTCATCCAACCCCGTTTTCTTCTTCCGTCCCACGACACACACACTTCATTACTCATAAGGCCACATCATTACCCATAAGGCCACCTTCTTTAAAGCCAGGCTGGCTATTTCTGAAAAAATCCGTGAATAACTAAACCGCGGAACTTAAGCCGTGAAGTGACAAGGGATCACTGTATTGCTAAGTTTCCTATTCATAATTACTTACTTTTCTAACTTTCTGTTGCCAAATGTCTTTTTTGAAATGTGCTGCTGCCATCAAATTAAAAGTGAGCTAATATTTCTCATGAAATTATAAAATATCTAATTTGCAGCATTTAATATATTTTCTATGTTTTATTGTGAATAAAGTATGAGTTTCTGTGCAAATCATTATTTTCTGTTTGTATTTACATTTTAAATGGTGTTCTGCCTTTTTTTTTTGGGACTGGGCTTGTTCTTAAAGCAATGCCAAACTCCTCCCTGGGTGCTTATCTTCTTCAAACACACACGTGCATTTAATTCCAGAAGTGAAATTGAAATGCTGTCTACCAGAGGTCAGAAAGTGTACAGGTTTCACCAACATGTCAGAGCTGGAGAATAGATAACAGTACGTTTATAATTGGAAACAACTGCGTTTCCAGCACAGAGATGATGGTGACAGATGGAGCAGCTCTTGGGCCAGCAGGTCATTTGGCTGCTCTCCAGGGATCAGATTTCTTCTGAGACCTGATCATGTCCCTAGACCGATCCATTCCTTTCTGTCTCCTGTTTTTTGTTTTCTTTATTTTATTTGAATCCTTTCCAAATGGTCTTATTTTTCCACAAAGTCTGTTTAGAGATAAACTAAATGTGTAATGAATTTAGAAAGTTCAATTTCCAGTCATTCACACTCTTATTTATAACAGGACGGCATAGTGGAGACAAATGTAGTCAATTTGTTTTGAGCTCAGTGCAGTTAATTTGGTGGGAATATACTGGTTAGTCCTCATCAGTGCTGAGAGCTATTCATCAACAGCAAAAAGAAAAATATGTATATGAGAGACTATTTCACGATTTCCAGTTATTCCTATTCTTACATTACAATTTGTGCCTGAAAGATGCAGACATGGGCTTGTGATTAAGGAATAAATTATCTGTGAAGAAGCTCAGGAAAGTAAAATTTGCTTTCACATTTGGGATTCTTGGTGGATTTCCAACAAACAGCAGGCTGATTTGATATACCTGAAGGATTTTTAATTTACTCTATCTGCTTCTATTTGTTAAATTTGGAAGTTTTCTAAAATTCAGACGCATTTAGTCCTTGCAATTCAGTTGATTACAAAGTGCTCAAATAAGCTTAGCTGCAGAGCCTTGCTGTTCTTTGCACTTTTACTTTGTAAGTTAGAGTACAGCCCTATTATTGAATCTCAGCTCATTATTTTGCATCTTACTAAATACGCTGTCATTGCCACGAGCTTGTTTAGTCTAAGTGCGGTGAACGCTTACGGCAGGAAGGAAATTTTGCAGTGATAAATGATCTACTCCTCTACACAAGAAAAAAATGCTTCGCAGCACTACATTTGATTAGATTTTATACCAGTGGGGGGACCAGTGGCACCAGTGAGGCAGAGGCTACAGCCAGTAAGATGGAATTTAATTAACATTTCTCTGATTCCCTGGTGTGTGCAGGGCATCCTGGGACTCAGTCTGTACCAGTGGAAGGTGATGACATACGAGGACTACACATACCCCACCTGGTCCATGGTTATGGGCTGGCTCATGGTCATCTGCTCTGTCATCTGGATCCCCATCATGTTTATTATTAAGATGCACCTGGCCCCTGGCACCATAACCGAGGTAATAATTGATGTGAAGCTGTGGCAAGACATTGTCACGCATAATTTGGCTATGTCTAATACACACACATACACTTTTAGAGAAATCAATAGTCTCTTCCATGTCTCATTAGTGTGGAGAGGGAGAGCTGCAGGCTGAGGATTAGCTTGAATGTTTTCCTGGAAGTCTTGCAGGACTCTTTAATGCTTTGATTAATGGATGATTATCATCATGACTTTTTGTCTGAACATCTTCGTTTCCTCAGCAACTCTAACAGCAGCCTTAATCATAGATTATTCTCCAGCTCTATAATTCCATTTCTTTGCTTTGCTTGACCATAATTATGTAATCATCGCAGCTTTTAACTCTCTCAACACGGAGTTGAGTTACATGGTACTGCAGCAGATCATCTACCCTTTGGCCTTAAATATTTTTTTTAAAACATCTAAGGCTGGCTTCACAGCAGCAGTGTGATGTGTGAGGAATGTGATGATTTTCAATCCAGCTCCCATGATGACTTATTAGAGCGTCGACACCAGCTGGGTACATGCATGTACTAGCCACACACAACACAGAGTTTTACCGTACTGCCAATTTTTCACCTGTCAGGTTAAAATTAGGAAAACAGTCCTCAGCGAACATTTGTCAGTCATCATATTGACTTCATATCAGCAACAATACACCTTTTGCAGTTTTATGGTGCAGGCAGTTTGTCAAAGATTCCACAAAGTTCCAGGCCTGCTACCAGTCTAACAGAATCACATGTGAGAAGTCTCAAGTTACAACTGGGCAGCGCTCATACAGTGGCAAGAAAAAGTATGAATTAAGTGATTTTCTGCATGAATTTTCCTTAAAATATGAGATGATCATGTAAGTTCATCCGAGTCAGAAAAAAATTAAACACTCACGGTGGTGGTGGAAAAGAAAAACCTTTGGAGAAAATAGCTGGTTGAACCTCCTTTGTCAGCAATGACTTCAAGCAAGTGATTTCAGTAGCCTTACATCAGACCTGCACAACATTTAAAACGGGATTTTTAACTATTCTTCTTTACTTCATTCTTAGACACATTTGTGGGACATTTTGTGTGAACATGTCATTTCACCGCACTTTTTGTGGGGTTATGGTCTGGATTCTGACTGGAGCACCTCAAAAGTGGATTTTCTTTTTCTGAAGCCATTCCAGCACTGTGAATGTTTATATTATTGTGACTATAAGATAACATTTAATGGGAAATGAATGCAGAAAACCAGTCAATTCAGAGAGGTTTGCATACTTTTTCTATCCATCGTACTTCCACGTCTTCAACCATATCAACCACGGATTACACAAAACCCTGCTGTCGTGGCCTTTTCCAAAGGAATTGCTCTGTGGAAATATTGTACAGAGGGCAGCAGTGTCACAACAGAAACACACATGCAGCCGTGACACCGCAGGTCACACGCAGTCCCCGTGCAATGCTGACCTCAGGGTTACACAAGCAATACCAGGAGCAGATGTTAAAATTGGGGATGCACTTGACAAAAAAGAGCCTCAAACTACAGTACTGATGGCAAACTTTTATATCTACTTCATTTTTTCCCCTGTTCGATTATTGTAACTCCTTCTACATAAAAGCTGTTCCACTTTATTGATGCTTGCAAAGGCAGTCAACATGTTATTAGTAGGGCTGGGCAACAATTAAAAATTTTAATCGCGATTAATCACATTATTACCCTGATTAATCACGATTAATCGCATTGTGTACGCAAAATCAAACAATGAATTCAAAAGTAGTGTAAAGGTCACTTTTATTTAAAAGATCTGCTGCCATATGAACTAAAGTGTCATAACATTTGTTGTTCAAACACTTTTAACATCAGCACTTGTCAGTAACACATATTTAATGTAAATCTCATCTTAAAAAATGTCAAATAAAATAAAACTTATTGCCACTGCCGGGGCATCAAAGTAATCCTGTTTTTATAAAAAATAAAAAAAAAGTCTACAAACAAAATCCAACAAAATGATTGTGTCTCAGCACAATCAGAACATTAAAACAGGAAATTTCTGGGGTAACAGCAGAAACTTTTAACGGGGAGTTCAACTTGTCAGTTGTTACAAATAACCTTGTTTCTGTCGAATCCTCCGTCTGGGAGAACTTTAAAATGAAAATGTGCATCTTAAAGTTCAGTAACTTTACCAATCCGTGTATCATTCATTCTTTCCATTTTCAATTGTCAATCAAAAATTAAAAAAAAAAATTAAAAAGTGACATTTTATTACGTTTTTTGACACGAAAAAAATAAAAAAAAAAAGCCTGTTTTTTTTCTATTTCAATTTTAGACTTGGATCAAATATACGAATTTAAAACAGGCTACAGGACTGAATTTGTTTTATAATCGGGGACTGGACTTTCTGTTGTCATTACACATCTGTGCCACTAGATGGAGCCGCACTGAAGTAACCAGTAAGAGAATAGCACGACAGTGAACACATGGAGCAGATCTGATGGAACATGGAGGAATGACGTGAAAGTTTTGTTGCAGTCCAGAATTTTTTTTTTTTAGACAGAATTGTTAATATTGCTACCTGAGTTGCTACCCGAACTGTAAAGTTCACGGATTTTTACCGTTCTCCATGTCTGTTTTAGCAGACATGCTGTTTATCTGCCGATTCTTTTCCGGTTCCGCAGCAGCCAGTAACAGACTTTTCAAAACAAAAGCATGTGAGTAACATGCGTTAACACGCGATAAAATAAATGTCGGCGTTGATAAATTAATGAGTTAACGCGATAATAACGCTTTAACTTGCCCAGCCCTAGTTATTAGTAATGTGGCACTGGTACCACATAACCCCTGCTCACAGTTGATCTGATTTGTTATTGTTTTAGTTTGTAAAAACCAAGGTTATTATAGTTTTGAAATTTTCTTTAGTTTTTATTTTTATTTAGTTTTCCAGTTTGCTTTTTTATTTCAGTTTAGTTTGAGTTAGTTCAACAAGTAATTTAGTAGTTTTAGTTTAGTTTTTATTTTGAGGAATTGACTAGTTTCAGTTTAGTTTTTATTTAGTTTTAGTCTTAGTTTTAGTTTTTCTTCTTCTTGCAGTATGCAGCAGTTTATACACCTTTTCAACTTGAAAATTGTGGACATGCGCCCCCTACTGGCCCCACCATAACTGGAGGGTGCAGTGCTCCATCAAGTAACCCAAACACAGCAGCGTGGAGGATCTGTTACGGATAACACAGACATGTCTTGGATTGATGATGTTAGGCAGTGGCCTCCAGTTACAGATGAAGGTATTTTATCGCTGTTTTTAATGATTGGTTATGGAAATAGCATGATCTATTCCAATAATCAAACACTAAAAACTATGGAACGCTGGCTATAACTAACGTCAACAAGCCATAAAGATTATGCTGCTGTAATGTTAACGCGAGCGGTAAATTAGGCTATGTGTTAATGTTATATTTAATTTATTTTTATCATTCTCCTAAGTCATTCATTCATTCATTCATTTATAGGCTTGTGCTAGTGCCGAGGGCTACAGTAGCCTCATCCTGCTGTTCTTTTGGCCAGAATCGTCCGGGACTCTCAGCGAGACTATGAGTAGTACGAGATTGAATGTTAACGAAAACTCACCTGGCTGTATTCATTTGGAACAAAGTCCTTTCTGTTGATATTTTTCACCCACGTCTTCCTAACTTCTTGTTCTGCAAACAAGGCAGTCTTCGTGCATACTTTCTTCTTCCATTGTCGAATTTTCACACCATTGTTGGCACAGTTTATGACGGAACATTATTCCCACTCAACCGACTCAACATTATAAAAATATATATTTGTAGAAAGAGAAAAACACTGGTTCATCTGCGAGCCGGTGAAAGTGTCGCTCTGTAGCACCCTCCAGCAATGGCGGACGGGGTACTTCCGGGGCACTGGCCCGAAAAGGTCTATATCCGCTATGCTGCCCCCTCTCTGGAGGGAGGGTAGCATAGCGGCTGCTGCAGGACAGGCAGTAATCTCTATGGCAGTAATCGAGGGAGAAAACGAAACGACAACAAAAACGAAGCTGAATTTATCTACAATTCAGTTTAGTTTTAGTTAGTTTTACATCCTTCATTGTAGTTTTTATTTAGTTTTCGTTTTTTTTTTAATTGTAGTTTTTATTTTTATTTCAGTTAACTGAAATATTTTTTCATTGCTAGTTTTAGTTTTAGTCTTAGTTTTCGTTAACTATAATAACCCTGGTAAAAACACACCTTCCCATGAATGTTTTTCGTAGATCCCAGTTGACATTGAATGGTCTACATTTTCTTACTTTTTTGTTTCCCCATTTCGATCCTTTGTTTTTTTCTGAGCACATGACTTTGTTATTTCAAGTAACAAAGCCGTGTGCATAGGAGTCTTTTGAAAATAGGGAAAAAACAGGTGAGTTACTATTAAAGGGATTAGTCACAAAAGTCAATGTATTAATGTGTCTGTTTAATCTTAAACAAAGAGACATTTTTCTTTCTTTTCGTTCTTTTTTCTTTTTCCTGCAGCGTTTGAAGTTGGTCTGCTCCCCTCAGCCTGACTGGGGTCCTTTCTTGATGAAGCACCGTGGAGAACGTTACAAGAACATGATCGATCCTCTGGGAACCAACTCCCTGGGTCTAAAACTGCCCCCAAAGGACTTCCAGCTTGGTTCCTACCAGTAGCAGCCATCCTGGAAGCAGCTCACCCACCACCTCCAACCCTGGAGGAGGCACCCGGAGGAGATGGATGCCTGTTCCCAGGTCATCTTCTCCTCCACCTCTTGCTCCCTCTATTCCTCTCTCTCCTTCTTCTGCTCCGTACTTCATGCTATTTGCTTCTAGTCTTCCTTTCTTCCTCATGGATGTGGAATCACTATCCCTTTCCCTGTTCTTAGCTTTTTCCGCCATTTCTTGTCTTCTCTCAGGGAGGAATGGATTCCCAAAGTGGAGCCTGCCCTTCCACTGCCACTGCTTCGTACTCAGTTAATGGGCTGTCTTTGCCTCCCACACATGACCACTGATTACTCCAAAACCCTTTCCCAGGGAACCTTATTTTTGATGAAAGATTGTGTCATAAAAAGACACAGTTCAGACTGCACTTGCAATATTAGAGCATAGCTGCTCCCTATGGAATTGTGTGTGTTTGTGTGTGTGTGTGTGAGTGCCATTATATTTGTGTGTAAAGATATTGAAACATGTTGATGCAGAAGACATTGGAAAACAAAAACTGAATTTGAGCGATAGGAAAAAAAAAAGAACAAGCTTGATAGGGATCTGTGTTTGGTTCTTTCTCTTTAAAAATTGTTATCAGAAATACAAATAATGTCAACAGAAAACAGACACAGTATACTCTGTTATCAGATTTTCTCCTATCCAGCAGTGCAGATGTATAGTCATATCAGCTGCTGTTCAGTCGCTCGTACTTTGTCCAGACTAGATTACAGGATATCCAGTTTGTGCCTCCTATGTCCCCGTAAAGTAGCGAACGCATCCTGATCACCACTCTCCCATGATACACATTGATCTACGACTACTTAGCACTATGATAGAAACATGGATCTATTTTTCTCTCTGAACCAGAGGGACTGTGAGTGATTCTCTCTTTCTCTACCCATAAAGACGTGTTCCTGTTGTATTATCCTAGAATGTAAAGTGTAAAACTAGACATCCACTAAAGTCCATCTGTCGGTAGGTGACTGGGTCAACTAACCTGTTCAGGTATCAATAGCTGACCTCATAGTCACTTTATGTGCATATATTTAAAATGCATATTTATTGCTGTAATTGTCGTGACCTTGTCAAACTATCTGTGAATCCTTTTTGGGATTGTACATCTCATCAGTAGAGTCAAAGCATAAAAAAAAATTATATATAAACACATAAGCATATATGATCAAACATGTATATTCGCCTCCATCAGAGAGCAGAGCTAGCAAGATGGAGATTGAGAGTGTCTGTATGTGTGTGTGTGTGTCTGTGTCTGTCTTGCTAAGCTGTAATATTTTGTACAAAGTGAACTTCTCATGAACAAAAGACTATCTTCAAGTAGCGTGTGTTGTTGCATCCTCACAACAGTAGGAGCTGCTGCCATGTGTGAACAGATGAACGACTAGACTAGAAAATGGCCTCCTCCTCTCCAGGAAATGTACCTTGTCTGTTGTTTGTGGTAGAGCTCTGGAGTACCCCTCTTGTCATTTCAGAATCATCCCTCTTGCTTCTCTGCGTGTCCTCAGTGAAAACAGGGTCTCAGGTATACTCCGTCAGACTACTGAGGCATCAATAACAGCACCCGGTGCAAAGAAAACTGACAGTAGAGCCACCCTAATGTTTAACTGCAAAGGGATCAGTGTTTCCGATTATAAGAATCCTAATATTACTCCTCGAGGACCTTGGTGCAGCTCGCTTTTTGCTCTCTGTTGTCTAAATGCACTTTCCTGTGACTGCTAAGGACTACTGAGTGACTGCTTCGAACGGCACTAAATCAAGCGCCATTGCTTCTGAGATGAAAACAAAAATGAGAAAGGTTTGATTAAAGAAAAAAAAAATTGGATGTGATTTTTATGCACTGAGGGTGTAATCAACCCTTGCAAAGTCTGCTGCGGTGTGTTTTTCATATGCGGAGAGTGAAAGGCTTTTAACAGATTCCTGGTTCTCTCGCTCACACTGCGGTCCATCAGAATGAGACATATTACTGTAATTTAGCAACTTTTTCCTTTAAAGCCATGCTGTGCAGACACAATCAGCACAATGGAGCTACTGTAAGTGTTCTTCCTGGGGCTGCAAAAGTCACCTGTTTCACCAGTGCCGCTCAGCAGGTGATCGTACTGGCTTTTTGCCTTTTGAAATCTGACTTGTCTGCCCACCAACTTTTACGTTGTGGGCCGCCGACCTATTAACTTCAAACTGACAGCATTCTTTCATACGGAAGCCGTTAGTCCTTTGCACAATTTGACCAGCTGGAAATGCATTTTCATGTTCCTGATTGGCTTGATGAAGCTTTTAACACGACAGGTTGTGGATTGCTTTTTTTGCAAGACGTGACATTTACCAAGAATTTAAGGCTCTCTCTCGCTTTCTATTTCTCTAAGCCATGTCTTTTCATAACCTTGACATGAAAAGAGCACAGATATGATTTGTAAGGTTATTTAAAAACAAAACATAATCAATTTATGAGCACAAATATCTTGATGTTAAATAGCTTGCTTCACTGTGCCACTTTTAAGATGTTTAGCTCTATTTGTTCAAGCGTGATAAAAATGTATGTCTGTGTGCGCTTGTGTGCGTGCGTGTTTGTCTCTGTATAAGTTCAACTAAACTTCACTCAGCTGTTGATCGCTTGCAGATCCGGTTAGTAGATTACAGAAAAAAGAAACAGTTTTTCCTTGAACGTCTCAGCTTGATTGAGCTCTCCTCTCTCATGATTGGAGGATCTTTGGAACAAGCTGTTAACTTAAGGAGTTGTGAAAAGCCAACATTAAAGGTTGATCTGGAAAAAAAAAATTTAGAACAGGGGGAGCTAAAGGGAAGGGTTACAAATTTTAGTAAGACTTTAAAAGTCTTTATGCTCTAAATGATTTTAATGATATTATTTAGGGCCACACCTCAGTAGCTATGTGTTCTGTGCCCCTGTGTTCTCATTTCTACAGGGATTCTCTGCTTCTGGTTTGAGAGAAAGAGAAAAACAGAAAAAAAAAAAAAAAAAAAAAACCCCAAACAGCTTAGGGTTTATTTGAAATCACACTTCTTCACAAAAAGTGTTAAATGAAGAGCTTGCATGTGCAGTTTGTGTTGCTGTAACTGAGTGTCCATGTATAGTAATCTTTTCTCAATACGATAAGTCAGTGCATGGTTACTTTAGGGAACTTTTTGTTCTACATTAAGTTATAACGCAGAGGGCTGTTGTTGTCCATTTACACAAGAGAAAAAAAGGAGAAAAAAAATCAACAAAAACGAAACTGTCAATTCCTTTGGCCTGCAAGTCAGCTTTGGGCAGTATAAGCAACCAAAGAGAGAGTTATTTCACTGACGTTGGAGTGAAAACTGAGGAAAAAAAAGAAAAAAAGTAAAAAAAAGAAGGGGAACGTCATCTGTGTAAAGGAGTTCAAGATACTGCCATTCATATAAGATGTAGTGTTCTTTGATGTTTGCCAATACGTTACAAAACACCTTCAGGTAACCATTGGCCTTATAGATATCCTCTAAGATAGAATATTATATGTGTTTCAAAAGTAACACCACAGCATAGCTGTCTGTCTCTCATGGTTCCAGTGTTCCTATTATTTTGTCTGTTGTGTCTTTTTGGCACTTTACTGTGTGACCTATGACTGCATAGGTTAAATTTCTAATTACTTGGGTAATGTCACATATTTCTGTGTGTTCTACGTGAGGTACTGCTGCCTATGGATATAAATATGTGCCTCCAACAGCCCATGACATTCATTTGATTTCAAGATTCACAGTAGTTATATTATCCAAATAATATGTTTTAAAATGTGTGATGTGTGAAAAAACAAAATAGAATATATATAGATATATATATATCATGTGAAATGCATTTATTTTTTTTCAAAATCATCGATCTTTGAGGCCCTACCTCAGATTTTGTATTTATGTATAGAAATGCAAACGCATTATAGTATCTTTGCCAATAATAATATATCGCTATATCATGAAATGTATAACGTATGAATCAATAAATAAATGTTATTGTTTTCTTTGTTGTTGTCACTGGCTTCTTTCCGATCCTACCGCTGCATTAGCAGACCTGTAAATGAGAGGGAATTTAGGTGAAGGCAATGAAACCCCTCTGTGATCCAACCTGTCACTCAGCTTTCATGTTCAGCTGCTACATTACTGAAGGCATCACTATAGTATGAAAATGCTCGTCGTTTGCTGGGAAAGCATGATCAAAGAAGATGAGAGTAAGAAAGAGAAAGAGGATTTGAACACTGCTTCAGGCATGCTGTTTGTTAGTACATACAATATGATGTGTTGCTGATCGTTTGCAATTTAAATTAATTTGAAAGGAGCTCATTAATTACTACAGCAAATCATGTTTACACATGAGACACTCCCTGGCAAAGACTGTAAAAATCAGATGAAGGTGCTTCAATGACGTTTTGATATGAAAAAGGGAGGCGGATTAATTTGAATACTCATTCATAGTTCATGAGACACAACTGAAACTAACATAAACATGAGGTCAGATGCACCTGAGCAGGATGCTGACATGTTCGTATGTATCAGGTCATATTTACAAGTTCACCATCAACAGCTAAACATCTATTTGTTTGCATTAAATGAGGACAGCTCAGCGCTCAAACAGTGTCATTGGTTTCATGGGTGGTCATAGAGGCCCTTTGGCTTTATGACCATTTATGTTTTTAACAACTTTTTAACTGAGATTGTCTTTTTGGTTCAGCTAAAAATGACACAGATGGGAGCAACAACCAGATTTGAGTGTTGCGGTCATGAACCAAAGGTTTTTTTTTTTCTTTTTTGTCTGCAGTATTATCTGATGTGTTGCCTATGATCTATGGTGATGTTACTATTTCTTTCAACATTCAGCGCTGGTAGGTGTCAGCTGTTATTGTTGTTGGAATTCTCATTTCCTCCTGCAGCTCTGAAGCCTGTTACCCACGGGCAGCCTGATCAATGACTTCTACATACTGTTTCTGCATCACAGACAGCACCAGTGACAGATGTTGTGTGTTGGATCCAAAGCTCGCACCTGCCCTGCCACAGTCTTTCCCAGTCTTTGAATGGTTCCAGGAGACATCTCCACCTACAGTGTCTCCCATAGGGGTCCAGTCTGCACCAGTTATCTGACACCTCGTCTTGTGCTGCTGTGTAAAACCTGCAAACAACTTCTTCTTAGTTCTCGTGGCCTGCCTTTTTAGTAGTCTATAATGCAGTTTTTAAAATAAATTCTAATTAACCTTAAATACATTTGTCACTGATCGAAGCCTGTAATTTTTTTTTTTTTTTACACTTTATTTTATTACAAACTTTACTTCTTGAGCTGATTATGAGTTTTTTTTCACTCACAGTTTTGGTAAAGGAACCAAAGGACCAAAGGAACCACAGGTCCAACGGAACTTTTGTAAGTTTTAGCTCAGAAAGTCTCCCTACAGGCCTGGAGGTCAAGTTGCTTTTACAGCACTTACTGGCAGATTTTTGTTTGTTTTCTTGCTTGGTCACTCTCCTCTTTTGTCTTGCATCATTACTTTCTTGAATCATTTATACCCAAGTCAGACACTAATGCAAGGTTTGAATACATTCCATGGGGGATAAAGTTCTTGATCATCTTATTTATTCTTTAAGTGTGCAAGGATATTTTTTTAGTCTTATTTCCATTTTCTTTTTTTCATCCTGTGAGTTACACCTTCTTAATTCTAGCATCTGTTTTTGGCTATTAAAAAGAGACAAACTTTTCACTTGTTTGCAAGTGAAAAGTTAAAGTGATACTTTGACTTGGAAAAAAAAAAATCAATTTAAGTAATTAAACCACGTGCTGATGTTTAAACATAATAAAGAGTACACGCTCAGGTCTATAGCTTGCTTTAAAATAGATCCTCACATGAAATCACACACACCAGCCTTCTGCATCTGCAATTAAGTAGCATCCACTTGGAGAAGAAGAGATCAAGAGAGAGGAAAAGGAGGACTACTAAGAGGCAGTATCCTAACACCAACATGAGGAAGCAGGTTCTGCTTTCAATGATGTACCATATTAATTTTTGCTATTTTTAATGGAATATTTTTGCACTGATGAGACCCTATTACAATGTCTGGTAATACAAAATTTTAGATCCACAGTTAATTTAGAAAACACCCATTACGCTTTCTGGCTTTTAGTCAAAATGCATGTTTAAGGCACTTGATTCCTAACTTAATTTTTCAGACCAGTAGACTGTGTCTATTTTCATATACAGTCACTGGAAAAAAAAAAAAAAAAAAAATCCATTCACTATATAGACACATTTTGAAACATTTGAAAAGATAGGAGCTGTATTTCTCTACTTCTTATCTGAAAAGCTTCATCCTTCCTATTTTAACTGACTGGTGGGGAGTTTTAGTCTCGTTAGCTATTATTTGCACAGTCATACAAAAAGGAAAAAAAAAAAATCAAGCTTCAGAACATTTATTTGATTTTCTGAGTCCATTATTTCATGAAAATAGCACAATTCTGTCACTTAGTTAGCTGCAACCTCAGTCTGAAAATATCTAATTGAGTGAGTTATTCAGATTTGAGGGATTTTTGTGACATCACAGGCCCTGATCTGTGGAGAATTACCTTAGCTTTCTCATCTTTTAATCCACCCATATTCATACTGTGTGCCATTTATTGCTTCCCAGCAGTGGCATGTGCCAAGCTGTAACACTAATTTCAGAAGATGTAACACCGCGAAAGGTGTGGAGTCAAGTCAAGTGGATGACTCCACCCACCTTAAACTGTTTGAAAAGGGAGCTATGGTACTGTGTCTCTGATATGTAAGAATTTAGTATAGCTAACCCTGGGCAGGAGGATGGCCTCTGCATTCAGGACATTTACCGTCTGGACTTCAAAAACTTCCTGCACTTCCAAATTGCGCCAAATCATGACAGACTCCAAACTCATACCTGCTATCCGTGTAAACCGTGACGCTCTTCCCCTTTGCCAATCTGCATTGCTTCACTCAAAGCTACCAGCTCAGCTGCCTGAGCTGAACAATGATGCGGAAGGGAGCCGGACGTTAGAACCTCACGGTCTGACACGACTGCGAACACCACCATGTTCCTTCCTGTACGGTCATCCCTGAACGCCGAGCCGTCCACATACAGAACCAAGGTTCATCAGAGCTGATTCCTGGAGATCTGGTCGGGGGTGCAAACCTCATTAATCACAGCCACACAGTCATGAGGCTCCCCGTCCTCTGGACCTGGGAGATGAGTGGCTGGATTTAATACATCGCAACGCTTCACAGTTATGTTTGGCATATCAAGGAGAACTGTTTGGTACCGAAGCCACCTAGACAAACAGACAAATGTCACGTTTTCTGCTCCAACAGGATCACAGACACCGCATGTGCAGCACCAAAAGTGTCAGGTCAGCATAACCTACCAGATCACGTGAGGTGTACACAGCTTTCTCAGCGGCAGCCAGAGCTCTCAAACAACGTGGAAGTCCAGCCACAACTGGATCCAGCTTACCAGAGAAATAAGCCACAGGCCTCAACACCTCGGCTTGTTCCTGCAACAGAACAGATGTCATGAACCCCTCCCTCTCATCCACCGTTTGTGTGAAAGGGCGCATAGGGTCCGGCAGGCCCAGGGCAGGAGCAGACTGCAGGGCTTGCTTAGGCCTCTGAAGAGCCTCCTCCGCCTCAGGTGTCCAGCTGACCTTATTGTGAGCAGACAACCCATGGATGAGGGAGGTCAAAGGAGCTTCAAAGCTCTGCATAGCCTATGATAAACATTCAACAGTAAGAACGCATTGCTAGAAAAGACATCACCTGTTTCTTTGTGAGAGATCTAGGAATTCGCTGGATGGCTTCCACCCGTTTCAGTGACAAAGTTCTGCCATCAGCTGAAATAGAGTGTCCCAAAAATTTTACCTGCTGTTTCACAAACTGCAGCTTAGACAGGCTGGCTTTATAGCCCTCCTTTGCCAGGTGCTGGAGAAGAACAACCACATCGGTCTCATACTGCTGCTGTGATAAGCCAGCAGCACATCATCTGTGTATTGCAGCAGGGCTGTCCCAGGGGACAGGGTCAAAGGTTCAAGGCTGCGTCTTAGCGCAGAAATGTAGATCATCTGTGTTTCACAGTAACCTTGACACAGATGAGTGAATATGCAATGCTCACATTTAAGGTTGAAAGTGAACCAAAAGTGGTTGTCAGGATGGACAGGAACACTGAAAAAAGCAAAAGATTTAAACAAAGGTGTAATTCCCATCACCACCTCCGCTTTCAGTGGATATTGTTGCTGACACGGCGAAAAATCAGATTTTGGCGTGATCACAACCGGCTCTACATTTTTAATCCTTGTGTGATGTTAGGGTCTTTTGGACCCATTTTCAATCTTTACTAAAATAAAAATCATACAAGTAATACTTTTTTCAACTTGAAACTCATTGTCCTTGGCTTAATCTATGTGAGGGGCATGGAGGATAACTTTTTTGGGGGGAGCTCCCACTCTACACCCCCCCTTCACATTTACATCACACAAAGGGTGTTTGGGTCCAAAGGACCCCAATGTAAAACAATAGGGCAGTAGTCTACTCTACAGCTTTAGTGTGAACATTGGAATAGGACCATATAGATTGTTGCATACCTTTACTTGCCTTCCTTCTACCAGAGACTAGAATACCTGAACAGGGGGTGGAGTGGGGGATATATTTTTCCCAATCAAACTTGACCCAAGGGGGTGGGGCTTCGCTACCACGCAATTATGCAACAGGAATCCTACATCCCAGCCCCTGTGTGTGCTAGAGACATGATGCATGCACCAGGGGGGTCAACAGGGACAGCCCTGAGTGCACCTTACTGTCCCACAACCACCCTTGATCAAAGGGGGCGGGGCTTCGCTACCACGCCACCCACAACACAAATCCCACAATCAAGCCCCTGTGTGAAATCAATTCCATGCAATAAATATCAATAGTACTGAAGGCCTGCTTTATTTTATTTATAAGCAAGTTGACTGCAGTATTGATCATAACTGTTTTACTGAATGTGATGTATTTATAGATAATATAGAAGAGGTCAAGGTACATGGTACCTGATATGGTCTAATGATAGTATCAATAGTGGCATGGAGGTCAGACTCCACCCCCTTGGACCAATGTAGATTGGGGACTGATCAGAAACCACCTACAAGCAACACCCTGGTGAAGACAGTGTGTCTTTGGCCCTCACAAGGGCTAAGTTGTGGGATTCGTCACATGCATGATGGCAAAACTCCGCCCCCCAAGGTGACAGTCAGTACAGGGAAGGTCAGTGACATCACAGCAATGCACCAGTAACCCTCCAGTGAAGACAGCGCGTCTCTAGCCCACACAGAGGCTGAGAAGTGGGAGTTGTGGCATGCATGATGGCGAAACTCCACCCCCAAAGGTCAAGGACATCATAGGGAGGGTCAGTGATGTCAAGGCTACCCACCAGTAACCCACTAGTGAAAATAGCATGTCTCTAGCCCACACAGAGGTTAAGAAGTGGGATTTGTGGCGTGCGTGATGGCGAAACTCCGCCCCCAAAGGTCGAGGTCATCATAGGGAGAGTCAGTGATGTCACAGCTACCCACCAGTAACCCTCCAGTGAAGACAGTGTGTTTCTAGCCCACACAGAGGCTGAGAAGTGGGGCTGGTGGCGTGCAAAAAAGCGTTTTGAATAGGCTCCGCCTCCTCAGGTTGGAGAAACCTAGTGGTAGGTCAGTGACCTAAAGGACATCCTCAAGTTTCCTCCGGTGAAAACAGAATGTCTCTAGCCTGCACAGGGGCTGAGTTATGGTATGAAACCCCAAGGGGTCCAAAGGACCCCTTAACACCCCGAGAATGCAGAAAATCCTAACACCACACACACAGGCAGAAATCCATATCGTCCTCTAGCGTGTCACGTGAGCACCTAGAATGAATGACATACGATAGGCATTTCTGTCTGCACTGTAAAAAAACAGTAGGGCCAGATGTCAGCTGCCAGTCCCCTGCACTCAAAAAGGAGCCCACGTCAGCCCAAGTGTTACACATTCCTGCAGGTAGATCATCATGAACAAAAGAAAAATCACAAGCTGTAAACAGCTTTTCCTGACTCTGAGTCAGCACCACCGACAACGCACTAAGATGTGTAGACCAGTATAAATGCTGAGCTGTCAGTTTCTCACCGGGTCGACCCCTCCCGGTACCATTTCTGGTTCGTAAACAGCATCAGGCCCGAGGGACAGGTGCGATGTACAATGTACTGAGTCACTCGCCAAGAAACTGGGTTCCTGCAGGTGAAACAACTTTTTCTGCAGCTTGGAGCAGATGTCTGGCAATTTCATCCCCAGGAAGCTTCCACTAATATGCATAGAAGAGTGGGTTGGCAGAGAAATGCACAAACGACTGAACTGCTTAATTACTTTGAGGCCTTCAGCTGTTGAAGTGAGTGACAGGCCCAAAGCACAAATCAGATCACATCCTAACAACGATATTGGAAAGTGTAAAGAAAGCAGAAATGAATGTTTAAAACTCTCACCATCCATGTCGACACAGGCTAAATGAACCGTAAAGTTTTCTCTCACCACATGCCCCATTGCAGAGACACCATTTACAAATTGGCCACTCAACTTACATAAGTGGGTTCTAGTGATGTAGTACCTTTTTCCAGACACTGGATGGCGACAGAAAGTTTAGCAAGCAGGTCTTCATTGCAAGAGCCAGAAACAGAGGAAGAAATGTAATTATCGTTATCAGTAGGTGTGGATTTGTGTGTCAGTACGTGTGGTAGTGACATGTCATCCAGCTCCACACCCTTTTTAGTTGCAGAGTCCAGATGGCGTCAGTCCCCCGTTGACACAACCCACTTTACAGCATCTCCTGCTGGACACTGCGAGACCCAGTGTCCTGTCTGACCACACTGATGACAGACATCAGAGCGATCTGGCCAGTTAAAATCTGCACGTGGAACTCGCTGTGCCTCGCTCTCATATCTTGACCAGTCTGATAGACTGTTTCACTTCCAGGCTCACTTCTGGTACATGGAAGCTGGCTAATTTCTTGCTTATTCTGCTTCCTAAGCCTAGGATCCACCTCTTTCCTAAAAATCTGCAGTGCCTCTCTGTGATTCTCCAACTCCTACCAGACTGTGGTACTCATTTTCCTACTTTTTTTTAATCTCCACTTCACGCATGCGCAGTCGTCTCTCTACCTCTAGCTCAGTTTCAGACACCTACGTGTCAAAACTTCAGGGACTTGATGGAGCCAGATTTGATAATCAGAGCGATGGCCCTCAACAGGCCAAAATCTAGAGGAAAAGTCACAGACTTATGAATCAGCATTATATAATAAGGACATGTTGACCCCAAAATGCAGTTTTCACACAACAGTCTCTGCGATACTTTGATTTATTTATTTATTTTCTTCACCAAAGTGTGTCCCAGATATTTAATGTAGGTCTCAGGACATTGTCACGTGAGTAAGTGACCTGCTCCTCTTGTGATTGTTTGGATTTATAAAACCAACCATACATTATTTACCTGGTCTACATGTGTTCAATATTCTGAATAAAGGTTTATCCTACTCCTTACTGCTCTGGACTGAAATGTATGTAACACTGTCCAGTTCCTGCATGGAATGCTTTATCCTTAGGGTGAACCAGTTTTGTCTGAGGATGTTGTTTGGCTTAAAATGCACCAGGTTGCTGTGTTTGAAGAAGATCCTTCCAAGTTTTATCAGACTCTACTATCACTTAGAGAATGACAATATGTTTGATCCCTTTTCTCCTTGCTTTGCCATTTTGTTTGATGTTTTTTGTTCTTTTCTTTTCTAAGATGACTTGACAAGGCCAGGTTCGTAGAGCCACAGATTCAATTTTTCTTGATGTATTTCTGTTCCATTTCCTTTCCCTGCATTTTAGTGTGAACATTCGCAGAAACTGTCCATCATCAGAACTCTACACAACTGAGCTGAGACTGACAATAAATCACAACTGTACCACCAAGTACAAAAAAGAAAGAGTTATACTATCTTTTTTTCTGTCATCACATGGTCCATGTATTCACTTTTTGTATTATGCTATATTTTTAAGGTCACTTCTCATGACAGCTCCCAACCTCCATTTAATCTACTGAAAGATCCCATTATTTCATGTCTAGCCCTGCAGGTATGAGTACCTAAGGTTGGTTTATTCTGGCAAAGGATAAAAAGGCTTGCCTGATATTTAGATAAAAGGAAAAAGTGCCCATTCTCAGATCTTTTCCATCCTTGAAACTCAAGTTAGAATCAAAGGGAAGAGCTGAACGATATCAATAACTTTTTATAAAGACCTCATGTAAGTTTGGGATGCTGCTCAATGAAAAGGTAAGAGGCTGCACTTTCTGCCTACAAAATAGCTGCTTGTTTGTGACTGTTATGTAAAGAGCCATTTGTCAATAACCCATACCTGCAGTGTGCCACTTTCTTGGGCTTTCATGAGGCAATGTCAGTCATCACCACTCGAGGTAGTAGACAGGGTTGAATGAGGGAAAGCTACAGAAGTAGCAAATAACAAAAAAAAAAAAAAAAAAGTAAATGGCTTGTGTGAGAAAGTGAGCATACACATTTCTCACCCTCATGAGCTTAGGGAGCAAGGTTTGTAGGTGATGGTTTATTGTAGTATTTTGAGTTACAGGCAATGTAGTGTGGTACCCACTTGTCACAATTCATTTTTTTGTTGTTCAATAAAACTGGTGTACATTTGCTCACATGCATGCCACGTAGCTGTCTGGCAGCTGGATCCCATTGCGGAAGCGCGCACCACAGTGGGACCACGCCTTTATTCAGACTGAGTGCGGGCAGGTGCCAATGTGTCAGACAGGTGGGGGGGTGAGTGGGTTGGTGAATGTACCAATTTATTGTCATGTTTCAATATGGGGTTTATGTGGGATTAAGTTTAAGTGTTATGATTATTGTTAAATGATGAGGTTTTGTGGTCTTGTCTTTTTTGTTACCTTGTTAGTTGAAATGGTTATATTTGTGGGTGGGGAGTATCCCTCTGCAGATGGTGGCTGCCCAATTGGATCAATTTGGGTTGGACTATTTAAGAAGGTGGCTCACCTGACAGAGGGTTTTTGTTGGTCTTTTCTCTTGCTAGAGGGAGGCGGTCTCTAAGTCTATGTGTCTCTGGTGTTTTGGGCCCGAGGAAAAATTAAAAATAAACTTTTTTTTTGCATAAAAACTGGAACTTATCTTGCTGGCACCCTTCTTTTATCCACCCACCTCAAACCCCAAGGCCCAAAGATCAACTGGGCACAGGAGTGGTATCTCACAGCTTGGCTAATGGCATCTTTTTAACCATATGCAGAAAGGTTCTAAAAAATTCTTCACAGTGTGCTTCGCTTTTACTGATTCACACAAACACACTCACACTGCAGTGATTCTATCATATATTCACGTACTCAGGCTCTCATATAACTCTTCAGCAGTGCTTGGACCAGGTGGACAATTTGGGGTTTCATGTCCTGCCCAAGGACACTTTGACATGTGATAGGGCTGGGGGCTAGATGACAAACAGATCTATAATGTCCAGAAGTCCCATTCATTCTGGATAACAACATATGATGGACATCTGCTAAATTTCATCCATCATTGCTGTTTCATGCTGCGCAATTCTTGCTGCTGTTTGCTATGTGGCTGTTGAGAAGGATTTACTGACAATCTTATTACTAGTACCTCTTATGAAAAAAATCTTCCTTCCCACTTCATGTGTTCAATCCCCATTTTATGCTGCAGCCCAAGGTTGTAAAGAGAAAAGAGGGGCTTAGATGCAAAAGATCATGTTCTTATGATAAGCTGTCATTTCTGCTGTTGTGGTTCTTGCTGTAGGGTTTGCCTCATTGCATTAGGTGTGTTACAAATGTAATTGTGGCAGTTACTGAGTTAAATATTGTTTACTTTTGCTATTTTTTTAAGCTTTACAGAGACCCAGAGCATGACCCCCAAGCAAATATCATTAACTAAAATTATAATATTGAATCCAAATCAAGGATAATGGCAAGTAAGAAACTCCCACAGTGGGAGAAAAAGAAACGTTAAGCCAAACAGTGGCAAGGAAAAACTCAACTTTAAGAGGAAGAAACCTTGAGCAGGACCTGGCTCATATGGGGGGACCTTCCTGCCGAAGGCCAGCTGGGTAGAGAAAGAAAAGAGGGGAGACAATCAATCAATCAATCAATCAATCAAAACACTTTATTTGTCCCCGAGGGGCAATTTGAAGGGCACAAGGAGCAGCATTAAAAGACAAATAGGACATCAACAACATAAAAAACATACAAACATACATAGGGTGTACAGTTAAAAATATCCAAGCTACTGCCAGTAAAGTGCATTGCGCTTACTACTAAAGTGCTATGTGCATTAAATCAGTCGCCGTTGAGACAGGGAGGGGGGGGGGGGGGGTCGTTGTTTAGGAGCTGAACTGCTCTGGGGACAAAGGTGGCCCTCCTCCTCTGAGTTCTGCAGCGTGGACATCGCAGCCTGCGACCTGATGGGAGCCACTCGAACAACGAGTGTAGTGCGTGTGCGGGGTCGTACAGGATCCTGTGAGCAGAGCGGAAGGTTTGTTGTCGCAGAAGCAGACAGAGCTCTAACAGGGTGTCCAATGATTTTAGAGCAGACTTTGGTGATACTGAGTAGGCGTGACCGATCTTGCAGGGTGATGGAATGAAACCAGGAGATGAATGAGAATGTTAGAATACTCTCAATGAATGCATGGTAGAAGGTCAGGAGAATGTCTTTGTTCACACCAAATGATGTCAACTTCCTGAGCAGATATTGTCTCTGATGACACTTCCTGATGATCTCCTCAATGTTAGAGGAAAACTTCAGGAGGCCATCGAAGATTGTGCCCAAGTACCTGTACTCCTCCACCACCTCCACCGGCTCCCCCCGGATGGTGGTAGTGACGGCCTCTGCCAGTTGTCTCTGCTTGCTGGAAAATGTTATAATCAGCTCTTTGGTCTTTGTTGGGTTAAGCTGGAGACAAGCCCCCTCACACCAGGTGATAAAGTCCTGAAGAACAGAGCTGTGGTGTAGGTTGGGGGCAGAGAGCAGAGAGAGCAGGACTGTGTCATCAGCAAATTTTTACCAGATGACAATTTTGCTGAGTGGACCTGCAGTCATCGGTGTAGGGATGTAAAGCAGAGGCGATAGGACACAGCCCTGTGGGGAGCCGGTGGAGGTGTGGACAGTGTTGGAGAAGGAGCCATTAACAAGCCACCCTCTGTGACCGGTTGGTTAGAAAGTCAATAATCCACTTGGTGAGCTGGTAGTCCAGATTGAAGCGGGTTATTAACTTCTCTGCAAGGATGTGTGGTTGCATGGTGTTGAAAGCAGAAGAGAAGTCCGCAAACAGGAGCCTGGCGATGGTGTTGGGGTCTCCAGATGTGTATGAATGCTCTCCAAGATAAATATCTTGGCGTCGTCCACTCCCCGGCCGGCCCTGTATGCGAACTGCAGCGGATCCATCAAGGGCTCAACATACTGGGTGATGGAGTTTTTGACAATCCTCTCCATCGCTTTCATTACCAGAGAGGTCAGGGCCACCGGCCTCAGGTCATTTAATACTTTGGTGGGGCCCTTCTTGGGAATGGGAATGATTGTGGAGTGTTTCCATTTCTGAGGCACTGTGCTGCAGTTCATGGAGGTCTGGAACAGCTGCTGGAACACCTCCCCCCCAGCTGCTCAGCACAGTACTTCAGGGTCCGTCCACAGATGTTGTCAGGTCCAGTGGCAGTGTTGAGTTTTTGTCCTCTTGAGGGCTCTCACCACCTCTTCCCTGCTGAAGGTGATGGATGAGTTATCAGGATGGATGACTGAGGAGATGAAAGGTCTGTAGCTCTGTGTTGTTGTCCCTTTCAAATCTTGAAAAGAATGAGTTGAGGTCATCTGGAAGAGATGTTGTGCTGCAGCCATCAACCTGGATGGGTTTGCGACTGGATGTTGTGCAGTTCACAGCTGCCATGTTCTTCAGACCCTTGCCAGGCAGAGCGGAGGTTCCCTGGGTAAAGGAGACCTCCACTTTGTTCTTATAATCCAGTTTTGGCCTTTTTTTATGGCACGCTTGACCTCACGGCTGACCTCCTTCTTTCTCCTCTTCTGAGCCAGTGAGAAGAAAATCCTTTTTTTTCTTATTAAGTACTTGTTTTAGTTCTTTAGTGACCCAGGGTTTATTATTGGGGAATATTGTGATGGTTTTGGTAGGGATAATACTGTCCACACAAAAGGAGATGTAATCAGTCACTGTGTCTACCTGCTCATCAATGTTGTTAGAGGACAGTAAACAATTCCAGTCAGTTGCTTCAAAAACAGCCCTGTAGCCTGTCAACGCTGTCTGGAGTCCACTGTTTGATGTTCTTGGTTATTCTGTCTGTCCTCTTGACAACAGGTAGATAAGCTGGAGCAAGCAGAATGCCATTATGGTCTGCTGAGCCTAGGGGGGGGAGGGGAACAGCTCTGTATGCACTAGAGATGGAACCATAGCATTTATCAAGTGTCTTTCCGAGTCGTGTGGGACAGTCAATGTACTGATAAAAACCTTTAAGGGTTTTGTCAAGTGGACAATGGTTAAGGTCACCCATAATGAATTTGGGAGCATCTGGAGAAACTGATTCTAGTCTGTTCAAAGTGTTCTTGACATGTTCAGTAGCAGCAGAAGTTTTCGCTTTGGGGTGAATGTAAACCAGAATAATAAAAATTTGTGGAAATTCCCGTGGAAGGTGGAAGGGGTGAAGGGAAATAGCCAGCAGTTCAATATCGGAGTTGCACAGCTTCTCCCTGACCACAACAGTTGAACACCAGAGTGGGTTAACATAGATGCAGACCCCCCCTCCATGATGCTTTCCAGTGAGTGCAGAATCTCTGTCAAGCCTTGTGGGAGAGCCAAAACCATCTATGTGCAGTGCATCATTACTGTCGTTTTCATTTAACCATGTCTCAGTGAAAGCTAGAATTGATGCTGTCCTATATTCATACATGTGATTGACATTGGCTTGCAGTTCGTCAGTCTTATTGTGGAGTGAGCGTACATTAGCTAAAATGACTGAGGGAAGTGTCCGGTACTTCACTTTTCCACGCTTCAGTCTAGCTCTAACTCCAGCCTTTTTCTTCCCCCTCCGTGTTACCTTCTTTTTTTGGTGTAGCGTGTCCAAAAGACCAGGCGAGTGTTTGCGTTGTATCAGCTCTGGTAGCTCCTGGGTGAAGACAACTTGGTCGGACTGCAGCCGCAGCTGCAGAAGCAGGTCCCTGGAATATGTAATCCGCTGTACGTCCAGAAGACTGTATCCGCTTGATAGGCAGAAAACATAGTCCATGAGGTCCAGCAGGAACACCAAAATCCACAGGATCCTAGTACAATCCATCTTCCCGTAGTGTCGGAGCTAGTGCTAACTAGCACTAGCCTTGTTAGCTTCCGTGCTACAAACAACACACACGGCAAACTCCACCCAGTCACTTTACATAGGCGCAGTTATCCAAAACACAGGGGACAAGATGTCATTGGCAGTACGCATGAATAGTCCTTAAAAAGCACCATAAAAAACACCCTAAAACACATACAACGCTAAGAAAGAAAAAGAAAAAAGCCGCTCGTTATGCCGCCGGTCACCACACGAGCAGTGAGCAGTCAGGAAATGAGCAGAGCCGACAGGACAGAGAGAGGATGTAGGACAGAGAGAGGAGAGCACACAAATGACTGAATGAAATGGCTACATAAACAAACAGATGCAGGTAGCAGCACTGAAATTAGATATTTAGAGGACTAGGACACCAGTCACCACGCCAGTCGGCACCCCGAACACATCTACACACACAGGTGGAGGTAAACGCTGGGATGGACAGAGGATGGAACTGCAAGTCAGCATGCAACTCAGGAAACTCTGGCCTGCAAACATACAGAAAGAAAAGAGAAAAAAAGGGGGACCAAAACAGCACAACAAACTACAGAAAATAAAATGGAGCACAGTTACAGTAACAAGGTATTCCTAATTAACTATGGATTGAGCTGGAGGAGGAAAGGGAAGGAAAGGGAGAAGAGTGGTGTAGACACCGCTCAGCAGATCATGTTGGCATCCCCCTGCAGCATAGGCCTATAGCAGCATAGCTATGACGAAGCTGTGATTAAGACGAGCCTACTCTAGTCTTAGCTCCTACAACTATGGCTATAACTATTAGCCCCTACACACTATTGTTTAGACTAACTGTAGGCTTTAATGAACAGGAATGTTTTCAATTTAGTTTTGAAGATGGAGGTGGTGTCAGCCTCCTTAACCCAAACTGATAGCTGGTCCCATAATAAAGGTGCCTGGTAGCAGAAGGCCCGTCCTCCAAACCTACTTTTAGATATTCTAGGAACGACGAGTAATCCTGCATTCTGAGAGCAGAGAGCTCTATTACATCAGGTCTTGTAAATAATGAGGAGCTAGGCCATTAAGGGCCTTGTATGGCCTTGTAAAGCTAAACCATCTACATGTCTGTTGGATCCCATCCCAACTCGACTGTTCAAAGATGTTATGTCCTCTATTGGTATATCAATTTTGGATCAGATTAACCTATCTTTGCAATTAGGATATGTACCACAGGTTTTTAAAGTTGCAGTCATTAAACCTTTGCTCAAGAAACCATCCCTTGACCCGGACATCTTGGCAAACTATAGACCAATATCCAACCTTCCATTTATCTCTAAAATCCTGGAAAAAATAGTTGCTAGCCAGTTAGGAGAACACCTGCATAGAAATGATCTATTTGAGGTCTTTCAGTCAGGGTTTAGATCTCATCATAGCACAGAAACTGCGCTGATTAGAGTCTCCAACGACCTCCTTATGGCCTCGGATAATGGATTAGTTTCTGTCCTGGTTCTGTTGGACCTCAGTGCTGCTTTTGATACCGTTGATCACGGCCTTTTGCTGCATAGATTAGAGCACACTGTTGGAATTAAAGGGACAGCATTAGACTGGTTTAAGTCATACCTGTCTGACAGGTTCCAGTTCGTCCATGTTAATAACGTTTCTTCCTGCACGGACAAGGTCTGCTATGGTGTCCCACAGGGTTCAGTTCTGGGACCAATCCTTTTTACTTTATACATGTTGCCCTTGGGAAAAATTATCCAGAGCCATGGCATAAACTTTCATTGCTACGCTGATGATACGCAGCTGTACTTATCTATGAAACCAGAGGAAACAAAACCTTTGGCTAAACTTCAAGGGTGTCTTAATGACGTTAAGTCCTGGATGTCCTCTAACTTTTTGCTTTTAAACTCGGATAAAACAGAGGTTATTGTCTTTGGTCCAAAACACCTGAGGAACGGATTAGCTGGGTTTACGCTGGCTTCCAGCACAGCTGTGAAAAACCTTGGAGTCATTTTTGATCAGGATATGTCATTTAAGCAGCATATTAATCAGGTTTGCAAGACTGCCTTTTTTTCATCTCCGAAATATTGCCAAAATTAGGAGCATCCTCTCCCAGGGTGATGCCGAAAAATTAATCCACGCTTTTGTCAGTTCTAGACTGGATTATTGTAATGCGTTGTTAGCAGGATGTCCGAAAAGCTCGCTGAATAGCCTTCAATTGATCCAGAACGCAGCAGCGAGGGTGCTGACAGGAACCCGTAAGCGAGATCACATCTCTCCCGTGTTAGCCTCCCTCCATTGGCTTCCCGTGAAATTTCGAATTGAGTTTAAAATTCTGCTCTTCTTGCATATAAAGCCCTTAATGACCTAGCTCCATGCTATTTACAAGACTTGATAGCATGTTATGCTCCTAATAGAGCTCTCCGCTCTCAGAGTGCAGGGTTACTCGTCGTTCCTAGAATATCTAAAAGTAGATTTGGAGGACGGGCCTTCTGCTACCAGGCACCTTTTTTATGGAACCAGCTACCAGTTTGGGTTAAGGAGGCTGACACCACCTCCACTTTTAAAACTAAATTGAAAACATTTCTGTTTAGTAAAGCCTACAATTAGTCTAATCTATAGTGTGTTAGGGGCTAATAGTTATAACTATAGTTGTAGTAGCTCAGACTAGAGTAGCTCGTCTTAATCACAGCTTCGTCATAGCTATGCTGCTATAGGCCTACGCTACAGGGGGACACCAACATGATCTGCTGAGTGGTGTCCTCCACTGCTTTTCTCCTTTGTCTTCCCTTTCCTCCTCCCTTCCTCCTCCTCCAGCTCATAATTATTTGGGAGCACCTTGTTACTGAAACTGTGCCCCATATTCTTTGCTTTCCTCTGGTTTGTTGTGCTGGTTTTGCCTCCTTTTTCTTTCTGTGTATTTGCAGGCCAGAGTGTCCTGGGTTTCATGCTGACTTGCAGTTCCATCCTCTGTCCATCCCGGGTTCACCTCCACTTGTGTTTGGGTGCCGACTGACGTGGTGATCAGCGACCTGGTCCTCTGGCCATCTCATCCCAGTGCTGCTACCTCCATCTGTTTATGTTTATATGGCCATTGTATTTAGTCATTTGTGTGCTCTCCTCTTTCTGTCCTCCATCTTCGCTCTCCGTCCTCCATCCTCCTCTCTCTGTCCTGTCTCCCCTCTTTTCTTTCTCTACTACCGGCTGGCCTTCGGCAGGAGGGTCCCCCCATATGAGCCAGGTCCTGCTCAAGGTTTCTTCCTCTTAAAGTGGAGTTTTTCCTTGCCATTGTTTGGCATTAAGGTTTTTTTTTCTCCCTACGTGGGAGTTTTTTACCTGCCATTATCACTGATTGGATTTAATATTATAATCTTAGTTAATGATATTTGCTCGGGGGTCATGCTCTGGGTCTCTGTAAAGCGCCTAGAGACAATTGTCATTGTAACAGACGCTATACAAATAAAATTGAATTGAATTGAATTGAATATGTGAGAAGCAGAATTTTAAACTCAATTAGAAATTTCACAGGGAGCCAATTGAGGGAGGCTAACACGGGAGATACATGATCTTGCTTATGGATTCCTGTCAGCACCCTCGCTGCTGCACTCTGGATCAATTGGAGGCTATTCAGTGAGCCTTTCAATAGATTGCACTGGATCTTCACTTTGGTACAATCCCCCATCCTGAAGAAGCACAAGTCAATGGTGAAGAGGAGAAAACATAATAAACATGAAGGAAAAAAAGAAAAACACTCCTGCTGCACAAGGCTCAGGGAAGGCATCCATCTGCCTCAGCAGATTTGGAGTCTGGGGGGGGGGGGGTCAGCATTTTCAACAGCACACAACATGGGATGGGTTGCTGAGACCCCAAAAAAGCACCCACCTCCTCCTCTTTACCTCACCTCTCCTCTTTGTCCTATCTGATGGGCTAGCTCATGTCATCCCAGGGATCCCTACCTATAATCTTCTTTAAAAAGGAAAGTTTTAGCCAAATCTTAAAGATCTGTTACCCAAACACAAACTGAGAGCTGGTTCCACAAGAGAGCATCATGATAATTATGACTAACTCCCATTCTAGTTTTGAAAACTCTAGGAACCACAAGTAAATCTGCAGTCTGAGACCAATGTATTCTTTTGGGATAATATAAACCTATGAGTTCCTACAGATAAAAGATCAAATGTATTTGATAAATTACCATGACCACATGCTAAAATGTACTTTTGCCAACTTTAGATTTGTAAAAGATAACAAAAACACTAAAGCTGTGACTTTGTGCTCAGTTGGTGAGAATTTTCAAAATTGTATCCATTGTTAAATGTGACAGAACGTGCATTATGGTTTTAACTTATTTCATAATGTTTACCCACTCTTTCGTGTGTTTTTCATCATACTTTATAGATCTGCTCTCAATTTAAAATGTCTACAGTACTCTTCTTATGGGTAAAGCCAGTTCTAAACTAGCCACTAGAATACTTCTGTCCACTTGCCATTTTTTCAAATGATGTAGATAAAAGGTAAAGTGTAAAATTGTAAGCAGAATTATTAAAGGTTTACTTGCTCTGTCAGTTCCAGTAGAGTGAATGCTCTATTCATTATGCCCGTGATTTATGGTTCCTGTGGTGCAACTTTGCACACAGCCTACATATCGGACCTATGTCCGATTGTTTAGTATGCTTGTTTGTATCGTTTGTGTGACTCTGTTATTGCACCACCAAACGCAATGCGGTGCAGGTTCATTTCTGCAGCGCTGTAATTTGCAGTGCTGAGCTTCTTTTTGTTTTCTCTCTTTATGTAGATCAAGCATAAGAGCGAATAAAGCATATCCTATGTGAGTTGGAGCTGATAAATGTTGAGCAACAGTAGAAGCATGAACCACACTTCAGTCATAAGCAGCCTTTAATCTGTTTCCTGAGACTTTCTGCACAGCACAACACTAGCTGCAAACAAGGGAGGGAAACATTGTCTGTGACATAAACAACCATAGACCTTTCCATTTTTCTCTACAGAGCTTGGATTGCCAAGTATGTGCCTACCACTGTGCAATCCAAGCAACGAACATCATCTCTTTCTTTCACTTTTGTGGCTCACTTGTTGATAAGACTGAGCTGTTGAAGGATTTATATTCCTGGAGCAACTGTCATTACTGAATGTGACATTTTTGAAATCAAGAATTGTGCAGAGTCCACTGCACAGACATTCAGGTTGTATTACATTGTGCTGTGTCGGATTTCAGAGTGTGACCATGAATGCCGGGAAGAGATTCAATGTTTTTGAAAAACCCTAAGGCCTGACTTCCACCCATATTTTGTTACACTTGTTAGCTGTTTGAAGTGACCTCAAGAAAGCTGAGCAACTTAGATTTCTAAAAAATATGTTTTCTACCAATCCGGTCATGAAAAACAAGAAAACTGATATTTGCGTCTATGAGCAGCAGCGTGTTCATGTTAGCATGCTGTGTTCAAGCGGTCGTGGAGGTCAGCGCCACGTTCTCACCATTGTTGTTTTCTGATCTGTGTGCAGAGATAAAGAACGTCTCCTGTGTCTTGGGCTTCATCCCCACTCATGGTTTTGGTTTGTAACCAGGCAGGTGTTTGAAGACTGTTTTAGAAATGATCTCCATCCAGGGTAGCAAGCCTAACAATATAGTTCCAGGGTTATTGGAAAACAAAACAAACAAACAAACAAAATACAACAAAACTTCATGTTACAATTGTTCAGATTTCTAGATTAGAAATATTATTCTTATGATTAAGTGAGTTTTACTTAACTTTTTCCTATATTCCTCAAAGTTGATCTGCTGCATGTCCCTTCAGATTTCTGAACTGATGATTTTCAGAAATTCAGGAAGCAACTAGATGAGACCTAGTTGCTGCTAAAGAACAGAAACGTTTAGAAACAGTTGGTCCTGGAGACTGTCGGTGAATAGAGGACCACTGAGTTTCTTTTCAGTCTGTAATCAATATGGAACAGCAGGTGATTTAGCAGAAAACAAAGCCAGCCCCATCTCCACTGAAGACATGTGTTGGTGTTTGCTTTAGATCCTGCAGCATTTCAGGAAAGAAAGAGCTGGACATTACTGATTTAATATGCACAAATGTCTTTGTCACATCATCCACCAGCACCTATAGCCAAAGGACGTTAAATGTCCAGCTACTGACAAACACATGCTACGCCACATTAAAACGTTTCCAGCGATTTCTAAGTGGGCAGTCACTGGTTTAGTGGTGTTTGTGCTGGAAACAGCCAAATAATAACAGCAGGCATGTGGTGATTAAAAACTCCCGCTGTTGTGATTCAGGTGTTGAAAACACATTGCAGTGTGGAGCATGGAGCAGCACCAAAGCAAATACAAATAAAATCAAAGAAACAAGATGCTGACATTTTCTTCATGGATATAGTGTAGTCTGTGCGGATACAGGCTGAGGAAAGGCAGTTTTTCTAATCAAAGATTTCACATTTTTACAATTAAACAATATTTCCACAAAAATTACCTTTTTTTGGGGGGTGGGGTTGAACTCAAAAGTAGGCGTCACAAAGCTTTAATGCTAATTTCAAAAGAAGTATACCCTACACAGCAGGAGAGGTGGAGTTGAATGGGTGAGCCCACTCCCTGAAACCAGCTGATATTCAGAGAGAAGTCAAGACATGGCTGGAAACAAAAAGCAAAACAGCTTTTTTACAAATAGAATTGTGGTGTTTTGACCAAAGCATTTCACAGACATTTCATTGATACCACAGAAAAATGTGCCAACTTATGAGTGAAGGCAATGTGTCCTTTAATCTAATATGGACCTAGATGAGTTCAGTTCAGAGTTATAATGTCCCTCAGGGGAATTTTGCCTTACACCAGTGGTAATGCCATAAAAAATACAAGACAGTACAAGAAACCTGAGATACAATCTAACAAACAGATATAAATGTGTCTCTGTGTGTGTGTGTTTTTTTTTAAAAAGGGTCCACTAATAGCAATGGTGGGTAGATAGAATGATAGATAAATAAATAAATACAGTGCAACAGTGATGATCAAAGCGCTGTCAAGGCTTAAGTCTGATTAAGTGCTTTATTTTCACTTGGAACAAAGACAAATTGTACCTATTGCAGTTAGCCTTAGATAGCCTGTATGCTTAGTGGTAGTGCTGTGGCCTACCATGTTGGAGGTCCGGGGTTTGAATCCTGGAAGAGTAAAACTTGTGCCAAAGCCATCGTGTGGATCACTCTGTTGTGGCGACCCGAATAGGGAGCAGAGATTTTAAAAATTCTTCCAATAGAAGATGGTCACGGCTGGCTAAAACTTTCCCCGTCCTCCAATATTTGTCCAGATCCTTGACAGAAAGTGTTGTGTGATGTTGGACAGATGATAATTGTTGTGCATTGACAAGTTTTAATGCCAAGCGGCAAGGAAAAAGACTCAACAAAATATCTGTAAAATAAAACCATTAGTGTTCCGTCTACATTAAAAGCATTAAGTTTATGTAAAAAGTGCAGTCTCTGCAGGCCCTACTTGCAGATTGCAGTGTCGTTGAGGTGGAAGTTTAGGTTATTTTATAACTTTGTGCATAGATGATTAACCTCATGACAGAAAATGAGCTGAAAACAGTGTTTTTTTTTTTTCACTTCACTTCACTTCAATCTGCTTGTGCTGTATAGTGCCAGTTCACATTAATAGTGGATATACACGTACACGTCTGAGTCTGTCTCTTTAGACATTGGGGTGATGTAATTCGCTGCTGAACTAAATTGTGGCTTGTGTACATCTTGTCAAAAGATGGAGCGAGCCAATGAAATCACACACGAAGGTGGGATTAATTCAAAGCACACAGGTTGTTTGTGTTGGGGGCAGGAAGAAATTTGATTGGTAGTTTTTGGTATGACTAAGAAACATCAACAGCACCACCCACCATGTGTTGCTGCAGCGCACCTGTGGGAATTCAACGAAGGCCATCTCAGAGCACATTTTCATCTGTCAACAGTGACAGATGAACAATAATGAAAATGTAAGAGGAATAAGGTGTACACCTATGAAATGGCAGCTGACATCCTAGTTTTATCAGAGGGAAAACCTTCATTTGTCACAGTGGAGACCAGCTTTAACACCCAATATCCGCCTCCCTCAGGCTTGGAGCTTAACTGAGATGTTTTGCACCATTCCTTAGACTTAACGCACTGTGTTATGGTCTGGTGCAGAGAAGCAACAACAGAGAAATCAATGACCTTTCCCATGTGAATGAAATGGGTGAGCGAGGGCATTCATAAGATCACAGGGGCTGATCAAGTGTAATGTGGCTCCAAACCTTTTGGTTTTAGAAATGATTTGGTTGGGAAGCATCAGACCACTGTCAGACTAATTTTTTTTCTTTTTCTCTTTTTACTTTTTTTGAAAGCATAAGAAAACAGAAGCTTTAAGTGAATTGTGATATGTAGAATGTAAATATTGCAATTTCTAAATGGTAAACCGTCAGATATACTCCTTTTTTTTTTTTAAACATGTGCAGCCCTTTTGTCTTTGTTGTCACATACTGGTGGATGTATTGGTTCAATACAGTAGTTCAGCATCTCACTCAAAGACAGATGGAGCGGAGGGGATTGAACAACTCTAGCAACTCTATCTGCTGATCCATGGCTCTTACATTTTCTGAGATTCTACTCAATAACGTCTACAAAAGCCACTTGTGCACATTTTTTTTTTCTTCACACAAAACACACAAAAACTTTTGATTTTTTCCTTGATGTTTTCTGTCAAGAGACAAGACTTTAAATGGAGCATTTCATACAGAAGTATGTAGTACAGCAACACACGCTATCACCAAAAACTATTTGATTTATGATGACGAACACATTCAAATCCCCTAAAGTCTTGTAAAAAACCAAGATAAAATCACAACCTGTAAATGAACTTAAATATATGCTCTTAACAATAATTAATGACAGGGCCACAGTCAGTTATTCCTTCTACCTTCAATCAAGACAGTAAGCTACGACAACATAAAAGGATGCATTAGACTGCATTAACCAGTCTGTGGTTTCTGATAAGCATCCATCATTTTATATACCCATCTTCATCCTATTCAGGGTCACGGGGGTCCACTGTCTCAGGACAAAAGCAGGGTTACACCCTGCACAGGTCATCAAGTCCGTCTCAACTGCATGCTCACACTCAGTCTTATGGTGAACGTAGAATTACTAGTCGGCTTTACACAGATACTTCTGGACAAAACCCATGGGAGCACAAGGTTCAAAGTGTTAACTATCCACAGAAAGGTCCTCAAATCAGGAACCTACGAACTGTTATATCTGTTCTTACAGGAGACTGAGAGTAAGATGGCATATGTCATATAAGTTGTAAAAAGTGAAACTATAATTAACTTAAAGGTGGAGTAGGTGTTGTTTGAAAAACGGTTCCAGCAATCCAACTCAAGTGAGATTTTGAAAATATACACTCCCTCCCTCCTCCCAAAGGCTCCACCTCCTCCTCTTCAGCTCACCCCTCGAAACCACGCCTTCACATGATTCACGACTGCATGAACCATAGGGAGGGAGGGGTGATATTTGATGGACGTATTAGGCAGCCAATCAAAATAGTGATGATCACTTTTTTGATTGGTCAGAGTTTTTCTCTGATTATACCTTCTAGACTAGACCAAAATGTTTAGTTTTTTTTGCAAACATTTTATTTCAGTGGGTGCAATGGAAATGTGAAAAGGTTTTCAGGCAATATTGTAAAAAGTGTTGCAAAAAAACAACACCCACCCCACCTTTAATTAATAAATTATGTGCATGTCATGGTTCCTCTCATGTTGAGAGGAGAAATCCACCCATTAATTGGCTCAATTTTAATATTTTTTTTTCTTTAAATATCTATTGTTCAATAACTGAAGACACTAAGCCGATTATGCAGCAGGTACATCTGTAAGCAGTATACTGTCACTGTTAGGAACATAAAAAGGTAAAAGATGTGACGATGCTTCATGTGTCAACTACATTTCCAGGATACCAGCAGACTACTGTGGATGTTGTCATTGGCTAACTTTTGGAAGAGCAACTTTTAGGTCCCAACTTAATATAAATGTTTTAATCCCTAACTCTCAAAGCCCTGTATTTTTAGCTGGTCAGATATGAAATATTATTTTAAGAGAGAAAAGGGAAACAGCCTTTGGCTAGAGCTCAACTGAAGCCAGCATCAGCTTTAGATGAGGTAGAAATGAGTGCCAGCTATTATCAAAGCCCATAGCATTTATAAGGCTGATGTTATACATTTTATTTTTGGTACCAGAGAATTTGTCTTTGGAGACTGTAAGGCTGTGTGTTCACATACACAGAGAGCTGCTCTTACGAATGACAGCAGAGAAATTTTCAAAAACATTAATATATCTAACTGGAGCTGATTTTGACAACTTTTTTTTTGATAAGTGAGCAAGTTGAAACAAGCTGTTAGAGGGAGAGGGTTGAAATGTGAGTAACTTGATCACAGTTGGGCACTCATCTTCACTTATTAAACAGCCTGTGGATCTGAACTCTGTGAAGTCATCTCTTCCAACTGCAGTTTTCACAGTGATAGATATGAGCAGCGGTGTGTGCAAACAGTTATTTCTTTTGATCACTTACATCATAACCATTTGGCTGGTAACACTGTGAGGAAAAACAAAATCAATATATTAGTAATATATATATATATATATATATATATATATATATATATATATATATATATATATATATATATATATATATATATATATATATACATATATACATACATATATACATACACACCACACACAGTGGAGGAAATAAGTATTTGATCCCCCGCTGATTAAGAAATACATGAACAGTATCAGATTTTTATGGCAGCTTTGTTTTAACAGTTATAGAAAGAATATTGAAAAAAAAAATTTGAGAAAAATACACGAAATGAAAAAGTAAAAATTAATTTGTAAGTCATTGAGGGAAATAAGTATCTGATCCCTGACCAGCCTTAACCAGTGTTGGCTCCCACAGACCACTGGCATACTCCTAATCTCACTGAAGTAATTACCTGCATGAGAGACACCTGTTCCAAATAGTCACCTGTATAAAAAGCCATCTGCCCACAGACTCAGTAATACTCCAACATCTCCACCATGGGCAAGACTAAAGAGCTGTCAAAAGATGTCATGGACAAAGTTGTTGAACTCCACAAGGCTGGAATGGGCTACAAAACCATAAGTAAGAAGCTAAATGAGAAGGTGACAACTGATGGTGCAATTATTCAGAAGTGGAAGAAGTACAACATGACTGTTAATCAACCTAGGCTGGGGGCTCCATGGAAGATATCACCTGGTGGGGTCTCAATGATCATGAGAAAGGTTAGAGATCAGCCGAGAACTACACTGGAGGAGCTGGTTAATGATCTCAAGGCAGCTGGGACCACAGTCACCAAGAAAACATATTGGTAATACACTAATGGTTTAAAATCCTGCAGTGCGTGCAAGGTCCCTCTGCTCAAGAAGGCTCACGTCCAGGCCCGACTCAGGTTTGCCAACGAATTAATGACTCAATAAGAGACTAGGAGAAGGTGCTGTGGTCAGGTGAGACCAAAATTGAGCTCTTTCGCCTCAACTCAGCTCGGCGTGTTTGGAGGAAGAGAAATGCTGAATATGACGCCAAAAACACCATCCCTACTGTCAAGCATGGCGGTGGAAGCCTTATGCTTTGGGGGTGTTTCTCTTCTAAGGGGACAGGTCGACTTCACCGCATCGATGGGAAGATGAACGGGGCCATGTACCGCAAAATCTTGGGTGACAACCTCCTTGCCTCCACAAGAACATTGAAAATGGGTCGTGGATGGCATGACAACGACCCAAAACATACAGCCAAGGAAACAAAGGAGTGGCTCCATAAGAAGCACATCAAGGTCATGGAATGGCCTAGCCAGTCTCCTGACCTTAATCCTATTAAAAATCTATGGAAAGAGCTGAAGCTGTGAGTTTCCAAGCACAAGCCTCAAAACCTTCAGGATTTGGAGATGATCTGCAGAGAGGAGTGGACAAAAATTACTCCTGATGTGTTCAAACCTAGTAAGCAACTACAAGAAACATCTGACAGCTGTGCTTGCCAACAAGGGGTTTGCCACCAAGTATTAGATCAGGCTTTGCTAGGTGATCAAATACTTATTTTCCTCGATGACTTACAAATTAATTTTTATTTTTCATTTCATGTAATTTTCTCAATTTGTTCAAATAAAGCTGCCACAGAAGTCTGAGACTGTCCATTTATCTCTTAGTCTGACAACTGCCAAAATCAGCGGGGGATCAAATACTTATTTCCTCCACTGTATATATGATATATAATATTATATTATTCAATATTATTCATAATATTTTTGGCTGCCTTGGTTTTCAAAAATTTCACATAAAAAAATCCACATTTGTCAACTTTTATAAGTTTTTGTATTTATTTGCTGGAGTGGTTTTCTTTATTTTTCTTTTCTTTTCTTTTTTTCAAATACATTTCTATCTCATGTTCTTAAAGGTAAGAAGATGCATAGGGGGATCTTGGAGCTCCATAAAGTTGGGGTGATGCATAGTTCTTAGCCAGTCCCAGCCCCCCTTAAATGCTGTCTCCATTTCAAATGAGTAAAAGACATTAACTGTACCATTATTGTTTTCATGTCTAACTGTAGTTTCCTGTTGGGCCACACAGATTGATCTTGACTTGTAGTTCATAGTGTGGCAGTTTGTTTTGATGGTTTATTTGATAAAAGCTGTTCTGAAAAAAAAAAAAATCAATCGAGCAGATGGCAAATGATTTATATTTTTCTTCTTTAAGCTGAGCCTGCCAAAATGCCGTCTTACTTAGTTTATCAAGAACAGAGAACCTCCAAGTACAACTTCTAGACACTTTGTTTTCACCTGAAAGCCCTCTGTAGAGTTTGGATCACACATGGGTAATTTGATTGCCTGTTCCTGAAGGCAAGTTGTTAGAAATCAACATTATAGGATCAGAGTGTACTGTGTAAAATCTGCTAATTACATTGTAATTTTTAACCTTGTCTAGGGTAAATAATGGCTTGCCATTACAGAAGGAATATGTGAATGGAGTCAAATTTCAGCGTATGGTCAGACAGAGGACAACATCTGTCTGCTGTATTATGGCCTCTTTGATTTGTGCCTGGTGCAGATGGCCCGTCACGCTTCATGGTTTCACACAGCAAATGCTACAGTAACAAATGACTGAGGCTGTGATCCAATGACAGTGACTTTCTGTAGGACAAACGAAAGGGCAGATGAATGGACATCTGTGGATGCAGTGCCTGCTGTAGCAGTGACTCGCCCCTGCTACCCATCGAAGCCTGGTCAAGGAAGATTTTAAATGTCAAAACATGAAAGATGTACTCTTAGTGATGAAAAAAGTACTGAAGGGCAGGCCTGTTATTGATAGACCTTGAGTTCAGTCATTTCATGTCTTAAAGCTATTTAAGATAAACTATAACAGATGATCTTTGTTGATCTTTGCTGCAATAATGACTTAATATTTTAACTGGTATAGTCTTATACAGCATCTGTTTAACCTTTTCAAGGTTCTTCGAAGCAGTTTACGATGCATTTCTTGTTAACCCAATCCAGAGGCAACAGGAAACATTTGTAATGTGGGAGTCGGGGCACACAGGTGGGGGTTTTAATGACATAGATGCCCTTTTCTGAATTCTGGTGCATTTTAACGGGTTGTTAGACTCCTACTTACACCCACTTACTTACCTGTAGGTGAAGATTTAAACATTTGATTCACAGACCAGTAGGATAACTGTGATAACCTGTGGTAACTGTGGTAAAGTGATCACCATAAGGAAAAAAAAACATTCTGTAGAGTAATTGTGAATTTCTTTTGCAAAATCTTTTAAAAGTATCTCCTAATGTTCATTATGTCTGGAGGCAGACATTGCAAATAGCTGATCTTCAGCCAAAAAGAAAAACAAAGAAAAAAAAGAAAATAGCTTTTTAGTCTTTACTACTTTAACTTAAAGTAAACAAGGTAAAGGTTACTTCTAATTTTTTATTGTTTAGTTGACAGTTGAATATGACATCAATTTAACACGACGTTGGGGTAATTTTGATGTTGTGTAACAAAAAAATAGGGTCTTTAGCAAAAAGCAAAGAATTTTGGAATGTGAGAGCTGTCCCCGTCCCCCTCAAATATGATGGTTGCAACACCTATGACCCAATCACACAAACACTCGTACATAAAATAAATGCACATCATATACTGTATGCAGCAGAGTTTTCCTTGACAGTCACATGCTGATTTGTATATCTTGGGCAATGTGGGGTTCAGCCTCTTGCTCAAGGACACTGGAGTGACTGCTCTTATGATGATAAGACTACTACACTACCACCTAGAAAATGGTTATTTTTTCCTCTTAATTGTCATCACTTGAAAATGTTTTCTTATTTCCTTCTTTAAACATTAGTGAAAGCTGTAACTGACGTTTCGTGCAAAGGACAGGGAAATGGGCCTTAAAATGTTGGCCCGAGGTTTGCTCTGAGTGACCCATCATGCATGACCTGCATAACTTGCACCAGCTTTGAAAATTAATTTCTCTCTGAAATTTGCATTAGCTTAAATTCAAGGGCAAAAACTTATACACTGACTCACATGTCATTATGTTGGTGCTGTGCTCGTGCAAGAGCCACGTTAGAGCAGGTACAACTTTGGACTATTTTAAAATAGTTATTTTGCCATGTACAATAGTAGAAGACGAGTGAAGAATCAAATGAGTTGAAGTTTCGTTGTTATCTATAAAAAGAGGGGGCTAAACGCTGCAGAAACTGCCAGAATAAAATATGGTGTCACACAAAGTAATTCACAGCATAAAAGCATAAACAGACTGCTTTTAAAAGCCCAGTGCATGAAATAAAATAAAATAAACAAAGAAAAAAAACCCGCCTCTTTTGTGAGATTGAGCAGAAGGTCCCATTACTCAGTTAAAAGCTTTGGAAGTCGCCAGAGAGTTCAGCGGACCCCCCCAACAAGTTTAAAGCCAGCCTCGGCTGTTGCACCATACCAGACTTTGACTGTGGTGTGGGACAAATATCGCCAGAGGTTTGAGATTAAAACACTTGACCAATTTTATATTTATGTTAATGTGCACAAACAATACAGTAAAATAAAAGATAAAATTGTCCTTACCAAGATAAGGCAGGTTTTGGAGCTTTTTTTTTTTTTTCGGCTAACAAGTGAGGTCATCTTATATTCAAGTCAATGCAGTACTCCTTTATAACTGAGAAATCTTTCTTATAATGGTTTCTGAATGAAAGCAGAAAATAGTTTTTCTGAACCATGAATCTGTTCTGTGCCTCTGCTGCATTCTTCTCCAGCATTTGAACTTACTCCTCTAAACTGTGAGCGCCATCCACTCTTCACAACATCAGCTCTCCCAGTGCTTCATTCCTGTTGTTATGGAGTGAGTTGTTGTTATTGTAACCTCCCAGTGCCTTGTTTATCCCACCAGAGGCATTGCAGACCCAGTGGTAACAAGGCATTGGGGGGGGTTCCTTGGGGCCAAGACGGCCCATCTCCTCCGCTGTCTCAGATGGTGCTTTCCTTCAGGCAACGAAGAGGATCTGTTTATATTATTCCAAGCCATTGACACTACAGCACTGTAAGATAGAAAGAAATCTTACTGTGTATAAGATTAAATCTTACAAAATACTGGGGGATTTTCTCCACATTAGGACTGTTGGCATTTAATATTAATGACTGCAGGCGTTGTCTCTCAGTTATGTTCCCTAGATGATTATGTCAGATGAAATCATTAATTATCAACATAACATCCTCTGCTTTGTGTATTAAAACTCACAAAACTAGCATATATAAAACAATAATGTAGGCTGATATGTTTTATCTGACAGAAAGTTTGGTATTCTCTCTTCCCTTGAGAAGGTCCTCCAGACAGCACCTGGTGGAGACACGAGGAACTATTTGGTGTCTCACTGCACGTTTGGGACCACTGTCACATTTGAAACTTTGTTGGTATTTTTTTTTATGCTTGTTTGCTCTTACCTTTTTGGTTTTTTTATTCTCCAACCTGGCTCCAGAATCTAAGGAACTTTTTGTGTTTGTCTGGCTCAGTTTCAAAAGCCAAAAGTTCCTCTGGTCAGTAGAGCTGACCAGTATATCAACTTTTGAAGTTATATCAAGGATCTATTGCTATTGTCAATTTAGAGTTTTGTAATGACATTATTTTCAGCTGTTTGTTTCACCTTTAAAGCAATGTCAGTAAGTTTAAATCTACTCACACTGTGCAGCCCCCCCCCCCCTTATTTCTCTGTATTTATTAACTTCAAGGTGAGTTAGCTTACAATTTCTCCTCATTGTTGTAAACTTTGTTGTAAACTGTTGGAAAGAAAAAGCAAGGTAAGTGCCTCCCGAATGGTTCTTCCTTAATCATCTACGTGTGCATATGAATGAACATTCCTCAGAAAAACTGTATCAGATGTCTTATTTGTCAAATATTGGAGAGATTATTACACTTAGGGCTTGGCCTTGTCTATTCTTTCCACAGGAAAGTGCAAAAAGGTGAAAAAACAACTGTTTAAGACAGTAATTCAAAGGAAGACCACAAATCTGCAATGAGAAGGAATCAATGAGGAATCAATTTCTCTTTCACTTCCCAGGCTAATGGTTTTCAAACTCTGATGCGCACCATCAGTGTATGGTCACATACACACAGGTAAGTCTGATGTGCTTGCTTGCTGAACAGAAATGTCATCAAATATGAATTGATGGGGGATCGTGTGGGCCCTGAAGTCCAGCTGTAAAGGGCATGATCAGACACAACTGTACACAAAGAAGCCATCTCGCTTCAACTGTTGTTCATTAAATGATAATTGTTTGACACTTGTTGTTGATATTGATTTGTTCAGTGCAACTAATGACTCACTTTCTGTATAACATATGAAAAGGCTTCACTATATTCTTATAAATAGGTCTCTATTTGGTGCATTATTATTTTTTTGTGTTACGTTGTTGATGCATTGGTTAATCGTATCAAGCGCAGGAAGTGCGTAGAAAGTACAGGTTGGTTGGAATAATTTTTGTTGGAGGGCAGGGAGGCCATGAAAAAAGTGTCCCCCAGGGTCTGTCATCACTTAATGTGGCCTTCAGTTGTGAGCGTATTCCTCCTTCCCATCTCTCGTAGCTCTAGGTAGGTTGTTCTCAGAGAACAAGCTCTGATAAACTCATCTAAACCTTATCATCCATCCACATCACACAGTGGCACACAGACAAATTATAACTAACAAGAGCATTTATATTCAGAACCAGATATTTTTCTCAGTTAATAAAAATGAAGCAGAGTTTAAAGAGAGACTGAATGTTGGAATGTGGTGTCAGGAGACCGGTTAGGATATAATGTCCAAAGTAACTTGAATTCTTCATGCATGAAAAAAACACTAGTTACACTAATGGTTTTTGTATCTTTATCAGGAACATCCCAAATCCAAGCTTTTGAAGATTAAACCAATTTAAAAAGAAAAATCTATAATCGAGATTTATTGACAACATTTCCCAGTGCACAAAAAGACAGCCGCTACTTTGAAACTAATCTTAATATAAATTATCATAATCTATGTGCCTGCATTGCACTCTTGATTTATAAACTTTGTTGCAATCTTCTGATATACACTATGTCTCTGACAAAGGTATGCCATATCTCTGACTCGCTGGAGCATTGAAAAAGCACACCCAGATAAAGGACTGGGCTAACCTCGAGGCTACTTTATAATCTGTTTTATGTATTAGAGTGTGTATTGTTGGAAATGCATTTTCACGAACTAGACAGTGTGTGGGCAACTTTTGATTTGTTCTTCTCTCAGAGGAAATACAAGTGTAAGGCATTTCCCTTTCTTGAGGTGATGTGTTAGGCAGAGCTCTCCAACGTTATCATCAGGACACCAAGCCCTTGAGGTGTTTTTGTTAACAGGAAATGAATAACTCACATTAACCGAAAACATGTTTACATCACTGAAGGTGTGATTGTTCAGGAAACTAACTTGGACTGAAGATACACTCTGACTAAGAAAGAACAAGAGTTTAACAAGCGACCAGAATAGGACTGATAGAGCTGGTGACTGACTGACAGTCGACAGAGGTGGTGGACTGCCTTAGTTTCACTCTTGACAAAATGGAAATGAACATAAAACTCCAAGTGAATTTTGAAGTAAATGGAATTAAAATAACTTCGTCCTCACAAAAAAAAAAAAAAAAATCCATCATAACCAACCTCAGGAAGCTGGAAATGACAAGAGCTGTGACCTCTACTGATTTTTGAACAAAATGACATTCAGAATTAGATTTTTACTAATCTTAATTCATCTGTTGCGCGTAAAAGTTCTTTGTACTATCAGACTAATACCTTGCAGGATTCAAAGTAATAAAATGAAGAAATAGGAGTCTGATGTGTGACATGCTGGTATTAACTGGTATTTACTGCCTTGTCCCCTTTGTTTTTTTTTATTTGTTTGCTCTCTTAGTGTGTAATCAGTCATTTACAGCGGCTAGATTATTTTTAGGATACTTGACACGATAAAGTGATTGCAGACAGCTGTAGGTGGTGATTCTAGCTCTCCATTTACACCTACTCTTATTGCATGTTGGTTCTCCGAGTGGAGAAAAGAGGTCGTCGACTCTGACCTTTGTATCAACGGAATCACAAGTCTCATTTTCAGCATGGCAGAGCCACTCCTTCAGTGGGCCCTCATTTATCTGATTGTGGTAAATTACAAGTCTGGTGTAATCATTCGAGGTATGAAATCAGAGCTGTTCCTTTAAAAAGCCTCTGTGCTTCCAACTCCACAGATTTCTGTTTGTCAGTCACCAGCTGATGAACATATTTATGCTCCATGTGAATAAATGAAGCAAAGCTTTATGCTTTCAAACAAGAGCAACAATGAAATTGCTGAATCATCTTTGACATTAAAATATTAACATGAGAAACCCTGGTGTATGTTTAAAGAAAACTTTGATAAACATAAATAGCTTTTCAGACTGGTGTTTCATAATAATATTAAAGGAGGCTTCTGAAGTTAAAACAACTCTAACAACAAAAACAATGTGAATCAAAATCATTTTGAGTGAGAACAGAATATGTGTGTGTAGCAAAAGCTAGACCTTGGGGCAATAAAACTACTTGAAAAATAAAAATCTATTTTAAGTCACTGACAAGACTTAAAAAAAAAACTCTTAAGTGACAGTATGGATGGAGTCCCTACAGACAAATAAAGGTAATTTTAACTTTGTAAATGTACAAAAAGTCTATAATAAAGATTGTTTGATACAGGACATCTCTGCCCCCTCACTGCCATCAGTGCCAACAGTTCTTTTTAGACAGTCTTTGGACACATACGAAGTAAAAATTACCTCGTTTTGTCTGTGGATCCACACTGCCTCTTAGGACCTCTGGTACTTGAGTCTAATGGAGCTATCATTTTAAGGACTCATGACTTGACTCATGATTTGAGCACTGTTGACTCAGACTTGGACTCCAGTCTGCAGTCAGACTTGGAAATCAGATACAAGTCTTGACCCAGATATAAGTCAAAGTTTGTTTCCTTTTGAATCCACCTGACACCAGGACATTGTGAGCGCCCAGACTGCTACTCTTGATGAGCTGAATCGAAAACTGAATGTGATTCAGAGCATGAATCACAGACAAGTGATGATTTTTGAACTCATTGGAAAAATTGATTACAACTTGAGGAAACAGATGCTCTGCTCAGGGAACAACTGACCTGACCGGCTATTTGGATTGATTTCCACAGAGATGAAACTAGCAAGGACTCAAGGCAGACGAAATGTGAAAAAATGTGATCTCATTTTCATCTAATAAATTGGTAGCGCCGCAGTGGCTGCAGCCCCAGGCATCATTGACCCCTGTCCTATATGTTGTTTGTTTTTCTGTATGTTTCTTGGATGATGTACTGGATATGATTTCGTTGTGCTGGGACACTGGCTCAATGACAAATAAAGCGGTTCTGATTCCGATTCTGATTCTGAAAAAGTAGGGTTGTTGGGTGGGTTGGGACTGAGCCACGAGCCTACTCAGCTGAAAGCCTTAGAACTCTCCAGACAATTGAACTAACCCACCACCAATTTTAAATCCAGCCTATACATTTCAATCACTTCATGTAATTAAAAATAAATAAATAAACAAAGCTTAGATTGTAAAACAAACTTACCAATTTTAAATTTATTTTTACTATACATTATACATAAAAAAAAATTCTTAACACCTTCAGAGGCTGTCTTGCCCAGCACTTGACATCTGAAAATCATCATTTTTGTCCCAAAGAAAAGTTTACACTCTAACATCTAAGTAACTGAGCGAGGGTTCTTTAAACTTTCCTTTCGAGTGGTGCAACCTAAAGGCTGGAGGATGTGTGAGGGCAGGTGTTGCTCAGGTAGAGGATTAGGATGCTTGCAAGTATCGTTTTTGGAACTTAAATGTCAAATTCAGAAAATGCGATTAATTAAAAATTTTCTTTAAAAATAAATCATTAATTACAAATGTCAGTGGTGCATACCAGACAAACCAGGTCCTGTCCCACTCACAGTAACAAATGGAGACCAAGCAGCCAGACAAAAACACATTGCATTTCTAGTTGAATGTACTGCACAATCCTAGCAGTGCACGTGAAGTATGATATTTTTTGATTTTATTTTGAAGGCCCCTCTCATCACTTGGCACTTCTTCTTTATCACAGGCCTTTGTCATTTGCTAAATTCTCAGCCAATCATATGAGTCTAGAATTTTCAGACAATGACCACAGAGATGTAGTTTTATTCAAACCTCTGGCTATTATTGTTAATTTATCACTTAAAAAAATGTGACAATAGATAATAAATAACTACAATCAGAATTGTAATAACTAATCCACATATTACTGAAAGCATGATAAAGTAATCCTACAGCCCTACAGCAAACAGTTATTTTTTGTTTGCAATTTCATGTACATCCAACCATTTTCTATACCTGCTTATTCCACTATAGGGTCAGGAGAGAGGCAAGAACGCATTCATACATTTCTAATGAAATTTCTGTTGTTTTGCCTGGAATTCTGTTCTCTTGTTTTCCATTTCTACTTTACTATAGCAGTATTGAATTGCTCTTCAAATGTGTGTACACATGGTTTGAAAAATACTTGAGATGCACACATTCTCATTGCTTATCATTCATTTAGAAATGTAATACACGTTAGATTGTTACAAATAGTGTATGTATGGACTTTTTGTGTACACATCGTTAATGCATCTGGCCCCAGATGCTGTGCAGGTAATTAATATGATATAATCACAGTTGGATGTTTGGAGATAAAACAGTCATCCTAACTTGATTTAATGCCCATCCTGCTGTGTATAGAACATATACTTTATATGCTCATGCTGTTCCATATAGAACAATAGATGCAGGTGGTTTATGCACGTCATAAACTTCTTAGATGTATTGCCAAATACCTGCAAAGTATTTGTTTTTTCCCCCCCCGAATTTCTCATATTTTTACTTGTTTTTCAGCAAACTATGAGTGAAAATAATCATAGCCTGAAAACAGCCCTGCGGCTACACATCAAATAACAACCTAATACCCTGAAAGTTGATGCTGCTAAAATCTGCCTGTCTGCAAAAACTAGATGTTAAGTGATCTTGTTTTGGTTTTGCCATTAGTACAGAAATATGCTGATTGCATACTCTTCAGATACAGCTGACAATAACCCAGGAAACTGATGTCAGTTGCATAGTTGTGGCTCACTAGCTATATTAAAGAAATTAAGTAACCATCTATTAATCATGTGTACCATCATTCTGTGCTCAGACTTGGAAAGAATGGCAGTGTGAGTAAATTACAGGAGTAGGCATGCAGGGTATGATGCAGGTGCTGCCTTTGGGGATTTGAAATAAAAGATGAGCACAGAACACCTGACCAGAGAACCAGAGAACACCTTTAACAAAAGCACAAAAAGAAATCTCATTGAGGCGAATATACTAGCTACTGCATTTCACTCCATACAGACACACACCCTCGCAGAGAAAGAGAGTAAAGGGAATTGTTCAAAGTTAAAACAAGCTAAACTAACCAAGAAACTTTCTTACTGGATAGTGCTGACTTGAGGATAAAAATGTAAGTTATTTCCATTTGACACTGTTGGTGTACTGGATTTTTCCATCTTAAAAAGGTTTTGAAACATTTTCTTCTATATTTCTTTTATTATTTTAATTACAATTAGTTTGAAAAGGCTCTTGCACTCACTGTTTAGTCTGTCAAAGAACCCCCCCCAAAAAACTCAAGTGGCAAAGCAAAGCAAGGAGGGAGCAAAGTACTGCATGCAAACTCCTTTTAAAAGGAATCGATTTCTGCTTTAATTTGCCATAAATTAAGACTTGGTATTCATTTAAGTCACACAATTAGACAAACACAAAATGCCTAAGCTGATAACATGCAACAATTATAAACTGTTGTGTGTTTGTTGAACTCACCCAATAACCATATTGCTGGAGAAAAAAGTAAGTGCATACTTGAAGTTAATAACTGGGCGAATCTCCTTTAACAATAATATATGTCTCACTAAAAAATAAAATAAATAAATAAAACTAAATTAAATCTAGAGCAGAAAAAATATAGTACATAGACATAAAGTATTGCACAATACTCCTGTGATTATTGCAAGTTCAGCAAAGCGAGGGCCTGGGGAAGAAACTCTCTGTGACAGGTTGTTTTGGTGCCCAGTGCTCTGTAGCACCTACCAGATGGGAGAAGTTTGAATCAGCTCAGGAACTACAACCTCTGGTGCACCTTTCTAAGGACAGCGTCTATGTGCAAGGTCCACTTCAGATCCTGGTTAAATTGTGGATCCCAGAAACCTGAAAGTGTCCACAGCAGGCACTATATTGTTGATGACGGTGAGGGAAGGGAGTGTCAGGAGTTTGCTCCTGAAGTCCACTGTCAATCTCCACAGTCTTGAGTGGGTTCAGCTCCTAGGTGGTTTTGACTCCACCACTGGCCCATCTGGTCCACTTTCTGTCTATAAGCAGACTCCTCACCTCCTGGATCAGTCCAATGACTGTGATGCCTGTCAGCATACTTCAGGAGTTTCACAGAAGGGTCCCCTGAGGTGCCGCCATTGGTGTAGAGGGAGAAGAGCAGTGGGCGTGGGGACACATCATTTGGGGGTTGCCAGTGTTGATGGCCAGTAGCTTCCTGTCAAACAGGAAGCTACTGATCTGCTGACAGGTGGAAGGAGGAACAATAAATTGGGTGAGCTTCCAGTGGAGGATTTCAGGGATGATGGTGTTGAACGCTGGGTTGAAATCCACAAAAAGATATCTGAGGTACGTCCCTGGGGAGTCGAGATGTTGCAGGATGTAGCGTGTAGCTGTAGATACATTAACTGTATCATCTGCTGACCTGTTTGGCCAGCAGAAGATTCCCATTCCCAATCAATTCTGCAAGGAAAACTATCAACACTAACTGTGAGACAAGAGGTGATCCTGTCAACTTTTACTGGATTAACCGGAGGAAACCATAGAAGAAATAGACACTTGTCTGCAAAGTCCCAGATGATAGTAAGTGCAGCCCCCTTACATGTGATATTGGGCGGTAGTCGGGTTGCCCTGAATAGACTCCAAGTGTGCAACGTACTTATTCTTACTAACTTCTGTTGATTAATTAAATTATGGCTTCACCCATGAATGTTTAATGGTTCAGTAATCAGTAATAAAAGGTTATCACTGTGTCTTTACATAAATCATTACATAAATCACATTGTGTTTGTTAGTTTGAAGATCAGTTCATATTTCATCGCAAATTAATGCAGAAAATCAATTAATTAATGAATTGCTGTTTTTTTTTAAGTTAATGTTCATCTCTCCCCTTTGTTCTTTATAGAGTGGTCTCAGACAAGAACATGTTCTCTGATATATTAGCTCTGACACCTGGGTCATGTTTTCATAAATTAAACATAGCTTTGAAATAATTTCATACTGAGAGAGACCCATTTCACTGCAGACTTTGGGCACACAGGACATGCTTTTGCCACATATTTTAATTAGAAAATGATAAATGCCTGAGTCATGTGGACATATATTTCTTAAAGGGCAGGGACACCTCCGGCTTTTCTCATTTTAATTTATCGGCAGGAGGTGTTTCATCCAGTTTTATTTTGTGTGCTTCTCAGGTCCACTACGTGTTAAACTAATGGGGAGTCTTGAATGTTTGTTCATGTTAATGTTTAAACTTTAGAAAGCCCCATAGCATTCTGTGAAGCAAAACTGTTTGCACTTCTACGTAGTACCAAAAATCGCCCTTAAACTGGATGATTTGACACAGTCCTGCCCCAATATATGATTTCATTAGCTAACAGTAGGCTGTGTAGCTGTAATTTGATGGGCTGATGCTTGTCTCAATGCTGGAAAAGTTAAACTCTCAGTCAGTTTGGAATTTCCCCATGGATCAAACTATCTATCTATCTATCTATCTATCTATCTGTGTCTGTCTGTCTATCTGATCTGTCTAATCTGTCTATCTATCTATCTATCTGATCTGTCTAATCTATCTATCAGAAATTAAAATAAATATCCATCTGACACACATAACCAAAAGGAATTTTCTGTATTCTATTTATTCTAATACAGAACAGAGTATGAATATATTCCAGAACAAAGTGATCTGGAATGGTACCAGCTGAACATAGCCAACATACAGGCTGTCTGAAGTGATGATGAACAAAACCAGAATACACCTAAAACATACAACACAGTGCAACACCTGCATGGCAAAGAAAATCAAGTTACAATTGTTTTCATTCTGGAAGAAATGGACAGAAAGCAAAGTAAATAAATGATGCAAGCAAAGAATCAGTAAAGAGCCGACTGTCCACAGTTGAAATGTTTTGAAGCAGCTGGCAGTAGCGCTTGAGCAGAATTCAATCTTACATCTTCAGAATGTCTCAAAGTCAAACAAAGTGTAAAAGAAGATGAACACAGTGGTCCATTTTATTTTATTATTATTTTAAAATCTTGGCCCATCATAAGTTACGAACTCATTGATTATGAAAAATCTGATCACCTCTTTTTTTGTGTATTTCCCAGCTAGAGTTTGTGCTATATTGAGAATGTCAAGCCGGTTACTCACAAAACATCTTATAGAAGATTCAACTGTTATTATTGGTGATTGCAGTTTTAAGTGCTTGACAGACTTACTTTTAGTAGATTCATGGCTCAAAACAACTGCTCTGCATTTATCAGAACTTACATGCAAATATTTTTAAACAAAATAATGCCTTTATCTGTCCAAATGACTAAGATGCGACTCTAAGCCTTTTCTTCATTGAACATGGCAAAGTCTATATATATGAAAATTAGCTGCGCCTCACTTCTTGTCCTACACCATTTTACCTCCAGGTATGTGAGAAATCACTGCACACACAGAAAAAGGATAAAATAAAATAAAATAACTTTTAATTGAAATATATTAGCACACACTCAATAACTTGCTGCTAAATGCTGATGTACAAAACCTCCAGTTAGCAGGCATTGATCTGTCGGGCTCCCACTGCACAATGACTCACAAATAGTATTGAAAAAGTGAACTCTCTTTAACTTGTAAGGGTTTAGATGTCAGAACTTAATAAATTAAAATTAACTGATTGGACCAGGTTATAAAGATTAGGGGGGTCTCACTTGACTGGAATGCCTTGTTTTGCCTCTGATACACTGCAGTTCAAAGATGGAAATGGTCATTCATATGTTTGACTGATTGTTGTCTTCTACTAGGGGTGTGCCAAAAAATCGATTTGCATAAGAATCGCAATTCTCATTTGCTACGATTCAGAATTGAAATAAAATGTCTCAAAATTAATTAAAAAAAAAAAAAAAGAAGAAAGAAATAACTCGGGCTATTGCCTGCTTCATCGCCAAAGACCACTATAGAATATCTGGGGAAAATAAAGTAAAGCAACGCAAAGGAACTTTTTGAAATTTTAAGTTCAATGGGCCCCTTTAGACATGAAAGTATTTTTAAAAATAAATATACTTTTGTTTGGTCTCTTGCTTAGCCAGGCTCTCTATTTTTCTTTCGTAATTACATTCTTGACTTTTTGTTGTGCTACAGTTATAAGACATTTCCTAAAATTATGCAACATATTCCTTCAAATGAAATCAAAACCATCTTTTGTGCTGCTTTTAAGAGAATTAAGCAGATTTTATTTTACGGTATATTGATCTCGAGCTTTGTCTAAACGTATAGATTTCTTTTCCCTGCATAAAGGTAACCAGAGCCCAGTCTCATTGGCTTATCAGAAAAAAAAAAACACTTTTGTATTCCTTTATAAAGTCCCAAAAGCTTTAATCAAGGCAACTGGACTTCTTTTTTCAAGCCTTTGAGAGTTAACCTGGATGACTGAGAGTCTGTATTCCTTTATAAACAGACTGCTCCTGTAGAATAATGATAAATAATCATAGTACCTGAGCATCACTGTGTGGTAATTCAGGCTGGATTTACTTTGTTGCTTAGAGGAAGTCTATTGAAGACTTAAATACAGTTTTTTCACACTTCTGTTCCGACTGTGAAACAAACTGTGAAATCCTGGAAACAATCACTAGGTCTTGTTAGCTGAGTTTTATCACGTGTGGTTAAACCAACTGACATGGTGTTAATGGCACTGTCCTTTAAAAGCCCAACAGATTTGAGCTGGGGCAATACTGTCTGTCATTGCCTTTAATGAAAGCTTGGGAACCACAGAGGCAGAATCCTCCACACAAAGAATCAGTAGCATTGACAAAACCATCACTGCAGGGTTTGTCATTCAGCGTTGCGATTTTCAGATTGTTTCTGTCTGCAGCTTAGAATCTACAGTGGTAGCGTGTGAATGTGTGAGCTTCTCTCAGTGAATTTTTAATTTCTCTTATGCTCTCTTGCTGCCTCATTGTTCCTCATCACCAGTAAGCATCATATTCCAGAAAAACAGAAAGGGCCGTGACTTCAGTTTCTCCACGTTCTTAGGTTCAGGACTGCATCAGATCTACTAATTTTTTTTAAATTTTATTTCTAGGGCCAGATACTTGCAGTAGATATTAATTTTTAAGAGTTGTAAAGGCAGCCGAGTACAAAGGCAGAAATGTGCATCTTTTAACCAGAGTTATAGAGCTGTGCATGTGCATGGCTTTTTAAAATCTTAGCTGTTCTTAAATTTAGCATCTACACAAGTTTGACTTCCATTTCCAGTCTGATTGTATTACAAATTTTTGTAGAAAAAAAAAAACCGACATGATCAGACTACAAGTGCCCATCAAGGTCACCATCAGACCAGCCATCCTGATACTTGAGTATTACACATGACTTCAGCTTTTTATAGCACCAAAATTAAAGATACACAAAAAAGATAATGATGGAAGATCTAAGAAATTAGCTGTTCCATCTGGCCTCATTTTTCATACTCTCCTTACAACACCAGGCTTGATTTGCTCAGAACAAATGTGTATGTGTAGTCTAGCCTAAGAGTGATGTATGCAAATTTTTCATTCGCACATTTTCTTGAGTAAATATAAGTTTGTGTGTGTCAGTGGAAGACAGGGAACTGGCAGACTGCTTTGTGGCATTGTGTGGGAACAATCACTTTATCTTGAATGTGAACAAGACAAAGGAAGGTGATTGTGGGTGAATCGGAAGGAAGGAAGATGAATAGCTGGACACTATTTTCATTAGGGGAAGATGTGTAATTGATGAAGGATAACAGATACCTGGGTGTTGAATTTAGAGACAGAATGGATTTAAAATACTGTTGCTGTTTACAAGAAGGAGCAGCTTAGGTTGGTACGTGTTTTGCAAGATGTTGTACATCTTCTGTTATACATTATATACAATATTCTATTATATCTGGAGAGTGTAATTGTTTGTAGAGTGATCCGTTGTGGCAGTATCATAAGAGGCATGGACTTAAAGAAACTAAAGGTGTCGGCAGTTTTGGCAGCTTTTTTTTTTTCAGACCTTTTATTTGAGCAGACTGAGGTCACTCTACCCAAAGCTGTCAATACGTGGACGTGCAGCTCCTTTTGGGCGGATCCATGCCAGCGTAAACATCGCCTCTCAGTGCCGTGCTAGCTGTGGTGTCTTTGACACCGGCTGTGTGCTGCAGCACAGCTTCATCTGCAGTGGATGTTATCAGACACCCAGGAGCAGCTCATTCTCTATTCCCAAGCAACTTAACAACATTCTCGATCTCGATTTCGATCACATTTACTATATCCCATCCCATTCACATATTGTGTTTGTTTATGATCATCACCAGAAAAAGTTTATTTTTCTCTATCCTACATTAAAAAAAAAAAAATCTGTTCTCTTAGCCTGTAAAAAAGCATAAAGCAATAAAATGGTTTTTATGCCACACCTTTAACTTTTGTACCAAATTATGGAGGCAAGCATTAATAACAGCATAGATGAGTATCTGTATCAATAAAATCCTAATGATCCTCATCCTTAGCTCACACTAAGCTCAAGAATATTGAATGGCCAGCAGGTTGTTCAGGACAAAATTAACCAAGCTGTTAACTGTGATTGGCGTGCATAATAAATAAACGTAGATACAGTTTCACGTCCAGCCGACTGCGTTTCTCTTATTTCTACTGAATCTTAAAGAAATAGTGTTACAGGTTACCTGATCATTTTTGACCGTTTTACCTCTATGCATGCTATTTACAGGCTCTTTACAGGACGGGATGAAGTGTCGGCACAGTTAACCCCCATACCAGCTTGAAAAGCAAAATGCATGTAACACCTGAAAGACAGACAAGTAGTCCATCATTACACTAATACATTTTACAATTTTACTGTTAACCATTTGACTATTATGGAATGTGTATCGATACATAAAACCATAAACTGTAGGTGTATAATATATATATATGTGTGTGTGTGTCTGCGTACTATTTGTAGGAGTTTCGTTTAGTATGCTACTTTAATTAATCACATCGTGCATTTCATTAGTTGCGCACTGTGGTACGTGTACCACCAGTGGTACGCCAGCACTCTGGTAACGCTTCCTTTCACAGTCACTCTGATACAACTAAGGAAAACTATTACAAAAGGCATACAAGCGTTTTCAGTTTAAAGAACTTCAAACCAGCAATCAAAGGGAAAAGAATCTATGTTCAACTACGTAAATCAGATTAAATAAAGTATATACCTTGAGTGTTTGCATTGCATGGAAGTAGAGATTCACCATTATTTCTTGCCCAAAGACTTTACAGAAGGGAAGCAGAATATTTTTATATTATTGTTATTACTGTATTATTCATTAACAACAATGTACATAAGTCACTGTAAATGTGTTTGCCAGTGGTAAATTTGTAACTGTTATCCCATTCCCAGACTTTAAAATTAGCCAGTAAAATGAACTGTGTGCCCATCTGTTTAACTTTGCCTGGTGTTAATAAAATAATTTCATACGTGTTGACTGTGCACACTGGCTTGATAACAGGACATAATGGACTTATTGTGAGTTACAGTTACTAATTTTTAGTGTCCCCTCTTGACTTTCCTCCTACATTTCCACAGCCCACAGCATTTGTCAATAAAGTAATAATTTCTCTGAAGAAAAGGTTTATAGAGTTACCAAGCAAATTGGCCTAAAAACCTTGATGTATTTTGTTTTATTTTTTCCTTTTTTTCATTTCCTCACTTTCTGGGTTCTTGGCTCTTTAAACCAAACTAACCTAATTTATGCATTACCAGGTGAGCTGCCGTGGCACACCAGAAGTTTATTTTTCACATTGCTTTGCCAAACATCATTTTTGCAGCTTGGAGTTCATATTGCTTTTAAAATCCAGCGAGAAAATGCAAAGCTGGGATCAATTTAAATCCTGCAAATATATATATATATAGATATATATCTATATATATATATATATATATATATATATATATATATATATATATATATATATATATATATATGTGTATATATATATATATATGTATATATATATATATATATCATATATATATGTGTATATATATAATATATAATATATAAAATCTCCCTACAGTATCCAGAGGGACCTTTGCAGATTTGGGTGGGGCTGCAGTTGTACACCTTTACCTTGGGTCATCTACTAAACCATAAAGTGACATCTGTTCATGAATCCTGTGGGTGACATTTACAAAGAAGTATGAAATGTGTGGGCAATGCAAGGAAAAGTCAATGCTTTGTGTTCTGAACAGTGCGGGGACTCTAACTCATCCATCACTGTAAAGGATTGTTTTGCACACTGACATTTCATGTGTTGTGAAGGGAGCAAAGTGGGCTGCTGTTGCTTCGTGATTCATTTGTTGTTGTTTCTCATTGGGATCCTGCAGAGGAGTTGAGGAGGTAGTGCTTTGTTTGAATGTCAGCAGCTGAGACAGAAAGAGACTGCTGTGCCCACTGGGCTATGTACAGTATTCAGCCACAATTATGATGGACTGTCCTCCACGAGTGCACATTTATGAATGCTAAGGACACCTTTTATTCAAAGATGATGTTCTGAAAGTCAGGCTGTCACAAAAATACTGGATTGTTGAAGTATTTTGCGCTTATCCATATGGAGGAGAACAGTTAATTTACCTCTTTAGAGCTGTGCCAGCACCTCCAGGCTGTCATCTGTTTGAGCTTCATCTGTGTGTTAGTCCTTTTGTTGGCTGGCTTCACTCTCATATCTGTGGCATGTCACACTGAACCGTTTATTTGAACTGGTGAAATAAGTGTTTATCATTTCTTCTGTGCTGCTTCAGCTTCTGTTGTTTAATTTTATACACTATTGAGCTATTTAAAAAAATCATTAAAAAGATTTCTTTGCTGTCCTACCTTTTGTAACTATTTTCAGTTCATTCTACTTTATTTTGTACATGCAGGCTTGGATTTTTTTTTAGTATGTTTATCTGTAGTGTGTGTATGATGATAGAACAAATTTCATTACAGCAGTTATGATTTTAACAATCAAAGTGTTACGGAGTAAAACTGACAGAAAGTAACAGCCACAGACAACAACAGCAGGACAAAATGTTCCATCCAACATGGTAGGCAGGTGTGAATCAGTCCAACATCCTGAGCTGCGTCTGACTAACAGTATAGTCTTAAACCACCTAATTTTTTCAATTTGTTACCCGAGCACTGTATTTAAAACATGGTGTCATTAAACAAACAACATTTCAGATACAGTCTGCACTATTTCAAAATCATAATCAATGATCAAGGAAGCTCAGTTTATAGGTTTAAAAGCCTGAAATGGAGTGAGTCCCGTCTTCGTCACACTGAAGGAGCTATGGAGCCGCCAGCGAATGTCTGCAGCAGAACCACCCGTTTCAAAAAACTGCGGTGTTTAGTCTACAAGCTGCGTTCAGCTAAACTTCAACCCTTCCATGGCAACCAACAGCCAGCTGCAGCGGTCTCTTAGTTTCATTAACAGTCCAACAAAATGTATTATCTTTGAAATATGAATGACTGTGTTTTGTTAGGTCTTTATTTGCAGTTCAAAAGCTATGCTCAGAAGTCTCAACAGTGGTAAGAACTAAGTGGGAAAAGAGCTCCTGATTAAGCATAAATTTGCTTCCTTTACCTTGGAGTCGTGCCTTTGATCACTCCTGCAGATGCGCCTTGTTTCTATTCTTGTTTATGACTGATATTCTTGTTTGACTTTGTACACCTCAGCTTTTTTTTAATCTTTTTTTTTTTTTTGTTCTTTTGTGCTCGCTGATCTATTTTAAGTTCATTTAGTTATTCATTTACATTTATATTCATCTCCCATTTCCCAATTTCCCATTCTGTGATCAATCCTTTTTAAACATTTTCATAAATAGTGTGCCTAAAGACAAAACCTCTGAGAGCCAGTTATCTAGGCGAATGTGACTAGTAAGCTCAAAGTTTTGCCGTCCACTCACCAGTCCTTTACGATGCATGTCCTGACTCATCAGCTGCAGATACAGGAGACAGCTCTTCAACCACTTCCTCTTGTCTCATGTGGTTTCTACTACCCTGTTGCTCCTTCTTCTGAGGAAAAGACTGTCTAAAAGCCTCATGTCTCTCACTGTAATGCACTACAGCGTATGTTGTCATTTTGTTGGTTTGTCCCATTATAAAGCAAGGATTATTATACCTTATAATCCACTCAATGCAATCACACTTTTAATCATGAACATTAGAAAACAAAACACAGTTATTCACACAAAGTAAAAGGTGCATTTATGGTCCCTGAGGATAATGTCTGTCTTGTGCTGTTTTGGTAAGTGGCTGGGGTGGGATTTGTCGCTGGAGGGGTTGAAGTAGAGGTGAGGACTGGTGTCAGCCACACTTCGGGGGAAGAAGCTGTTCCTCAGTCTATTTGTGTGGACTCCTATTGCTTTGGACCATTTAGCTTAGGGCGATGGTTAAAATGGTGAATAGCTGGTGTGAGTAGTATCCAAGTAAATACTGCTTGCCTTTTTCCTCATGTGGCTGGTGTAAATGTTGTCCTGTGGTGACAGCTCCCTTCCTGCAGTGTGTTGAGTGGTGTTCATCACATGGTGTAGAACTGTCCCCTGCATAATAAATACAGAATAGTGAATGAGTGGGTGATTTTGGACACAACCAGGAACTTCTGAGCCACAGCTGAGCTGCTGCTATGGCAGCTAGTCTCTGTAACTGGTGCTTTCTGATGTTTTCCTCTATTTGTTGGTGTGCATATATATATATATATATATATATATATATATATATATATATATATACATATACATATATTGAGTAATCCCTTGGTGCTTCGTTTGAATTTTTTTTCAATTTTTTTTTCAAATTTTTTTTTCTATGAATATTTTTGAAACCTCCACGATGTACTGAGGCCATGATTGCTGACCGCGAAGTGTGGGGGATTACTGTATATATGCAATATATAATAGGGCTGAACAAGGAGTTAACGCATTATTGTCGCATTAACTCATTAATTTATTAAGGCCAACATTTATTTTATCGCTCGTTAATGCATGCTACTCACATGCTTTTGTTTTGAAAAAATCTGTGACTGGCTGCTGCGGAACTGGAAGAGAATTGGAAGGTAAATATGTGGAAAAGCTACAACAGATATGGAGAGCGGTAAAAATCTGTGTTCTTTACAGTTCGGAGTAGCAACTCAAGTAGCAATATTGACAATTCTGTCTAAAAAAAAAAATTCTGGACCGTAACAAAAGTTTCAAACCCATTTGTTCCTCCATTTTACATCAGATCCTGCTCGATGTGTTCACCGTCGCACTCTTCTCTTAGTGGTTACTTCAGTGCGGCTCCATCTAGTGGAACAGATGTGTAATGACAACAGAAAGTTTAGTCCTTGATTATAAAACAACCCCCATTTTTGAGAATATGACTTCTAGATTAAAATATCGTCCTATATTTGGGCCAATATGGATAGTTTGATCAAGGACTTATTCAACAGCGGATGGGTGTCCTGCAATGCTGGAAATGAGCATCAGAAGATTCTGTGCTTGTCACGATCTGAGGAGACACAGAGCTGGAGAGCGCTTTGGTTCATCTATTTATGAGCTGAGTTTTCATTCAGAGTTTCACAATATTGCAAATATTATAGTATGTTATTCTAGCGCCACCATGCTACCTGAACTGCCGTGCACAAAGCCATTTCCAGGACACGTAAACCGGACAATTAATGAAAAACAAATTCAGTCCCATGGCCCGTTTTTTTCATTTCGTATTTTTGATCCAAGTCTAAATTTGAAATATAAAAAAACAGCCATTTTGTGGTTTTTTGTGTGTTAGTTTAAAAAAGCGAAATAAAATCTCACTTTTTAATTTTTTTAAATTTTTGTTGGACAATTGAAAATGGAAAGAACAAATGATACAGGGATCATTTTCATTTTAAAGTTCATGACCATGACCTTGATGTGCTTCTTATGGAGCCACTCCTTTGTTTCCTTGGCTGTATGTTTTGGGTCGTTGTCATGCTGGAAGACCCATTTTCAATGTCCTTGTGGAGGCAAGGAGGTTGTCACCCAAGATTTTGCGGTACATGGCCTCGTTCATCTTCCCATCGATGCGGTGAAGTCCACCTGTCCCCTTAGAAGAGAAACACCCCCAAAGCATGAGACTTCCACCACCATGCTTGACAGTAGGGATTGTGTTTTTGGGGTCATATTTCTTGCAAATTGAATTTTATTTTTCATTTTGTGTAATTTTCTCATCTTTTTTCAATATTATTTCTATAACTGTTAAAATAAAGCTGCCATAAAAATTGGACTGTTCATTAATTTCTTAGTATGATAACTGCCAAAATCAGCAGGGGATCAAATACTTATTTCTCTCTCTCTCTCTGTGTATATATATATATTGTGATGAGGCAGGTCCAGGTATGACACTCAGGCAGGTGGTCACGTTTGACACGCCGAAGCGTGGTGTTTAATTTTAAAGTAAACAGTGTGGAAAAACACAAAACTCTCCCTTCAGAGGTTTACTCAGGCTCCTAGAATGCCTAGGGGAGGAAAGGAAACGTCTGATTAGTGTCTCAAAACTTAAATAATGTTCTTCAAAACATTGTGGAGCAACACTTACCGCCTGACAGAGTAGTTCCTCCTGCAGGAGCCAGCCACACAGTGAGGAGGAGAGCCTTGGTCTTTGTAACCAAAGCTGGTGATTGCTAACCTGGCCCAGCTGGGCCCTGCACAGGTGGCAGTGCATCCAGCTGGTGGAGCATGTAATTAGGGACGTATTTACCTTCAATGACCAGACCAAGTGAGGGTCACTGTTTCTCCCTGTGCTGGCTGGCCCTCTGCCTACTCTCACCTGGTCGGGGGTGAAGTGAGGCTCCACAATATATATATATATATATATATATATATATATATATATATATATACAGTCATGAAAAAAATTATTAGACCACCATTTTTTCTTCACTTTCTTGTTCATTTTAATACCTGGTACCACTAAACGTCATCATGTGACTAAAACAGACACACTGAATGCATAAAAGCAGTGTTTTTGGCAGTACAACGCCATAGCTATTGATGTAAAAACTTAAGTGATTTAGGTTATAATCAAAAAACCATGGAAAATGGTAAGATATCAGCTCTTAAATAAAACTCTTATGAGCAATCTTTGTGGTTATCGTTATGTTTGTCCAAACAAATGTACCTTTAGTTGTACCAGGCATTAAAATGAACAAGAAACTGAAGAAAACAAGGGTGGTCTAATAATTTTTTCCATGACTGTATATGGGGACTTGAGTTTTATGATTTCCTTTGTCTTTCTTTGTCTCAGAAAACCATGCGGTCTTCTGTAGCACATGGTATGGCCCAACAACCCTATCGAAGAAAGAATCAATTTGCCTTTTTTCTTTCTTTCTTATTTTGAAAGACAAAGACGTCATTTTGCAAAGGACAATTCATTAAAATTGGTCATTGCTCAATTAACAAGGTGAGCTAAATCCACTGCAAACCCCATCATCCACTCTAATAAACTCATTGAGTTAAATGCCTGAAATGGTACATTTTTCTTCATTACTTACAATAGCCTTTAAAGTTTTCAGACAAATTAATAAAGGCTTTTTGCCTGCCAAAGTTGCAGCAGACTTGCAAACTTGCCCATAAAGTAAATGCAACCAACCAGAGAATAAAAAAGAGGGAACTGTACACAATCACAAAGTGCTGTGAAGATGCAGAATGTTAGTTTGGCGTGTAGAGTAAAATCATACCTGGGTGAACCGTCATAATTTAGGCCTGTATCTGTCTTAAAATGTGTGGAATTTGTAGTTATTTCTCATGAGAATGATTCTATGTTGTTATCTTCCCACCAAAGCACAGAGGTCAAATCAGTCTGAATAAATAAGTTTATCTCTGTGAGAGAATGTGCAGCACAGAGCAAAGTGCCTGAGGCTCAGACTGAAGCCTCTGCATGTGGGATGTCTGCTCAACCAGGCGAGGTATCTGGTGCCTTGTCCATCAATATTTTTACTGTAAAGTGGATCTTAGGCTGTTTGTATTGTGGAAACAGCTAATGGAGGGTGACTCACAATATTGATACAAAATTTAATTGAGCTAACACTGTAACTATCTTATCTGTGGTTTAGAATGTAACCAAATGTTGAACCTCATTGTGAGACATTAAAGTCACATGGCCAAGTCAAAGTCCAGACCTGAATCCAATTGAGAATCTGAGGAAAGCTGAAGACTGCTGACAAATGCTCTCCATCCAACCTCACTGAGCTCAAACTGTTTTGCAAGGAAGAATGGGCAAGAATTTCAGTCTCTCGATGTGCAAAACTGTAGCAAGTATTGAAAAGTTCAAGGGAGCCAATCTGTTTAGCAGTTGTCCGAGGTTCTTCTGCCACCATTCGAACAATCCTTCGCTGCATTCTTTCGTCCATAATTCTCTTGTGGCCACTTCTTGGAAGGTTGGCTACCGTACCATGAGCCTTATACTTCTTTATAACATTTCGCACAGTGGATACAGGAACATGAAAGTCTCTGGAGATGGACTTGTAGCCTTGAGATTGTCTATGCTTTGCTACAATCTTTTCTTTGACTTCCTCAGACAGTTCTCTGTTTTTCTTTCTTTTGTCCATGCTCAGTATGGTCATGCAGTGACTCACAACAGCAGAATGAGGGGGTTGCTTCTTTTAATCTGGTTGGATGACTGATTACTAGATTGCTGTCACCTGTAAACTCACCACAGGTGAGTACAAGGTGAATGACATGCTTGAAATTAATTTCTTGAAAATAATCTTTGTAAATCTAAAAGGTGTCAAAACTTTTGTCTCAGCATTTTCTGTGTAATCTTTTATTCAGAATGTAATATTAAGTTCTGATTAAAAAACAAAGTTCCTGTACTATTAGTTTAATAAAGAATTTGAGACACCAAATACTTTCGTCAATTTCAATCAGAATCAGAATCAGAATCGTTTTTAATCGCCAAGTACGTTCACACATACAAGGAATTTTGTTCCGGCAGGTGGTAACACTCTCAGAATAAGAAGAAAAAAAAAAAAGAAAAACAGGATGTGTACATCTATATACAAAAGTAAAAAAGTAAAAAATAGAATAAAATAAAATAAATAGGTAAGTAAGTAAAATAGTATGTACAACTTATTTTGCAGACATTTGGAGTAGTTGGGTCTTTATGTGCCAAAACTTTCAGCCATGACGGTCTGTACCTGATATTCTTACAGTAAAGAACAGTTTGGGACAAACAAATTATCCTGAGAGCATGCTGGAGGACAGCGGGGTTCCTCGTCCTAAAGCAGGAGTCCTCAGACCTCAGCCAGTTCCAGATGATTTCTTTACTTAATATTGAGTGGAAGCTTTCTTCAGTGTAGTTGTACAGAGATTAACTAGTTATTTAGAAAGCAACAACAGCAATAACGTAATAGATATAGTGCAGAAGGAAGGAAGGAATACCAGGTTTTTCAGGGTGCATGGAGCATATTGGTATGATATGGGACCAGATTCAGACAGTTAAGACTGAGAAAAGGAATTTACATGGGATATTTTTAGATCTTGCAAATGCGTTTGGTTCAGCACCACATAGCCTTTGTGTCGGAGTGCATTTGATTATTTTACAATGGCTGAGGTAGTTGTTACCTTGGTGAAAGCATATTTTCATAATATTAGACTGTACATAAATACATCAGGTTTCACAACAGGCTGGCAGAGGTTAGAAATAGGTATTACAGCAGGGTGCACAATTTCTCCATTAGCATTTACAAGGGCAATGGAAATAATCACAGAGCTTCCAAGTGGGTGGTAGGTGGGGAGAGACAGCAGAATGGGATACAGCTCCCACCAGTAAGGGCTCATATGGATGACTTAATACTGGTGACTACAACAGCCCCATGTACAAAGAGGTTAATTGAAAGGATAAATACAAACCTCAGACGGGCTAGGATGAAGATTAAACCTAGTAAATCAAGAAGCATCTCAATATGTAGGAGGAAGTTAAGTGATAGGAAGTTTGTCACTGATGAAGAGGAAATCTCAGCAGTTAGGGAAAAGCTGTTACAGAGGTCGAATAGAGGTCTCTGCTATGGTATAGTGTGGACCAGAGTGATAAAGAGCAGATAGAGCAAATTAAGAAGGATGTTGCTGAAGGACTGGGTAGAATCAGCAAGTCAGGGCTCACACGAAAGCAGAAATTGTGGTATTTGCAGTTTGAGATATTCCCTTGTTTGATGTGGCCACTTTCAGTTGACCAAATTCCAATATTCACTGTGAAGATAAAAGAAAGACAAGTTAGCTCCAATATAAGGAAGTGATCAGGTGCCTGAGGTGTCCAAGTAGTGGTGCATTGTATGGTAAAGAAATGTTACAGCTACCAACATCTAGTTTAACATAGGAGTTTAAGGGCCCGATCTTCCACCAAACCTCCTAAAGCCGCTATTAAGGGATAGAGGGTAGCAGGAGGGCCGTTCCCCTGCAAAGAATGCAATCTTCCACCTCCCTAAACCCACTATCTTACTGTGCTAACCGCTATATTATGCATAAAAGTGTTTAGGGCGTTCCACCTGTTAAACCAATCAGTGCGTCAGTAGCCATTGCCTTTAAGAGCAGGTTGCGCTACCCGCAAACTACTACCCGCAACCTGCTACCCACAACCTGCTACCCACAAACCGCTATGGAATGTCTTTTCATCCTATCCAAGCAGCTCTCATGCGCAGCTCGTCTGGGACTCTGCTGTAGAGCTTCCTCCTCTTCTTTCCTCCTCCTCCACCTCTGCACTGATAAATACATAAAAATATTTTTACACAGTCAATTCCTATCGGCAACCTGAAAGTCCCAGATAATTGGTGCGCTCCGGTAAACACGGCCAGGCAGAGCTGCGGGAACATATTCTCAGCAGGGGGTGCTGGGAGTCTGAGACAGCTGTGCATCTTGGCGCAACTGATGTGCCTTCTAAAATACTGCAGAACGAATCATTGGATGTGCATTTAAAGATCACGAACAAGGTGGTTCTAAGAAGCAGAGTGTAGTAATCCAGTTTATACATGGAGGAGAAGTACAGAGGTAAAAAGTAAAGATTAATAAGTAAAGAGATTTTGGATGTTTAGAAGCTGCTAGTGACTGGAGAATGCAGGTAGATTTAGGTGGAAAGCTGATGGTTCCTCAAGAAACAGTTTATACTAGGTTAAGGCCTGATTTTGTTTTGTGTTCTGTTTGTCAGAAGATGGTGGACTTCATTGAGCTGACAGTTCCCTGGAAAGACTCAGTAGAAGAAGCCAATGGAAGGAAACAGGCTTAGATACACAGATTTGGGAGCGTAAGATGACCGACAAGGATGTAAAGTTATGGCTCGTCCAGTGGAAGCAGGATGTAGGCCTTTCATAGTTAGATCAAAAGTCTTGTTATTGGGGTAACTGGGAGTATGGGGCCAGAGTTTGAGGAAGATGATAAAAGAAATGTCTGGTGAGGTGCCCAGATGCAGTCAGTGGATTAGGGTTAGGAGAAATTATGTCAGTTGGAGAACATAATAGAAATCAGAAATAGTCTTAGTAATCTTCCTCAGTTCATAAAAACAAGGGAGTGAAGGCAGGGTGAGGTGAGACCCACCAATCAGGCCTCTGAGGAGAAAATCCAGAATGAAGAAAAGAAGGTAAGGAAGTGGGGAATGGGGTATTTTGAATCTCTTTGTCTGGATCCATGCTGGTAAGTTTGTTTGCTTCTGTTTAGTATCCAGACAAGTTACTTAGCATTCAGCTAAAGCTAATTAGCCTGGAAAGGTGCTAATGTAGTGTCTGATCATTTCCCTTAGGGTCAACGAGTTCAAAGATACTTAGAAATAGATCCAGGCCCTTATTTGGAATAGTTTCTGGGATGATGTTCATGTGTAAAAACGCTGTACAACTCTGTACCTGCACTAGCAAGAAATGTATAGAGTATATCCTTGTATAGAATAGAGAGATGTGTTAGCTAGCCTATACGTAAATCTGTCTGGGATGTTTTGAACAAAGTGCAGCTGTGGAAAGGCTGGTCCAGTCAGACCCAGTCTTGTCATCTATAAAAGCGTGTACCGTTATTCGTTTGGGGACTTTCCTATCATTGGCTCAGGAAATCCCAGACTGCTGCAAGAGTCTGTTGTGTGCTTTCTTTTATTTGTAAAAAACACTTTTATGCATTTAAAAGTTGGCCATGGGACAGCATTTTTGAACCCTTTGGCACACTCGGACAGCACGACAATCGAGAGAGGGAAAGGGAAAGAGGAAAAAAAGAGTCTCAAAGCCACATTTTTGTCGCCACGAAGATTTCCAACCTTTCCGGCGAACATCAACTATACTAACCGCTGGGCTAACTATCAGCAAGATGCCTCCTGAAAGTAATTCTCCGTGTTCTTTTATCTGCTGCCATTGACGAGACTAGAAACAAAGGTCAATTAAAGAGTTTAATACAATCATGAAATACAATGATTCAATATGTCATGCAGAATATTTTAATTGGCCGACGCTACACTCCTTGACACCACAAAGAGCTGCCAGGGAAATGCACACCGATGTCAAATTGTCCCCGGTTCTTAAAAGATCCAGCGGAGGCGGATCCTCATTCTTCTGAGTTTTATGGCTCTTTGTCTTCAAGTCCAGATGGTAAACAGCTCTTCAGTCCATAGTCCAGGAATGGGATGTCCCTAAATGTGTTTATCTATGCTGTCACAGACTGGTGGGGGTCGAGAAGCCAGTATGTTCCAGTCGTTTAAGTCATAAAACCTAAAGCTGAGAAACTCATGGTCATAAAAGAAGACTGCATTCCTACATGTCATAAAGTTTAGTTTTAACAGTTAAACAGTGTTAGGATAATTTTAATCCTAACACTCCTGTCTCCACTGATGACCACCACAGCCTCCTACAGAAGATAGCGGTGATGGTGATGAAAATCTAGCACTTAGAAGTCAATGTGGAAGTAAATAGACTGGGCGAAAATGAAACAAACAAACAATAACATGACCAAGAAAGAGGCAGACTCTGTGCATGACAATAAATCTTCGAATGATAATCCTCCCTGAAACTGTTTAGGTGCGAAGCCAAAAAATATATCAGGTTTCATGGAAATGAAAAGGTCGTATCACAGGACGGGCACATCGAGCTGAAATATGTGATGAGACAGACTGGCCTTCACTCCCCCAAAAAAAGAGGAGCACTTCTGCCCCTCTACATTAGAGGAAACAGGACTGGACAACTGTGAGTGGGAAAGTTAGCAGCAAAGCTTCAAAACAACTGAGTGTTCAGATGCAGAACAGATTTACTCTGAGGGTCTGAGAACCCTTGATCTCGTTTGGACAACCATCGATCTCAGAGCAGCAGGGTAAGGACTGAACACTCGTCAAAAAGTAAACGGCCAGAGAGAGTTAAAGGCTGGGTCTCAAACTGTTATAGTGAGTGATTCTCTTGTAAAGAATTTACATAGATGGTGCAGTAAGAACACCAAATTCTTCTGCTATCCCAAGGACATGGTCAGTGACATGCAGGAGACAATACCTAGAATCCTGGCTGAATATCCAACAGCGAGAAACATTGTTCTGCATATGGGGACAAATGACGTCTCCAAACCAAGGTTATTATAGTTTTGAAATTTTCTTTAGTTTTTATTTTTATTTAGTTTTCCAGTTTGCTTTTTTATTTCAGTTTAGTTTTAGTTAGTTCAACAAGTAATTTAGTAGTTTTAGTTTAGTTTTTATTTTGAGGAATTGACTAGTTTCAGTTTAGTTTTTATTTAGTTTTAGTCTTAGTTTTAGTTTTTCTTCTTCTTGCAGGATGCAGCAGTTTATACACCTTTTCGACTTGAAAATTGTGGACATGCGCCCCCTAGTGGCCCCGCCATAACTGGAGGGTGCGGTGCTCCACCAACTAACCCAAACACAGCAGCGTGGAGCATCTGTTATGGATAACGCAGACATGTCTTGGATTGATGATGTTAGGCAGTGACCTCCAGTTACAGATGAAGGTAGTTTATCGCTGTTTTTAATGATTGGTTATGGAAATAGCATGATCTATTCCCATAACCAAACACTAAAAACTGTGGAACGCTGCAACGCTGGCTATAACTAACGTCAACAAGCCATAAAGATTATGCTACTGTAACGTTAACGCTAGCGGTAAATTAGACTATGTGTTAATGTTATATTTAATTTATTTTATCATTCTCCTAAGTCATTCATTCATTCATTCATTCATTCATTGATTTATAGGCTTGTGCTAGTGCCGAGGGCTACAGTAGCCTCATACTGCTGTTCTTTCGGCCAGAATCGTCCGGGACTCTCAGCGAGACTATGAATAGTACGAGATTAAATGTTAACGAAAACTCACCCGGCTGTATTCATTTGGAACAAAGTTCTTTCTGTTGATATTTTTCACCCACGTCTTCCTAACTTCTTGTTCTGCAAACAAGGCAGTCTTCGTGCATACTTTCTTCTTCCATTGTTGAATTTTCACGCCATTGTTGGCACAGTTTATGACGGATCATGTATTCCCACTCGACCGACTCGACATTATAAAAATATATATTTGTAGAAAGAGAAAAACACTGGTTAATCTGCGAGCCGGTGAAAGTGTCGCTCTGTAGCACAACCCCGCAATGGCGGTCGGGGTACTTCCGGGGGGCTGGCCCGAAAAGGTCTATATCCGCTATGCTGCCCCCTCTCTGGAGGGAGGGTATCATAGCGGCTGCTGCAGGACAGGCAGTAATCTCTATGGCAGTAATCGAGGGAGAAAACGAAACGACAACGAAAACGAAGCTGAACTTATCTACAATTCAGTTTAGTTTTAGTTAGTTTTACATCCTTCATTGTAGTTTTTATTTAGTTTTCGTTTTTTTTTTAATTGTAGTTTTTATTTTTATTTCAGTTAACTGAAATATTTTTTCATTGCTAGTTTTAGTTTTAGTCTTAGTTTTCGTTAACTATAATAACCCTGCTCCAAACAACAATCTGAGGTCCTGAAACGAGACTTGACTGGATTATTAAACACAGTGAGCTGTCTAGCTGTCTGAATGCAGCTCTGTTAATCAGTGGACCTGTTCCATCCATCAGAGGAGGCGAGGTAAACTTTTGCAGGCTGCTGGCCCTAAAAAAGTGGCTTTCATCTGCATGTGCTGATCACTCAGTGCATTTTATTGACAGTTTTAACATTTTTTGGGAATGCAGACATCTTTTTAGGTTAAACAAGTCAGGGGCGAAACTGTTCACCTCCACTTTGTTTTACTTCCTGCATCATCCATCTGTGCTTGGCGCCAAGGCTGAGATAAACGAGGAGTTATCTCATAGAGGAGACCAAACAAAGGCTAATCAAGACCATGAGGAGGAACTACATCTGCCCCCATCAAGCAAGAGCTACATAAAGGAGGGAAATCAGAGGCAAACCTTATCAGCCTCCAGCACCCCCAACAACAAAGATCAGGGACCAAAGTCACCTTCCTCACCCTCCCTTTCTCCCTCTTCCCCTCACCTGGAATTTACAAAGCAGATGATGGAGTGGGTCAACACTGGGCTCAGATCTACCCCCCAGCCAAATCCCTTTGTATCCCCAAATCCCTTCATATCCCCCACATACCCGCCCACCTGAGAACCTCAAGTCACAACCCCCAGCCTCGTCCCCACCACAGCAGCTAGGGTTATGACATCTCATCAGCCGTAACTCCAGTGTGCTTTGCAGAGGGTTCAGGCTTTAAGGACCACAGCAGTCGAGACTTTTCCCAGAATAAGCTGGGACCCTGCTTATTACCTCCGCAGAGGAGGTCATGTTTTTGCCAGCGTTTATCTGTCTGTCTGTCTTTGTGTCTGTCTGTGTACAAGATAACTCAAAACGTTATGGATGGATTTTGATGAAATTTTCAGGAGTTGTCAGAAATGTGAAAAGGAAGAACTGATTTCATTTTGGCTGTGATCTTGATAAAAATCTTGGATTCTGGATCACTTTCAAATTTTTGATAACATTGCGGTCAATGGGGCCAGAAATTTTGTTTCTCAATATCTCCATTAATTATTGCCCAAAACTCATGAAATTTCGCTCAGGGATTGATAATGGAAACCTCTATCAAATTTCAGAGGCTGATCCGGATCTGATCCAGAAGGCGGATTTGATCGCAATCTGTAAATCGCTTTATGGAAGAACTGTTGTGTTTTTTTTTTTTCTGAGCAGTTTGTTGAAACGTCTTGGAGTACAAAAGAAATGATTAAATAATTTGCATCTTCTGTACCATGTGAAAGGGTGATTTTAAAGGCAGAAGAGGTTGGTTCAAAAGAGAAGGAATCACTTAAAACCAAACAATGTAGAGAGACTCTTATTTCTGAATAATAATGAATAAAATCTCCCCTCTTCTGTACATTATTGTCCAAATTACCCAAGTGTATTCACTGTCCTCTGCCTGCTCAGGCCCATGCCATTCTCCTAAAGTAACAGAAAACCATTATTACACAACCTGCCATATTTTATGATACTTCCATACTGGGAAACTTTACACCTACAAGACACATTCATGACATATTTTATTATATGTGATAATGTATGTAGAGAATTTATTTGGTCATACATTTTTTGTAATTCATTGTCAATCCCAAGCGTCACGGCAGATAAATATTCAACGTGCCACAATCAGCTGTGGTTGAGATACAGCTGTCTGTGATTATACACCCGGCCAGTTGGTGGCTTCATGTGCAGATGACGCTTCAAGAGGTGAACTCTTTCTTGAACCAACTGGCTCAAGTAGTTCGATGCCTCACGAGGCTTCATCTCACCATCAGCTTTTTTTTTTTTTTTTTTTTTTAATGAATAGCTTTTATCAAAAGGAGCCAGTTGATGTATTTCGGGCATCTGGTTGTTTGGGATGCCTCCCTGGAGAGGTCTTTCAGGCATGTCACAAGTGGGGACCCTGTGCAGACCAAGGATAATGCTGGAGAGATTATGGCCCGATCTTCCGCCAAATCTGAAAAAGCCTCTATTAAGGGATAGCGGGTAGCAGGGGGGACGTTCCCCCGCAAGAACGCAATCTTCCACCCTTGCTAAACCCGCCATACCACCTGCGCTACCCACTATATTATGCATAGGAGTGGTTAGGGTGTTCCACCTGTTAAACCAATCAGTGCATCAGTAGCTATTGCCTTTAATACCAGGCTGCGCTACCCGCAAACCGCAAATTCATCCAGATCGGAGCAGCTCTCATTCGCAGCTTGTCTGGGACTCTGCTGTAGAGCTTTCTCCTCTTCCTTCCTTTCTCCTCCTCCTTTGCACTGGTATAAACATATAGATATTTTTTACACAGACAATTCCTATCGGCTACCTGAACGTCCCAGATAGTTTGTGTGCTCCTGATAAACACGCTCTGTTCGTCTATGGTTTAACTGGCGAGCAAGCTGTTTTAGACAATCTCTGCTATTTTCTCAGGGGTTCAACTGAGGCCAAATCACGCTTTTTATAAAAGAGTTAATTCGAGAGGTAGAGCCATTTGTGCACGTCCACATGTGACCAGGTGGATGCGCATTAATGCCATTTGGACGCGCTCTTGTACAAGCCGACATGCGGGTTGCGGGTAGCTGGTGGTCAGACACCCGATACCCGCAACCCTAAACCCGCGATTGCAAGATACAGAGTTTGCGGAAAGGGCAAAAGACACGCCCATTGCCACACCTACAAAGTGAGTAAGGGACTCAGCATAATGGGTAGCGGCTTTAGCGAGCGGAAGATTGCATTAGTGGTTAGTGGAGTTTCCTATACCCGCAATTTCCGGGTAGTGGCTAGTGTTAACAGTTAAGGGGAAATGTATAATCAGGGCCTATGTCTTTCGGTTGGCCTGAGAGTGCCTCGGAGGACTTAGAGGAGGTAGCTGAAGGGAAGGAGGTCTGGGCCTCTTTGATTAAGGTGCTGGCCTTGCAAACTTAAACTTGATAGGCAGAAGCTTATGGATGGATGAATGAAAATACCTTTTTAAACATTAAAAAAAAAAATTTAATATCTTATAATAAAAAGCCAAACTTACTGGTTTTCTGTTCATTTGCACTTTAAAAAAAATAAAAAAATAACAGTGTCACTTCTATCTGAAAACATATAGGGCCTGATTTACTAAAGGTTTGCGTGCGTAAAAACGTGTGCAAACTTGACATCACCCGCAAACCAATGCGCAAGCTGATCTACTAACCGCGTGCAAAGAGGACTGCGCCTCTCAAATGAGCAAAATAGCACACGCTGTTCATTTAGCACTTTTGCCCTGATGAATAATCAATATGGGGCGTACCCGCCAGAAAGCGCAAAATACTGGGAGGGGAAAATGCAAATAGGTCCATTTACCACACGCAATGAGATTTACCAACCCTGAAAGTAATTGCGGGGATTGTGATTGCGTCTGTATTTAGTACGTTCGAAAGGAAGGTGCTAATCTGCCCAGCATTACGCACCGATGGCTGCTGTTATTGTGGCAAGGAGGTGACATCACCAAAATCAAAGAATACGCAGAGAGAGAGTCTTTCGGACTCGTGTAAATTTGTTTGCACATGCAAAAGGAGAAATATTTTATTTGAATGTTAAATCGAGTATTATTCAGCAAAAGGTTGCCACAGGAGGCACCAGGGTTTCCGTTGTCTGGTAATTGCTGGACTTTGTCTGGTAAAATATGCGGAAGTCCGGGATTTTATAATCTCTCCGGTCAAAATGTCCGGTGAAAATACTCCTCCCAAGCACAATTTCAGTTGTAATAAAATGGGTTATTTCCACATCATTTTATGAAAAACGCCTCGGGATTCTCCCAGAGGAGCTGGTGGAAGCGGCCGGGGGATCTGGACCTCTGAAGCTGCTGCCCCAGTGACCCGACTTCGGATAAGCGGAAGCTAATGGATGGATGGATGGATGGATGGATTTTATGAAAAAACATATACTTTTTTTACGAATGAGTAGTGTGTGAGGACGAGTCGGCTCCAGCCACAGCTCCACTCATTGATGCCACAGCTGCGCGCAGAGACGCATCTCCGTAATGACAGCGCTCCGCGGTTATGAAGGCTTAAACTTCTAAACGGCCACTTAACCACCTGTCTGTCTTGTTTGCCGAAGTTTTATTAAAGGCCACTTTTTCTTTAGTTCTTTGCCTTATATCTTGCCACCTTCTTTTAACCTCATCTGCCGTTCTTTTTGTCTTACCAACTGCATTTATTCTATCGCAGATTTTCTCCCATATTGCGTTTCTTTTGGTAATGTTTAAATTTATTTGCTTTAGTTCATGAATGTGTTTATTTGCCTCTTCCACTAATATCTCTAACTCCAACTCGTCAAATTTCATTTTGCGCTTGCGTCTATCCTGCTTTCCATCCAGACTCTCCATGGCGCAAACCGTAAGACACGCAACACCTCATTTAAATACTGCGGTTTGCACCCGTTATCAATTGCGCGAGCATTCTTAGTTGATCACCCGCAAAACACACAACAACAGCACGCGCAAACTTTTTCAGTGCACACGCAATTTAGTACTCTTTATTTAGGATCTTAGTAAATCAGGCCCATAGACATATACAGTACAACCGTTTTGCTTGGCCTGACAGAACCAAAGAACATAAACTCTATAGCTGGTATTCAGATGATGTCATGACTTCTGGGTTACAAACCTTCCGCCCTTTTGTGGATCAAGTAATTCATTCATAAATGCGGTACACATGCAGATTATAGTGAGAGTGTTTCTTACATTCTGCACCACACTGAGCTTCTTGAGACTGAAACCACCATTAAAGTTACTGAAGTGCCACATACATGTGTTGTTCATGACTGCCAGAAAAGACCAGACCCATCAGTGAAACAAGGTTGCTACTAATTCCCTCATATTCGAGTCCATGAAGGACTGAAAAATCAAAGAACTGAGTGGACGTTGATGAGAAACATTGATCATGTAAGTAAACTGCAAAGACTTTGTTCTAACTGATTATTCCAAAGTCTGCTCTGATCATTTTATCAAAGGTAAGACTAATAATTTCTGTGTCTCTAAGTCTGAGTCTCGATGTAATGTCAGATCTCAGATCTAATTGGGAAAAATTATCATAAACAGACATCATTGATTTCTCCTGATACTATGGATGATAGTGACTCTAGACTGAATGAAATATGTAGACCTAGACTAAATGTATCATCTTTCATGTTTGGGTGTTGTTCTCTGATGATATTTGTCCATTTCTGATAAATAATGTTATACATAACTATGAACACAAAACAGGACCAACACAAATGAACTGAACTCTGAAGCTTGACCCACAGCATGGCGATATTGCGTCAAATTACCGGGTTGCTTGACGTCAGTAAATACTATCTATTATCAGAGGAACATTTGGCAGGAGCATGCTGCAGTCAAACATCCAACAGTGCTGTGGAATTACCTGCCACGAGTCATACATGTTGGTTAGCTGCGAACATCCACATTCAAGTACAGTGTAGTAGTGCCAGAGTGTTGCTTGTGTTCATATGACTTCTTTGTGAGCAGGGTCTCTCTATTAATTAAGAATGCTGATTACTGTAATCGTCCTGCCTATAGTCTTTGCAGTATGCAGTAGTGCATGCGGGGAGGGCCAGGACCAGCAACAATGTACTATTGTAGTTCTTGTTTTAATCATCTGTGCGTCCTTATGTGTTTTCCTGTAGTGGGTGTTTTGATTTACCAATAAATAATTAATTAGTGGAATGCAGTTATGGGCTTCATGAGACTCATCAAAGTAGTTTAGAGATTATGGCAGCAATTCCTCTAAAAGCACTCAGATTGCACTGCTGTGCAGTCTCTCACCTAAAATGCTGCTTCCTTTCTGCATTCAGCCTTTAAAGCTGAAAAAAGAACTTTAACTCAGAGGCAGACTTTCACTCACATCAATATTATAACCTGCAGCACACCTTCTGTGGATGTTGTTTTTAACCAGAAGCCTCAGCTGCCAGGTTGTATGAGGTTTATTGCCTTTTCAGCCCAACCTGCCCAAAGGCTTGTTTTACTCTGCTATAACTCAAGGTTATACTGAACCTGATTTTACTGTCATTACAGAGGTTCTGTTGACATTTCAAGAGCTCTCAAGCTGAATAATGCCCTGAATAATAGCATGTACTATGAAAGTGTTTTCCTGTTGTTGGCCAACTGTTAGGAAAATTGCATTTTATGCATGAAAGTTGTAAGCAGGAATCTTTAATAAGTCGTGGGTAGAAATTTACACTATTGGTAATTACATGCCAGAACATGAATAAAAATTAGAAATTGACAAATACGTAATAACATGGTAACAACCTTCAAATGATAAATTGGTATTGTTAAATAATACTGTACCAAAAAATATGTTGCTAGCTTGTGATACTGGTTAAATTAGTGGCACTCCTGAATTCTAAGCACATAATTTTTAATAACTTTATCTTTTAACATACATGTCTTTGGACCGTGGGAGGAAGCCAGGGTACCCAGAGGAAACCCACGCAAGCATGGCGAGAACATGCAAACTCAACACACGCCGAGGTTTGAACCAAGGGGTGTGAGGCAACAGTGCTAACCACTAAGCCACCGTGCTGCCTCATCTGTGTTTTGTGTTCTGCATATTTACGTGGCATAGGTTTTATTTCGGATGCCCTTTCTGACACAATCCTCCTATTTAAGCAGCTTGATGAGACTAGTTAGTGGCTGGGCTTTTGCAAATGTGCCAAAGGACACTGACATATCACAGGACTTGGAAGTGATCTGCAAACCTTCTGGACTGAGAGACTACAATCACCCCAACCAGCTCCAGCTATTACCCATGGATCCCTGCTGAAATCACTTGAGTTATGGAGTAACAGAGACAACAGACATTGTTTTCATACAGTTAGGTTAGAAAAGAATTGAATAAAGAAGAAACCCACACACATACATTTTGACAATGCAAATTATTTTTCTCTAGCTGACAATCACAATTTACTGCCTACATAAGATTTTTTTTTTCTTTTTGAGAAATTGTTTACATCATACTTTCCCTGGACCGGATATCTGCATTTATACTCATTTACACTTTAGGATGCACACTGTCATATGCCTTCTTATTATCATAGAATGTATGCTTTCTTATTGCCTTTTGCCCATGGAACAAACAAACGTACAAGGTTCATGGGATTTGATTACTGACTTGGAAAAAGTTCAGCAAAAAGAAAGAAAAAACAACTTCTACTTCACCTGCAATTTTCAGTTGTAGAATCTGTCATGTTGAAGTTGTTACTAACGCTGTTGTTTTCTGAAGTTTTCTTAGAGGTCAACAAATAATTATTCATTATTCCTGTGTTTGTCCCTTGCCACTTTTGTATTTTTTTAAGGACATACGACTTGCATTAACAGGAGAATTTTGATCAGTCTGCTTAGATGCAAATATTAGCTCTATATTAGATTAATTTCAACATATTGTCATGGCTTGGTCGGCCATGGCAGCCCTGTGTGTGTATGTCTGTGTCAAGATGGCGTCTCTCCCTGTCTTTAGTGGTTCCTGTTTTACTTTGAAAGGTCTGTCTTGTCTTCATTGTTTTCTTGCTTTTCTTCCTCCCTCTTGTTACCTTGATCCCCTGCACCTGCCTCTCGTTTGTTCCCCTGTGTATTTAAGTTCTTGTCATTTCCCCTGTCTGGGTGGGTCCATTAGTCTTTGCTACGTGTTTTACAGTTCTGCCTGTTCCTGTCATACTTCTCACCGGTTCAGGTTCAGTCAAGTTTGTGTTTTTGTGTTTTGGGACTTTTGGATTTTTGGGATTTTGTTTTTTTTTTTTTTTTTTGTGAAATAAACCCTTTCGTTTGTACTGATTCTAATGAATGGAACAACATTCCAGGTCTGCACAGCACCATTAACGATCCATTAACTAGAATCAGGTGTGCAGAAGCAGGGAAACTTCTAAGACCTGAAGGACAGCGGCCCTCGAGGACTGAAGTTGCCCACCCCTGACCTAGGTCCTCTTTAGTTGTGTTACTTGTATGTTCATGTAAATATTCTCAGGGTTAATATGTGAATATAAACTCATTTTTGAATTTGCTCAGTGTGATGGCCCTTCACTTTGAGTGGGATAGAACCCTATTTATATAAGTGCTGTAGTGATTTATATAAGCAATGCAGTTGTAATGGTGCCGCTGACAAAGAGGGGATCACTTCGACCAAAACCCTTTTATCTGGAGGTGTGTGACAGAGGAGAAAACTGTCTTGATGGCCTGGCTGAAGAGCTGATTATGTTATGGGGAGCATCTTGGGTGAAAGAGTGCTGTGATTGGCTGGTTACTTGGCCAGGGGTGGGATCAGGAGCCTATATAGAGGAAGTGGTGATGGCAAGATGAAGCATCGTGAGGCATTGTACCACATCAGCCAATTGGTTCGAGAAAGGGTTGTAGGATCCCTCTTCGGATCTTTATTTTCTTAAAGTAAAGCCGCCTCTGCAAAGCTGTGAACTCTCACCTAATTTTTTTTCCCCCCCCCTCAGCCAGATGTGCGTCTCAGTTTATCTGAAACCTGGTACCAACCAGCACCATAGCCATAAAACTCAAGATGTCCAGGTTGCCATGGCAAACTCTTGTCCAAGACCACATCTGGGAACCATAAAACCAACATTACCATGGTAACTAATCCAAGAATTACTTAAAATGAAGATATATCTCTTGAGATGACAGTTGGAATGCAAGTAACAGCACAAGAGAGTCATAAAACTGCAGGAGTGCTGCAGGAGAAGCGCACCCAGAAATCTCACTTAGGAGGAGAGGAGACGATTAAAAGTTGATAACCAAACAATTTCTACAGGACAAAAACTACTATGATTTCCGTAAACTGTCATAACTGAGGAGAATTAAAACATTTCACGAACACCTGAAAAGAAAGACTGTGAAGTTAAGCTGGTTAATTTTGTGTGTTAAATTCCTGTCATTTATAACCTGATCTTCCAAAAGGCTGTCTTTAAATGAAAGGTTAAAAGTTATTATTCTGTGTGACATAACTGTGATATTTGTGTTTGTGATGTTTTATTTCATCCTGATAATTAAGTTAGTAACGGCTTAAATGTTGTTTAAACTTGTGGACTACAAAAAGATCAAAAACTTCATCTCCCAGAATGCAATGCTCCGGATTCCGGCGGGAAATTCCCCATCTTCTGATTGGACGAAGCCCATCTACCAAACCCCGTATTTGCATAAACGCTCATGAATAATCATGGATATATAAAGAAGATGAGCCTTTTGTCCTCTCTCTTCTCTCTTGTTCTCTCTTACTCTTGACTCTTACTACTCTCTTGCCTTCTTAAATTTCTTCTCCTTTCTTTTGAAACTTTCATTTTATTTTCTTTGAAACTTTGGTGGCGCAGATAAAGACTCTGAAATCCCTTTTGGTTGCTTAATCTTATTTTTCTTAAAGTTGTTTATTTTGCTTCTGCACCCCTTTTTCCAGCCCTCATTTTTACAGAAGCTTTATAGTCGTGCCGCATCGACTGTAATAGAACGATCACTGCATAATCGCAACTAACAAACGTTAGTTGGAAGTTGAGAACAACTTTTCTTTTGTAAGCCTTCACGTCAATTTTTTTGACGGGCAATTGAACTCTTTAACTGCCGGTTCCTGTCAACCGAAGTCAGAGGCCACGGGACCCCCTCGCCTGCCAGACGGGAGAAAGCGGTACGACCCGCCGAGTCACGCGCTACGTCCGGAGACCTGACTACAGGATCTTCAAAGAGAGCCATCGACCAGACACGGTTCCCGGAGAACGCCACTGCGAACTGTGCCAACGATCGCCAACGACCAGTAAGCGCCAGACTTCCTCCAGGGTAAGGCTGACAGAGAATAAGATTTGGTGTCTCCCAGTGTTGACGGTTCCGACCGGTCCGTGCGTCACGGACCACGTCCGGACCACACTTCCCCATTATTCAGCAGCTAATTAGTTCGAGAATTGCCCCTCTTTATTAATTTGTTCACTTTGATAACAGATTAGCTGTTAGCAACCCGTGCGTACCCGCCATCTTTTTTGTTATGATTCTCTTCCTTCCTTTTTCTCTCTATCGTCACTTCATGTCATGCGCTATAGCCAAATATGAAGAATTCGCGATGTTGATGTGCCTGTTTATATATATATATATATATATGAATGTCTTATATGTTTTGTGTTCTTGTCTCTGTCTAAATAAATGTTGTACAATGTATTAGCGACTCTGATGATTAATTTTCCACGGCCAATCCAACTCGTCAAGAACCCACTACAAATTGTGACTCATTTTGTTCTTTAAGTTTTCCGTCTTTTTACCAAAAGCCGGTGGCACCCCAAGGATTATTAAAATATTAATAAAGTCACACGAGTCCCCCTACAGGGTTCATTTCTTGAAGCTTCATGTGCACATGAAAACACCTACCGGTCAGGTTTATAATCACAGCCAGCTGAATCTTAAGATGTGATGCATTGAATTTATGTATCAGTTATGGCTCTTGCGAATGACTGTGAATAACAAAATGTGTATGACCAAATAATTGGCCTACATAAATGATCAAGTGCATAGTAAAATATTGTTTGAATGTAATCTCTGTTTAATGTTTCCCAAAGTAGTATCATATGATACAGCATGTTGTGCAATTTTTTTTTTTTTTTTTTTTTTTTTGTCATTTTAAGAAAATCACCTGAGCTTAGTTGGGCAGAGAACAGTGAAAGTGCTTGTGGATCTACGGAGGGGGCGGACTGAATAGGCTTGTGCGACTTGGACGGTGATGACCATTAAAGGGGTGATTTTATGCATTTTTATTCAGAAATAGCATTTTTTCCACAGCTTTTGGTTTTAACCAATTCCTTTTTTTAGACACAATCTCTCCAGCCTTGGAGAACACCCTTTCACATGGCACAGAGGATGCTGGGGTGCATAAAAATGTTTGTGCCATCATGTACAAATGGGGGTACAGTAATTTTTGTTTCTCCCAGTATGTCAATGGATTTTCCTGCCGGTTTATATTTGGTTCGGCAAGGTAGCGCTGAACCTCCACAGTGGCATCAGCAGTGACATTTTGAGTCCTCCTTGCCTCCATTACGCTGGTGTCCAAATGATGCCACAGTTTGCTACCTGAGAGGAAACCACAGATCATGTTAGTAAGTGTTCTAATAGGAATAATTGATCTCAAAATGTAAAATTATAGACTACCTCCAGTGACATCATGAGAGGTGGAAGCCTGAGGAGTTTCCTCTCTGCCTTGTGTTGATCTTATGAAAGTGGCACACTCAGACGTCAGGCGCTTCACGGCTTCACTCGCTTTTGTTGGGCTGAAAAACCCAATAACCTTATATCTGGGGTCCAGGAGTGTAGCAAGGGACATGGTGCTCATAGATTGTAAAGTGTGTAGCTTCTCCCGGACATGCCTGATAAGCTGGTCTCCTATTTCTAATGCTGCTGCTACTGGTGGTGGTGGTGGTGCTGTCTTTCTCATTTCATCTTGTAGACTTTGTTCAAGCATTGTCATGAGAGGTACCACTTTAGATGCAGACACTTTTTCTTCAGAGGAGAGCTCCACAGTGGCATCATAAAATGAAGACAGCATCGAAAGGCACCCTCCAACAATCTGAAATTCCTCAGGTGTTAAGAAGGGGATGTCATGTTGCAAGCCTGCTAATGCTGCTCCTACTGGCTCCCTCAGCTCAACCAGACGCTGCAGCATCAAATATGTGCTGTTCCATGTAGTGTCCACTTCTTGCATAAGTTTCATATTTTGCATCCCCAGAGATGCTTGCACTTGTATAAACTTCTCCTTTAAAGACAAAAGTGAGTAGGCCGTTAAATCACTGCAGTAGCAATACAGACAAACTATAAGCTTTATTATATATTGGAATAAAAGGAAAGAGCATACCTTCGCAGAGGTGCTGCCAAACTCTATCCACACTCTGAACTGACCGCAACTCGCCTACAAAAACCTACATTTTGAATGGAGCCTGTAGCGTTTATAAAGCTGTCAAACCCTGCGCCATAATCTGAACCATTTCCCAAAGCAGTGACGTGGTACAGCCGTGCAGCGAAGCTTCGGACGTCATCGCTTTCGGCTCCTCCCCTAAACATAGAAAGCCTCGATACGCGCTTCCCGGAAACGCCCCCTCCATTACTCGATACACTTCGAAGGCACACTCGATACTCGATACGCTTCGAAGCCTCGGCACGCCTTGTAACATCACTAGTGAGGAGGCTGCCATGGGGAGAGGGTGACTCCTGCACCTATCTGTTTAATTTTTTTTTTTTCTCCTTTGTAGTTGTTTTTCATTTTGTTATACAGGCCTGGAATCAATTAAAACTTTATTTTTTTCTATCGACAAATCTGCCTCTGATAACAATTGTTGGCGGTGGTGGGACTGTAAAGCCTCAAGGAGGAATTGTCAGTGGAAAACCTGAAATGGCTGGATGAGGGCGTGGTAGCAAACTGTTGGGACCTTTCCGGAAAAACCCAGGGCTGATGATCGACAATGGTGAGGAGCTGGAAGAGGGGTTGGTGGTCGAGTCGATTGGGGGGGAAGCCATGGGTTTAGTGGCACTCCAATTAGCAGCAGACCAGCTGCTGGTACAACAGCCAGATCCTTCAGTCAAGCCAAAGGGGCCACCTGAGAAAATCCTTCCGCCAACTAAGTTAAGTACTTTGCCTCATCATTCACAAGAAAACATTCCTTTTGGGCAACAATTTATAAATTGAAATGAGGGAATTCATGTATAGGCAGCAAAGACATGAGAAAATGTTTGATGTTTGATGGACTTGATCTGAAAAATGTTGTTTATCAAAAAACAAACAGGAACAGGAGACTGATGACCAAGCTAGTCAACAGAATCTCTATGATCTGCTCACTCCAGCTCAACAGCATCAGCAGCGCAGCCGTCGGACCATGCCGACACCTGCTCAGTTGGAGCAACAGCCCATCCGCCATTATGAAAGGACCAAGATTCCAGAATTCAATGAAGGGGAAGATGTGGAAGGCTTCTTCATCTGCTTTGAACGCATTGCCAGGACCTGGGGGTGGACTTGTGATGAGTGGGCTGCTTGGGTTTGTCACTCTTCTCACTGACAAAGCATTAGAGGCCTATGGACGAGCAGCGTTCTCACCTCTATACTGACATCACAGCTGCTGTCCTTGCCAAGTACAATGTGACTGAAGAGACCTACCGCCAAGTTTCAGATCTACTAGGGTACCATCAGGAGAGTCAACCAGGGAGACTTATAATAGGTTGAAGGGACTCTACAGGAGGTGAATGAGAACAGGACAAAGGAGCAGATGGCTGAGACATTGATTCTAGAACAGTACTTGCGTGTTCTCCACCAAGATGTCAAAACATGGGTAAAAGAACATCAACCACAGATGGAGGAAGAGGCTGCAAAACTCGCTGAGCAGTATCTGGCTGCACATCCAGAGCCATATCAGGAGCCACATTATGAGCCTTTTCGGCCCTACAAGGTGACTGTGGGTCAGGTTAAATCAGAGGGGGTTAAATGTAATGAGGTTCCACCCAAGCAAGATGCGGGGGGTGGGTCAAAAGTTAAAAATGGGGGGCATTATCTGTTTTTTATTGTCATCAACCAGGGCACAAAGCAGCTTTTTGTCCACTTAACAAACCTAAAGAGGTTAATTTGTGTTATGTTCCCAGACCAGAAATTCAGCCCACAATCCATGTGTCTAGGCCCAAATCCCGATATGCAACCTCAGTTCTTGTTAATGGGCGAGAGGCTAATGCACCATTGGATACCGGTAGTTCCCAGACACCGGAAAAGCTATGAAAGAATCAGTCGCAGGTTTTATTGGCCAGGACTGTATAAGGAAGTTAAAGAGTACTGTAGGACATGTATAGAGTGTCAAAAAGTAGCTCCAGTTCGTAAAGTAGAACGACGACTGTTGCAGCCTTTACCAATAATTGGCACACCATTCGAGCGTAGTGGTATGGTCCACTGGTTAAAAGTAGTTCAGGGCATGGTTTTGGTCTTGTAATCTGTGATTAAGCTACTAGTTACCCAGAGGTTTATCCATTACGCTCTATTCAAGTTAAACATGTAGTCCGATGTCTGACTGATCTGATTTCCATAGTAGGCGTTTCTGCAGAAATTTTAACTGATTAGGGTAGCAATTTCATGTCAAAGCTGATGAAAACATTGTATAAGCAGCTGGGCATCACAGGCATTAGATTGACACCATATCATCCTGAAACTGATGGGTTGGTTGAACGTTTTAATGATACACTTAAAAACATGCTGAAGAAGCTTGTGGATGAAACTGGTAGGTGTTGGGATAACTCGATTCCATTACTGCTGTTTGCATACAGAGAGGTTCAACAAGCCTTAACTTGGTTTTCACCTTTTGAGTTAGTTTATGGCAGGCAGGTTAGGGGTCCCCTGGATGTGCTCAAGGAGAGTTGGGTGGCTGGAGAGCCAGCCCAGTGTAGTGTTGGCTCTTATATCCTCCAGATGTGAGACAAGATGAGACATATGGCCCAAGAACACCTGAGAGGCCCAAACCAAGCAAAAGGTGTGGTATGACAAGCATTCTGGAGAGAGAACTTAAACCTAGGCAGAAGGTATTGCTACTGCTTCCATCTGGCACATCTAAGTTACTGGCTAAATGGCAGGGCCCTTATGTTGTCAAGAAAGGTGGGACCAGTAACTTATGAAATCTTGTGCCCTGAAGGGAGATGCCAGAAGCAGATTTTACATGTCAACCTGCTGAGAGAATTCAAGGAGAGAAATGTGACTCCAGCTGCAAAACCAGTGATGATGGTGCAGGTAGCAGAGGATGGAGATGAGACTGACATGAAACCAGTTCGACCTCAAGGGGGTGTCATTGAGCCTCCGGGACATCTTGGTGAAGAGCAAAAACGGCTTGCCCAGGTACAGAAGTCATTTACTCCTCTCTTCCAGGAGACACCAGGTCTCTCAGAAGTTATCAGCCACAACATCACTCTAAAAGTTCCCACACCAATCTGGCAGAAGCCCTACCGGGTTCTTGAGAATGGTGAAGTCATTGAAGAAAGAGGTAGCAACCATGTTGAAGATGGGTATAATAGAGCCTTCAAAAAGTGATTAGTCAAGTCCTGTTCTTTTGGTTACCAAGAAAGATGGAAGTGTTCACCTCTGCACAGATTTCCAAAAACTGAATAGTGTCAGTAGTTTTGATTCTTACCCAATGCCCAGAATCAATGAACTGCTTGAAAGGTTAGGCAAAGCTAAAAACATGACCACATTAGACCTTTGTGAGGGTTACTGGCAAGTCCCATTTACTCCTGCTTGTAGATCCTATACAGCCTTTCGGACACCTACTGGCTTATATCATTATTAGGGCTGGGCAACGATTAAAATTTTTAATTCCATTATTTCCCTGATTAATCACGATTAATCGCATTGTATACCCAGAATCAAATAATGAATTCAAAAGTAGTGTAAAGTGCACTTTTATTTAAATGTTCTGGTGCCATATGAACTAAAGTGCCAAAACATATGTTGTTCAAACACTTTTAACATCAGCACTTGTCAGTAACACATATTTAGTATAAATCTCATCTCATGTCCTCACCGCAAAATCATATTATTACTTTTACTAAACGGTGGTTAAATCAATCACTTAATAAACAAAGTTTTATTCTTATTTGAGGGTTTATCTGTGTCAAACCCCAGCAAGCCTGCATTCGACTTCTGACTTTATTGAGGAGTTAAAATTAGTTCCTCATTAAGAAAAGTTACACGGGTTATTAATTGACATGACCCTCACCAATCAATGAATATTTTACTGTAATAAAAATAAAATGCTTCCACTTTTTCAAAACATAAACATCTGTCTTATTTTTACTGTGCCATAACTGGAGGTTATCTGAAACTTTAAAAATGCCATGCTTCACACATACAAACATTTTGGTTTATGGCCTACCCCTTTGGTTCAGTCATAACACTGAAGAAAAGGTGTGATGCAATTCTTCTGAATTGTTCTGCAAATGACCACCCATCAAGACTCAAAAACTTCAGATTTTAAGATATGCAATATACTGTAGATCAGGGGTCTCCAACTCCAGTCCTCGAGAGCCCCAACCCTGCATGTCTTAGATGTTTCCCTGCTTCAGCACACATGATTCACGTGAATGAGTCATGAACACACTTGTGCAGACCCAGATGACAGGCTGATGATGATCCATTCATTTGAATCAGGTGTGCTGAAGCAGGGAAACATCTAAAACATGCAGGGTTGGGGCTCTCGAGGACTGGAGTTGGAGACCCCTGCTCTACACCCTCTCCTCTCATGCCAGCTAACTTCATGTCCTCTTTCATTTCATCCATAAATCTCATTTGGTCTTCCTCTAGATCTCCTGCCTGGCAGTTCCAACCTCATTGTTCCTTCTACTGATATATTCTGTCCCTCCTCTGTACATGTCCAAACCATTGCAGTCTGGTCTCTTTGACTTTCTCTACAAAACATCTAACATGTGTTGTCCCTCTGACATTCTCATTCCTGATCCTATCCATCCTCATCATTCCCAAAGAGAACCTCAACATTTTAATCTCTGCTCCCTCCAACTCTGCCTCTCGTCCCCCACCTTCTTTATCTCTGCTCCCTCAAGCCTCATTGTTTTACTTGGGTTCTTTTCATTCACACTCATATTCTGTTTTGCTGAGGCTAACCTACATTCCTCTCCTTTCCAAGGCATACCTACATTCTCCTACACTTCCTCATTCCACCACCAGGTCTTCTTGTCTGCTTTCCTACCAGATGACACGCCAAGTACTGTCTTACCTGTCTCCCTGATCACATTAGCTGTAGCTGTCCAATCATCTGGGAGCACCTCCTGACCACCCAGAGTAGGGTTGGGTATCGTTTTAATTTGAACGATTCCGATTTCGATTCCTTGTTTCGATTGCGATTCGTAACGATTCTCAATTTCGATTCTTTTAAGAGGCAGGGCCAAAATTTAGAATATTTTAAATGAGCTGGCTAACCAACGGTCATTCCGAATGAAATAGCCTGACCTTCTGCATCAATTTTAATTCTATGAACTTTTTGCTTTTTAAGAACTTTACTATGAATTTTCACAGGGCTGTTTTCAATTAGAATATAAATATCAAATCTATGAACTTGAATATAAATCTTATAAATTATGAATACATTTTCACAGGGATACACTTTCCTCAAGAGAGCTTTATTTTTGATTCTTCATGAAAACACATTTAAGTGTATGATGCTGCAGGTACTTAAACCGATTACATTGCTCCCACTGATGGCCTAACCTGGTGCAGAAAGAATAAACAATAAGAACAACAACAACTTCTAAAACTCAGTCCAGATTAGCAGCAGGTATAAAATCAAAAACAGTTCTTGTTTAAGAAAATGATCATATCTGCCTTCTCAGGCAGGATGCGCGAGCGTTCTGGACATACAGTCATGGAAAAAAATTATTGGACCACCCTTGTTTTCTTCAGTTTCTTTGTTCATTTTAATGCCTGGTACAACTAAAGGTACATTTGTTTGGACAAACATAACGATAACCACAAAGATTGCTCATAAGAGTTTTATTTAAGAGCTGATATCTTACCATTTTCCATGGTTTTCTTGATTATAACCTAAATCACTTAAGTTTTTACATCAATAGCTATGGCGTTGTACTGCCAAAAACACTGCTTTTATGCATTCAGTGTTTTCTTTTCTGTCTGTTTTATTCACATGATGACGTTTAGTGGTACCAGGTATTAAAATGAACAAGAAAGTGAAGAAAAAATGGTGGTCTAATAATTTTTTCCATGACTGTATAGTGTCTCCTGCTGTGGAGAACACACGTTCGCTGGGTGTAGAAGAAGCTTGAACGCATAAATACGAGAAAGCAAGATCTGACAGCAAAGGATAAGTCTTTAGTTGGTTCCACCACCATGCAGCAGGGTCCTCAGACATAAGCACTGGTGGAACTTCATGGTATATCTGCAGCTCTCTTTCAACTCGTTTCTTGATGGACATGGAGCTCTGTTGGGATTAATGTGTTTGACAGGTATTCCCTTGAAGGTGGTGTGTATTTGGGGTTTAGAGTTTTCACCATGTCCCAGCAAACATAAACATCATGATTACTGTTAAGCTTAGTATCAATTAACTTAGCTCTATCGTTATTGCTTAACCAACCTAAATGTTGGTGATTCCACCTCTGAAAAGGGATGCAGCCGTTTCACGATGTGTGCAGTGACCTTTCTGTGGCACTCTTCCTTTTGTTGAACCGACATCTTCTGCTTTGCCCGATGGTGAACGGAGAAGGCTCACCACATAGTGCAATCTCAGATCGTGAATTGTCTATGAAAAAAATATGTCAGCTAATTTTTTAGCTGCCTCAATGTTGGCGCAAGACATTATTTATTGTATATGTATTGTTTTACTTACCGGGTTCAGGCTGTAGTGATGTCAATGCGGTGCCAGGCTGGGGGTCAGAGCGGGAGCCGGCGGAAAGAGGCGGCGGAGGACGGTCGGCGCAACGCGTCAAAAACGGGGCATGCATTTATTTCAATTCCGTGAACACGAAGAAGGTGCTTATTCATGTTAGTTGTGCACCCTTTGATGCACGAAACATACTTTTCGCAAATGTTGCATTTTGCCGCAGTGTCGCTTTTTAAAAAAAACAAGTGAAGCCAAACCTTTGACCGCCGACGCAGGGTATCCATGTTCAACTGAATGTTATGCTAACACTTCCGGTAGGCGCTTTTTCGTTGGTGTTCAGAGGTTTCTTCTTCCGGTTGGCGGACTGGGTATCGAAATGAGGAATCGAAACTTAAACCTTTTAAATGATTACGGGACAATCGAGAAGCCAGTAACGGTTCCAATCGATTCTTGATACCCAACCCTAACCCAGAGTCTGTCTCAACTCCTCTGAAAACCACAAAAAATTATTCCTTTTTCAGTTTCCACCACTTAGTCCTCTGCTCTGACCTTTGTCCTCTTCATCTTCCTCACTAGCAGTCTTGCTATACAACACTATCCTATGCTGTCTGGCTATATTCTCACCGACTCATCACTCCATCTGACACTCTTTTCACCCCCAGAACAGTCCTAGCAACCTCTTTCTTCAAGATTTCTCTTTCCATCTACACCAAGATAAAGCATGCTCCTAAGCTTCCAGGTTTGCTATCTTTCCACCTGGTCTCCTAAACATACAGAATATCCATCTTCCTCCTCTGCATCATGTCAACCAACCCTTAAGCTTTTCCTGTCATAGTCCCAAAATTCAAAGTCCCTACTCTCAGTCTTAGTCTCTTGCATTTTCCCTTTCTCTCTGCCTACAGATACGCTTTCTTCCTCTCCTCCTTCAACCAACAGTAGCCCAATTTCCATCACCCTGTTTGTCAGCACCGCCGATGGCAGTCTTTGTCAACGTGTCCCTTGACCTGATCTGGAATGGGTTTCATAGGTTTCCTGTTTCACATGGTTAGTTTGGCATAGATTTTACATCGGATACCTTCCTGACCCTCTGCATTTATCTGGGTTTGGGACCGCCTTAAAAAAGACACCGATATGTGACCCCCCCGAAGCTGCATTGGAACAAACAAAAACATAAATTTGGGCAACAGAATTAGTCAAAATGCAACATATATAATAGACATTTATTTAATTCATTAATTATTTTTACAAACATCCCATCAGAATTGATAATGTATAAGGGGCTTTGAAAAACACCATCACTCCTACAATATGATGATTTGAACAAAATGGAGAAATGCAACTTTGGTAATGTACCATAAATTAGTGGAGATATTTGATAATATATTCTAAAAATTTTAAAGCGTTACCACACTAGCCTCAAAGACACATAGGGTGCATTTACATGGTAAGTTTAATTCCTCTTTAATTCAGAATTAAAGTTAAAGCCAAATAAAAGTTACCATGTAAACACTTAATTCCATATGAAAATGTCAATTCCGAATTAACTTAATTCCGAAGTAAGTGGCTGGTTTATTCCCATTTTAACTCCGCATTAAGTAATTCTGCGATCATGTATACACTCATTCCTCTTTAAATTAATTCCCGTCTTTCTGCGCATGCTCGTTCTCTTGCCCGTCTGTTGCGATGACGCTTATATTCCGGCAGCACGCAGTAAACGGTGTTCAAGAGCAGAGACGATTTATTTAATAAATAGCTTGGAGGAACTAGAAATAATTAAAAGAACAGATGGCAGGAAACATAAAAATTGTGAGCTTTTCAAAGCAGCCAGGTTAAATGAAGGAGGTTTCGCAGATAGAGACGCCACCCAGGTCAAAAATAAGTGTAATGTTGTTGCTAACCAGTTAGCTAAGTTTGTTTTCTTCCGGTAGATGTAAAGACGTCCGCCCCCCCTATCCAATCAGAACCCTTCTCAACCCCCAGACCTAAAGCGGAGTTGGATAAAGCCGAACTAACGTGTTTTCCATGTAAACCTTAATTCGGAATTACTATTTCCATGTAAACTCGAAGGAAAATAGTTTAATTCGGAATTATTTAATTCCTAATTTTAATTCTGAATTAAAAAACATCATGTAACCGCAGCCATTGAGAAGCTAAATAGGTCAAGTAACAATCAAACACAGGACAGGAATGCGTGTCAGTGGAGGTGAGATTCCTGCTGGCTGAAGTGTAAATGTTTGTGTTGAATCTCTGTAATGGTGTGAAGTGTGCATATGTGCTCCCAGTGAAAGGTGGAATGGATGGTATTTTCCTTGGGCTAGAAGGGTTATTGAAGCTCTCATTCAGGCCAGTGGGTGCTCACACGACGGCAAGCTTGAATGGGAAGAACTAGCAGCCTCTCACTCCGAGCTGCAGACCAGACAAGCCGGCATTGACAGATAAGCCAGAGTGCTCTGGCCAACAACAGAGCGGGCAAATACAAATGCTAATATTCAACTGATGTTTACTACAAATTGTGTTTACTGCTCGACATTTACTACTCACATTTTATTGAATTCTGCCTCACCATTCAGCCTGGTCAAATTAGATTTTGGCTGCTTACCTGTAAGAGTCTTGTTGATGCCGAAAATAGGAAACAGTGATCATTGTGGCATTTGGCAGCGTGAGGTTTTCAAGAAGAAAAATGTCCTCCTGGATCCTTTAAGGGGAAGTAGCCTCTCCTACAGCCCCTGTTTTCTCTCTTTTCTTAATGAAACATTCCAGACTTAAATCAGTTATATTTTTAGATGTGTAAACTTTCAAAATGACAGGAATCAAAGTAGTTAAAAAGTACTAGTACAGAATAAGCATTTGCAGCAAAATGAAAAAATTAATGTTGGCCCTCAGGACCAATAAATTGCTATTTTAAGCCTCTGACAAGACTCAAAAATTGCATTCTACTAAAGTCATAGTCTGGATAGGGTCCTGACAAACAAGCCAAGGTCATTTTAGCTGTGTGGGTATACAGAAAGTGTATAAAAAGAACTTTTTGTACAGGCACTGTTATCAGTTATCAGTCGCCACCCTCCTGAGTCCATATTAATGGGCTACCAAATGTCACGCATGCAACTGACACTAGACGCAAAATGAAGAAAGATCATGGTCTCTGCATCCATAGAACTGGACTGGTACTTAGATGTCAATGTTGATTTAACTTTAAAATGTTTCTGTTGTTTAAATTTTTACCATTGAGGTATAATAGTTTGCCAATAATAAGTGAGTTCTGGTAAGGCAATTGTACATCACTTAAACACTTGACTGGACAATCGGACAGAGGGTGCAAATGGAAATTTAATCTCCATTGTATACAGCAGAGATGGTCAGGTACTCACATTAGTGTACAAGACAACTTGTTGCCAGCACAAGACAGTGAATTAAGGAAACGCAGTCATTTAACCACCTATCAGTACATTTGAGCCTTGAGCCATGGCACCTGAGTCCAGGATTAGATATTCTACATTAGATACTAAGACAACAGGTCACTGTGACCTGATGCAATTTTCAACCAACAGTTTCTTTAATACTGCTTTTGTGTATGTTAATGTAAAATGAAACTTTTCCCCTTGTTTTCAAGGTCACTGAAAAGTTTACCCGAAAGAGCCAGACATGATTCAGTGACGGTGTCATGCGAAGCCAACATGATTGAAATATTTTACATTTGTTGACAGTAGACCTGAGCACATCATGTTTTAAGAAGACAATGGTTCTGTGAAATTTGTAATATAGGTGTATGTTTGGATTTTATCCATTGTTTTTTGTTTTTTTCCCCTCACCATCACTAAATATGAATGAGGATAAAACCACATGATGTGACAGTTTACTCTCTCAAAATTTCCATTAGACAAGCTGAAAATTAAACATCAGCTAATGAATCTCAAATCATCTCATGGTGTACAGATGGGGTGTATCAAAATCCAGTGATTCCACTACTGAATAAAGTAGTTCTTGTATTAATCAAATTTGGTTGGTAGAATATTTGCAGCAACATTTCAGGCTCACATTAGTGTTGGTAATGACCTGCATTGATTTCTACACAGCTGCACTGTCTTGTTTCCTGCCCCAGGCTGTAAAATGTCAGTAACTCAGCTGTCAGTTGTGTTTACTTTTTACTGCTTTGATAAACTTTCACTCTCACAGGTCGCAAGACTTGCAAAGATAGTTATTATTACCACAGATATAATGTGAGTGCAGATACTGCACGTATTGTCTGTTTTAACAAATCACAACTATAATTTTGTCAGTGCTGTTTTGTTGCCTGGTTAGAGCTGTAATACACAACATTCATGTATAATTCAGCACATCTCTTGATTATCAAGCACTCTTTACACTCAAGTTCAGCACAGAACTGAAACTTTTCTGTCACACAGTGTGGGGTTTGGATATTCAGCTGAATTTGATTTTTTTTTTTTTTCTTTAAGTGGCTCTAGAACAAAGAATGAGGAATTTCATGAATCTCAAATAATTTAAATCTCAAAAACAGATTTTTACAACGCTGCTCTCACAATGTAAATAAGGTTGCTTGTAGCAGTTAATATAGAATACTGTTAACATTGTTAACATTTAATGAAAAAAGTTTTTTTTTCATGATCCACAATTTCACTGTTTTTCATTAATGCTTATTCCTTCTCAGTTTTCATTATGAGAGCAAATCATTTTCTACTTACATGTTAGCTCCCCAGGAGAAAACTGAGAGACATGTAGCAACTAACTGGTGATAAGTTGAAATTTCTGAGCTGGTTTCATGTTTCTCCTGATCATAAAACCATTTGTGCTTAAATACCCCAACAAGCCAGAATGCCAGCGCTGTGCCATCTAGATGAAGAGGTTAAGCTGACTTTTTATTTCTTCAGTGTTGTTGGAGACTCAACAACAACACATTTCAAGTCCTTTTTAGATCTCCAACTTGGAGATCTAAAAAGGACTTGAAATGAATAAATATTGGTCTTAAAGTAATCAATTTTATTCACTGTGCCAGCAACGCATTGAATAAATGTCATAATTGTGAGCAATAAGCAAAACAGAAACGGTTCCATGAATGCAGGTCAGTCACTCTGTATGTGTGTAAGTGTATGTGTGGTTTTTATCTTTTACTAAAAGCTTGCAGGTTGAAGTTGATCCTGACAATCACTGAGCTGTCTCATTGGTGGATGAGTGCCCTCTGGTCATGCTATTAAAAAAAAATACAGCTTCAGGCACCAGTTGTTTATATGGGCTCTGAGTCTATCAGCCACATGTTGATTTTTTTTCCCTCCAACTTATTTTGCTTGTGTGCTCTTGTTTGAATTTGAGAGAAAATGTGACAGTGAATTCTGCTGAGGTGCTGGTGCCAGTTGCTTAAAAACCTGAACAAAATGTGGTTTTTCTCTTGCATCGTTTAATTACTTACGGTTATTATTTACTTTGCTTTCTGTCCATTTCTTCCAGAATGATATAATTGTAACTTGATTTTCTTTGCCATGCAGGTGTTGCCCTGTGTTATGTTTTAGGTGTATTCTGGTTTTGTTCATCATCACTTCAGACAGCCTGTATGTTAGCTTTGTTCAGCTGGTACCATTGGAGGTGGTGGTTTGAAATTCCACATTCAAGTATGAGTAGTTATCCTCTCTGCCTGTTATGATTTAAGCCTCAGTCATTCAGCTGGTGAAAGTGAACTAAGAGCAAACATTTAACCTGATAATGTATACATCAAATCTCTTGTGCCCTAGAAGATCCACGATTAATCCCAGCCAGAGATTTCACTGAGCTGGAACAACAGAGACACAGAATACATATTTTCACATTCTGCCCCTCTGTGCTCTTTGTTCTGGAATATATTCATACTCTGTTCTGTATTAGAATAAATAGAATACAGAAAATTCCTTTTGTCTGTCAGCTGGATATTTTGATTTCTAATAGATAGATAGATGTTTATACCGCAACTGGAAGGGCAGAGTTTCTTCTCAAAATCAATACAAATCTCTTTGGTTTCAGGCACATTAATCTGCAGGAAAGGCTAGTCCCACCAGTTAACTAATTTATCAAGCACAGGTCCATAATCAATGCCACAACCCTCCAGAAGATTCACTGCGGCAGGACGTTTTGCACATCTTAGTATGACTTGTGATACATGGCTGCTTCAATATTCATCGATGTAAGGAAGGAATTAGAAAAGAGACAGAAGAAAAACTGACAGAACAGGAGTTTCAGTGGCTGCTTTAAAGTCTTTAATAGCTGGTAGAACCCAAGGCTGCCAAGGACTGATTAAGTTCATAAATCAATAGCTATAAAAGCTTTGTTCAGTTTCTCTTGTCTCTGAGGTAAAGGGTACTGTCTGGTTATTTATGGCTGATTCGTCAGGCTCACGATGTTCCTTGAAGTTTGTATTTCCAAAATATTAAATTTTTTGCTTTAAAAAAAATTATATATATTCTGGTGCCCATTCTAAAATTACCAGGAGGAAAGGAGATATCTGTTAAACCTTGCATCTATGGAATAGGTTATCAGTAATATCAAAGTGTAAAACTTCACCTGTTATGGCAGGCAAATATATTTTATATTTGTATTATTTTAATGATATTGTATAGTACTTATTCACACACTTCCATTTAGGGGATAATTTTTTGAAAAGTTTTGTAAAATCCCCCAGTTTTGGTTCAGTCTCTGACTAGCAGAGTCTATCACCGGGACCAGCTCTCCATCCTACGGGTAAGAAGTTGCGGGCTAGGAGAGGTTCCTCACTAGATTTCCTCAACTTATTTAAGCTGGTGTCGAGAAGATACACCTAGCTCTCACTGCCTACTTCCAAACGTATGCCCCGCTCACTCCAATAACTGTCCTTCAGAGGAATAGCCGGGTGGCTCGAAGTCCAGCTATCGGTCACGTCTGTTAACGGCAGCTCTTCTCTCACGATCTGGGCTCTTGTTACAGGCTAGGAAAACTTTAGCGGCTCGGACAGCGAGCCTCAGGGACAATTTGACAAAAATGTGGCTAAAATAACCCATAAGAACCTGTGTGTTAGTGCAGAGGCATAAACAAGTCTTCAAAATTCTGAATACAGATATAATGTCCACAACGACGTCTTATGACAGTTTTTATATTTATTAAAGCAGATTAGCAAGGTTAAGCAACAGCATTGATTGGTTATACAATTTATAATTCTAAAAAGGCAGATTAAAGCTGTGGCTTACTGATCAGTTCATCTGGTTGGTCAAGGACAGGCTGAGAGACACACGTGGCCATCATGCGTTTTCAAGGCCGCTGGGCAGGGAGGGAGAGAGAGAGAGAGCTCAAACGATCAGGCCGGCCGGTATGCTGATTCGGCCCCTCCTCCTTGCTAGCGGTGAGCTAGGCTAACCAAAAAGGCTCCAATTATTCCTTCAAGAATTGGGAAAAATTCGTAGATCCTGTTCCAAGCGTCTTTCTGTCTTCTTTTCTTGAAGTAATTCCTTCCAGTTAATCCTTCGGATGGGGGTCGCTCGTCCAGGTTTCAGCTAGTCCTTCTTCGTCTGAAAATCGCTCCAGGAATCCACCCCGAGTCCTTCTGCCTTCCCTTTTTATGTGCTCTCTCTCTCCTTGCTCGCCCTGCACCAGCCTTCATCTGATTGGTTCTCTCACCTTTGCATATGCATACATAATTTCCCTCAAACTCACATGACACTTCTGATTGGTTATTCACATATACAGAGGCGTGCATAATTTTACATAATCATGCATAACACACATCCCACAATGACTTCACATGTTTACAGCTTTGGCAGGGGCATTCACCTTAATCATCATGACATCATGGCACACACCAGCCCCAAGGTTCACCTTGTTTTCTGTGGCTATACAGCCCGTTAAGCTAAAGCTTATCAGCTAACGCTATCCCTTTTTCTAACGATCTACTTATCAATGTATGTTCCAACGTTACATTAACTGATTGATTCATTGGTTCGTGTTTAATAACAGAATTCAGTAAATGATCTGCCGTCTGCAGCAGAGACTCTGCCACTTCTGCCAAGGCCACTTCTGAGCTGAGCGGATGACATCGTCATTTGACCCAGACACCTGGCCTGTTGTGTTGGCGAAGTCACTTATGTTTACACTTACGCCCTCTCTCCTGCCCTGTTGACATTCCAGAGAGGAACATGCGCTCCGCTCTGTCTCTGTCCGTTTTTGACCCAACAAAAATAAGTTTTCCCCTTTAACATACACTATGTTAAAAATTAAAAATTACTAATACATTTTGTTTCTGATCCTTGACTAATCACACCCACATTTCATACATTTCATTGATTAGGAATTGCTTACAAATCACGTAAATCACCTCTCCTTCTGTTACTTCACTTGTTTAGACTAGTACTGGCTTGTGTTTACATTACCTCACCCGCGGCTGCTGCATGATCTCCTTCCCCTGTTTTTGATAAACATAGCCGTTGTTTTCATTTTTCCACTGGGTACACAGTGACTCCACTCAGCCTGCTGACAGCACAGACGCACAGTCCCTTGACCCAAACCATACCGAATACATCTTTCTAATCAATCATCGGTTCTGATCATTGAATTATTGAATCACCCATGTCATTGCTTATAGATTGATTCCAAATCACATCAATTACCACTTTTTCTGTTTCTCCACATCCGTCTCTCCTCCTCTAACACACAGAGTTAATAGTGATTATTGATTAGAAGCTGAGCTGATTCCAACGATCTCTCAGGGTCATTCGACACCCCCTCCTTGGAATCGCTCAGCTTCCCACCCCCTGTCGTGGGCACAGACATGGCGAGCAAGCCTCCTCCACCGTCAGCCTCCTTGCTGGCCGTCCAAGCCTGCACAACTTCGGGTCCGCTGGATCACGTCGGGTCGCCCATGCCACGTTGCACACAGGGCCATCCTCCTATCACGTTCATAGTTGTGTCACTGACTGAAAATTTAATTACTGGGTAAAATGCCTGAGTACTGTCTAAAACTCCTATTCAATTCTACAGAAATCACAGGTAAACTGATCAATAATAACCACAAGAAAAGTTTAGTGAAGAATAGCTTAGATTAAGAATTTGATTACTGGTAAAACATCACACACTCAATTTACCAGAAATCACAGGAGAATCAAACAATAACAATCCCATCTCCTGCATCTCCCATCCCCCTGCATTTTCAGAAATCCACATCTTGTCTCGCGTCTTCACAGTCTGCGATACCCCCCCTTCCCCTAAATCTTTGTCCCTCCCCACCACGAGGTGGGGAGCGTCAAAGAGTCGGGGAATCCGGCCGGCATGGGGAGGTGCAGATGACACAGCATTCAGGCAGCAGTGAATGATTCTTCCTCTGTACAGAGTTTGGTAGATCGCAGGTGAGCAAAAACAAGCAAAGCCAAATTAATTTTCAATTATTGGCTCAAGTTGTTAAAGAACCACAGTCCCAGAGCGACCTCTGAGCCAGACCATTCACCGGGCGATCTTCATCTCTCTCTTTTCCACTTCAACACCTTCAATATCGGTCCCTGCTTCTTCATCCACCAGCAGGTAACTTAGACCCCTATGAGGTCCACTTTCCCTCCTGGAGGTCCTCCTGCTTAACTGTGATGTGCCCACACATCTATTGCATATAGGGCTACTTCCCATACTTTTCTTCCTTTCTCTACCGCCTGCTGCCAGCCGGTCAAATTTCGATCGGTCACCCAGGTCGTCACGCCCGATGATCACATTTGTGCGTTTCACCGTCCAGCAGGCCTGCCGGAAAGACTTGGTTGTTCGGTACTGCACCCTTGTGTGGGTCAGTGCCCAGGGTTCCACCCCGTAATAATATAATATGCCGAGGACCGCAGCCACCCCAACTAACGCTGCGGCTACCTCTATCGCTTGACGTATACACTTTATCCGTTGTTCGTTCCGAGGTCGTTTACCATATAGTCTCTGTTGCTCTCTTCTCCTCTCCTCGAGCAACGGTTCATCAGCTTTGGTCTTGGTCTGGATTCTTCGTGATCTTCTGCTATGCGGTCCTGCACGCTGGACTCTTAGGGGAGGGATGGTCCCCTCAACCCACTTAGCCGTCATTAACTTCACTCCAGTCCAAGGTCTTCTTTCTCCTCCGATTAGGTTCCTTTCTTCATTCAATGCAGTTTCTTCAGCCCTCTCTCGTCTCAGAGAGCCAAGGTCGTAGTTCTTACAACGCAGTTTCTTCAGCCCTCTCTCGTCCCAGAGAGCCGAGGTCGTTCTTCTTATAATTCAATTTCTTCAGCCCTCTCTCGTCTCAGAGAGCCAAGGTCTTAGTTCTTATAATTCAGGTTCTTCAGCCCTCTCTCGTCTCAGAGAGAGCTGAGGTCGTTTCTCTTATCACCATCCCTTCATCAGTGGCTAGTCTGACATGGGATGGCGGGGGTCCTCTGCCACTAGCCATCTTCGGTTCCTGGTTCCTTCTAGCTTGAAATCGGCAGTTGCTCCACTCTCTGGATCCCTCTCCTCTTCAGTAACTTCCTATTACCGTCTAATATCTGCCGAACTATGTTGGTTTTCTTCTCCATGGCTTTCCCTGCCCCATAACCTAACATAGAGCGCAACAGTACCAACAGGTATTCCTCTCTTTTCTTCCCTGTTATCTCCATAACACGGTACTTCTGATGGTCCGGCCTTCAACCCATTCCTCTTCTCCCTGCATTGTATTGCCCTCACACAACGCAGTTTCGCAGAACATGGCGTATCTGGCTTCAGGCGATCCAGAGCTGTTGCCTCTCCAATTCCCTCCATGTGGGGAGCGTGCCTACATGACCCAGCGCTCCCTGCGCGGCCAGTACCACCTCCCTCACATCTCCTGTTGGGACCACCCGGCCTCTAGGTGTCCTGTCCCATTTCTCCATCACGACAAAGACAAGTCTTCTCTCTTGTACGTAGCGGTCCACTTCCTCGTTTCTCCGCCCATGTGTTCCTTCTTCGGCATGTGCCCTTTGCCGCAGCACATCCAATTCCATGTTCAGCCATAACTCAGCTATCTATGTTTTTTCCTTTTCTCTCCTAAATCATGGTGAGCTAATGTTCTACTTTTAGCTCCTTTGAACCCATTTGCCTCACAGATAGCGATATCTTCCGTCTCACTTCAATTATCTCACCAATACAGAGACACCATACCCCCTCCTTCGTTTCACACCTTCAGCACAGCGTCATCATCCTCACCACTCACCTTCATCAGCAACCTCACCTCCGCTAGCAACCTCACCCCCACTAGCAACCTCGCCATGAGACTCCCGGGTTCCAGTCTTTCAGCTGCATGAATGGCCCTCTTCAGGCCTTTCAGAGGCCTTTGGTCGACGGCCGTCCAGGCTCAGCTGCTGAAACTCTTCTCTCTTCTCAGACTTGAACCTCTTAACCTGCAGAGTCTCCAGAGACCCCTGTGGGTGGATGAGGCCCGCCTGATTGGTGGTTGAGTGTCGGTTGATGGCCTTAACGTTGATCACCGGTCTCCAGCCTGATCAAGGAGGGTCGTTGTCTCCTCTGTCCTTGGCGGACAATCACTTAGTTGGCCGGTCACTCTTACCATCCGTTTACTGGCTGTTGTTTCTACTCGGGTTGGTTCTATACGAACTGACCTTGACTGCAGCAGATTCCACCGCTTCTTCACAGAGCCCCCATTCTTTCTGGGTTTCTTCAACTCTCTTACTATAATCAGATTTTTTTCGGGCCTAGTACCCACACCATTCCTTTCCACGCTTCAATTGGCACCTCTTTGATGGTTCCGGTGACAATTTGGATCTTCGGGTGTCCTACTGTCTCAAGGCTCCTGCGGGTCATCGACACCTCAGCTCCAGTGTCCACCAGATATGGGATTCCGTCCACCTTAGCGTAGATTTCGTCCCTCTTCCAGTAGGATTCTCCCAGAGCGACCCGTGCCTTCAAACCCCTCATTTCCGGGGCCCCCCCGCTGCCTTACGGGCAACCCGGAGGGCCTCCTTTTGCTCTGGTGTCAACTTGCTGTACTCCTTGGCTGGCAGATAATCACCTTTTCTTGGCTTTCCATCTGATTTCCTGGTCGGTGGCTGCCTGGGTTGATAAGCTGTGGATTGTTCTATGTGAGGGGTGCGGTCGGCCTTGATAGTCCCCTGTCTTGATTCCTGATATTGTCCGTGGTCAATTTAGCGACTACCTTCCCTGAAACCTTGGCAGAGGGCCTGGTTCTCCTTTTCCTTCGTCTGACTCTGGGCCATTTCTTGGCCGATCCTGGGTCCTTTCTTGTGGGTCTTCAGCCCCTCCTATATCCACCATCCCGACTTCCCTCAGCCGGTTAGGTGGGGGCTCAGAGGCCGTAGCTCTGCACCTCAGATCCCTCTTCTACTTCCTCAAGGTCGCTACCTAAGAACTCGCTCTGCCCTAAGCCCTGAGTTAACCTATCTCGGTCCTCCTGGGCTTGTCTCTTCTGCTCCTCTGCTTTCCCAGACGGCGAGGCCGTCCCATGGGGCTTGGTCTCTGCAGTCCTTGGTCCCAACCCTGGGTCATCCTCTTCTGGGCTAAGGTTCTTCTGTCCTGTTGCCATTTTTCTCATTCTTCTCATTCTTCTCTGTCTTTGTCTGATCGAGTCGTCTGTTCCTTAAAGCCTCCCTAGGTACCAAATCGGGGTCAGGGATAAAGTTCAGACTGGTTGGCTATTCTACGCAGTCTTGGGATTTCCTCTAGAAATTCTCCGACGACCTTCGCTCCTCTTTCACTCCCGCTTGCTCCCTGCAATTACTGCGGGCTGCTCGGCCCCCCCTCGCTTTCCTCACGGGGGAGTCGATCTTCTGTGCCTGCGCAGGCTCCCTCCTGCTGCACACTTTTTAGATTAGTTGGACCTGAAACTCACTTTTTCATGTCCCTGTTCGGGCGCCAAATGTAAAATCCCCCAGTTTTGGTTCAGTCTCTGACTAGCAGAGTCTATCACCGGGACCAGCTCTCCATCCTACGGGTAAGAAGTTGCGGGCTAGGAGAGGTTCCTCACTAGATTTCCTCAACTTATTTAAGCTGGTGTCGAGAAGATACGCCTAGCTCTCACTGCCTACTTCCAAACGTATGCCCCGCTCACTCCAATAACTGTCCTTCAGAGGAATAGCCGGGTGGCTCGAAGTCCAGCTATCGGTCACGTCTGTTAACGGCAGCTCTTCTCTCACGATCTGGGCTCTTGTTACAGGCTAGGAAAACTTTAGCGGCTCGGACAGCGAGCCTCAGGGACAATTTGACAAAAATGTGGCTAAAATAACCCATAAGAACCTGTGTGTTAGTGCAGAGGCATAAACAAGTCTTCAAAATTCTGAATACAGATATAATGTCCACAACGACGTCTTATGACAGTTTTTATATTTATTAAAGCAGATTAGCAAGGTTAAGCAACAGCATTGATTGGTTATACAATTTATAATTCTAAAAAGGCAGATTAAAGCTGTGGCTTACTGATCAGTTCATCTGGTTGGTCAAGGACAGGCTGAGAGACACACGTGGCCATCATGCGTTTTCAAGGCCGCTGGGCAGGGAGGGAGAGAGAGAGAGCTCAAAGACCAGGCCGGCCGGTATGCTGATTCGGCCCCTCCTCCTTGCTAGCGGTGAGCTAGGCTAACCAAAAAGGCTCCAATTATTCCTTCAAGAATTGGGAAAAATTCGTAGATCCTGTTCCAAGCGTCTTTCTGTCTTCTTTTCTTGAAGTAATTCCTTCCAGTTAATCCTCCAGATGGGGGTCGCTCGTCCAGGTTTCAGCTAGTCCTTCTTCGTCTGAAAATCGCTACAGGAATCCACCCCCGAGTCCTTCTGCCTTCCTCTTTTTATGCGCTCTCTCTCTCCTTGCTCGCCCCGCACCAGCCTTCATCTGATTGGTTCTCTCACCTTTGCATATGCATACATAATTTCCCTCAAACTTCACATGACACTTCTGATTGGTTATTCACATATACAGAGGCGTGCATAATTTTACATAATCATGCATAACACACATCCCACAATGACTTCACATGTTTACAGCTTTGGCAGGGGCATTCACCTTAATCATCATGACATCATGGCACCACCAAAGCCTCGCAAGGTTCACCTTGTTTTTGTGGCTATACAGCTCGTTAAGCTAAAGCTTATCAGCTAACGCTATCCCTTTTTCTAACGATCTACTTACCAACGTATGTTCCAACGTTACATTAACTGATTGATTCATTGGTTCGTGTTTAATAACAGAATTCAGTAAATGATCTGCCGTCTGCAGCAGAGACTCTGCCACTTCTGCCAAGGCCACTTCTGAGCTGAGCGGATGACATCGTCATTTGACCCAGACACCTGGCCCAGTGTTGTGTATGGCGAAGTCACTTATGTTTACACTTACGCCCTCTCTCCTGCCCTGTTGACATTCCAGAGAGGAACATGCGCTCCGCTCTGTCTCTGTCCGTTTTCTGACCCAACAAAAATAGGTTTTCCCTTTAACATACACTATGTTAAAAATTAAAAATTCACTAATACATTTTGTTTCTGATCCTTGACTAATCACACCCACATTTCATACATTTCATTGATTAGGAATTGCTTACAAATCACGTAAATCACCTCTCCTTCTGTTACTTCACTTGTTTAGACTAGTTACCTGGCTTGTGCTTACATTACCTCACCCGGCGGCTGCATGATCTCTTCCTCCTGTTTTTGTTAAACATAGCCGTTGTTTTTATTTCCCTGGGTACACAGTGACTCCACTCAGCCTGCTGAACAGCAGAGACTCACAGTCCCTTGACCCAAACCATACCGAATACATCATTTCTGATCAATCATCGGTTCTGATCATTGAATTATTGAATCACCCATGTCATGGCTTATAGATTGATTCCAAATCACATCAATTACCACTTTTTCTGTTTTCACATCCGTCTCTCCTTTAACACACAGAGTTAATAGTGATTATTGATTAGAAGCTGAGCTGATTCCAACGATCTCTCCGGGTCATTTGACAGTTTAGTTTACTTGATAACCTCTAGCTTATTCAAGTTCATAATTTTATGCTTCATCTTGAAGTCCTTAAAACAGTCAGTCATTGCTTTTTAGACTGCCCTCTCTTACAGGAGCCACTTTTTCCTCTTTCACAGCCTGACAAAACATGGCTGTTTCTGGTATTAAACTGGTCTACTTTATCTGGAGCCACTCTATTTCATTTGGATCCAACCAATCTGTTTCCAACACCAATTCTGCAACAACACACAAACTAAAGTTTGATGTGCAGTGCTGACGTTAAGTCATTGCAGAAGCTGTGATAGGGACTTGTATCCTACATAGCCTACATAAAGCAGTCTGATGTGCAGCTCCCAAGAAATGCAGCTAAATGTCACATGAACACACATCTCTACAACTTGTCCACTTGTTATGCCATGTTTATGAAGCATTTAGCTTGAAATTAAATTATTTACTAATTGAAGTAGTAATTGCATCTTGTTTCATCATATTTAACTAATTTTCCAAAATTTGACAGCTAATGAAATAGAAGCAGCAATAGACAAAGGCTTCAGGTGTTCTGAAAGGTCAGTTGATTGTAAAAGCAACCTGATGACTATTTTTTGGTGAAATAAAACAATACCCAGGGGTGTAGTAACGCCATTAATGAAATCTGGAGCAAGAGTTTACATCAGTGTTACCAGATTGGGCGGTTTTCCGCCGAATTGGGCTACTTTTGATTACAGCTGGCGGGGAAAAAATGCATTGTGCGGGTATACACAATTTGGGCTGCTTTTACCAACATCTGGCGGTTTTTTTAATATTAAGTGAAAACAGCACAACAAACTTTTATTTTATGGTTTCTATTGTATTTATGGTTTAAAAACAGTACAAATACAAAATTCAGTATATCGTGACGTCTCCTCAACAAACCTTAGTACGCCGATGCAGAAGTCTGAGGCAGAAGCCCGCTCTCTCTCTCAACTTAAAGTGGTAGGCTATTCTGTTAGAAAAATAAGTAGGCATGCCGAAGTGGGGAAACTATAAGAAATGGTATTTACGTGGTTGATGTTACTGCTGCTGTGTTAACTTGGCCCTGGCACTGGGATAAACGATGTGCGTTTTTGCACATTTTCTGTGACATGCACTATAATAAAATACAACTTTTTATTTAGGCTTAATTGTTTAATACTGTAAATGCATTTAAATCTGTGTTCGTATGAAAACACTTATTGGGCGGGTTTTTCCTGAAGTGGGCGGGTTTTGGAACACGATTGGGTGGAAATTGCTCAACCAAATCTGGTAACACTAGTTTACATTAAACCATACATATTTGATGAGTGAACATTCATTGAGTTTCCAATGTCAAAATTGTCCTGAAACATATATTTTATGAACAGCTAACATGAAATAAGATAAAGTTTAAGTAGCCTGATCAATAGCCATTATATTCATGCTCGAAATCAACTGGCTCAGAGGACTACGTAAAGGGTCTGCAGTGGGACTCTTCACCACCATGGCAAAAATGTCATTTGTCATGTATTTTACAGATGCTAATCTTGTAAATGCAGCCTGAAAACAATATATGTTTTTCACCAAGCATAAATATTTTACGAACAAATAGTTATCTATTGCTCCAGACCAACTACAGACCACTGTGATGTGAATACAGTTGAAGCCCTGTTGCTATTATTGTAATTCAAAGCACTACTAACCAAAACGCAATGACCTATAGTGAAGCCCAATGGTTGTGTTTTTGACCATAAACTAAAGTAGAGAAATGCAATTATAGTCTTATCACCCAGAGAGGACAAACCTAGATATTCAAGCCAAACATTTGTTTTGTGATGATGAAAAGTTGTTGATTATCAGTCCTCTTCTCTAGCAATCAGCCTGAATCCCATACAGCTTCCTACTGCAAAATGCTGACAGAACAAGGGAGGGTGATGCCTTCGATGAAAGCAGTGACTCTATCTGTTTGCATCACTGCTCTCTATCTTTTGTATCCGTTATCCTCAGTAGGAGCAATTTGATAAGATAAAGTCCTCCTCCACAGGAATGTTGACACAAATGTTATTTCCATAAGGTCATTCCAAAATACAGTGGTACCTCTACTTACAAAATTAATTGGTTCTGGAAGTAGTTTCGTAACCTTAAAATTTTGTACGTAGAGACATGTTTTCCATGTAAATGCCTTAATCTGCCCCCAAAAATTCGAACATAAATTTTTTTATAAATTATAAATAATCCATGAAATGACATAAAAACCTGTGAGAAATACATGTTAGAACTAGAAAAGCACTCGGAGAGCGGAGACCTCCACCAAGCTTAACAATTATCAAAAATTTGAAAGTGATCCAGAATCCAGGATTTCTTCCAGATTACACCCAAAATGAAATCAGTTCTTCCTTTTCACATTTCCTGACAACTCCTGACAACTTACCTTGGAACACAGACAGACAGACAGATAAATGCCGGCAAAAAGCATAACCTCCTTGGTGGAGGTAAAAATTGTTCGTTTACCTGGGTTGCTGGGTTACGCTCATACAGACAAGGGGCCCTCCTAGCCAATGGGATGCCAGGAAGTTGTTAAGTGATAGCCAATGGCAGAGCAGCTCGGACGCACTGCTTTCAAACCGAGATACAGAGCCGACAAGTATGTTTACATTCGGTAAACTCTGGGAGCTGCGAGTAGCAGCGTGCGTACAGTATTTTTGCCTTTCGTATCCTGAAATTTCTTTCGTAACAAGGGCCAATATTTTCCTGTTGCGGCGTTTTGTAACCCGAAAATTTCGTATGTAGAGACGTTCGTAAGTAGCGGTATTACTGTATATGAAAACATATTTTCAGTGGTATTAGTTTGTGTGTGTGTTTTGGTGATGCCCAGTCAGAATATTACTGCGAGCTTCAAATAAATCAGTGGAAGATAAAGCTAGTAAAAGAAGTTGGCTCTTATCTTAGCAGGAGACTGTTGTGTTTTCAACAGGAACCACAAAGGAGAACAAGACAGCAAGTTTCAGTAAAACCACCAGTGATTAATAATATCCTAGTTGCTAAGGAGAAATTTAAACAAAATATAATCATTTTGCTTCCTATGGGAGGTGCTAAATCCTTTCCAATAGACAATACTGCAGCACCTGTCAGTGTTGAATTGAACTGAAAAATACTTTATTCATATCCGAAGGTAAAATTATTTTGCAACTGTAAAAAAAAAAAATCAATGGGGAAAAATAAATAATGAACAAAATTCTTCACAAAACGTTGGACATTTGTAAGTGTAGAGCCAGATGTGATAGAAACCACTAGATATCACCACACTGAGGGGTTGTGTTCATATCTTCTGCAAAAACTAAAATGATGACATCACAAGTAGCACATTTCCAATTCCAGTGTTGCATAGACACTCCTTATAGTAACATGTCCAGAGTAGTGTTGAAATAGAAGTTTAGAAGTTTGTGTTAGTGAAACAATGTGTGAGTCAGCTTAGCTAACAAATCCAACAAGGTCAGCTAAAGGTTTTGGTCAGTTAATGGTCTTGTTTTGTCCATCTGTTTCACGCAACAGAACCAAATGACCATTACCAAGGTTTAAAATAATAAACTAGGTTGTAAACGCAGGAATAGGAATGTTGTTTTGTCAGATAACATCTTCTCAGATACCTTCCTGTATATTCACTAAAAGTGAACTGTGTTTTCACAGGATGTCTGTTTGGTTATCTGCTAGACATGTACTGTATATTGGAATTATCTTTGTAAGTGTTGACTTGCTTTGTAAAGGTGTTTGTTGCCTCTAAAGTTATGAACCTTCTGTTCACTGCTGTCACACTCTCATACACTCTGTTGTGTGCCGAGTGTCTGATCATGATTTTTTTGTATGCAGAGAAATAAATACATTCATGATTTCTGTTACCTGCCCGTTTTCTCTTACTCAGTCTCTTAGGAGTGACAGCTATAATTTTCCACAACAGTTAACGATGAAGTGAAATAGGCTTGATTAGTGAGATTTGTTGAGTCTGAAGCCAGGATTTCCAGTGGCATGAATCTGGCTCTCTTGTGATCTGGCTACATCACTATAGTGATTTTATGCTGCAAACCTAACCTGATCCAAATAATAGAATAGACTAGACATTTCTAAATGTCTATGAAAGAACTGAAAAAGACAAAAAAAAAATGTGTTACTTTTCACAGCAAAATTTCAGAATGCAAGGTAACTCTAGAATTCATATTTAAATCAAATGTAATGTGTCAGAATAAACGTCTTGGAATACTGGAGGGATTGAGAGCTGAAATAAATAGATGAAACTACTAAAGCCATGGCTAACATTTCTCTGTAGCCCTCATCTTCCCCTCCCTATTCTCCTTTCTACTGGTCCTTTGAACAGAATGATGAGGGGTAGTGGTTGAAAACTACTCCAATGAAACGTGACACCCCTTGTCTCAATATGACAATGCCCCAAGCACAAAGTAAAGTCTGGCCCAAAATAACTTTACTGACCAGAGCCCTGACCTGAACAGCACTCAGTTGAGAGAAGTCAAAGCAATGAATTAAATTTTCTCACCTAACATCAGTATTTCATCTAATTAATGCCCTGTAGCAAATAAGAAACCAAGATGATTCTAGTACTGCTGAAGGTTTAGCTGTAAATATTCGCATATAAAATGTTCTGTTTAATATTTATCATTTAATCATGTCATTCTTCAATAAGCATGAACAATTACCACATATCATGATCTTATGACATCCTGACAAAAATGACATGATCTCCTTGATATTTGACATTTGCATTACTAGATGCTGAGTCATAGACTGAAGAGCCTGAAATTATATCAGCTCCCAAAAAGCAGTTTCAATATTTATGGCAAGTTTAGTCTTTGTCATGATTATTTCAGCTAAGGGTGACAATGAATTCACTTGATGAATAGTGCTCATTGGATATGTTTAGATTTTCAGAAGAAAAAAAAAGATATCAAAGAAGAACAAAATTCTTATTTGATTTAGTGCCATTGCATCATTTTCTCTTCACAGTAGAATCATCTGACTTTGTTAACATCCAGCCTTTTTCATGTCACTCTCTGCCCTGTGGGAGCAGGGCTGAGACCAGACCAATCTCCATCTGACATTCAGGCCAGGACTCAGTAAGGATGCCAAGCCGGGCGTCTGCCATTATAGCCTTTATTATCTTCTGCTATTCTTTTCTTCACAGCTCTCCCACTCACACATTTTTTAAATAGTCAGACCTCCAAACACATACTTTGTTTTATCGTAATTACTGAAAGAATCTGAAAAAGATGTAATTTTATGGAATTTACTGCCTGTCAAAACTGAAATGAACCAAGAAGCCATTGCAATTATTTGTGCAGCCGATGCATACTTATGCACACTGTCAGCGAATGAAATAATAATTGAGATGACTGAACATATCCTGACTTGTCTTTGGTACTACCCTGGTGAGCTAGAACATGATTAGCATCCTCCAACATTACAATGTGCCCATAAAAACATCTCAGTAACTGCTTGCAATAAATGTAATATGAACCCATATGAGGCAGTGACCTGACCTCCAAATAAAAATCTTGCAACCTACAGGAGACAAATGAACCACACAAAAACAAACCATAAAACAGTCACTAGTCCAGACACCGAAAGTTCAGGCAGACAGCCGCGGCCTGGAACCAGGAGGCGACGAGGCGGACGGCCGTGGCCTGGAACTAGGAGGCGACGAGGTGGACGGCCGCGGCGGCAGCGGCCGGGAACCAGGAGGCGACGAGGCGGGTGGCCATGGAGGGCGGACGGCTGTGGTGGCGGAGGCCGGGAACCAGGAGGTGTCATGGCGGACAGGAACCAGGAGGCATCCTGGCGGGTGGCCGCAGCGGCAGACGGGAAACAGGAGGCGTCGTGGCGCCTGCTGCAGCTCCCCAGGTGGAGACACAGTCGGCCCAGGAAGAGTCAGGACCGGCTGCAGTGGCTCAGGAAGAGTCTCGGGAGACTGCAGCTCCTGCTGCAGCAGACCAGGAAGAGACACGGCCGGCTGCAGCGGCCCAGGAAGAGTCACTGCCGGCTGCAGCTCCAGACACGGGAAGGCGAGTGAGTGTCGATCACCTCAAAAGTGAGGTGAGGTGGGTCGACAACCTCGGAGACACGGGAAGGTGAGCATGCGTCGACCACCTCGAGAGTGAGGGGAGGTGCGTCAACCACCTCGAAAACACGTGAAGGCACGTCAACCGCTTCGGAAACACATGAAGGCACGGCGACCTCCTCATAAACATGTGAAGGCGCGTAGACCGCCATGGAAACGGGCTCCGGGTGAGGCGCGTCGACCGCCATGGAAACGGGCTCCGGGTGAGGCGCGTCGACCGCCACGGAAACAGGAACGGGGGAGAGCAAGTCGACTGCCTCGGGAACGGGGAATGGAATGGTACTGGTGACCAATTCGGGGGCTGATGTTAGTGCCACTAGCTCCTCCCTGCACCTGACCAGATCGGAGCAGAGTGACTCGATGGCTGGCAGGGCAAGGAGCTGGGGCATTGTGGCCAGGTACTTCAGGAGGAGGTCATACATAAGTATCCACCGCCTCACGTCCAGCAGAGAAGATGGGAGACTGTGGAACAGGTCATAAAAGCTCCTGACCTTGTCCTGAGTAGCGAGAAAATTCTCCCCAACCGCCACAGAAACTAGGCTGGGCGGTGACGGCTGGGTCCGCAATGTGGGCACAGAGGACGCCGGTGGTTGCGGCGGCGGTGGCGATGGTGTCCGTGGCTGAGGACTCGGGAATGCTGGGGGAGATGTGTCCGGGACCCTCTTGGAGACTGGAGGGGAAAGTGCGTTCCCACAGACCGTCACGCGGAGGAAGGAGCCGGAGAAGACGCCACGGAGGAGGAATGTCTTCCTCGCCTCCTCCGGGCGGGTCCCCAGTGTGCGCCCCTGGAGCACTCGTCCTCTGGCTCTTCCACACAGGGGAGCTCCGGGCTGCCAGCCTGCAGAAATATTCAAACAACGTGATCTTGCCACTGGCCGGATCCACATTGTTACCAGGTTACCAGGCCACAACGACATGCACCCTTTGAGGACTGGTACCCTATGGGGTTTCCTCAGACCAGCGAGCGCCTGCCTCACCTTCTCTGAGGCGTTCTTTCAGTCGCCTCGGAGGTCAACGCTGCCAGATAGAGGGCCGGACCCCACACCAAGCCCCTCAGAGCCAGTCGGGTGCCCCGATAGGCATTGAGGACCTCCTGCTGGGTCATATTTGGGGTGGGTTAATTCTGTCATGTTCTGCTGTGTTGGAGGAAGCAACCAAAAGCAGGAGTACAAAGACAGAAAGGGTTTATTCCCAAAAAAACACAAAATCAAAAAATTGAAAACACGAAAGACACCAGAAATTCAAAACACAAAAATCCAAAAACACTAAAATGCAAAAATACAAACTTATCTTAACTATCTTCTGGGAGAACAACGAGAGGGGAACAGGCAGAACAGCAAACTCATACATGCCACGAAGACAAATGGACCCACAGAGGACAGGGGGGACTTAAATACAAAGAGGAACAAATGAGAGGCAGGTGCAGGGAATCAAGGTAACAAGAGGGAGGAAGCAAAGCAGAAAACAATAAAGACAAGACAGACCTTTCAAAGTAAAACAGGAACCACTAAACACAGAGAGAGATGCCAACTTGACACAGACATACACACACAGGGCTGCCATGGCAAATTCAATCAATCTTTATTTGTACAGCACTTTTCATACAGCTTGTGCAACACAAGGAGCTTTACAGAATTAAAGCAAAGCCAATTATGAAAAATAAGAAAAACCCTTCTACCACCAAATCACATCAAAGTAAACACACTCACACACATAGATACACATGTTATAAACACTCACCAACACACACCTAGACCCATACCAGTAATTTAAATATTAACGGAGCAGAAGTGGAGGAAACAACAGCATCTTTAGTCTAAGACTGAAGACTGACAATTAAAATGCATACACGATATAAGTAAGCAATTAAATAAACAGGCACATGCTAAAATGAGGTTATTAATAAAAAAATAAATAAAATGGAAATATATTCATTAATAAAAGAAATTCATTTATAATAAATTAATAAAAGTAGAACACGTACTCAGTTAAAACTATATAAATATATATAAATAAACAGAAAATAACAGTAAAACTCTAAAACATAATTTAATCATAAATTAAAACATAAAAGCTCATCTCAACTCAAGACCCACATTTAAAGTGGCAATATGGCAATTCAGCAAGGCAGTGGGAGAAAACTGCTTTTTTTCCCCCCTCATTTGCCTGTCTTTTCGGAAAATACCACCAATTTTGGTTAGGCCAGGTTTGGTGCCTAGCAGGGCAGGGCAACTTGAAACCAACTGAAATGTGAAACAGAAAACTCTCCTTCACATTTTTCATATCAGATGTTTGACCTTAAGAGGTTGTGACATTAGGTAAATACAACCTCAATACAATACGACGATATCACATGATACAATATTTAGGGCTGTAATGGACTGTAATGAACACCTTGTTCAGACATAAGGGTGTCTAAGTGCATGTGGCACAAGGACACACAAGGCCAGAGTTCAATGATAGACAGCCTTCCCTGTCAACAGCAGTCTGCACTCAGTCAACATTAGCTGTGCGTCAGGTGGTGGACATGGTTTAAAAAAATCTGGTGTATACATGTTTCATAACTCTCTCAAGCCGCACCTTCCAGTGTTGTATGCTCAGGTCAATTTCCAAAAAAATCTAGATATCGATTAATGAAGCAGGTTTTGGAACAGTGATACACAAAGAAATTGGTGATATCATTGTCATTATGTCCTTTTTTATATACAGCCAGTGGGTACAACCCATTAGTAGCAACAGTTGTAAATGTCTAATTCAGTAAAGTAACAATTCAGGTAACAATAAATAACCACAATAAGGAATAAAAATCTCTCCTGTGTGTTTAAAGCTAATTGAGAAGGCATAAATGGCTATATTTTAAAATTGGTCATCTTGGTGGTACTCAGAGAGCTAAACAGTTTCTCAGGTGGTACGCAGTATTAAAAGTTTGAGAACCACTGACCTAGACTCAACTGGACGATAAACTTCTTGTTTTGTCCAAATGTCATTTGCACCCTTAAAAACAGAATTGCCTCATTATTAAAATCAACATATTTAAGTCTACAAATACAATTTTATTGCTTGATTGTGTTTTGATTTTGGGTGGGAGATAATGCTCATTATGGTTATGGGATTACAGTTGACAGGATTTCACTTATATTGCCTTTTTCTGTTCTTTGAGGCATAACTGTATCAAAGATGCTGCAAATTGTTTCAAGGTTTACTCAGAGCACGAGTGCAGTCACTCTAGGACAATCATAGTGCCAGTCAAGGATTTTTACTCTGACTTAACTCATATCAGAATGTAAAATCAAAACCTATATTAACCGCAGTGTGTAAGAATATTAGCATGTTGAATCCAACATTTTGGAATCAAAGTAATAGATTGAATCACAAAAATTGCAGTAAGCACAACATGACAATTAGTTGGGGTTTTTATTAGGCCAGACAGTGATTTTCAGGTCTGCCAAATTCACATTTATAATTCTTTAGCAATTGAACTGCAATCTCTGTGATTCTGAATTGTCAAGATCCTGTTCACTTTGTCTCTAGCTACCTGTTCTCAGTCCATATTTAGACTGCAGCTCTCACTCTCTGCCAGATTGTGTTGTATTCTCTTTGCAGATGCTTCTCTGAACCTGACCTGACCTGCTTCCTCTGACCTGTGTTTTCTGCCCAGCCCTGACCAGTACCTTTGCCAGAGTTTATCTGCCTGTCTTTGGCTCTAACCCCAACATGCTTTTTCTGGACCAGTCTTCTGCCTCGTTCTCATTGCCTGGAAGGCTTCATTAAATTGTTACAGACCTGGATTGTTTCTTGGACCAACCTTCTGCCTCACCCTGATGCGTACCTCTGACTGCATTATCTGACTGATTGCTTGAACCTCCCTTCCTGGATTTTCCAATTTCTTCGCCTTGTCTGCCCGATCAGTTTCTGACCCGGGCTGTGGTTACGCGTTATTATCGCGATAACGCATTAATCTATTAACGGCAACAATAATTTTATCGCACGTTAATGCATGTTGCTCACATGCTTTTGTTTTGAAAAGTCTGTTACTGGCTGCTGCAGAACCGGAAGACAATTGGCAGGTAAACATAAGAAAAAAAGGAAAACAGACATGGAGAATGGTAAAAATCTGTGAACTTTACAGTTCAGGTAGCAATATTAACAATTCTGTCTGAAAAAAAATTCTGGACTGCAACAAAACTTTCACGTCATTCCTCCATGTTAAATCAGATCTGCTCCATGTGTTCACTGTTGTGTTATTCGCTTGCTGGTTACTTCAATGCGACTCCATCTAGTGGCACAGATGTGTAATGACAACAGAAAGTCCAGTCCTCTATTATAAAACAAATTCAGTTCTGTGGCCCAATTTTTAATTTCCGTATTTTTGACACAAGTCTAAAATTGAGCTCAACGCTCTAAAGACAGTGGAGATGGTTGTGGACTATAGGAAGAACTCAGCCCCACCTGCCCCCATCACCCTCTGTGACTCCACTATTGACACTGTGGAGTCTTTTCACTTCCTGGGAACTGTCATCTCCCAGAACCTTCAGTGGGAGCTGAACATGAGCTCCCTCATCAAGAAAGCACAGCAGAGGATGTATCTCCTGAGGCAGCTGCAGAAATTCAGTCTGCAGAAGACAATGATAGTGCACTTCTACACAGCCATCATTGAGTCCATCCTCACCTCCTCCATCACCATCTGGTACGCTGCTGCCACTGCCAAGGACAAGAGCAGGCTGCAGCGTGTCATTCAGTCAGCTGAGAAGGTGATTGGCTGCAATCTCCCATCTCTTCAGGACCTGTACTCCTCCAGGACCCTGAGACCTGGACCTGGACTCCTCCAGGACCCTGAGACCTGGACCTGAACTCCTCCAGGACCCTGAGGCGTGCAGGAAAGATTGTGGCTGATCCCTCCCACCCTGGACACCAACTCTTTGAGTCACTCCCCTCTGGCAGGAGGCTGCGGACCATCAAGACCAAAACCTCACACCACAAGAACAGTTTTTTCCCGTCTGCTGTCAGTCTTATCAATAAGACCCAGAACCCCCCGACACCCTTCACTCCCCACCTCTGACTCTGACACTGCTGTCACATTGACAGAACTCAGAACACTATGGGTTACATTAACGCTCAGTCTGGACAACCTGTTCATTTGCACATTTTCATGGCACATCCCTCTTGGTCACTCTGCTCTTAATGCAAAAAAACAGTTTGTGTATATATATTTATATTGTAATTATTTTTAATTTACATTGTTTGTTATGTTTTTTCCTTAATTGCATGAACCATCATCGCCACAACAAATTCCTCGTATGTGTAAAATTGTACTTGGCAATAAAGTTGATTCTGATTCTGAATTGAAATATAAAAAAACTAATTTTTTTCTTTTCTTTTTTTGTGTTAGATTAAAAAACACAAAACGTGATAAAATGTCACTTTTTTTTTTTTTTTTTTTTGATTACCAATCCATGTATCATTAATTCTTTCCATTTTTAATTGTCAAAGTTACTGAACTTTAACATGGACATTTTCATTTTAAAGTTCTCCCAGATGGAGGATTCAACAGAAACAAGGTTATTTGTAACCACTGCCAAATTGAACTCTCCGTTAAAAGTTTCTGCTGTTACCTCAGAAATTACCTGTTTTAATGTTCTGATTTTGCTGAGCCACAATCATTTTGTTGAATTTTGTTTGTAGACTTCATTTTTATTTTTTATAAAAACATGATCAAATCAAATCAAATCAAATCAAATTTATTTATAAAGCTCTTTTCATGCCAAGGTAACACAAAGTGCTTTACATAATAAAAACAGTAATTAAAACAACAAGAAAAAGAACAAAAACAACTTAAAAGCCATCACAAACCCAGAGTTAAATCAGCACCCAGTCATCCTCTCTCTCTCACTCGCACCCACACATTCAGTACACATACCCCCACCCCCCACCCCCTTTGGCCCCATTATGGATAGACTCTAAAACATCCATCTTGGCACCAATGAATCAGGTGAGGAAAACTATATCTTAGGGATAATTCCATATCAAGAGCACCCCCCACCCACAATTACAGAGGTCGCCGCCACAGGAACCGTCCAGACCCAGGCCGACCATGACCCACACTGCAGACATCAGCCACTGTGTAGAGCCCCGCTCAACCAGAACACAGACAGTCCCCATGGCAACGACCCTGCAAACCAGGCAGGTGTAGCTCTCAAGGTGGAGGACCCCCATGAGGAGAACACTTTAGTTCATATGGCAGCAGAACATTTAAATAAAAGTACATTTTACACTACTTTTGAATTCATTATTTGATTTTGCGCATACAATGCAATTAATCATGATTAATCAGGGAAATAATGCGATTAATCGCGGTTAAAAATTTAATCGTGCCCACCCTAATATATACACGTATATATATATATATATATATTATATATATATATATATATATATATATATATATATATATATATATGTATACATACACACATTTTTTCTCTTTGCTTGATTGTTCGATTTGGCGTTAGATGTTGATAATGTATAGTTGGGAGATCTACTAGGTAAGGGGGATAGCTCATTGATGGTTACAAGCATAGTGCAAATTACGGGGGGGTTTGACCCCCTAATTACAACCGACCCCCCTAAAGAAGGGACAAATTGTCATTTTTGTCATGTCTAGAAAATGTTGACCCCCCCAGTTGTCATTGTATAATTCATACTCTGGTTACAAGGAAGTTATGTGTATATCACAGAGGGAAGAGGGGGGTGGGGGATGGACACACACACACGCACACACATATCCAGGGGTTCTTTTGGTTTTAAATGACTAATTATATGTCAGGTTTGCATCTCAGTCTGATTGGAGATCTTCTGGATGACTAACTACACTGTCTTATCCCTTAATGTTAGGGGATTGAATTCACCATTTAAATGCTCAAAAGTTCTAGAACTGTTAGAAATGAAAAAAGGTAGATGTATCCCTCCTATCTGAGACCTGTATAGAACCATTCAATGTCTGTTGTATGCAGAACGAACACTATAGAATGTTAGTTTCCTTGGGGGATGAATCTAAGACCAAAGGGGTAAGGATTTTAATGAAACGTAAACTTAATTTGCCAATTGAAAAAACTAGCTCTAACAATGGGAGATTGGCTTACTGTGGCATTTTTATTCAGGGGAAAAAAATTGCCTTCGCAAGGATATATGCACCCACAATCTATAATCCTTCATTTTTTTTCCTTGGTTAACTAAGGAGCTATTAGCCCTTGCTAATTATTCACTCATTATAGGATCAGACATGAATACATTTTACGATAGCAGCCTAGATAGATCTAATCCATCCATTACGCATTCACAAGCTCTATCTTCCAATGCTTTAAAGAACTTTGCCAAGGGCTTTCATTTAGCAGATATTTGGAGGATCAAAATCCTACAGTTAAGGACTACACATACTTGTCTTCATATCATAAAATGTTTTCAAGAATAGACTATATGCTGGCCAGCCCGAGTCTGATTCCCACTGTAGATAAGATTACAATCCTACAGCGTAATGTACACACGTGGACAAAATTGTTGGTACCCCTCAGTTAAAGAAGGAAAAACCCACAATTCTCACTGAAATCACTTGAAACTTACAAAAGTAACAATAAATAAAAATTTATTGAAAATCAAATAATCAAAATCAGCCATCACTTTTGAATTGTTGATTAACATAATTATTTAAAAAAATAAACTAATGAAATAGGGCTGGACAAAAATGATGGTACCTCTATAAAAGATTGAAAACTATTTGACCAGAGTGACATGATTAACTCAGGTGTGTCCTTTAATTGACATCACAGGTGTTTCCAAACTCATAATCAGTCAGTCTGCCTATTTAAAGGGAGACAAGTAGTCACTCTGCTGTTTGGTGAAAAGGTGTGTACCACTCTGAACATGGACAACAGAAAGCGAAGGAAAGAATTGTCCCAGGACATCCGAAAAAAAATTATAGACAAACATCTTAAAGGTAAAGGCTATAAGACCATCTCTAAACAGCTTGAAGTTCCTGTGACAACAGTGGCTCATATTATTCAGAAGTTCAGACCCAAGGACAGTAGCCAACCTCCCTGGACGTGGCCGCAAGAGGAAAATTGATGACAAATTGAAGAGACGGATCGTTCGAATTGTATCCAAAGAGCCCAGAACAACCTCCAAAGAAATTAAAGATGAACTCCAAGGCCAAGGTACATCAGTGTCAGATCGCACCATTCGTCGTTTGTTTGAGCCAAAGTGGACTTTCATGGGAGACGACACCACTGCTGAAAAAATTCATAAAAAAGCGAGACTGGAATTTGCAAAAAATGCATGTTGACAAGCCACAAAGCTTCTGGAGAATGTCCTTTGGAAGATGAGACCAACTGGAGCTTTTTGGTAAGCACATCAAACTCTATGTTCATAGACTCAAAAACCAATCATATGAAGAAAAGAACACTGTCCCTACGGTGAACATGGAGGAGGCTCAGTAATGTTTTGGGGCTGCTTTGCTGCATCTGGAACAGGGTGTCTTGAATGTGTGCAAGGTAAATGAAATCTGAAGACTATCAAGGCATTCTGGAGAGAAATTTGCTGCCTAGTGTCAGAAAGCTTGGTCTCCAGTCGCAGGTCATGGGTCTTCCAACAGGACAACGATCCAAAACACACACGCCAAAAACACCCAAGAATGGCTGAGAGAAAAGCGTTGGACTATTCTAAAAGTGGCCTTCCATGAGCCCAGATCTGAATCCCATTGAACATCTGTGGAAGGAGCTGAAACATGCCATTTGGAGAAGACACCCATCAAACCTGAGACAACTGGAGCAGTTTGCTTATGAGTGGGCCAAAATACCTGTTTGACGGCTGCAGAACGCTCATTGACAAATACAGAAATAGTTTAATTGCAGTGATTGCCTCAAAAGGTTGTGCAACAAAATATTAAGTTATGGGTACCATCATTTTTGTCCAGCCCTATTTCATTAGTTTGTTTTTTTAAATAATTATGTTAATCAACAATTCAAAAGTGATGGCTGATTTTGATTATTTGATTTTCAATAAATTTTTATTTATTGTTACTTTTGTAAGTTTCAAGTGATTTCAGTGAGAATTGTGGGTTTTTCCTTCTTTAACTGAGGGGTACCAACAATTTTGTCCACGTGTGTATCTGACCATAATGCAATACTAACTTCATTTAATCTGGACTTTCTACAGAGCTCGCCTTCCAGATGGAGATTCAATATAACCCTTCTCAAGAATGAAAAATACCTCTCACAAGTTAAAACCGGATTGGTAGAATTTATTGACATTAACAAACACTCAGTCCCAGATCAAGCAATTTTATGGTTAGTGATCAAGGGCTTTCTGTGACACAAAGCGACAGGTTTCCCATCGTACCTTAAAAAATGTAGATTGCAAAATATCTCACAACTAGAACGAAATTGCAGTAGTTTAGAGAGAGAGCTTCAGGACAATTTCAGTAATGACGTTGAAATAAAACTTAAGTCTGTAAGGGCAGAACTGGATGATATGCTTAGACAGCGGGCTGAATTTTTCATGCACGCTACCAAACATAAATATTACACGGATAGCAGTAGACCAAGCCGCCTACCAAAACGGCCGACGTTAATAATGCATTTAAGACATTTTTTGACAGTCTATATTCCTCAGAGGAGAGATTCCTATCTGAATGCTTTAACTCCTAACTTAATTTGCCCACATTATCTGATAATGAAGCTAGGGATCTGGACGCCTCAATAACTTTAGACGAACTACATAATGCAGTTAAATTGACCAACAAGGGGTGCTCCCCAGGAATTGACGGGATCCCAGCTGAGCTGTATCTGCAGCTTTGGAATATTTTAGGGCCGATCTGGTTAGACACTATTAATTCTGCCATAAGAAAAGGCTATTGTCCATAAAGATTTTAATACAGCGCTTATCTCAGTGCTTTATAAGCCTGGCAAGGATCCCCAAAATTGTTCAAGTTACCGCCCTATATCATTAATTAATGCAGACATTAAAATCTATTCTAAAGTGATTGCTATGCGCCTGGACAAAGTTGCAGGGAAATTAATCAATCCAGACCAAGCTGACTTCCTTAAAGGACCGCTAGCATCTGACAATGTCCGGTGCCTTTACACGTAATTGCAAATGCTAAAAGGACAGGTTTACCGGGTGGAATCCTGTTTCTTGATGCGGAGAAGGCGTTTGCTCACTTGGAGTGGGGATATTTGTGGTGAGTTTTGGAAAAATTCAAATTCGGTCCAAATTTTATTAAAATGATATAAGTTTTATATTCAAATCCTCTCTGCTAGGGTTGTCACAGCCGGGCAACTTTCTGATATTTTTAGTGTAGGTCACGGCTCTAGACAGGGATGCCCAGCATCTCCTGCCATATTCAGTTTATCACTAGAACCGTTCAGTCCGAATTGGATCCACCTTTCATTTGATTTCGATGTACACTGACGATACACTTATCTATCATTCCAACCTACAACACTCCTTTCCAAATGTACTGAAAATCATAGAGCACTTTGGTACACTCTCCAAGTCCAAGGGCCCTATCTTGCGCCAAACCTCCTAAACCTGCTATTAAGGGATAGCAGGTAGCAGGAGGGGCGTTCCCCCACAAAGAATGCAATCTTCCACCTCCCGAAACCTGTAATATTACCTGCGCCAACCACTATATTATGCACACATTATGCATGGGAGTGGTTAGGGCGTTCCACCTGTTTAACCAATCAGTGCGTCAGTAGCCATTGCCTTTAAGAGCAGGTTCCCGTACCTGCAAACTGCTATGGAGCGTCTTTTCACCCAGATTCAGAGCAGCTCTCATGTGCAGCCCATCTGGAACTCTGCTGTAGAGTTTCCTCCTCTTCCTCTGCACTAATATATGCATAACTAGCTCTAACTAATGTGGAGCAAATGATTTAATCATTTCTTTTGTACTCCAAGAAGTTTCAACAAACTGCTCAGAAAAAAATAGAGCCGGTGAATTTTCCAGGAAAGCATTTCTTAACTAGAAAAGCAATCGAGAGCGCAGACCTTCGCCAAGCACAACAGTTGTGGTTGCTTTAGGGTTCAAGAAACAACTAAACAGCGCAATGTTAGCAAAAATTTGAAAGTGATCCAGAATCCAGGATTTCTTAAACCAGGATCACTTTAAAATCCATCCAAAATTAAAATATCCCCTGCAGAACGAAATAATTGTATGAGCATTGAGCCAGAGGAACAGGTATGATGACATTTACCTTCTACCACTGAGCGCATCTCAGGTGTTCCGGTGCGCAAGGAGAGGGTCAGAGGGATACGAGCACAGTACAAGAAACTCCACAACAGAGTTCTGTGATCTCCTCGTTTCCTCCACAGCAAACATCTGAATGAGATCATGCCACAGCTGTACAGAAATCATCTGCCCTTAAGAGAATAATAACGTATGTAGTGGCAAACACTTAACAGTCTGAACTTAGTTTTAAAGCCACTCAGTATTTTAGCGGAAGGCAGGTTTTGGCTTGACTCATAGACGTTATTTTCTCATACACAAAATCCCGGAGCCAGGTCGTCCTTTTTGTGGATTTATTTGACGTTCCATTGCATCCATCCAATCTTCTTATTAGGGTTACAACGGTCAGATACAGCACCAATTACAGCATCTGTCTACATCTTAAAATAACGTTAACGGTCAAAAAACCTTTTTGTGCCCCACCTAAAGCACCTCTGCTCACTGTTTACGTTATTTTTTCCTAGTTCCTGCTTTACACTTAAGGCGCATGCGCCAAGCTACTTCAGGTGCTGTGGGAACTTTCAAAACTATGCGACTAAGTCATAACATAACACATTTCACATACTAAACTGTAAACACACAAACTGCAGTAAAGATTTGCTATTTCACAACAACAGTATTGGCTCCTACAACGTATGCCAGTAATACAGTGATGCATAATCGAGAGGTAGAGCCGGTTGTGCAGTCCACATGTGACTCGGTGGACGCGCAATGACGCTGATTTGGACGCGTTCTTTTCCGCGCCGACATGCCAGTTGCGCTTTCCACAAACTCTGTATCTTGTGGTACCTGTATCTTGCAGATTTTGGATATTGGGTAGTGGGTGGTCAGAACACCCTACTACCCAATATCCAAAATCTGCAAGATACAGGTACCACAAGATACCAAATTTGTGGAAAGCGCAAAAGACACGCCCAGTGCCGCGCCCACAATGTGAGTAAGGGAGTTCGAGCATAATGGGTAGCAGCTTTTGGGAGCGGAAGATTGCATTAGCGGTTGGCAGAGGCTCCTAAATTCTGCAATTTGCAGGTAGTGGGTAGTGGGTATTGGGTAGCAGGAGGTGTAAGATAGGGCCCCAAGTCTCCAAGTCTTGGATTCCAAGTCGATCTTTTATTGAATACAGATCTGAAGAATTTAAACATCCAAACTTGCATACCAGTGGTACAAAAAGCAGTATATTCATGGGTGGAAATTAAGTACCTGTATTCTGGCAATGGCAAAGAATAATTTTTCATCTATTTTGAAGAAAGTTGAGGAGGACCTTGAGAGGTGGGCAGCACTTCCTTCGTCGATGCCGGCCTGGGTAGCAACAATCAAAATGAATGTGCTTCCACGCATAAATTTTGTTAGTTCTATGCTCCCTCTACCAACTCCAACAGGTTTTTGGAAAAAACTTGACTCAAAGATTCAAAAGTTCATCTGGAACGGCAAAAAGCCTCGTATTAAATGGTCAAATTTACAACGAGACAAAACGCAGGGTGGATGGGCCTGCCCAAACCTTAAGTTATATCACTGGGCTTTTGTGCTGTGCTCCCTCAAACATTGGTTTGGTGCAGGTGTAGCCCCGCCCTGGAAGGCGTTGGAACAGGAGATGGTCCACCCTTTAAGACTTAGGGATGTGGCTTTCTCTGGACTCAAACATAAGAAATGTTTCTCTCAATTTGGCCCAATAGTATCATATTTAATATAAATTATGATGACAGTAGAAAAGTATATGGGCTTTAAGTCAAAATGGCACACTCACTCCCCTATTGGGTATAATGCCAATTTATTGACAGGAGGTGAACCGTTCATCTCACAACTATCGGCCAGACATGGCATTTGGACATTGGGAGATATCTCAGGCCAGAATGCAATATTGGATTTTCCGGATCTAATGTCCAATTTCAGTATCCCCAAAAACTCTCAGTACCTCTACTTTAGAATAAGGTCAGCACTTGGCTTGCTTAAGGGTTCCTTGGGGGGCAGAGTTGAGAACTTACACTTTAATATTATTGATGGAGAGGGCTCCTTAAAAGAAAACAGTCTCTTATATCTATAATAATCTACTATCTTACACCCATGTAGATTCTCCTGAATGTAGAACCAGGGAAACAGATATACATCTAGAAAGAGATACTACTAACCTGGGATACAGTGTGGAAAAATGTCTTTAGATCATCAAAAAACCCGAATCATCCACTAATCCACTGCAAAATTTGTCATAGGAACTACTTAATACCACGCAAAAGATATTTGGTGGGCTTGGCTCCCAATCCTGACTGCACATTTTGTAATCAGGACGTCGTGGGTACATTGATGTCATGTTATGTGGCAGGGACAGACTGGGAGTAAAAAACAGCCCTGGACATTCCCCCCCTAAGTAGGCCCACCAATAACTGGGGGGCGGAGGGGTGATATAGTGATATATTGTCATTGTCATAACAACACCCACACAAGAACACTAATATTAAAGAACGACTAAACATCACTTGCATCTCTAAAACAAAAATGATACTGCTATTTTACAGGTACTTATATGCTTGCAGAACAGAAATAATGATTTATATCTATATCACATATGTTTGATTAACATTTGTTTATTAGCATTACTTGGAATGACAGCCATTAAACCTGTACTTATACCTCCAAAATTCGCTTCTAAAAACGCTTTAGATAAAAATATTATTTGATGACGAGGCTACAGACAAGAAGAATAAAACAGATTTGGTTTTCCTAAATCTCATTACATTTTTAGCCTTTTAGGTATATTCTGTGTAAGAATTAGCCTGCTTGACACATTTTATAGTTTTAATATTGATGCTAGGGTGATCCAAAAACCCCAAAAAGAGGACACCCTACTGACCTCTTGTTGATACTGCAAAAATACTCAAAGATAGTCAAAGATGACAAATTAGCTTTATAAACCATACATTTATTTAAAACATCCCTTTTCTGTTTGAAATGAAAATGTTCTTGATCTGTAAACATAAATAATGCCTCATAACCAGTGACATTCAGTGTGGTGAGATTCATGGCTGGTGAGCCACTGACTCCATCAGAATCAGATTTACACATCTATGAAGCCAACAGAGTAGATTATTCACCATTTGGTCCGCAGTAGTTAGCAGGTTATGTTTTATATGTCATATCAGAATCTTTTGAAAAGATTTTCTAGTGGGCCTTTATTGGATAGAGAGAAAGCAATGACTAAAAAGGGACACAACAAGATATTACAACACTGGAAATTGGGGGATGAGAGTCCACCCACTTAACCACTCGACTATCAAGCAAATACTATTGTAGGGCCCTGACATTACACTGATTTTTAAAATTAAATTGCCCCATGCAGTGCTGCTGTGATTAGTTAGGGTACCAATCAACCAATCATCCTTCAAACAACATTTTTAGCCTATTCCACAAACATTACACCACCATGCACCACAAAAGAGAAGACAAAGCTAAATAGTGACTAAATGGGAAAAACTTCTCCCCCTCAAACTTACTTAGCTTTCTTTAGTTTTCATTTTTCCCATCCACCTTTCTTCTTGCAATTTCTGCTTGCCAGTCTTTCTGTTGACAGACACTAAGGTGGTTGAAGGTGGTTCAGTGTGTTTGCGGAAGTTAGGGTTGGATACAGGGCTTTGTGTCCGTTATATGTATGTTACTGTTTTTTTATTGTCTCAAATTAATAAAAATTTGATTGCAAAAAAAATAAAGGTGTTTTTAAAAGGACTGGTCCAATTTGGTTACTTGAGACCAACCAGTTAAAAGCCTTAAACAAGACAAAATGGGCACAAACTCAATGCATGTTAATAAATTACAATGGCCGTTTGTGTGCATGAGTAGTCAAAGCTTGTGCTCATGCTAGAGAAACATCAATGTATGTGCAAAACCCTGATGGACAAGAGAATGATGATGATGACCATCATTATGCACACTGTTGCAATCATGCATGACAGATGCTATCCTCCTGATATTAGATGAAAACTACTTTAGGAGCCAAAGTGCTGTGGAAGTCAGAAACTACCTGCCCAGAGAGCAGAACCCCTGAGGAACTGCACTTGAAATACAGGCAAAGGATCTGAAAAATGTTTCTGGGCACAGTAATAGCAGAGGCAGTTTTTGCATTACCCTGCAGACTATTTTATTTTTAAACTGTTTCAAGTCCTTTACAGAAACTGCTGAGCTCAGGGTGCAGATATCGGGTTGTTACCATCCTTAGGAAAGTTTTACACATGTAACCTAAAGAGTAATAATGAAGATAGATTTATTTTCTACTTTAAGTTTTTTTTTTTCCCAGAAAGCTTCACCATTGCATTTTTTTTTCTCAGATGGAAAATTAGTCTAATAATGTACTGTTTGTTAGAGCAACTCTGACTTCTTATTTTTTTCTCCACGAGACAGAGACTTTTAACCTGAGGTTCCTCAGATAAAATGATATTAATGATAATGGCATTCCAAATTAAAAGTTAGTAGCTCATTCTCTGTGTTTCTGTTACTCTAGGGCAAGTATGTAGTGTGTGCCACAGTATAAAAGTTTCCAGGTCATTTCCTAACTTTCTATATTTCTAAATCAACCCCCGGCCACCAAAATAAAATAAAAACCCTCAATCAGTCTTAATAAAGATGTCCCAGATATTTCTGAGAGTAGCGCTGGACATATGACAGTTTACTGACTGCCGTGACCAGCTGAATGGCAGGGTCTTATCAGGAAGCTGCCATTCCCAGCGAGAAAGCAGTGCTCCTTTAATTACACTTAATCCAGGTAAAATCAAGCCAAGTCATATCGCACATGACTCACTGGGCAACTAAATGTGGCTGTCAGACACCCACTATGTTGGAATCGAATGGTGCACGCTGTTTATCAGTCTAAATCAGAGTGGATTAAAGGCAAAGAAAAAGAAAGAAAAAAAAGATGGGAGGAGGGGAAATCCAGACAAAAAAGGCCAACGAAAAGTGGCACGACTGAGAAATGTGTCAGAATGTGTCACTTTTCATTCTGCAAAATTCCACATTGTTTTTGCTGGTCCTTGTAGATAACTTATAGGAAAGACAACATTTTATATACGTGTCTTTGTAAATCTGAGTAAATTAAAGAGGTACAGTTAGTTCCTTCTTTAGTGCATTCAGTTTAATTGTGCAGATTTATATACACCGTCCCTGAGCTTTTTGCTGACCTTTGGTGACATGGAGAAACCCAACAGCAGCCACTTCTAGTCAGAGATTGTGGTATAAAGATGCTCTGGAGATTCCCTTTTCATTCTACTTTATGGAGTGAGATGGCTGTCAAAAACAACAAGTGTGTACACTTTAGGATTCATGCACATTAATCTAAAGTCGTGGATAAATAAAAAAAAATTGCAAATTAAATCAATATATTCTCATATCAGTAAAATCATATATAAAAATGTTACATTTGTATTTTTTTCTGTGAAAATCTGATTCAAACAGTTACAACCTTAAACAACTATCAATATGAAGTACAATTTTATGATTGTGGTTTCTTCATATACAAGTAAGAAATCACACATGCAGTGCTCCCCAATCTGGTTTATTCAGTCTGAGCTAAAAAAAAAAAAAAAACACTAAATCAAAAATGAAATGCACTTTTTGGAATGCAGTATGTGGTTAGTAAGAGAAAAGAAAAAGAACAGAGTAAAATCAATGGAGCTAGAATGTTTTCTCACTAGAGAACATCTACTCTGCTGTTTCCCCACAGATGCATCAATGTAAAGCAAACTTCACAATGTTGCTCTGATCATTGAACCGAGAAACAAGGATGCGAGTTGCTCTCCGTGATGAGAAAAAAAAAAAAACATCAACGCAATTCAGTTATGGCGGGACCTATTGACCAGTTCTAAATGTGCACGACACATGAAGAGGAAACTTCCAAAACAACACTAAACTAAGCTCTGCACAGACACAAAAGCCTCTTACGTGGATTCCTCTGGAAGCGATCGTGATGTCTGTGGAGATCTGAACTGATGATCCTGGCTCAGTTGGACAGAGCAGGATTTGAAACATACCCTCTAATGACAGCCAGGATCACACTCCCTCTCTCTCTCTCTTTCTCTCCATCTGGATGATGAAGAGATGCAGCGTTGATGTCAGCAACAGCAGCTGGACTGTCTTCCTTCCTGGGTTGGTCTGAAGCTGTTCAGGTGTCGGGGTGCGCACAGGAGCCTATTCTGTGCATCAATGTTTCCATGCGTCGGCAGGCCACTCCGTTGATGCTTCCAGACAAGGCGTGTGGTTGTCCTTGGCAACCAAGAGGGCTTCTTCAGAGATGCCAGAGAATGCAGAACCTTGGCTGGTTACTGAGGAGGAACTGGGATACTGGAGATACCAGAGTTGCTGTACCTCCACAGTTCACAGAAGGCTGAGAGCTTTGTTTCTGCAGACCACGGTTGACCTGGTTTTAAAATAATAAACCCTGCAAAGCCTGCTGGAAGTTTGAGTCATTTTGAGGTTTCTCTGTCTCAAAAACAATGTGGTCAGGGTTTGCTGGATGCCAGGCCTCTCTTAATAATTATAACACACTGTGGCCTGACAGCAGTGTACTGGTTGCTCTGACAGCTCTTTACCATCCCTGTGAAAGACTGATTTGATCCTCTGTGCAGTTTGCAGCCCTCCTTGTGCTCCTGTTACACCTGTAAGCACTCATTTAGCCTATTTTACTACCTCCAAAAGGTAGAAGTGAGGTGTATCAATACTATTTTGCCTTCATGCCATTCAGACAGAATGGTGGTGGTGGTGGTGGTAGTGGGAGGGGTGAAGGGGGGAACAAACTGGTTGTATTATTGAAACTAGTGTTGATCACAGCACATATGTCTTTATTTACTGCACATGCTCTTAAAATCTATAGGCATTAAGAAAAACTGGTTTTCGAAGTAAGTGCTGGTTATGGCACCATTTCTCCCTTGAAAGTACAGAGAGGAGAAACAGACATACACAAATGTAAACTGGCAACAAAGCAAACAATTCATTCAGCTGTGAGATGAATGTATTCCAGAGTTGTCAGAAGTGCAGGCTGTATTTCATACTGATAAAAGTTTCCCAAGTCACAGTATGAGACTATAGCACATGATGTGTATACTTTTCTCCAGGACAAACTACTTTGTCTTTTTTATTTGCCAAAGCTTGACTTGTAGCAAATGAATTGGCCTGAATGAATTATTTATGATGCTGGAAGGCTTTGAGAGCACTAAGTCTGTGTCCAAACATCATTTAGTAAAGGAACAAAGTTGGGATTTCAAGCTAGATACTCCTCTAAAAATCCATATACTTCCAGTAGTAACATTTAGAGTTCATTCTGACAAAGCAACACTGGTTGATGTCTTCATTTGAGTGGCAGTAAATCCATGGCAGACAAAAGGGGGCTTTGTGGATGCCATGGTAACAAAGTCAATGTAACCTGCTCAGTTTCCAAACACCCATTTAGCGTTGCTGTTCTGTCACTGTCTCTGCCCAGCTGCAGATCTGACTGATCTGTTTGCTTGTTCTGGCATCGGGAATACTTCGATCTCCTACAAATCAGTGTGGGTTCATTTCAATGTTAAGCCCCCAGATTTTGCTTCTTTTTTTTTTTTTTTTTTTTTAAATAAAAGATCATATAAGTCCATGTTTCTATTGTCTACTGGGAGTTCACTGGGTATTTTAATTTTATCTTTTACTTAATTTCAAGTAAATTTCCCTTTGTGGATTGATTAATAAAGTATTATTCAATTCATTTAATATACAGAATGTCTGTTTACGCAGAAAAGTCAGAGGAAACGTTGAAATAAAGAGGAAAGGAGATTTAGGAAGATAAAATGGAAATGAAAAATATTCTGCATAGTATTACCAACTTACAATCACAGGTCTCTCACAAGCAACCCCTTAGAAGTTTTAGGCATTAATTTGCTTTCTGATCTTTATCTAAATCAAGTAGTAGAGAAACACAATTTGTGCTTAAAATAAGAAGCAATTAAAATTACTTTTTTTTTTACATTTTCACTATTATTATAATTACTCTTTATTGATCACATCCATTAAACATTTATAGTACGAGAGAGAAAAGTAATAGAACCCTTGGAGGTATTAGCTGGTTGAACCTCCAGTGGCACTGTCCTGCTGCATCACTCAGTTTCCACCAAGTTTGAGTTGGTGAAAAGTTGCCCTGACTTTATCCCGTAGGATATTTTGCTAAACTCAGAATTCATTTTTATCCTTAATGATCACAAGTGAAGCAGCAATTAGCAAGGCAAGCCTAGATCCTGATGCTCCCTCCACCATACTTCACCTTTGGGATGATGTTTTGATGTCCGTTTTTGCACCATACGTAGTGCTGAGAAATATTCTTGAAAAATTAAACTATTGATCATGAGTCCCCAAAGCATTTTCCAAAATGTGTTGCAGATTGCCAAGGTGCTCATTTCCAAACTTCAGCCATGTAGCATTCCTGTCTGAATAGCATTTGGCAGACTCAAAGATGTTTGCCACTTCCATTGATTTCTTCAAGCCTTTAGCTCTTACTCGTGCGTTTGTTTTTTGTTTTCGTTTTTTCCATGCCTAATTTAAGATTCTGCATTGTGCCTTTGGAGTCATCTTGCCTGGATTCCCACTTCTTGGAAGAGTAGCCACTATACTACAGTGTTTCCATTTATATACTCTTTGTCTAACTGTGGACTGATTGATGACTTAACACTATGAAATTACTTTGTATTCCTTTCAATTCTTATGCAGATCAACTGCTCTTGATCATTTTTCTTCAGCTATTTAATTTTTGTTGGATCACATCTGTGTTCATTAGAAGCATTTGGCAAACCTTCAAATGTTTGTCTTTTTATAAATCAAAATAGCGCTAAACCCTGAGTCCATATTTTCCTTGCAGCAGCACATTCTTATTGAATAAATCCCGCAGCTAAAAGGATCCAGGGAATTGTATGTATAATTTCACTGAAAACTGAACTGTTGTATTAATTTTGATCGTAAAAATTATTTTCAGCCATGACCCAACAGTTCCTACCTGTAAACATTTGAAGTCATATATTGTATTCAAACCTCAGCTCAGGCAGTTCAGTGCATTAATGATATTTTGCACAATAGAAATTTCCCTATTGAACACATCCACATTGATAAACTTACACAATTGGATCTATAACACAGTTTACGCAGCTGTAATACTACTTGTCATAACTGTCATGAGTGTGATATGGATTTATTTATTTGTGTAGAGCAGATTTATTGGCTCAAGGGCACCCTCTTCAAGGATATAAATGTCACTGGTAAATGTGAAACACTGCTGGTACCCAAGAGACATGTTGGGCTGCTCTCCTCAACACTGTGAGCAAATTTTGTGTGTGGTGTCAGTACTTTCTCAGCATGAATCTGCTGTATGTGTGATGTGGCTTCATAGGTCACTTTTCTTGTCTTATCGACCACTCTCAGTTTTGCACAACAAGCCACATTCACCTATTCATTTATTCAGCACTGCATTGATTTATAACCTGTACACAGTCGTGCATTAGTGATATATTGGGGGCAGTGTTGGGGTTCAGCATCTTCCCCAAAGGATACTTTGACTAGCACACGTAAGGAGCCATCCAATCAGGGGAACGAGCGCTAATGTCACAGGAGGTTTTCCTGTTTGATTGCCGCAGGTTAACTCTAGCTGTATGGCTAACCACTGTTTCAAAAACAACAGCACAGAAAGACAGGCGAGTGCTAATATGGCACTATCAAAACAATGAAAAGGTAACAAGCCAGATGTACAATATCAGAGCTCAGATGCATATCTATTTATAGTGTTCAGTATCAGTGAAATGTGTTAGGAAATCTTACCACCTCTGAAAGATGCTCAGGTGGAGTGTGCACAGCAGTAGATGGAGAAGGCACCAATGTTCATTTGCCTTTTTTGATCTCTGTCAACACATGCAATGAAGCGATGTGGCATTCAAAACACCTGTTTGTGGAATATTTTAGTCAAAGGTGTGTTAAAAATACAGGTTTTCGACAAACTTAGGAGAATCACGTTTATGATTAGTAAATCCTATTCCTGAAGTCTTTTTACTCCTGTAGATCATGTCCTTTATTTGACTTTTATCCTTTCTGTATTCTTTTTTTTAATTGTATGCTATTAATTAACTTTAAAACTTGAAATCTTTCCCTGGTTTCTCAGATAGTGCTACAAGTGTTACTTTCTTGACTCAAAACCTTAGCAGATGTTCATTTTTTAATTAAATAACAGCCCACGGTGGCTTAAAGCTGCTTTTACACTAAAATGAGCTAAACACTTTTTTAACATCTAACGGCATTAAAGCTATAATTGTTTGTAAATTAACTTCCTCTCATGCCTTCCGATAATTTCATGCTTCCATTAAAGTAATGCATTAAAGAATTAGATTGCTGCAGCTCTCTGAATGTCACTCTATTTTCTGTTGTTATATTATTTCAGACATTTCAGATACCAGGACACAAACTTTCTAATGTACTTGTAAGGAAAAAAGTGAAATAGTTTTCATAAGAAAGTTTGAGTTTGAACTCAAACTGAAAAGCAGATCATATCATTTGTGTTCTGAAGGTATGCTGGGTCTGTGGAAATGTTTTTTCTTTGATTTTTTTTTTTTTTTTCAAATAAGTAATGGAATAGTTCATTCCTCCGTGCTACATCGGTCCTGACAGAAGACAGTCTTGGAGGATAGTTAGTATACACAGCAGGAGATAATTGAAAAGCTCAACTTCTCAGCTCAGCCACAAAAATAACTAAGCTGATTTTGGAATCAGGGAGGGAAGCAGACAAAGAACCAACACTGAAAACACTTCTGGTAATCACCATTCTTTCTGTCCTCTGAGCAGCACAGCATCTCCAGAGATACTTGGAAAAGATTGCTTTCTCTCTTTTTTGACACTGATAATGAAGTTGTTAAGTTAGTCAGAGTTGGCAGGATAGATCACGCTTGCCTGTGGACAACTGGTCCATGTCTTCCATTGTAAAGTTTCCTGCTCTGACTCTGTAAAGCTCAGACCATCATGAAATGAAAAATACTTTATTTATCCCATAAAGGAAAATTCAATGTAGTAAGGGCTCTTTTTTTTCTTTTTTATAAACAACAGACAGCAATAATAATAATAATAATAAAATAACAACAGGTGTTAAGTCTTGTTGTGGAGGCTGATGGCTGCTGGCAGGAATGATCTTCTGTATCTTTCTGTCTTGCAACGGACCTGAAGAAGCCTCTCACTGAACACACTCTGTTATTTGATCACTGTGTCGTGGAGAGGGTGTGAAGAGTCCTCCATCATCTTCATGGAGAGGGTGTGAGGTCCTCCATCATCTTCTTCATGGAAGGGTGTGAAGAGTCCTCCATCATCTTCATCAGCTTGTGCAGCTTTCTTTTTTGAACAATCAGCTCCAGCGGCTCCAGAGTTACACCCAGCACAGATCCAGCTTTCCTGATCAGTTTGTTGATTCTCTTCAGGTCTCTGGTTCTGATGCTGCTGCCCCAGCAGATGGCTGCAAAGCTGATTGCACTTTCAACAACAGACCTATAGAAGATGTGCAACATCTTGGTGCAGACATTAAAAGAGCTCAACTTTCTTAAAAAGTAGAGTCTGCTCTGACCTTTCTTGTAGATGTATTCTGTGTTGCATTTCCACTCCAGTCTGTTGTCAAGCTGAACTCCAAGATACTTGTATTCCTCCACCACCTCCACCTCCTTTCCCAGGATGGAAACACTGCTGTGTTGATTCTTGCTCCTCCTGAAGTCGACAATCATCTCCTTAATTTTGCTGGTATTTAATACGAGATGATTGTTACTGCACCATTTCACAAACTGACAGATCAGTTCTCTGTATTCTGCTTCTTGTCCGTTGCTGATACACCCAACAACTGCAGAGTCATCAGAGTATTTCTGCAGATGACAGGACTCAGAGTTGTACTGGAAGTCAGAGGTGTAGAGCGTGAAGAGAAATGGTGAGAGAACAGTTCCTTGTGGTGCTCCAATGCTGCTGACCTCCATCTCAGACACACAACCTTTCAGTCTCACAAACTGTGGTCTGTTTGTGAGGTAGTCATAAATCCAGGAGGTTGTGGAGGAATCCACCTGGAACTTATGGAGCTTCTCACATAACAACGCAGGCTGAATTGTATTAAAAGCACTTGAGAAATCAAAGAACATGACCCTCAAAGTGCTGCCTGATTGGTCCAGATGAAAGTGGACTCTGTGAAGCAGGTAGATGATGGCGTCTTCAACCCCAAGCCCATTACGATATGCAAACTGTAATGGGTCCTGAAAGGTGCTGACCTGCTTGTTGAGGTGGGCCAGTAAGAGTCTCTCCAGGACTTTCATGATGTGAGATGTCAGGGTAACTGGTCTGTAGTCGTTAGGTTCAGCTGGTTGTGGTTTTTTAGGCACTGGAACAAGGCAGAATGTTTTCCACAGCACGTTGTGTTGCATGTTGCATCATTTGCTTGTAGCTGAAGAGATGAGATTAGTCGTTCCCCTTCATCCCTTTCATTTTTTTTCTGTAACTCAAAACAACCGCAACCAGCCTTAAATGGGTGTTTTAGTGGTGTTTTAATTATAACCTAAAACACCACTAAACCAGCCTTAAATGGGTGGTTTAGTGGTGTTTTAGGTTATAATTAAAGTTGCTTTCACCTTACTGTCCAAGATTACTCGTTTGGTCTCTTCCTTGATCACGGTCTCATTTCCTTTTCCATCATTACTTTCTTGAGACTCTTAGTGACCATGATGTCCACTGCAGCTCTGTGAGCTAGTCTCATCATTGTTAATGTGTAACATTGTGTCATAAACGACGCACAGTCATCACAAGAGACAACCTGGACAGAAGTGGGCTGTTAACCGATTGAAACACTGCTCTACATTTACTCTTCTCACGCTGGATCGCTTACTGTCCTTTTCTCTTTCTACATTCTCTGTCATTATTTTCTTTGGTTTTTTTAGTTGATTCTTTGATGATGTTCTCCATGCAAAACATGCAAAACTGATCTAGCTCTGTGAGTCAGCCTCAGTTTATTGTTGATATCTGAAGCAGTGGAGTAAATTGATATGCAGCTGTTGCGACAACGTAACGTGCTGTGTAAACAGTAATTTTGCCTTTTTAATCCCACATCTACACTGTAAAGAAAGATATACCATATTTACTCAATAAAATTGAGGCAACAGATTGCACGCAATATTATTAATTAAATATAATCATGTTTGTAATTGAGTAAATTTCAATTAAATGAGACCCTTTGTAGTTAACCATTTAATATGAGTAGATTTAATTCAAATACATAAAGGAATTAATTAAAACCTAAACAAAAATAATAAGTAGATATCAAAAACAGAAATGTCTAAATGAGTAAAAAGTACTAATAAAACATAATTAAATTCTACATACAAGTACCATGTAAATGGGTAATAATGATATATCTTAATTCATTTGAATTTACTCACTGGATTTAATTCAATCTAAATAAAGATATATTGTGTTTATCTCATGACCTACATTTTAAATTGAGATTACAGTGGGTACCAGGAAGTACAGACGAACTAAAACTCAATTAACAGAACACACTTTAAATGCTTGCCAAAAGTAACACTTTTAATTATAAAAATGTTATGGCATTTAATTGCAAACTTTTACAAATGCTGACCATGAACACAATTTTTGTGAAAACAAAAATGAGTACAGTTGCCAGAGGACCTGTCGAGAAGAACTAAGAAACGTTACGGCATGGCTACACTGTCCTACCGACCTAAATTTACAAATAAATGAAATGCTTGTGACAATTAAGACATTTACGGTCATTGTTTAAACCAAAATAACTGTCTTGTCTTAAAGAACAATCCTATGCTTGCTTCCTCACCTCAGTGAGCCACTATATTATATCAGTTATGGTCTTAAAGAGAAGCACAAATCCTTGAAAAGTGCATGTGTATACGTAAACATTTTTACCCTGAACTGACCACAACAGAAATTTCACTGACATTTTGGTTCTTTCAAAAATGCAATTCTCAAGCTCTGTTAAAGCTGAACCTTGTGTGGCACGAAAGTGTGCGACCGTAGTCTCGCTTCAAGCCAGAAGTTTGCTCTTGAGGGACTGAACTTTCGTTGACAGCTTTGATGCATCCAGTTCCAAGAAAAGTTTTTGGAATACCTCAAAGGTGTACTTCAACTGCTTGGGATAATCGAGATTCAGTGCATAGGTCAAGCCCAAGAGGAGACAGCCAGCCCTGGCAATATCTCCAAGACCTTTGATGACTTCCATGCCATCAATGACGACTCCAATGTCCTTTGGCCTGTCACTTGGGGAGGCCATGTCCTTTGTTATTACAGTTATTGCCACTGCAAACTGTTCAAGTTCCTCCAAGTTCTCGGTGCCCTGCAACATGAAAATGTAATCAGTGCCATAGCATAAAACTTTTTTTTTTGTTTAATAGCACATCACTTAAAAAACTGCATAATACATCACAAAGATTTTTAATAAAGAGCTCTATGTCACTCATGTAAGGGTGAATGACAAATTAAAGCAAAATTTTAAGTTCATGTTTATTTAGGGCCCTTATTCACTGTTCACCGAACCCTCATGAAAACCACAAGGAGTTGATCCACCAGGAGCCAACAACTTCAGTGCTCTTTAGCATTGATTCAACAGACTGAAGCTGTTCTGGTAGGGCAAAAATTAAAGACTACAAAAACAGTTTTGGGTACACATCACATATCAATGTACTTGACAGCATCTAATCAAGGAATTACAATCCTTGAATAGGGTTAATGCAAACTAAGTTCACTTACACTGTACTCTTTGATGAGATGTTCCCCAATGTCTCCAAGGTATTCTATAAGGCACCGAAGGACAACCTCTCTGGTCGTCTCAACCGTAGGGCGTGCGGAGTTCTGGAGAGGAATGCAACAACTGATAAGCCAATCATAAAAACAACACAAAAAAATCACTCTATTCAACAACAATCATGTTCTATTAATTTGGAAATGTAAACACAATTCTGGTTTTGTACAACCTAGATCCTATTTTTGTGATTTTAGTCATCATGTTTTTTAATTTTAGTATTTTACTTGCCTACTTCACCATAGAGTTAAATACACATTCAGTGAATCCTTGAAGTCTGGCAGTATTATTTTGTGTGCGTGCCTTTCCTGTACATAAGTATGGAGTCAGTGCAGTGTCATTTCTTTTAGTTCTGATATTACAATGCTAAAAAACAAGCTGCCATTGCATGGCACCTTATTTTGAAGAGTTTGCATGGTCCTTTTAGCTTTGTAATGTGGGGTGTTTGTGAAAGGTACTACATAAAAAAACTTCACAATATCGAACACATGGTGATAAATTAATAATGGAGTCTAAAGTCAAATATACACTGACAGCACCTAAAATCCCAATCATGGTATAGAGTGGTTAACTTCATAACCACAAAACTCACAAATAAATAAACAAACATTTATAATCATCATGATAAAATATTATCTAGACATGTACTTTCAAAATTTTAACTAGATTTTGCCACCTTGAGTTGTACAAAAAAATGTTGCCTGGAAATCTTATGGAACAAAGCTACTTTTAATTTTGAAAAGTATTGTACCTCCAGTGGTTCCATTATGATCTTCAGTCTTTGCCCAACTGCTCCGCCTTTAGCATGAAACAGCTTCAGTAGCTTGGGGGTGTGAAGGTCCAACCCAGACATAAATTTGGGTTCCAGACCCACAGTGGTTATTCTCTGAAATTCTGCACTGATCTGAAACAAAAAGACAACAAAAGAGACCATGGTATTACATCACTTCTCAGACAACTTATACTAGAGCTTGGGGAGGCACATCCAACACTTGTTGCTACTTTGACATCAAGAATTTGATCAAGTAAATTAGACAAAATTCTTCCTTAGTAAATCATTGTCACATTTTCATTTCTTATCTTTTAACAGTAATTACAACAGAAAACTCACCTGAGAACAATTAAACAGGGCAGGCCACCGGTCCTTCATGGTTTGAACACTTGGACATTGATTGATGACTTCATGTCGTCTGAGGGCAAATGTTTTGCTCATTTTATCGTTGACCATCTTTTCCTCTTTAAGCATTTAAATGAGAAAATTGACGCAGCCTCATGTTAGCTCACATCCCTTTTTGAACTTCTCACGGCTGGCAGGACATTAATAAACAGTAAACCTTAATAAAATTGAATCTCTAAAACGTAACACTGAGTTAATGCGTTTTCAAGGTAACTTAACATTTATGACAAAACAGCGAAAGAACTGAGAGAAATGATAACGTTACCTGCGTGATAAACAGTCCAAAACAAAGAGGAAGTAAAGCTGACGGGAGTGCAGCAAGTAGCGTTTGGAGCATGCTCACTATACTTAGCCCTGATCTTTTCTCGTTATGGAAAGTTGTCTAATCGCAACACAAACGCCAACATGCATATCGGCATTTAATAAGTACATACCGAGGACATAATCAATAACCACAAACGGGCATGGGCAACACAATAGCGGAAATACTTACTGACACCTTTCAAAGTAAAAGCTTGTGCTTTTATCAGCAATACGAACGCTTCTATTTTGGAAGCGAATCACTGTCACAGTACTAGCCTCTATTAACATAGTTTAGCTAACGGAAGCCAGCTTTCTGCTGCTGAGTGTCTCTCTCCCTCTGTGACTGCTCATGTTGTATTATAATTCAGCATACGGTAGCTATGTATTGACCTCACCAGCCCAGTACAAGCAAAATAAGTTTCCTTACCGCAGTAAACCAGATAACATAGATGAGTAAGGTGGACGAGGGTAACACCCCATCTGCATGTTTTCTGCCGAATTCAAAAAGCGCGGTTAACAGGAAGTGCTTTCAATTAAAAATTAACCAATTCCATTAAGTTAGATTCATTCAATTATCTGTCTTTTTAGAATTACATAAATACAAACCTTATATTTTATTAACCCAGAATATGTTGGTTTTATTCAAGACATTTTTATTTGAATTTTACTTAAATAATTAACACAAAACCAAGGACACATTAATATTGAATATATTTTACCAAGTTCATCAATTAAAATCTACATGACCACAGAATCATTTATTACAGTGTACCCCTGTTCCCATGCTTCCTCCGTTATAAGCAGGCTATCATTTTAAACTTCTTTGAAACCTGTGAGTGTAGATGTGTTTGGGGTGCCGACTGGCGTGGTGATCGGCGACCTGGTCCTCTGGCCATCTCATCTCAGTGCTGCTACCTGCATCTGTTTATGTTTATGTGGTCATTATATTCAGTCATTTGTGTGCTCTCCTCTCTCTGTCCTACATCCTCTCTCTGTTCAGTCTCTCCTTTCTTTTTCTTTTTTTACCCGGCTGGCTTTCAGCAGGAAGGTCCCCCCATATGAACCAGGTCCTGCTCAAGGTTTCTTCCTCTTAAAGTGGAGTTTTTCCTTGCCACTGTTTGGCTTAAAGGTTTTTTTTCTCCCTCTCTGGGAGTTTTTTACTTGCCATTATTCTTGTTTAGGATTCAATATTATATTTTGAGTTAATGATATTTGCTCGGGGGTCATGCTCTGGGTCTCTGTAAAGCGCCTAGAGACAACTGACATTGTAACAGACACTATACAAATATAATTGAATTGAATTGAATTGAATTGAAACAGCTATATACAAGCTAGAAACTTGAATGATGAAAATTGATCCAGTTATTATTAAGAGTTAGGTTATGTGATTAAAGAGGCCTGCTTCATTTTGGCCATGCATGCTGATGAAGTTGCATGGGATGTTTACAATATTTGATGTCTAATATTTTACTGAAACATATTTGTCTTTTGGACAAAACAAATATAATTTAGTCTTATGGGGATATAACAGTGAACGATGGAAGATTTTCCACTTTTGATTGTCTCTACTCAGCTTCTCCTTTTCCCAACTTCTTGTATTTTACAACAAGTATCTCTGCTCCACTTTAAAAATCATAGAAGACACAGAGAAAGCCACTTGAGCACAGTTATCCAGCGGCATTATAATTTATCACTATAAAGCCTGAAACTTGCTGGTAGAAATATCTTGAATTTATGCTCATTCCACCCACACTGATACGTAGGTCTGAAACACTTTTCCTGAATTTGAATCACCAGATTAATATTCTCTGTCCATGCATTGATACAAGCTGTGTTTAGTTTCAGAAACACCCTGATCTTTTCCCAGCCTCTAGATTAAAACATGCAAACACACACACACATCCTCAGAAATCAATGGACCAGAGCCCTCCAAGACACCTTCCTCTTTAACTTTGGATAGATTATTTTGCAGTGGGAAGAAATATTCTGCTACAGATCTGATGCAAATCTATTATCTTTGAGATAAGTGCAGTGACGTTCAGTCAATAGCAATCAGGAAAAGGTTTTTCTTACCACAAAGTGGATCTCTGCAAAGGTGCCATTGATCAGCAGGGCTGGTTCTGCATCTGAGCCTGAACATAATGAGCCTGACAGTGGGAGGTCTGCAGCAGTTAAAGGTGGAGTAGGTGTTGTTTGAAAAACGGTTCCAGCAATCCAACTCAAGTGAGATTTTGAAAATATACACTCCCTCCCTCCTCCCAAAGGCTCCGCCTCCTCCTCTTCAGCTCACCCCTCGAAAACCACGCCTTCACATGATTCACGACTGCATGAACCATAGGGAGGGAGGGAGGGAGGGAGGGGTGATATTTGATGGACGTATTAGGCAGCCAATCAAAATAGTGATGATCACTTTTTTGATTGGTCAGAGTTTTTCTCTGATTATACCCTCTAGACTGGACCAAAATGTTTAGTTTTTTTTGCAAACATTTTATTTCAGTGGGTGCAATGGAAATGTGAAAAGGTTTTCAGGCAATATTGTAAAAAGTGTTGCAAAAAAACAACACCCACCCCACCTTTAAGGAGCAGCAAAAACTTACCAACCTTTTTGGCTTGTTTAGTCTATAACTGCCAGTGGTGGGAGAAGCTTATCTGAAGAATTGCCAGACTTTATCAAATGCCTTGTCAGCGAGAATGCTTTCAGTGTAAAGAGCAGAGTAGGATCCTTCCTCACTGGAAACTGCTGGAAAACTGATGTTAATTAATTCCTCCCCAATTGGTGCCCCTTTTTCCCTTGAAGGCACAATTCCCCACGTTATAAGACCATATTCAGCATTTCTGATAGGAGTTTAAACTTTTTATTTATCTTTTGAAGCTTTCCATCTCATGCTTATTAAACTTGATATGAGGTAAGTATTGCAACAAATATGCCCTTGAAAAATCATTGAGTCTAGTGATTATTTAAATGTTCACAATCATCTGCTTTGAATTGATGCTGTCTTTGCACATTGACTATGCATGTCATTTTCTTCCATAATTGATTTGCTTGTAAACATCTTATTAGTGCAAAGATTGCTTTAAAGCTCAATACACTCATCTCATTAGGATGGAAATTCACTGTGGCTTATTATGAAGATTGAATACTGATGATGGATCGTGCAGGAGTGTGGTGTATGAAGTTAACCTAAATAATCATTCTTTTATTTTGATTGAAGAAACTGTGTTTTTATTGCCTGCACGGAGTTTCTTGTAAAAAAAAAAAAAAAAATGTCAGCCTCCATCTGCTGTTCAGTCCATCTGTGTGCTCTTTGTTTCTGAGCCACACACACTCTCGAGCATGCCAGTGGGCAGCACTGGTGTGAGAATGCCATCTGCCCTCACACCGTCAGATCAACTGGCTGCTGTCCACATCATGCCATGGTTATTTATCACCGACGGGCACATGGTGATGATGGTAATTGATTTTATTTAGGTCTCCCCTACCCTGTAACACTTTACCACCCCCTGCCTGTGCCTCCCAAACTCCTCTGCCTCATCACGCAGCATCCTGCTGCCTAAAGAGCACTGTTGGCACCTGCAGGATCATTTTCTTTTTCTTTCGTGAAGTGTCAAAGAAATGGGTAGGTGTTTCTGTAAATCATGGGTTGTGGCGAGAGTACACTTATAGCATAGCAGTGTTGATTATATTGCAGGTGACGAGGGGGGTGGGGGTGAGACATCTGTGCATACTGTGAGATTGTGCATTCAGGCTGGTATATCTCAAGCAGAGGAGGGTGGGGGGTAAGGCATGATGGCGCTGAGTGCTGCTGCAGTGGGACAGCCATTGCTGGTTCAAGTCAGAGAAACCAGGATGGTCAATAACACTCAACGACCGCCAAGGGGGCTCCATGTTATAGGCCTTCATGGAGCCTAAGGAGACTCATTAGCAGCCAGGTACACTGAGTGATGGTCCCATTCTCTTGCCAATTACCACTACAAAGCTGACTCCAATTTTAATGGGACTTTGTAAAAGCGTGATAAAACATTTGCTGCTTGCATGAGTTATCCTAACAAAACTGCATGATTATGTGGTTTAAAAAAAGTAAACAAAACAACATGCTGAGTCTTGCTGATCACAGTCTGACAAGCAAGCAGCCCTCTTGTCCACTGCTGAAAAATCAACAGCTTGGCCTTCTTTAATTTGATAAATTAAAGAAAAAGCTGCAAGAAATGTGTTGCTTTTTGTGCCTTCATGCACTTGCAAGCAAGACTGTGACACAAATAGACAGGCTGTTTTGGAAACCACCTCCAGCGTACTGTGCATACAGTTGTAAATAAATACTAGTATGACAGTTACTGTGGCTTTAATGGCCTTTATGGACTATAGTTTTTTTTTTTTTTTAAAGACACTGGTAAGCAGGTAGTGTAGCCTCTGTATTTGGGGTGCCTGCACAACCAGGGTAAGCTAGCTGGCAACCCATAATATACCATCATAATGGCAACTGTGCTTTATATTTCAAGCCATTGTGACCATCTCCTACTGTAGTAGCTTGTTGCACTAAGGGGTTATAGCATGCATTGAAAGCAGCACACCATCTATGTATTTTTCCACAGTCAGCAGTTGTTGCTTTAGATGGAATAGGGAACAGACTATTATCAATGTCAAGATGGAAGGGAAAAGAAAAAAATAAAGACACAGAGTATAAACCAGTATGAAAGATTATCAGCTCTTTGCTTCCCTCCAATTGAGTTGGTCAAGGTGCTAGCTCTTAAACGTGGCAGGAAAAAGTAAGTGAACCTCTAAGAATGAACTGGTTGTCTGCAGTTATTTACCATAAAATATAATCTTATCAACATAATCCAACACAATGTGTTTAACCCTGAAAACACAGGAACCTAATTATTTTATGTGTCTTTACTGATCACACATATTAAACATGTCAGGTTTTGAGACAAAAATGGAGGACCCAGGCACAGGAGTTCAAAAAACAGGGTATTTATTAACAAAAACAAACAAAATCCAAACTTAATTTAAATCCATAAAGGTAATCCAGACAGGTAAAACACAAAGTCCAAACAAACCAAAAATCCACAAAAGAAATCAAAACAAGAATGTAAGGGTGAAAGCAGGAAAGAGAAGGAAGAAGAAAAAAAAAAAACCCTCACGGGACACAAGAACAGACGCACGGGGCAGGAGGAGACGGACCAAAACAGAACAGAAGAGACAGGACTTAAAGGTGGAGTAGGTGTTGTTTTTTTACAACACTTTTTACAATATTGCCTGAAAACCTTTTCACATTCCCATTGCACCCACTGAAATAAAATGTTTGCAAAAAAACTAAACGTTTTGGTCCAGTCTAGAGGGTATATTCAGAGAAAAACTCTGCATAATACCTCCATCAAATATCAATGCATTCCCACCCACCCCTCCCTCCCTCCCTGCGGTTCATGTAGTCGTGAATCGTGTGAAGCTGTGGTTTCGAGGGGTGAGCTGAAGAGGAGGAGGCGGAGCCTTTGGGAGGAGGGAGGGAGTGTATATTTTCAAAATCTCACTTGAGTTGGATTGCTGGAACCGTTTTTTCAAACAACAACTACCACACCCTTAAATACACAGAGGGACAAACGAGAGGCAGGTGCAGACAATCACGCTGACAAGGAGAAAAAAAGAAAAGCTGAATGCAACGAAGACAAGACAGACTTTCAAAGTAAAAGAGAAAAACACTTGAGACAGGGGTTGACGCCAAACTTTACCCAAAACAAAAGGGAAAAATCCAAAATGGCTGCCATGGCTGCCCCAGACCATGACAAAACATGTGCTATAGGAAAAAGTAAATAAACACTTGGGGTTAATAGCTGGATGAAAATCCTTTGGCAGCAATGGCTTTAAGCAAGCAGTTGAAATTTGAATTAAATTATGTCTTCAAACCTTAAGCTGTTACTCGTGAATTCTTCTTTACCTTTTGCAGGATTCTGCTTTGTGCCTTTGAAGTCATTCTGGTTCTGCAGTTCTCAATAATCTCCATTTATAGACAGTTTGTTTAACTGTGGAGTGATGGATGCTCAAAGACTTTGAGATGGCTTTGTATCTCTTTCCAGCCTTATGGAGATCAGCTATTCGGCGTATGCCTTCACAGGTCTCCTTTTTGCACGGCATGGCTCACATCAGCTAATGCTTCTCATGAGAGACACTGCAAAATGTTTCATTTAAGAACACGTCAAATGTTTGAGTGTCATTTATCAATCAAATAAGACCTCCAAACTCCCCAAACACAGTGATTTTTATGCTGTACAAGGGGGGGAAGTCTCTTTGTCTGTATAAAACTGTCCTGCATGTTTGTATTCTTTGAACGGTAATGCCTGAAGATGAAGAAGAAGATAATAAGCTAAAGACTGAGAGGTTTTCAAAGAGTGGTTACAGCTTAGTGTCATTTGAGCAGCATGTTAAATCAGGATCTGTGGTCACTAAATTAAAACAAGTGTAGACAGTAAACTATTAGAGTACAGAAAGTGTGTGGTTTGCTTCAGTTGTGTTGCTCATGACAGTTGGAGAGAAAAATGAAGTTAGTTAGAAACTGAAACAAATTTTATAACTGCTTTTTTCTGATTTCCCCACACATGTAGCCTACTTGTAATCTTTAAGGTTTACTTTGAATTTTAGACGTGTTAATAAGAGCATAATGACTGATCAAATTCCATAAGCAGCATCACTATTAATACTGGTGTCAAGAAAATCTCCATGTGATGCACATCAACGCCACTGCTGTTGTGCAGAATCAAGCCAGCATCATTATGTCATCCCTTAGTTTGTTTCTTTTTTTTTTTTTTAGTTTTCTGTCTTTCATCCTGAAAACATTCTCTCCTTGTGCATCGTGTACCGATTTTATTTCCACCTATCCTATTATTCTTTTCCTATGCTATTAAATTGTTTCATTTGTTTAACCTTTATTTAATTAGACTGTGTGTGCAGCCTTCTGGGGCCTCCTTTCCCTTTTTAAATCAATATCTTTTCTTTGTAATCACCCTTGTTGTTCTTGCTTTGGATTTTCATTTGTTTGGATTTTTGTCTTATCTTTGCTCTAGCAGCACTTTTGCCCCAAGTGGGTTTAATTAGCATTATTTTGTTGTTAAATCTGTTACACCTCATCTGAGTCAGGTTTTGGGTCCCTTATCCTACCTGTAACAACTGAAACATGTAATACCAAGAAGAAATGAAAGATGGGATCATGATGCACCACCCTCACCCAAAAAGTTATCTCTTAAGTGTGGCTTATGCATCAACCTACAGATTTTACTAGTTGGATTTAGTTTCCATGTCCCAAGGTGGGACTGAGAGGTACAGTCACATGTAATTAATTCATTAATGTAATCATCAAAGCTGTTCGGTGACATGTCCTATAAATAAAAGCATTTTCATCCTGAAAGAAACCAGTATCAGTCATAGGATAATGATGAATAGCTGGGGGTTGCTGGATAACTCAACTGAGATGGCTGTAAATATGGATGCCAAACGTCCTCATTGCAGTAGGTTTGAATCCTCAGTCCAAGTGGCCTTCGCTCCTTGTAATCCCCCTCTCTTTTTTCATTTTCCTGCCCCCCCTACTGTTGTATAATGCAGTGAACCTTACCTCTAAGGAGACAAGGAGGGCTCAAAAAATGCTCCTGACACCATAACAGACACTGGAACTTTTCACTGTTCAGGCTTTGCTGTTCTATCTGTGGTTATATTGTTAAAATTACACCCATTCTGCCATATTACGCCATAGTTCCTCTCTCTCAGTAATTTTATTTTAGCCTCTGAAAATTTCCAATCTGCCGCAATATAGATTGGAATAAACTGTTATTAACTTCTTTCTGAAATATGCTTGAAGAGAATACTTATACCAGTTTAATAGGAAGGTATTTCATATTTTTGTTTTGCCTGGTAGCCTCAACATTCCACAATATCAAACGACTTTAGAGAGATCAAAAGATCACAAGACAAATCAACATTTTGAACCATAATGAGATGCCGAGAGAATTCACTGTATGTTATTATACTAAAATTAGTCAATTTAAATCATGACCTTGAAATAATATTTCATACTTTGGTCAGTACTTACAGGTTTCCTGCTGTTTATTTGTTTCTGTTTTTTTTTTCTTTTTTTGTACCCATATAGTTAAAAGAAGCCTTTGGTTAGAATATATTTACAATCAAACTATTGAATAAAACCACTGGAGATCAATGACTGCTCAGCAGGTGAAAGGGTCTCTAAACTGTTAATATTTTAGAAAAGAATGCACATTGTGATCATTTAAATATTACAGAAAAAGAACATGACTTGCACTATAATTATTCAAACAATAACCACATAATGCATAATCAGATGCAGGGACCTGCTAAATGATTGTTTGCACATGTTTTGTATTCATGTACATGTTTTACAAAGGGTTTCTGCCTCTGAGTGGAGCCATCTTGGGCTGTCATTTCCTTTCATAGTCCAAGCTACTGGAGAACAAGCCAAGCATTAGGATGGGCGGCAGGTGGAAGGCAGGTTCAGGGAAAGATCAATGCAATTTGCAAAATGCCTTCCACACAATTTCAGGGTTGGATTGCTTCCAGCAGGGAGGCTGGTGGGTACATAGCGAAGGATAAAAGTCATGACTCAACTTAACTTTGGCAAAATCTATGCCTTTTTAACCTCACTGTCAGTGATGACACGGGCTGGGTCCTTCCTGCCACACAGCCATAAAGCAGTAAGTACAGCTCTACTTGTTGTACAGGCCAACTATCAGGACTCTCTGCTACAGCACCACTGTTACCATCTCTTTACATTCAAGTCATTTTTGTTTTCTTTTTCTGATTTGACCAAAGACTAAATCTTTTTCAAATCTAAATTTGGCCTCTGTTTTGGCTGTAAGGCAAGGCAAGTTTATTTGTATAGCACATTTCATTTACAAGACCATTCAAGGTGCTTTACATAAAACATTGAGAAGCATTACACCTGGGTGCAGAAGAGGCATTAAAAAGTTCATTAAAAACAGATGAAAAAAAAAAAAATAAAATAAATGAAATAAAAACATTAGAAGAAAAAACCCTCAAGGAAGATAGGATAAAATGCAAGAAAGTGTTTAGTTCTGACTCTGGGAACAGAAGAGTAGACTTGACCCTGATGACCTGAGGGATCTGGTGGGTTTAGAACGAATCAGAAGATCCTGAATGTATTTTGCCCCTAAACCATTCCCTGCTTTGTAAACTAACAGCAGGATTCTTTGACAACAGGAAGCCAGTGTAAGATCTGACAGGCAACAGGCAACATGATACTTACATTGCTCGGTTTTTGAAAAAAACGCTGTAATTGTTTTTTGTTTTTACATTGTTGACCTCACCATGGATTGGCTGCAGGCCAGGAGGACAATGTTAACAATTATTGCTTACTAAAATACCATTATAAAACTAACATTAAAATATATACACCTACAGCCAACAATGCTGTTATTTTACATTTAACCTACTTCAGGTAAGTCCAAATGACTAGCTACTCAACATTACAAAACAAGTATTTTTCACACCTGGGAAAACAAGCAAAGGATATCAGTTGGTTTTTGAAATAAACACTGATTTTTCTCCTCCCTCTTCTCAGGCTTAATGTGGCAGAAAGATCACCAGCTCAGTCATTAGACAGTCGTTTATGATCACCATGGTTACCGCAACAGGCAAAGACACCAGCCCCCCATTAGGACCGTTACCGTTACCGTTAGCATTGGAAATCGGAACTTGGAGCGCCGAACAACATAACCTCAGAACTGAGCGCTTCCCAGTTTAAAAACTGGGACGTCATGGAACATGGAATATGAAAAACAAAAACAAAAAAGGAACAGTTAATGAAATGAAACGAAAACCCCTGATAGATGCTAGATTTCAACGGTTTCCGACTTTCAACTTCAAATTTACAGCCGAACGCACCATTAGTCGTAGCAGAAACACCAATGCTATCAAATGGATCACTTCCTGGATCCAGGAATTTTTCAAAAGGATTCTTTATCATTGTGGGATAGACGAGCTGCTTGACACCCCATGAGTGCTTTTCTAGTTCTATCTATGTTTGGTGCCTTACATACGGACGGTGGGGGGACAGATAGGGATCAATATAAATCTGGGAGGGGGGGCATGTCCCGCCCTGTCCCCAGTGCCATCTGCGCCCTTGGTCTGAAGTGTTTTTTTTTTTCATGTGAATGTTGTGAATCAGTGTGTATGCATGACCGCTGACCCTACTGACTGTTATCAGCCGACTGCTGACCCGACTGTTTTTGTACAGTACAACAGACAGACATGAACATCAAACAGCGTTCATCCTCAGTGCTCACGTGTTGCACCTGGAGGATGGTATGGATTTCTGTTAGTTGTTTGAAACTGATTTGGGACAAAATTCTTGCTCTGTAAAATTTACCTACAAAAACTGATGGTTAAAGATTGTCTTGATCAAAATTCATGGAACTGATGACGATCACAGTGAAATAATATTCTTTGACACTTGACTGAGGGTATTACATCTGTGCGTGCAACAGATGTAATTATTCCTTGCCTGAGTTCTCTGTCTGCATGGCAGTTTTTCAGATTGAGAAAAATCGTGATCATTCATTCACGTCAATCGATTGAATGTCATGATGCGCAAGATTTGCAGGCTGTGAACAAAGCTGTATGCTCCTTACCTCAACACAACTGTGTTACACAGTCCTGTTTCTGCAAACTGGTTTTCTGTTGTTGTTCTGTGGTGTTCCCGTCCATTCTGATCGCCAGTTCTCATTTGCTTTCATATCTTTAAGACTAAGCCTTGGACATGAATGGCCGGGGTTTGCCTTTGCTGGGGTGGGTTGGGAGGGCATCCTCAACCTGCCCTAGCAGAGGGGCTTTAGCTGTGGGGTGGGGGAGTCTTGGGGGCTGGAGGGAACAGGTGAGTGGTGTCTGGGCTGGCCCATGGGTCTTGCTGTCAGGGGTCTGGGTGCTTGTGTTGATGTGGTGTCTTATAAGGGCCAGCCGGGTTAGAGACCCTCTTGGTTCTGCTCTTGCGCTAACTGTGTGTGTGGGTGGTGATGCAATATGCATATATATATATATATATATATATATATATATATATATATATATATATATATATATATATATATATATATATATATATATATATATATACACACACATATATATATATATATATTAGGGATGCAACGGTACTCTGTAAAATACGGTACGGTTTGGTACAACCTGCACAGTACACGGGACAACACGAGCTTTTATGTCCCGCGGTATTTATGTTCCAATAACTTTGCATTGGTCTTGCACGTGGCTGTTTTAGGCAACAGGCCCGCCACTGCATGTCAATGTAACGTATGCAAGTAATACGGTGATGCGTAATCGAGAGGTAGAGCTGTTTGTGCACGTCCACATGTGACCAGGTGGACGGACATTTATGCCATTTGGACGCGTTCTTTTACGCGCCGACATGCCAGTTGCGCTTTCTGCAAACTCGGTATCTTGCAATCGCGGGTTTAGGGTAGCAGGTGGTCTGAAACTGTACCGAATCCGTACCGAAACCGTGACACACATCTATAATGCTTCTCTGAGACCCAGCCTCGACCCCCAGGTGTTGACATCCTGGTACTGCACCCCTGAATTACACAGGTGATATTTTGTTGGCTCGTTCTGTACGTGAGCAGTGTGGGGGTGATGCCGACTTCTTAAATACCTGTTGGAGGAGGGTCATGAGGTTAGTCTGTCTAAAATGTGTTTGCGTGGCAGCAGGCGAATTTCCTCTTCCACATCATTTGGGCATGTGCTCCTGTTGCAGTGTTCACATTGTGTTATGCTACACTTGAGGCTCCACTGAGGTTCCTCATTTGTTGTATGGGGTTGCAAGCACATGACAGGTTCCTGAAGCAGTGCAAACTTTTGTAGAAACAAGCTGAAACAAGCTCTTCAAACTGCTCCTGCTTGAGGTTTGCCTGATCCTATGTGTCCTTTCACACAAATGGTGGATGGCTATATGGTTTATGTTTTCTTTGTTGCTGCTCAGAGGGCTGTGTATGTATCTCATGATTTGGTTGGGTCTGTGGATTTGAATCTTTTGATAGTGGATACATTTCTATGATTCTTCTCAGGGAATTTTTTCTGTTGTTAGTGTGAAGTGCCACGTAGTTCTTCTTGAACTACCACATGTCGCTATGTGCTTCTTTCTGGTCTTTTGTAACTTTGCTAGGATTTTGGTCCAATTTTAAATTGCCATGACATTTTTAAGTCTGATGATAAGCTTTTTCCTCATATTGATGTGATTGATGCTCTTTTGAAAACCGTCCTCCTGCTGAGCTCCATTGCTGTGTGTAAATGTCTCTCTCATGTTAACAGCGGTGTTTTGTTGTCTACAGGTGATGCACAGGTGGATGTTGCTGTGAGAGTCTCTGTCCACTCTCCGGTTTACCGTTTTCACAGCGACATCTAATGATGATGAATCTGGGATGAATAAAGTATTTTCATTTCATGAGGATGTCCTTGGTTTATTAACTGCAGTGCAATCTTTTGCATTACAGGATGACCTGTGGCAGCAGGCCTGTGGATCACTTTGACAGTGGTGTCTGGTGGTCAGCTCATTTGAATCTGTCTGCCTGAACATTCCTTTACCTCATTTTGCAAAGTTGATTCATGGTTTTGGATCATGAGTCTAAGGGGGTGATGTTGTCACTGAATATTGGTTTACAAAGTTTTTGCAGGGGGATAAATGCTGATGCCTCTGGCAGCACATCCACCCCAGGGTTAAACCTTTTGTACTGTAAATAACCACTACTTATTATTGAATGCTATGTCCACATGTCACTTTACTTCTATTGCCGTGGCGGTCTTAAATTCAAACTGTAAACTGAAAATTTGTATTTTAATGTATGTTAATAACCAATATTTATTACTGAATGCTGCTATTTTCACATGTCACTTTACCTATACCACCAGAGTATCACTTTTACAAATCATTGACTCCCCACTGATGCATGTATAATATTCACAATCTTACTTATCTCAAGGTTTCTACCTACTGTTTTTTTTTTTTTTAATATATTGTGTTTTATCTTGTATTGTGTACATACTTATATATATATATACATTTTTTTTTGTACATACTTCACCCTGTGTGCACTCTATGGGGCAGCTTTGAATCTCATGACACTCTGTGTAATGACAATAAAGGCGTTCTATTCTATTCTATTTTATTGAACTAACTCAGAGTGAGCGAAAGAAGTATTTTAATTAAATAATTAATTCATTTATTTTTGGTGTTGGTTGACATGTTTTCTAAACAGGTAGAAGTTTTTAATTCCTCTCAGGCTGACAGCTCCTCGGTGCTGTGAATCTCCTTCACAGGTCTGTCCTGGATGGAGACCCTGCCTGTTGTCCTCATCTATATCTGCTCCAATGTCAGAGTCTTTTCCCACTACTAAATGGAATGATTTACCCACATATTCCTCTGACTGAACTTCTGACTCTGTATGGTAATTAGCTTAGATGATTCTGGGTTTTTTCTCCACAGGGGTTTTACCCTGTAGTTAGTGTAGTTAGTACCATGAAGTCTTTTACTGGCCCCTCGCCTTCCGGAGCTTGATGTTTGGCTTCTGATGGCCATGGGACAGACTATGCTATTTGGCTATTTAGCAATTTGAATCTCTGTTGCTTTTGTCCTCCATAGATTGTGGTAATAATGTGATCATGGTAATGTCTCTGATGTCATGTGTTAGATTAAAGTTACAACAAAAAAGGGGGGGATTGTGGTGGAATGTCTTTCATCCTGTTATTATCCAGCTAAATTGAAGTTATGTGTAAGTGTTTTACGCACTTGCAAAATGTGTCTCCAGTTTCCTCACATTTTTTTTAGACCAGTGGTTCTTAGCCTTGTTCGCGGTACTGAACCCCACCAGTTTTAAATGCACATTCACTGAACCCTTCTTTGTTGAAAAATAAAATATGGTTTTTTTTTTTCCAAATTCAAGACAATAGGTATATGTTTTACTGGTGCACAAAATGAACCGTGCATTAACATCACTGTGTTCAAAGAACAAAACCAATACAATGCATGAACTGCATGAGTTACATAACTTAATGTACGCTAACATGTGCGCTAAAATGAGAATGAACTTAGAATTTTTAAGCAATCTGCATGACAATGTTGGTGCTCTTGCAAAAACCGGGCTAATTCCACACACATGGCAAAAACATAATTCAGCACCTGTCCCCAGGATAACCACAGAATATTAGAATGATACAGAAATACCTCGAATTCAGAGCCCATTTCTTTACACAACTCACTAAAGATGCGGTGCCCTAGAGCACAATTTTGCACATAGTTCAAACATTCCACAACCATTTTTAATACTTCTGTCATTTCTGGAGGCAAGGTACAATACAATGTATACGATACAATGCATAACAATGATGTGAGGTGGTCAGTCCAGGTTAAGAACCACTGGTCTAGTGTATTCTGGTGCATTCTGTTAAAACAATTGTACACTGATTTTTCTTGGTCATTTCTTCATTTTCTGCTGAGATGTAAGGTAATGACCCTCTTTGTAAGCAAATGGGTATAAAATTCATTAAACTCCAGTCATTGCCAAGTCTCAGATATTTTGGTCACCTAACTGGTTAAAAAAAAAAACAAAAAAACAGTATGTTATTTTTTCACCAGGACAAAAAAACATGCCATGCATATTTCTGTTGTAAATTGAATTTTCTCATAGGGGTCAGTGGAGACTGACTCACTTTTGAAGCCAGCTCCTAGTTGTCATTTGTTTTCGTCACCTTAATCTTGATACACTGTATTAAGTGATGTGTTCTGAATATAATGAGTAAATGTATCAATTATCTTCTTCTTTTTTTATTTGCATTTTCAATTTTAGGATCAGATACAGAAGGACTGATGTGCCGGGTACAATCAATGCCTCCCTCCAAACTGGCCTACTTTAGCTCATTCGCACACTGAACCCTGATCACCATACGGAATCTAAAAACATTCAGATGTGTCCCACTTGTGACTGCTTTCACCAGATCCAATTTATTTTTCATTTTCCCTTCATCATTCTCTCAATGTCACGCTTCTTACATGCATGGTTTGGGAGTACTTCACGTCAAGCAATCATACTTTAGTATTATTTGTGTATTTCTTTCTTTCATTTATATATATATATAAATAAAGTTCTGAATTTCTTTTCTGATTTAGTTTCAGTGCTGTGATGCGCTGTAATTACAAGTATGCTCACATGTGGCAGGAGGGACTGCTGGCTCTTGTGGCTGAGCCTGTGAGACGTAGTTGTTCATTTTCTGCTCATGCAAGACTGAATACCACCTTCTTTTGTAATACTCTCCTGCAAGCTTTACAGTAGACCTTTAAAGAAGAGTGACTGCTGCCTTGCTGTGCATCTGAAGTAATGAAGCCGACTGCAGTAGAACCACCTGAATAGCTGTAGCAACCGAAATACCCACTTTGATATTTAGGGCCCGATCTTGCGCCAAACCTCCAAAACCTGCTATTAAGGGATAAAAGGTATTGGGAGGGGCGTTCCCCCACGAAGAACGCAATCTTCCACCTCCCAAAACCCACGATCTCACCTGCGAAATCCACGATGTCATGCACACATTATGCATGGGAGTGGTTAGGGCGTTCCACCTGTTTAACCAATCAGTGCGTCAGTAGCCATTGCCTTTAAGAGCAGGTTGCAGTACCTGCAAACTGCCATGGAACGTCTTTTCACCCAGATCAGAGCAGCTCTCATGGACAGCTGGTCTGGGACTGTGCTGTAGAGCTTCCTCCTCTTTTTTCCTCCTCCTCCTCTGCACTGATATATACATAACTAGCTTTAACTAATGTGGAGCAAATGATTTAATCATTTCTTTTGTACTCCAAGAAGTTCCAACAAACTGCTCAGAAAATAGAGCCGGTGAGCTTCCAGGAAAGCATTTATTAACTAGAAAAGCAATCGGAGAGCGCAGACCTCCGCCAAGCACAGCAGTTGTGGTTGCTTTAGGGGTCAAGAAACAACTAAACAGCGCAATGTTATCGAAAATTTGAAAGTGATCCAGAATCCAGGATTTCTTCCGGATCACACCCAAAATAAAATCAGTTCTTCCTTTTCACATTTCTGACAACTCCTGAAAATGTTATCAAAATCCATCCATAACTTTTTGAGTTATCTTGAACATATCCCCTGCGCAAAGACGCACAGCTGCGCCAAGACGCATAGTTGCTGGGAGCGGTGCTTTTTTCACAACAGAGTTCTGTGATCTCCTCGTTTCTTCCACAGCAAACATCTGAATGAGATCATGTCACAGCTGTACAGACATCATCTGCCCTTAAGAGAATAATGTATGAAAGTAATACAGTGATGCATAATCGAGAGGTAGAGCCGGTTGTGCAGTCCACATGTGACTGGGTGGACGCGCAATGACAGGATTTGGACGCGCTCTTTTACGCGCCGACATGCCAGTTGCGCTTTCCACAAACTCGGTATCTTGCGGTACTGGTGTCTCGCAGATTTTGGGTATTGGGTAATGGGTGGTCACACCACCCATTACCCAATACCCAAAATCTGCGAAGTACAGGTACCGCAAGATACCGAATTCGTGGAAAGCGCTAGTGACACGCCCATTGCCGCGCCCACAATGTGCTTAAGGGAGACGGCAAAATGGGTTTTGGGTATTGGGAGGTGGAAGATTGCATTTCGGCTCCTAAATCTGTGATTTGCAGGTAATGGGTTTTGGGTATTGGGTAATGGGAGGTGCAAGATCGGGCCCTTAATATCAGGACCTAAAAATGTGATTGCTCCATTCAGAGATTTGTGGTAGAGTGGTAGAACATAAAAAGAAATTTTCCAGGAGTGTAGTAAATTTGGATTTGTTCCAGCATAGCCATATGTAGGACATCAGGATGTACTTCAATTGATATCACATCCAAAATAAATATATAAAAGTGGGAATTTTACTGAGCAATTATTGTGAAGTGAACTAAGAGTTCAGAGCTTTTTGATATATGCTCCAGCCCTTATCTTTGGTCATGAACTCTAAGCAATAAATAAAAGGAGACTGCAGATACAGGCGCTGGAGGAGAAGCTCATAGAGCTGCTGCTCCTTGATGTTGAAATGAGCTAGTTGAGGTGACTTGGGCATCAAGGATACCTCCTGGCACCTTTCTTGTAGGTTTTCTAGTCAAGTCGAGCTAGGCCAAAAACCCCAAGGCACACCCTAGAACTCACTCAAGGGACTGCAGATCTGATCTGACCGAGGATGTCTGCAATACCTCGCTTAACTTCCCGCCACATCCTTCTGACCACATCTTAGCTCAAGAAAATGGATGGACGATTATTTAAGCACGAGAGTTTCAACAGTCACACAATGAAATAGGACTTGGCCTAATGAAGACTTTAATTTAAGAGACAATTCTTCAAAGGAGATCTAAAAATCTGAAAATATAGTTTATGTTTCTTTATTCTTATGTTAATCTAATGCCGTTTCTTTTGTAAAGTCATGAACTGTTACTCAAGATAAAGTCCCACTTCCCCTCCTTTGAGCTACAGACTTGCACAAAACGTCTATTTGTTTTTGGCAACTTTGTAACGTGGTTCCATGCTCTTATAAGGACAAATAAAATTTGCTTGTTCAAAAGTGACAGGAATTCAACTTTTGATGGGACTTATGAATACATTTAACTCAAATTACATTTATAATACATTAAAAATAGAGCTGCCAATATATTGAAAATGTATCATCATTACACTAAATCGTTTACCAAGTGCCATATATTCGCACTGTAAATGTCAGTAATATATTTGGCCAATCAGAAGAAATCTCACTGCCCAAGATGCCAATTTAAATGCTTCTGTCCATCTGTCCATCCCATTTCACTTCTTCTGCATGGGCTATTTACTCCCAGGGTAGAATTCTAGCAGTAAGACACTAATGGTATACACTGAGACTTGGATTTAGAGTGCATATCGCAAGTCACATCATTGTAACTTTCAACTATGATATCACATGCTTTCAGAATATCACACAGCCCAACATTAAAAGCACCCAACAACAAATAGATGAAAATAAACTATACACAATAAAAAGGTCTGATGAATGTCCAATATTTTGAATAAACTGTGGCTAAATTGAGTTGAAGAGTCACCAAATCAGTAGTCAAGCACAACTACTCCCTTTTCTTCACTCACTTCTGTTTGCAAAAAAAAAGAGCACCTGCAGTCTGCTACACAGGTAAAAAAAAAAAAAAAAAAAGAACTACCTACTAAAGCACAACACAGTCAAAATGCGGATGTTTCCAAAGGGGATTTTCAGACAATATAGCTTTAGTAAAACTATTGTTGATGTGTGAACTTAATAGATGTTAGAGTATATCAATTTGCAGTAACAGAAAAAATATAGATAAGAATCCTTCATTAAATATTCAATGTATGAAACTAACAGTAAGGAAAGCAGAAGCAAATAATGTAAGAACCCACACTTGTTAAAAGAAGGTCAGTTTTATGTTATAATAAAACCCATCTGGTCTTTACCAGGTCTTAAAGTTGTGTGAGTAAAACATCATGTTAACTGCAACACATGGCTTAATACTTTTTTTTTTTTTTTTTTTGTATTATTGATTTAATAGAAAAAAAAAAGCAGGCAGAAATGCGGACGCAGTGTAATAAAAACTAAGTACACCCTTACTGCTTCAGTAGGACTTAAAAGGGTAAGTAGCAGGTGTTCCTGGCCAACCCCCCCCCCCTTTTTTTTTTTTTTAACTTTGAACCTTTGCAAGTGCATGTCTGTCTGTCTTTGAATTTACAGAAAAATCTCTTCATCTTGATGATTTACTTTGCAGAGGACCTGTGGATTTCAAAAGTTCATTTTTATTCTTTATCGTCTAAGGCAGAAAGAAGAAATCCCCGTTGCCATCTTTGCCTTGTAAATGGAGTTCTGACCTCTATTCTTGATCTGCCCCTCCGAGGAGGCACAAACGGTATGTGACAGAGCTCTGACAGGCTGCGGCTGTCTGTGTGGGAAACTGCTGGATGGGTTGATTTTGATGCATCTTTTAAACTTGTCAAGACACTGCGTAAAGAAACACTAACAGTACAGTTAATTGGAGATATTCAGTTTGGTTTAAGCCATCGAACAAGTTATAACACATATAGTGTAAAGTCTTATACAGTTCTGCCACTTTCCAAATATATGACAAATTGCTGAATATTTCATTCATTTCATTTTATTGATTCATTCCATACATGTCAAAACAATCTTTTAAAGCATAGAAAATTCAATAATTGAATTCAAAAGTAGATTATATAAAATCCATTATTTACACTATTCTTAAAGTCAAATCAAGAAAAAGAGTCTTAAATTTACAAAGTGATCTTAATCATGTTGTTTAAAGGAATTTGTATAATTTATTAACTCTAACAGATGGAGGCTAAAGCTCTGTCTTGCAAATAATTAGCCATATGTGAATGCAGTCCAGTAATGTCTCCATCTTCTATGGGCAAAAGCACATATGTTAAGCACTAGAGTCAATTGTAAAACTGTCCTGTGATCAGAAAAATCTCAACTTTAAATTCTTTTTAAAAAAACATGAACATTGTCTTCAGAGTTTCAGTTTGCTGTCTTGAACCTTTTACAGGTACTTATCTCTGCTCTCTTTGAGATTTCCACTCCTTTCTCAATGAATTCAGAAGTTCTTCCTAGTTCCTGGCAACGTTTTCCTCTGTACAAGAATTCTAACAAATAACGAGTAGCAAGCTGAAGATAAAATCTTATCAAAATGCGTGAAGCAGGGCCACTGGGTAGCTTAGTGATGACCCATGTATGGAGGCTACAATCCTCCTGCAGCAGTTGCAACTCCCAATTTCTTATTTCTCTTCACTGCAAATAAAAAGGTCACAAATGGCAATATATATATATATATGTATATATATATATATATATATATATATATTAGGGCTGTCAAAGTTAACGCGTGATTAACGCAAAATAATTTTAACGCAACTAATTTTATTAACGCGTGATTAACGCGGGCCGGCCGTTGATGTACAATAGTAGAGAGGAGAGTACGTGTTGCTTCTAGGCTTCATGACCCTCAGGCCCCGCCGTAGTTGTAGTCCTGTAGTCCTCCGTTTGTCAAAACAGGAAGCCATGCACTGATGTCGACGTCCATGCCGCAGACAGACAGACGTAAATAAACCTCCGTTAGAAGTAGCTGGGATAAAAAGATACTATTTTGAATGGTAAGTTCAGCTTCAAAACCTTGCCTGATGGCTAACTCTCCACAAGATAAATGTTTGTTTGTGTTTACTGTCGATGTGAATTTAGTTACCACCGGAGTCCGACTACTGAAATATCACTTGTTGGTTAATTAGAGCGCGGATGCAGAGAGCCCCCCCCCCCCCCCCCCCCCCCCCCCCCGTTTGAAGCAAACCACGAAAATATTTTGTATGAAGAACATAAGAGAAAATATTGAGTATATATATATATACAATATATAATGGATTTGGCATTGTAGCAATAAATAAACATGCATTTGTTTTGCATAAGGCAAGCATTTGTGTACTCTCATATTAGGCAAGGCAACTTTATTTGTAGAGCACAATTCGTACACAAGGCAATTCAAAGTGCTTTACAGATGCATAAAATCACAAGAAGGCAAATAGAATCATTCCATACAAGCATAAAAATAATCAATAATAAATAAAATGAATTAACAAAAAAATTAATTAATTAAATAAAAAATGAAGAGTGCAGATAAAATCCTTCCAGTCATCATCTTCACATCTAAACAGAACTGTTTTCAGTCTGGATCAGAACATTGTCAGAGTTCAGGTCTGTCTCACATCTTCTGGAAGACTGGTCCAGATTTAAGGAGCATAAAACTGAAATGCAGCTTCACCTTGTCTATTCCTGACTCTGGACACCAGCAGGAGACCACTACCTGAGGTTCTCAGAGTCCAGGTTGGTTCATATGGATCTAACATGTCAGAGATGGACTTTGGGGCCATGAAGAGACTTGAACACAAGTAGAGCTGTTTTAAAGTCTATTCTCTGAGTAACAGGAAGCCAGAGACCTCAGGACTGGACTAATATGGTCATATTTCCTGGTTCTAGTCAGGACTCGTATTAATAAGAGTAATACAACTTGAAAAAGATCTGTATAAGGTAGATTTAGAACAGATAAAAATATGCGATTAATTTGCGATTAATCATGATTAATTATTGACAGTCATGCGATTAATCTGATTAATTATTTTGAGAAATTGACAGCCCTATATATATATATATATATATATATATATATATATATATATATATATATATTTGTTTTGAAAAGTCTGTTACTGGCTGCTGTGGAACCGGAAGATAATTTGCAGGTAAACATAAGGAAAAGCTAAAACAGACATGGAGAACGGTAAAAATCCGTGAACTTTACAGTAGCAATATCAACAATTCTGTCTGAAAAAAAAAAATTCTGAACAACAACAACAAAACTTTCACGGCATTCCTCCATTATACATCAGATCTGCTCCATGCGTTCACTGTCGTGCTGTTCTCTTACTGGTTACTTCAGTGCGGCTCCATCTAGTGGCACAGATGTATAATGACAACAGAAAGTCCAGTCCTCGATTATAAAACAAATTCAATTCTGTTGTCCAGATATTCTGTTTTTTAATTTCTTATTTTTGATCCAAGTCTAAAATAGAATTATAAAAAATGGGCATTGTTTTCTGTTTATTTGTGTTAGATTAAAAAATGAAAAACGTAACAAAATGTCACTTTTTAATTTTCTTTAATTTTTGATTGACAATTGGAAATAGAAAGAATGAATGATACACGGATTAGTAAAGTTACTGAACTTTAACATGGACATTTTCATTTTAAAGTTCTCCCAGATGGAGGATTTGACAGAAACAAGGTTATTTGTAACAACTGCCAAGTTGAACTCACCATTAAAAGTTTCTGCTGTTACCTCAGAAATGACCTGTTTAAATGTTCTGATTGTGCTGAGCCACAATCATTTTGTTGGATTTTATTTGTAGACTTTTTTTTAAAATAAAAAAGGATGAAATTAATGCCCTGGCAGTGGCAATACGTTTTATTTTATTTTACATTTTTTAAGATGAGATTTACACTAAATATGACAAGTGCTGATGTTAAAAGTGTTTGAACAACAAATGTTATGACATTTCAGTTCATATGACAGCAGAATATTTCAATAAAAGTGACTTTTACACTACTTTTGAATTCATTATTTGATTTTGCATATACAATGCGATTAATCGTGATTAATCAGGGAAATAATGCGATTAATCGTGATTAAAAATTTTAATTGTTTCCCAGCCCTATATATATATATATATATAAATAAACAGCTGTACTGAGCCCTAGATGATGAAATTCTGTGCCATTGATGTCTCACTTATGATTTGTCAGACTGGATCCTAACCTCTCATGTTTAAAAAATTTAATAATTAAACATATAAAGTATCCATTCTAAAAACAAAAAAAGCCTTTTAAGGATGCTTTATTTTCTAGAATCCATACTTTGAAGGACTCTCAAGCCTAGATGAAATTCACTGTGGAGATTTTGGGCTTAGACACTGAACAAAATCATATTCCTGCTGATGCGTAACTCACTACATTGTCTGAGGAACACTTCCACCACGAGACAAAAAAAGAAGGAAAGCGAAAAAAGGGGGGGGGGGGGGCATGACTGGCAGCCATGAGAATGTCATTAGGATTAGCTATAAAAATGTAGGCCATCCTCCATTTTACTGGTATGGCCAACAGAGCGGAGGGTGCAGCGGAATACACCTTATGTGTGCAGTAAGGCATATATACATGGCAGAGAGAGGCAAATTCACTATTTTATACAGCTTTAGTTTGGTTTATTACTTACAAAGGCTTCTAAAGAGTTTAATCAACATAAATCTTTGCTCTGGAGATGGCTAAGAAATTATATGGTAGTGCCAACTTGATCTGTAGGACACACTACATTTTGTCCAATATACAACTACAGTTTATCAGTGATCCAACAAAGCACTTCAAGTAAATACACTTTGTTTCCCTACTGGTATTTCAATGTAAGGTGCATATTACTAAAGATCTCATTAAAAATGAGTTATTTTCAATCCTGTTGGTTCCCCTAAGTGAAACATTAATGTTGACCAGTTTCAGTTTTTCTTTCATGTCTTGACTGGGTTGTACCACACCTCTCACCCAATGACAGCTGGGATAAACAACATTAAAAATTTCCCAGGCTATTCGAACATGCCCTCTGGTGATGTGGTATAAGCCACCGTTAGTTTCTTAGCTGTGGTAGTGGTGCTATAGATGTGTAATGAATTAACGAACACATGTAGTGACCAAAGCAGGAAGCAACTGTGTTTTCATTTTTGTTTCAAGAAGGAAAAAAAACTGTTTCTCCAGAGTAAAGTAAAAAGAATACTCCATAGTTAAATCAACCAAGGACATATTACCAGACAGTAAAGACTACAAACTTATGTTCAAGAGCAAAATAACATGAATTGAGTTAAAAAAGAATTTATGTTTGCAGCGTAAAGGACTAATTGATGTTAGAATGCAAGCATATGATAAAAGTCTAAAGTAATTTCACTTAAGCGATAGCTGTCACAGTTTTTAATGTGGAAGACCCAAAAAGACCAAATACTAAAGAGTAGGTTAGAAGGTTTACTGACTCTCAGGAATAATTGTAGAAGAGGATTGAGCTCGTGTCTGAGGAGAAAAGAACAATGAGACCGCCTGACCATCAGGTGAGAAACACTCAGGGAAGAGGAAATAAAGACAGAAGTGGGATCCGTGGAAACAAGAAGTGACTGAAATGCTTGTCTGACAGTTGAGAGATGGGCAACAAACTGTGGAGCTGGAGAGGTGGGGAGTTTGTTACAGGGACAAGCTGAGGTAGGTTGCCCACTAAATAATTCCCCTGAAGGTTGTCTTAGGGCTGTGTCAAGTGCCATAAGGAGATTTTTCCAGTATTCCAGGGAGGCTCAAGAAAATGATCAAGCACGATTGCATCCATTAAATTTTGTCCTTGTTCAGAAGCACAAATCCAATAAACAGTCCAGGGTCAAAGCCATAATCATAGTCATAGTCCAGATAATCCAACCTGTAGTGCCTTAATCATCCATGTGTGTGTGTGTACATAATTCACCTGCATAGATATGTTGGTCGCAGCATTGCCATACAGTGTTTATTCAGGTTGTTACTAGTGTCTTGGTCTGTGTGTTTAATGTGTTGCGGTCCCTTTAATTGCTGTGACGTTTTTTGGACACATGTTCTGTTATGGATAGCGCCATATTCTTCTTGTTCAGTTTTGTCCAGTGGATTCAATAAAAAGGACACACGCTTCTGTGTCTGCACTGTGAGAAGTTGTCGACTCGTATATTCTCAACTTCCACACTGGTGACCCCGACAGTTGTTTTTTACTGGACGTATTCCAGATCGGTCTCTCATCATGACCGCACACGCTGTTTCCCTGAAGCTCCCGGAATTTTGGGAATCATCAGCTTCGGCGTGGTTTGCACAGACTGAGGCGCAATTCGCACTGCGTGATATCACCGCTGATGAGACCAAATATTTCTACGTTGTCTCTGCCCTCGGGAGTGCAACAGCATCGAGAGTTGTGAGCCTCATAACAAACCCGCCCGCCACCGGTAAATATGATGCTCTCAAGTCGCACTTGCTGAAGACGTTCGGACTTTCTGATGCCGAGAGGGCCAGCCGGCTTTTCTCTCTCCAAGGGCTGGGCGACAGCAAGCCTTCAGAACTAATGGATCGCATGCTTGATCTGCTGGGTGAGCACACGCCGGATTTTTTATTTCTCCATCTGTTCCTGCGCCAACTCCCGTCTCAGGTGAGGCTGCTTTGGCCAACACCACCATCACGGACTGCAGAGCGCTGGCCGCGGAGGCCGACAAGTTTTTTCTGGCGACTCAGCAGCATTGTGCAGCCGCGCTCCTCCCTGTCGGCGCCGCTTCTGAGACGCCGATTGACCATCCGTTTACCGCGGCGGCAGCTACACCGCGCCAGCAGCAACCTTCAGGTTTGTGCTTTTACCATGCCAAATTTGGACCCAAGGCGAGGACGTTGCCGTTCCCCGTGCAGCTTTGGTAAGCGGGAAGCGGGAAACGCCCAGGGCCGGCGCTCAGTAGTGGCCGTGAGCGTCGGCCGTGCCGGCAGGCTGCTTTTCATACGCGACTCCATCTCAGGACGACGTTTTCTGTGCGACACTGGTGCGCAGCGCAGCCTATTGCCCGCGTCGCAGCTGGACGTGGTGGCTGACACCCACGGCCCCCCCATGGAAGCCGCCAATGGCAGTACTATTCGGACATATGGCACGAGACACGTTGAACTGTGTTTTGGAGGTCAACAATTTAACTGGGATTTTGTTACTGCCAAGGTTGCTTTTCCCCTCTTAGGATCTGATTTTTTGTGTGCATATGGACTACTGGTGGATGTAAAAAACCACCGCTTGATTGACGCTGTCACTTTTGGTTCTTATGCATGCACACCAGGTGCCTCTAACTGCCATACACCTCTCTCAGCCTGCTCCCTGTCACGGATAGTTTCCAGCAGCTGCTCGCCGAGTTCCCAGCCCTCACGCGGCCCACTTTCTCCTCTGCTACTGCCAAGCATGGTGTGGAGCACCACATCACCACCACTGGTCCACCTGTGTACGCCCGCGCGCGGCGCCTCGACCCGGCCAAGCTTGCTGTAGCCAAGGCGGAGTTCGAGACCATGGAGCGCCTGGGGATCGTTCGACGTTCTAACAGCCCTTGGGCCTCTCCCCTGCACATCGTCCCCAAACCGGGCGGTGGTTGGCGGCCTTGCGGAGACTACCGGCGGCTCAACGATGTGACAACGCCTGACCGCTACCCAGTTCCCCATGTCCAGGACTTTTCAGCACACCTTGCCGGTAAGGTAATTTTTTCAAAGGTGGACCTTATCAGGGGATACCATCAGGTGCCGGTACACCCTCTTGACATCCCTAAAACAGCAGTGATCACACCATTTGGTTTGTTTGAGTTCCTGCGCACGCCTTTTGGACTCAAAAATGCAGCTCAGACTTTCCAGCGGTTAAAGGTGGAGTAGGTGTTGTTTGAAAAACGGTTCCAGCAATCCAACTCAAGTGAGATTTTGAAAATATACACTCCCTCCCTCCTCCCAAAGGCTCCGCCTCCTCCTCTTCAGCTCACCCCTCGAAACCACGCCTTCACATGATTCACGACTGCATGAACCATAGGGAGGGAGGGAGGGAGGGGTGATATTTGATGGACGTATTAGGCAGCCAATCAAAATAGTGATGATCACTTTTTTGATTGGTCAGAGTTTTTCTCTGATTATACCTTCTAGACTGGACCAAAATGTTTAGTTTTTTTTGCAAACATTTTATTTCAGTGGGTGCAATGGAAATGTGAAAAGGTTTTCAGGCAATATAGTAAAAAGTGTTGCAAAAAAACAACACCCACCCCACCTTTAATGGACTCAGTCTTACGTGACCTCACTTTTGTTTTTGTGTACCTTGATGATATCCTCATAGCAAGTTCATCTCTTTCTGAACACCTGTCACACCTTCGCATTCTGTTCGAGCGGCTTAGCCAGCATGGCCTTATCATTAACCCAGCCAAATGCCAGTTCGGCCTCTCCGCCATTGACTTTCTGGGGCACAGGGTCACTGAGGATGGGGTGGGTCCTCTGCCATCAAAGGGGAGGCGGTCACCGCTTTTCCACGCCGCCACTGTAAAAGCAACTGCAGGAGTTCCTCGGTATGGTTAACTTTTACCATCGTTTCATACCGGGGGCGGCCCACACATGCGACCACTGTATGAGGCCCTGAAGGCGGCAAGCCCAAAGTATGGTGGGGACTGGAACCGGGGAAAGGGACAAAAGCCTTTGCTGATGCAAAAGCAGCCCTGGCTAGAGCCACCATGCTGGCAATCCTAACTCCTCAGCTCCCATTGCACTGACCACTGATGCTTCAGACTATGCTGTGGGGGCGGTTTATGAGCAGTGGGTAGGTTACTGCCTGGAAGCCTCTCGCTTTTTCAGCAGGCAGTTACGCAGCAGCGAGCAAGAAGTATAAGCACCTTTTGACCGTGAGTCCTTGGTATTTACCTGGCTATCCGGCATTTTCGTTCCATGCTGGAGGGGCGCCGGTTCACAGTTTTTGTGGACCACAAGCCGCTTACCTTTGCCATGTCTAAAATCACTGAGCCATGGTCTGGTAGACAGCAGCGACAGTTGACTTACATTTCCGAGTTCACAACGGACATCAAGCACGTGGCAGGGAGAGCAACCACGTCGCTGACTGCCTCTCGCGGGCGGGTTGCAGGAACAGTCCATTTCGCCCTAGATTACGGCAAAATGGCAGCGGACCAGGCTGCAGACCCGGGGGTGCAGGCCTTTCGGTCACCACTACAGGCTGCAACTGAGGGACATTAAAGTTTGATGAAGCTGGCACGACTTTGCTTTGCGATGTCTCCACGGGCACGCCTAGGCCCGTTGTCCCTGATAAGTGGCGGCGTACGGTTTTGACGCCATCCACTACCTCTCACACCCAGGAACCAAAGCCTCACAACGTCTGGTGGCAAACAAGTTTGTGTGGCATGGACTCAAAAAAGATGTCAGAGATTGGGCAAAACACATGCGTCGAATGCCAGCGTGCCAAAGTTCATCGGCACACTAAGGCTCCTCTAGCGCAGCGGTTTTGAAGGTGCCGGCGCGGCGTTTTTGACCATGTTAACATAGACTGGTCGGTCCCCGCCTCCCTCGCAGGGGTTCACACACTTGTTAACTATGGTGGACAGGACAACACGATGGGCGGAGGCTGTGTCCACTGTCGTCGATAACGTCAGCCGATGTGGCCCGGGAGCTTTATTGGCACCTGGGTGTCCCGTTTCGGCACCCCATCTGACATTTCCTCCGACCGCGGCGTTCAGTTACCGTCTGCGTTGTGGAACGCCATGGCTAGCAGTTTGGGGGTTAAACTCCACCGCGCCACGGCCCTACCACCCAAAGTAATGGCCTCTGCGAACGCTTTCACAGGTCGATGAAGGCCTCCCTGCGTGCTAGTCTCAAAGACGGTTCCTGGGTTGAACAGACTGCCGTGGGTCATGCTGGAATCAGGACGGCGCCGAAGGAGGACCTCAGTCCTCCTCTGCAGAGCTGGTCTATGGTCAGCCACTGCGGGTCCCAGGGGAATTCATTCCCAGCACCCCACCCCTTGGTCTGCCCAATCCAACGCACCGCCCTGCTGAACAACGCCAGGCTTTTTGCCGCTCCCTACGTCCTGCCACGGATTGCCGAACTCACATTTGCCCAGTGCCCTGCAGTCGGCAGGTTAGTGTTTTTATCCGTGTCGATGGACACAGAGCACCCCTTCGCCCACCTTACGAGGGCCCCTTCCGTGTTGTGGAGCCTGGGGACAAGCACTTTGTTGTAGACATAGGAGGTAAACTGGAGTGTGTGTCAGTGGATCGCCTTAAACCGGCTCATTTGGATCTGGCTGAACCAGTTGAGTTGGCCCAGCCCCCCAGACGTGGCCGCCCACCGTCCGGGCCCCCACTTCACCCCCCTTCACCACTCCGCAGCAGACCTCAGCAACCTGCCTCTGAGAAGGCGGTTCCGCTTTTCCCCGTTCGACGGAGCCGCTATGGCCGTTTGCTTCATCCCCCACGTCGTTGACTGTTTCTTCAGTTATCTCTCTGAGGGTGAATTCTGGGGGGACGTGTGTAGTGCCTTAATCATCCATGTGTGTGTGTGTACATAATTCACCTGCATAGATATGTTGGTCGCAGCATTGCCATACAGTGTTTATTCAGGTTGTTACTAGTGTCTTGGTCTGTGTGTTTAATGTGTTGCGGTCCCTTCAATTGCTGTGACGTTTTTTGGACACATGTTCTGTTATGGATAGCGCCATATTCTTCTTGTTCAGTTTTGTCCAGTGGATTCAATAAAAAGGACACACGCTTCTGTGTCTGCACTGTGAGAAGTTGTCGACTCGTATCTTCTCGACTTCCACAAACCCTTATTAAATTCTGTCATATTTTTTTTTTCTTTTTTTTTGTGCAAGTGAGTATATTCAACATTCAGTACTGGACTGGTATGGAGGTAAGATACTGAACACTGCCTTTTGGTAGCCACTAAGAACAAATCAACATTTCAGAGGAACCTGACAGCACCTCCACTATCTTAGTTTAAGCAGGATCTTGTTTGAGACCATTTTTGATCTTAACCTTCTTGTCTTTTATTCACTTGTTCCGGAGTTTAGGTTTCACTTGTTGCTTGGTTAGACTTAAGCAGTGAAACAATTTGACTTGACTTAAAATTAAATAACTGCTTATAGGGGCAGCACGATAACTTGGTGGTCAGCAATGTTGCTTCACAGCAAGAAAGTTCCTGGTTTGAACCTCAGCAGGGGCCTTTCAGTGTGGAGCTTGTGTGTTCTCCCCCTGCTTGCGTGGGTTTCATCTGGTTACTTGTGTTCTTCCCACAGTTCAAAGACATCCATGTCAGGTTAACTGTTGGTTCCAAATTGCCCGGAACCAGAGGATAATTGGCAGGTAAACATGCAGAAAAGCTAACAGACATGGAGAACGATAACAATCTGTGTACTTGACAGTTCGGGTAGCAACTCAGGCAGCAAAATTAACAATTCAGTCTGAAAAACAAATTCTGGACTGCAACAAAACTTTTAAACCCCTTTGTTCAAGACGATCGCGTCATTCCTCTATTTTACATCAGATCTGCTCCATGTGTTCACTGTCATGCTGTTCTCTTACTGGTTACGTCGGTGCAGCTCCATCTAGCGGTACAGGTAATGACAACAGAAAGTCTAGTCCTTGATAATAAAACAACCCCCATTTTTGAAAATATGACTTCTAGATTAAAATATAAAATATTGTCCTATACTCAGGGCAATACGGTAGTTTGATCAAGAACTTACTCAACAGCGGATCCTGCAATGCTGGAAATGAGCGTCAGAAGATTCTGTGCTCGTTATGATCTGAGAAGAAAAAGACCGATGTCAGACGCAGAGCTTGAGAACGCTTTGTTTCTACCTTTATGTGAGCTGAGTTTTCATTCAGATTCTCACAATATTGCAAATATTATAGTACAGTAATCCCTCACACTTCACGGTTAACCCTCCTGTCATGTTTGTTTCCCAGGAACAGCAATAATGTTCCTGGGTCAATTTGACCCGGGGCATGTTTGATAATCCAAAAATGTCTAAAAACTAAACACTCCCAATAAACACTGTTTTTATCTCATTATTAACTCCATCACTAAACTATTTCAATCAATGTTAAGTGCATTGTTATTCTTTACCTATCACAGATCATGGTTCAATGAAAATAGCTTTTTTTTAATGAATGTTAAACATTTTTAAATGTGCATTGGAAAGAACTACCTATAAAATACAATAGTTCAATATGACATTGACTTTTTTTGTAAGTATTCTATATTTTGAACTTCTTTTTGGGGTGATGCTGATAAATTAACACAAGAAAACCTCATCTTAAGGGTCAAAGTGACCAGCTGAATTAAAATCAAAATCTACTGGATTTACAATGAAAGAAAACTTAAGAATTGTTTTTGAACCAGAAATTAATAAAAAAAAGAAAAAATCAAAACAACAGATTAATAATATGAACATGTTGTGTGTGTATGTTTGTGTCTGTGAGTCTCCACAGCACACTAGTGACACGTCATCACATTGTAAAAATAAATACAACGCAATATGTAAAACCAGATATCCATGCATCCATTATCTAACCCACTTACTCCTGTGCAGTGTCATGGAGGTCTGCTGGAGACTCAGCTTAGACAGAAGATGTGCTCCTTGCAGAGCTTTGATGTGTTTCATTCTGGAAAGATCAGTTCATTCAGTTCATCATGAAATATTACGCAACCAACTCAAAACCTACAATAATGCAGTAAAACAGGCAACGATATCCCACTTTTCAAAACTAATTACAGACAACAAAAACAACCCCAAAGTCCTTTTCTCCACTTTCAATCTTTTAACCAACACCAATTTTAATAAATCCTCCATGACGCCAACAGATGCCCTCTGTGAGAACTTTGCAGACCACTTCAGAAGTAAAATCGATAATATCAGATCCAGTCTTTTACCTCAAGAGAATATTACTTTTAACACACCTGAACCGTTGCTTTTACCTGAGGAAACACTGGAGCGTTTTGCCCTGGTTGATGCAGGGACACTTGGTCGAGTTTTCTCCCGAGTAAACCCAACAACCTGCCTTTTAGATCCAATCCCCACATCACCGTTAAAAACAGATTTTAAATATAGTAAATTACTCTCTCCAGATGGTTGTCTTCCCCACTGCCTTCAAAACAGCAGTGGTAAAGCCCCTTCTGAAGAAGAATAATCTAGACCCCAACAATTTTAATAATTACCGACCTGTATCCAACTTACCATTTTTAAGTAAAATTTTAGAAAAACTGGTTCTTAACCAAGTAAATAATTTCTTAGTCAAAAGTAATATTTTAGAGAAATTTCAGTCTGGTTTTAGGATGAATCACAGTACCGAGACAGCCCTTTTAAAGATTTTAAATGACATCAGGTTTAATGCAGATGCACAAAAACTCACAGTCTTGGTTTTAACTGGATCTTAGCGCTGCCTTTGATACAGTAGACCATCACATTTTATTAAACAGGCTCAGAAACCTGGTCGGCCTCTCTGGTGCTGTTCTTAACTGGTTCAGCTTGTTGTGGAAAAAAAATTATCCAATCTTGATGAGAAAATCAGAATAGAATTTATTACAGAGAAAAGAAGACAGACATACAAATACTTGTGGCCACAAGGAGAGCGACCAGCCACCACTCCGCAGAGTGCCGGCTGATGACTCTGCAGATACAAAGATTAGGCTGATCTTTATACACCAAGACAGCAAGGTGTTACAGATTTGCATACAGAGTGTAGACACAGTAGGTGGTGGTCAAAGCAAAAAGACATTTGTCTCAAGACAGACTGATTGAGTTTAGCAATGTTATACAGAGGCATTTGTTTAGACAGACTGATTGAGTTTAGGGATGTCATACAGAGGCATTTGTTGAGAACAGACTGATTGAGTTTAGCAATGTTAAAACAGTTCCTTGATCAAGAAGTTATTTAGTTGGTGCTAATTGAATTTAGGAAGTCACAGCTGACCCCTGCCGTGTCTCCTAGATCAATGAGCCACAGCCGACCCCCGTAATTTGCCTTTTGTCAGACATTTGGTCTCGTGTGACACAGACAAATCACTTTTAAACATATTGTTAGATGACAAAATTACAAGATGAAATAAACCAAATAAAAATTTCCACCACAAGCTCTTATCTCACAGATCAATGTTTCTTTATAAGTATGGATACGTGTTCCTCCAGAACGCATAAAATTAAGTGTGGGGTGCCCCAAGGGTCAATCTTAGGTCCAATTCTTTTTAATCTGTATATGCTTCTCCTTTGGGGACGTCATCAGGAGACATGGCATTGTTACGACTCTGGCTCTGCTAGTAAAGGGAGACGTAGCATAAAACAGAACCCAGGATGGTAAGTGGAGTCAGGGAGCTTTAATGGGTATTCCCAACCTTTACATATGCCAAAACAAAGATATCAAATTCACAAACATCCAAATGACAAAAGTCCCAAACAAAAGGGAGGAGCTGCCCAGTCACAGGCTCCTCCGCCGAATGCTGGAATCAGTCCATTTTTAAAGCCATCAGCTCCAGGTGTCATGAATCATCACTGATGAAAAGGGGGCGGAGTCTGGTCCATTCAGTGACAGCGGGAGGTGGTACATCCAGTTGCTGGAGCCAATCGTCAACGGCCTCTGGATCGGAGAGAGCAGCAAGTTCCACCCTCCGGGGCTGGCACAGGGCGATCATCACACACACGCACACGTTAGGCAACATAATATACAGAAGTCCCCGACCGGAAGACCTCGGCCGTAACAGGCATCAGCTTCCACAGTTATGCAGATGATACACAGCTGTACATTGGCGTGTCTCCTGATGACACAGGACCAATTGATGCACTTTTTAACTGTATTTTAGATATTAAGACATGGATGGCAGAGAAATTCCTACAGCTCAACCAGGACAAAACTGAGGTCTTAGTTATTGGTCCTGAAGGCAAGAGAGAGAAACTTTTACTATAACTACAGGATTTGAAACCTGCACAATGTGTAAAGAACCTGGGCGTTATTTTTGACTCTGAACTTAATTTTATTTCTCATATAAAAAATGTTGACATGTTAAAGGTTTCTGCTGTTACCTCAGAAATCGCCTGATTGTGAGGTCAGGATTTTTTTTAATTTTTCACAAAAAAAAAACAGGATGACATTAATGCCCTGGCAGTGGCAATAAGCTTTATTTTATTTTACATTTTTTAAGATGAGATTTATCCAGGGCAGTTTGGTGATGAAGGATCCCTTTTCCAGCATGATGGAGCACCTTGCCATAAAGCAAAAGTCATAACAAAATGGCTTGGGGAACAAAACATTAAGATTTTGGGCCCTTGGCCAGGAAACTCCCTGGATCTTAATGCCATTGAGAACTTGTGGTCAATCCTCAAGAGGTGGACAATCAAAAACCCACAAATTCTGACAAACTCCAAGCATTGATTATGCAAGAATGGACTGCCATCAGTCAGGATTTGGTCCAGAAGTTGATTAATAGCGTGCCAGGGAGAATTGCAGAGGTCTTGAAAAAGAAGGGTCAGCACTGCAAATATTATCTTATTGCATGAATTATCTTTAATTCTCAGTACAAGCTTTTGAAACTGATGAAATGCTTCTAATTGTGTTAAATTATAACATAGAAACACCTGACAAAAACTTATAAAAACTCTGAAGCAGTAGACTTCGTGAAAATTTAATATTTGTGTCAATTCCCAAAACTTTTGGCCATAGCTGTACAATACAATCACGATTAATCAGGAAAATCATGTGATTAATCGTGATTTAAAAATTGTAATCGTTGCCCAGCTCTAATTATCACCATAATTAATAATAATAATAACAATAATAATAATAATAATAATAATAATAATATTATTATTATTATTATTATTATTATTATATTGTTATTATTAATAATAATAATAATAATAATAATAATAATAATAATAAACTGGATACTGTGACAGTTCCCTCTATTTTTAAATCCAGACTCTTGCACTTATAATAGAAAAGTGATAATGGGAGAAATAAAAGAAAAAGCAATCTATCTCACTAATGCCTTCATGAGAAAGAAGTATGGCTTCATTGTGCCAACTGAGGTCATTTAGTCTCAGGGCAGCCCCCTGGGACTATCTACCTGAATCAACCATTAATCTTCCATTGTAACAGAAGTCTTCATTATTAGTTGGTTATTTAAGTCCCTATTGTCATTCTGTTACTGAGAAGTACCTACTGTTTGGCTAGTAATTGCTGTATTACCTGTGTGTTCACTGACATTGATCATTAGAATGGTAATTTGTCTTTGTTGCTGAAATATTTTGATAATGATAGTTTGAAAGAAGAGGTATAATACGCTTACAAAAGTTTTGACTAAATCGAACAGGCCCCATTTGCACATTCATAGCTTCACAGCTGAACTTGAATGAGAGTTAATCTTGGACGCAATGCTTCAGCAAATCCAGCTAGCCTGTATCTTTTCCATGTATTTACAGCATACAGTAGCACTTATAGCAAATCAATATATAAATCCAGACAAGCAGTTTTATTCTCAAATACATACATTTTCCTAATCCTATGTTGGGCCTGAAACAGTTGATACTGAGAGAACCCTTTAGGTGCCAAGTGCCGATTTCGCCTGATGTGTGTTTCCATTGCTGTTAATAAATACCAACTCCGAGCACGTTGTTGTATGAGTCTTTTTGCAAGAGTAACCCAACAAAACCGACATGAAGTCTAACAAACCATGAGAACAACAAAAACATCAGGCTACCTGGCCCCCAATAATAACGTTAGGCCATAATAATAATAACATTAGGCGGCCGGGCTACACTGATAACAACCATATCAACAGTTTACAACTAACTCACATATTGTTTTCAGTGTCAGTGATTGTGAGAAATTGTACCTGTGAATCTGGTGCCAGTTTTGGTGGGCTTGACTCGCTGCCAACAATGTCAGGTTCATCTCCAGGAGGATATGTATCCAGCTTTTTTAGTTTAGTCTTTTCCTTCGCTCTTTTTTTTTCTTTTCTTTGCATTTTGTTGCTCCACTTTTATGCTTTGTATTAACTGTCACTTATGATTTAATTAATCTGTGAGCCACCTAATCTGCACCACAGTAGACTCTGTTGACTAGTGACTGATGATGACACTGACGGACGGCTGTTGATGACGATTTTACCCAAAATACATTTGGAGATCTTACTGGCAATCCACCTGTAAATTTGCACATTGTAAAGTTAACTGTGAGAGTGAATATGAAGCCAGCCATACAGTACGACATTTAATTCACTGTGTAGAAACCTACATGATCAAAGTCAGTCTTTAATTTTTTTGACCAACCATGACTCATTCTGGCTGAGGCAACCTATATATAACCTCATATGTAGTGTAAGTATTTTTTTACTGAAGTTATTGTATCCAATAGTGCGTAAGGCTCAACTGATGCCTGAGGAGAGGCCTGTTTCTTTGTCTTTCGCTGGGCCCTCCTGGGCCTGGGCTGGGAGAGTACTGCCCCCCCGAATGTTGGCACGTACAAGAGCACATCCAAATGGCATCAATGTGCATCCACCTGGGTACATGTGGATGTGCACAAACTGCTCTACCTCTCGAATTAATTCTTGTATAAAATGCGTGCTTTGGCCTCAGTTAAACTCCTGAGAGAATAGCAGAGATCGTCTTAAACGGCAGTTAAACCATAGACGACCAGAGCATGTTTACTGGGAGCGCACCGACTATCTGGGACTTTCAGGGAGCCGATAGGAATTGTCTGTATAAAAATATCTATATGTATATATCAGTGCAGAGGAGGAGGTGGAAGGAAGAGGACGAAGCTCTACAGCAGAGTCCCAGACGAGCTGCGCATGAAAAATGCTCCAGGTAGCGCAACCTGCTCTTAAAGGCAATGGCTACTGGACGCACTGAATGGTTAACAGGTGGAACGCCCTAACCACTCCTATGCATAATGTAGCCGGTAGGGCAGGTGGGATAGCGGGTTAAGCAAGGGTGGAAATTGCGTTACTCTGCGGGGGAACGCCCCTCCCGCTACCCGCTATCCCTTAATAGCGGCTTTAGCAGATCTGGCAGAAGATCGGGCCCTGCATGTCTTAGTCAATCTGCCAACCTCGACTTCTGCATTTTAAGTCAGATGGAAAGGTAATGTAAAAACTTTCATCTGATATTATTGATCTAAAAAAAAAAACATTAGACAAAGTAACCAGTGGAATAGTTTTGATGACCAGAATTTGCTGATAAAAACAAAGTGCAAGAGCGACAACAACAAACAAACAAATGAAAAAAACTACAAACTTTCAACTGACCACTTTTGAGGGAACGTGAATGCAGCATGATTTGAAGTTGTGGGTGGATGTTTCTATACTCTGTATGGATCCTCGTGAATAGATAATTCATTAAATGCGTATTTAAATTAGAGCACCCAGCATGACTCTAAATCTTCAACTTTTCCTTCCTGGGACTCGCCATGACGAATTCACCTGCCTCTATCCAACCCTATCTTCTGCAACTTCTTCTCTCACACCAACTAACTTCATGCCCTCTTTCACAACATCCATCATTCTTCTCCTTGGTCTTCTTCTAGGAGCCTGGCACTTTCAATATATTTACTATCCCTCCTCTGTACATGCCCAAACCATCTCAGTCTGGCGTCTGTGGCTTCTTTCCAAAAGATCTGTTGTGCAGTGTCCCTTTAATTGAAGGTAAGTATTAACAAACGTTGTATATAGGCTAAGATACATGTCTCATTTTGTTAAAACATACCCATATAATGTCAAACAAACACACTACATCTAGTGGTGGATGGGATATTTTTTGAAAATGACAGAAATTTAAATTAAGCTAACCTTCAACTGTGGGTGAAACTACAGGTGCTAAAAATAGTGCAACGGGGTTTAAGGAACACCAAATTAAATGTAACTTTCAGATAGGATGGCAACTGCCCAACTGAACCGAGGAGGCTGTACGGTATAATTTGACTCTGAACTGGGCAGATATAACCTCTGTCTGTCTCTGCATAGGTGGCATCTTGTCCTCTTCACTATGCCAGATATAAGCTTTTATACGACCATTTGTTGGCTGCTGTAGTGTTCTCTTGCAATGAGACCTACTTTCACAGAGCTGGCCCAATGTGTCTGGAATCCTGTTAAAGGTCTAATTAATCAAAGCAAAGTAATATGTTTTTTTTTTCTGTCCTTTTTCCCTACCCTCTTTCAACATTAACTCATTTCTGTTATTAATTTACAACACAATAACTCACTCGAGTTTATGCTGCTTTTTATTCATTTGATTTCAGCTCATCTTCTATACAGTGTAGCAGTGCTGTAGTTACTAATTCTTTTGCTATTTCATTAAAATTTTGATGTTGAATTTTATTTACAGATCATATGATTCCATAAAACCTAGAAGGACCATTTCAGAGTTTACAGCGATAGTTGGAGTGAATTTGGCCCATAGTGTGGCTTAACCATTATGAACTGCAACTTTCTATTTGGTATTAGCTATTTTGGCTAAACATAAATATACCTGATTCATTTTATTTAATACCTTCAGACTCTTCTAAACTTCACTTCTTATTGAGTCATAGGAGATGTAATGCTGGGCTGAACATTTTCAACACAGCCTCAATGTAGAAAATGTTTTCCACAGTTTTCACAGTATCTGTTGCTACAGTATGTCACAAACTCACCTATTATGATGCATTTTCAGGGACTATTTTTATCAGTGGCTTATGCACAATTGATGCAACTAATTTGTTGCAGAATGACATTATTTATTTTTGAGCCTTTGTCCAGAGGAACCATGTTGATCAATGAGATCAGTCAGTCACTGGTCTAAGTTTTCAATTTATTCAGAAAATTGTTTTAGCATCTGATGTATTGAGACAAAACTCTCTAGAGACATTCATACCATACAGTCAGGCACACACTCTAAAAAAAATTGAATTCATTCAAATGAAATTTGGTTCTTATAGTACATTAAGTTCTGCTTCATTTTATTTATGCTGGTGATTCCTTGATTTTCAATGTCATACCATCATCTCATAACCTGAGGAAGCAATTTATGTCAGCTTTTTACTGCGCGGTGCTTTTAAATTTTATTTGAGCAGGTTTACCAAGGTGATATGCGATTTAATTATGTAGATGTATACATTTTCACTCTCTCAGGGGTTTGTTGCAGATCTTTGAATTCACCTCTTACTCATGCAGAGCTGTTTCCTGCAGTTTGAGTGGTCTGATCTGAGTGATAGACCAGTGTGTTGTCATTCCAATCACACGATGGCTTGCTGAAAAAGAAACAGCACTGCTTTGAGTTTGACAAGTGCGTTTACCTCTTACAGAAAGTTGGAAGCAAAAGTAGGTCATGCTTGGCATAGGTGTTTGATATATTTGTCAAAGAAATCAAACCACCTGACTTGCAGGGACAATTGCCCATCATGTGTACAGCTGAGAGTTTGTGTGATAATTGCCTCCCAGGCCCAGATTTTGTGGACAATGCACAATCTCTAGAAGCGGTGCCCATTTAATCCATAAAGTATTCTATTTTCACAGCTAGAGTGAAAGAGTGAAAGGAAAAAAAGATAGAAAAAAAGGCTATTTCACCATTTCCAACCTAGCTGTTAAATGGAGGGAACTATTGTTTAAAATTGTGCTGCCAAAACTATACACACGTCAAAGAATTTTATCTTTAGTCCAAAAGTCGATGCCCTGTTATGTTGAGTGACAGTCTACACATTAAAGTTTCGGGCTTCAGATTTTGAAACAGGTGTTTTCTTTTCTATGTAAGCATCTCTGAGTGACACACAATTTATGTTCCTGGAGAAGTGACAGTCGAGCTGTCACAGGTAAAGCATAGATTCCCTTGAGACAGTGCAATACTCAGAGATGTTACTTAAAAAAACAAAACAAAACAAAAAATTAAATAGAAGCTACAACTTCGACACTACAGAACTTCGTTACCATTTTTAAATGTTAAAGTTCATGATGAACTTTAACATTAACAGGGACAGAAATGGGTTGAGAAGAGAAATTTGCATTTGAAGAAACAACATTTCTATGAAACAATGTAATTTTGAGAGACCTTAGGAAAGGAATGTTTTTAAATGAGGCCCCAGATTATTATTTTTTTTTTTTTTTATTTTACACACACTTAAAAACATTGGGTTAAAAATAACCCAACTTTAACCCAGCCCCTAGGTCACTATTGGTCGCACCCAACCCTGGGTTGTTTTAACCTCAGTGGACTGGGTTGAACCAACAACCCAACCTAGTTGCGTTATTGATTCAACCTAAACAGTGGGTTGATTGTACCCAGCCTGTTGGGTTAATTTTGCCCAATTATTTGGTTTATTTTTCAACCCAGCATTGATATTAATTTCCCCCTATTGCTGGGTTATATTAATCCAATCTATATGTTGTTTTATATATTGTCTTTTCCACTAATAAATAATAGGGGTGTAACGGTATGCAAAAATCACGGATCGGTACATTTTCGGGACATTATGGGAACAAAATACAAAACCATTTTCTTCAACAGTGTGTTGTTTATTTAGCCAAAACATCTTCAATATACAAACACTCACTAGGGACCGAGGTAGCAGGAACATACCTGTCAAGTTTTGGATTGTGAAAATAAGGGAAATTTCCTGGGGCCCGCCACGAGCAGTATCCCTTACATTTTTGGTGTACAGAAAAGCTAAAATCACAGCTACACTACTTCTTTATACTTCAGCCAGCTCTTTTGATTACTGTGTGCTATTATTGGACAAATTGATCAATTCAGGTGTGTCTGACCATTGCTGTGAGGTCAGACACACCTGGATTAATCAGTTTGTCAATGGCACACAGGAAACAAAGCAGCTGGCTGAAATTCAGGAAGTAGTGTAGCTGTGCATAAAGCCACGTTGACATAATGTGAACATTCATTAAAGCCTAAATGAAAACACTAAAAGGGCATATATGAAGGGTATTTATTTGAAGGGATTTGCATTTTTTTGTTTATTTACACATTGCTTGTATTTACATTTACATTTGATTTTCATTCCACACATTTTTCAGTTCATATTGCTCTTCTTTTACAGTTTTTCATCTCATTTCACATGACTTTTCTTTACTCTTTTAATGACTTGTTGTACTCATTTGTTGCAGACTTTGAATTCTTTATGACTGTTTTGGAGGGAGTGTATTTGTGGACTGGTCCAGAGTAGTTTATTTTACATGAGAGAAGAGCGCAAACAGTTCTGTTGTCTAACGACATCCTATTCTCTTTTTTTTCTTTGCGCGCTGTCACTCATCGGATGTCACACTAACCTCACGACATCGACCAGTACCTGTAGTGGGCTACTGCTGTGGCAGTTATCGTGAGGCTCGGGAATGTTTTTTTTTGTTTAGTTTAGTTTTTTTTTTTACTCCGCCCGATGCGGTTATTATTTTTTTAATAACGCAGGTTAAAATACGGGAGATTTATGGGAAAAATACTAATACGGGAGAGAAGAGTAAAATACGGCACTTTCCCAGCCAAAACGGGATACTTGACAGGTATGCATACGTGTTGAGTGGTGTGGTACGGTGTGGAAATGCTTAATGACCTGCTCATGGACCTGGATCACAGATTGTATAAAGACCTGGACCTAGAATCATTACGTTTACAGGGATTCTCCTGTCTGTCGTCACCACAATAGCCACTAAGATTATGTGAAGCTTGCTTTACATGATAGTAAAATGCCACAAAAGCAATGTCAAATGCACTATTATGTGCGCGCTAGCGGTCGCACTATAGCAGACTTCGGTGAATAATTACTGTAAGCTTCAGCACTACTATAGTTATTACCACAATTAATAAGTAAAACATTTTTTTAAAGATAAAAATGAGGAGAAACAAACCTTGCTCGTTGTGTCATCTGGATCCAGCCCCTTTGTCAGTTGTGAAATGGCTGCTTAAAGGAAGTTGTTTTTTTAATCTTTAATAACTCAGCAGATGGGGTTAAATTGACCCAGGGGTTTGGGTTACTGTACACTGGTATGATCACAAACACTGACCCAACTAATAATCTATCAACTGGGTCAGATTAAACAACCCAACAGTGGTTAAATTAACCCAATGAAAGTACCCAACCACTCTAACCCAGTGGTTGGGTTGAGAAAATAACCCTATGTTTTTTAGTGTGTACCATGTTCTGATATAAAAAATCTTAAGAGTGAAAGATGGTGGACTTTCTTTTTCTCCCACATAGCTTCAGGCACTGTATAGAGGGCAGTTTAGATATTTATGATCAGAACTCCACAAAGAGACTTTGAGGTTTTTTATTTGAGTTGACATCCTTCTTCAATGGTCACATACAAGTAGTTTCAATTTCACTACACCAATATATTAGTATAACTGATGATGGAGTGTAAATGTCATATACAGGCAGGTTTTTTTTGCCGAATGGCAAAACTAGAAAAGCAGAAAGGGTGGTATTCTTGTGGGATCATGAGCATTTCTGGTTAGCTGAAGGCTGCTCATAGCAGATGAAAGCAACCATGTTCAATCTTAGACTTGAAAAGTGGTGCTTCCAAATCTGTCATATGGACCCATGACGCGCACAACACTACTTCCAACACACTGATAAACTGCCAATCTGGGAATTACATGGGGAGTACTTTAATACTGTGATTAATGGGTAATGATGGGCTTTCAGCAGACACAGCAGGATGCTGCACATGGCTCTGTTTACTGTGCTGAAATATTCATACACTAATGATACAATTGCTGCTTATCAGACACTAAGTTCCTCATTATACACAATACATTTCTTTCATGTGAGTCTAGGTTACCCACTGCAACAGTTAATCTATCAATGAAGACTTGGTCATAACATGAGAGGAATGAAGGTTTTTGATCAATCTAAGCTGTAACCACGTAAAGACTGCAACTGGAGTAACTTGGCTTCTCATGTAGATAATTACAGATTGTCCCTCTGTTCACTGTGTTGAAGTCCATGGCACAATACAGTGCCATATAAAGCATCAGAGATTTGTAAAATTCAGTTCAGTGTTCTAACTTGCATAAATATAACTTGCATAAATTATATATACATAAATTAAATATTTATTATATTTAAATTATATATTTATGAGCCCAAATAAAATTAAGTTACAACTTCTTAATGGATCAACTCTTGAATAGGTCAAGGCCAAATTTTATTAACATAGCATGTATAAGAGCAAAGGTTGACCAGTGAAATTTACATACTCAAAAGTCAAGCTAAAAAAATAAAATGGTCTTTTTTGGCCTGAATCTGAGTGGAGAAAACAAGTTATTTTCATTAATAGAGTTCATACAGGCATGAATTCCATTGATGGATATGGGAAAAAAAAGGAAATATCTACTTATCAATAAAACAGCTTTAACATCACAAAATCTCCTTGTCTTGTCTTTCCTCCATCCTCTTGAAAGATATCTCAATTCCTAAATTGCACCTGGAGATAGAAGGGCTTGATTGGAGGAACTATGAGTAAACACACACCGGTGTTTCCTTCACGGAAGCCTTTTGGACATCTACTGCATCTAAAGGTGGTGACACAGTCATCCCACATTGTAAATATAATTACATAAATATTTAATTACATTTAAATATATACATTTTTAGAAACACACTTTTTTCTTCTATCCTAGAGAAAAAAATATATATACAGTATATATATATATATGTATGTACAGTGAACCCTCACACTTCATGGTTAATGTTGGCTGTGACCCCCCCACGAATGGTGGAAGACCACAAAGTGGAGCACCCCAACTTATCGAGAAGTTCCACTTAAAAAAAAAAAAAAAAAAAGTTTGATTCTAACTTGTTCTGTTCCTCCGTAATCAGCAGTAGAATGTGCTGCGCCATCTTTTCTCTCACTCGCTGTTCCTCGGGGGGGGGCTGACTTTATAGAGAGTTGCGATGCTGCCATCTGGAGGATTGGAACACTAACTAGGATGTTCAAAACTCTATTTATTTCGATGCTCTGCCTAGCAACCCCAGTGACACATATTAGACCCAATTGACATCTATAGACGTCAATGGCAGTGAATGTGTTAACTTTAAAACGGCACTAAATCACTGAAATAAGAAAGCAATATTTGGAACTGACGAACGGAAACACCAAGGGCCTGATTTACTAAGATCCTAAATAAAGAGTACTAAATTGCGTGTGCACTGAAAAAGTTTGCGCGTGCTGTTGTTGTGTTTTGCGGGTGATCAACTAAGAATGCTCGCGCAATTGATAACGGGTGCAAACCGCAGTATTTAAATGAGGTGTTGCGTGTCTTACGGTTTGCGCCATGGAGAGTCTGGATGGAAAGCAGGATAGATGCAAGCGCAAAATGAAATTTGACGAGTTGAAGTTAGAGATATTAGTGGAAGAGGCAAATAAACACATTCATGAACTACAGCAAAGAAATTTAAACATCACCAAAAGAAACGCAATATGGGAGAAAATCTGCGATAGAATAAATGCAGTTGGTAAAACAAAAAGAACGGCAGATGAGGTTAAAAGAAGGTGGCAAGATATAAGGCGAAGAACTAAAGAAAAAGTGGCCTTTAATAAAACTTCGGCAAACAAGACAGGTGGAGGGCCTGCAGAAGAGATGCCTCTAACCAGCATTGAGCAGCAGGTGCAGCTCACCTTCTGCGAGGAGCAGATAACAGGGATACGGGGTATGACACGCTAGTGCCAATTGCAGAACAAGGTAGGCGCACAATAAGAAACACTTTTTTCTCCATGAAAACACGTGATTTATTTATTATCACAAATAAAAAAATGAATGTGCCTCCTGTGGCAACCTTTTGCTGAATAATACTCGATTTAACATTCAAATAAAATATTTCTCCTTTTGCATGTGCTTGTGACCGGCTCCAAATCAGCCCTTAAGTTTCAACTATCTGGTTTTCATTCATTCCAAACAAATTTACACGAGTCCGAAAGACTCTCTCTCTGCGTATTCTTTGATTTTGGCGATGTCGCCTCCTTGCCACAATAACAGCAGCCATCGGTGCGTAATGCTGGGCAGATTAGCACCTTCCTTTCGAACGTATTAAATACAGACGCAATCACAATCCCCGCAATTACTTTCAGGGTTGGTAAATCTCATTGCGCGTGGTAAATGAACCTATTTGCATTTTCCCCTCCCAGTATTTAGCACTTTCTGGCGGGTACGCCCCATATTGATTATTCATCAGGGCAAAAGTACTAAATGAACAGCGTGTGCTATTTTGCTCATTTGAGAGGCGCAGTCCTCTTTGCACGCTGTTAGTAGATCAGCTTGCACATTGGTTTGCGGGTGGTGTCAAGTTTGCACACGTTTTTACGCACGCAAACCTTTAGTAAATCAGGCCCCAAGTGTATCAGTGTTAAACTGGACTTTGACTCATGAGAGCAAGAGATGGGAGATGTGGGGACGCGTGTCAGCCAGTCATCGTACAGACCACCGACGCCACAGTAATGCCTGTTGTAGCAGCCAATGACGGGCCTTGATTTTTGTTCATGGGGAATCCCATGTAGGCTTTTGTTGCTTCCTGAGACTCGTTCTTGATGTGATGTGTTTCGCTTCAGCCTTGCGCGCTTCGTTTGAATTTTTTTCAATTTTTTTTCATTTTTTTTTAATATATATTTTTCGATGAATATTTTTGAAACCTCCGATGTATTCAGACCGCGATTGCTGAGACCGCAAACTGTGAGGGTTCACTGTACTTGGCTACAAGATGAACAGCAATCATAGCCGAAAGGAGCAGGATCACCCTCCATGGAAAAGAAGGCGAGAGAAAAAAATCATGGCTGTCCGGAGAGAAGTTGGCCTTCTGTCAGAGATACAGAAAGGTGTGAACATTCAGAAACAGTTGCCCAAGAAATACAGCAAACTGTCCATAGTGGAGGCACTGGAAACTGACAAAAACAAAGGCTCACAGGCCTGGCCACCTCTTTCAAGGAATACACCAGAGAAGTAGAGACCAGAAGAATCAACAAGATGTTCTCCAACAACTTGTCCAAGGTCTACTTTCAATGGCAGGGCAGTAAGGTGGCAGCAGACCCACCCAAGGCTGAGATGGAGCAATACTGGAAGAACATCTGGGAGAAGGAGGTGAGACAAAACACCAATGGTGGCTGGTGGATCTAGAAGCAGAGCACAGGAAACTCACAGATCAAGACCCAGTAGTTATCACAGTGGCAGACATCCAGAAAAGAGTGTCAAAAATGAAAAGCTGGACCGCACCTGGGCCTGATATGATTCACACCTACTGGTTCAAGAAGCTAATTGCAGACTATGAACACCTGGCACCACAAATGAATCAGCTGCTAAGGCCGTCCTCATCTTGAAGGACCCCAGAAGGGAATGATACAATCCAACTACTGGCCTATAACCTGCCTCAGCACCACATGGAAGCCCCTATCAGGCATCAAAGCGGCAAAGATGAGTAGGCACATAGATAAATACATAAGAAGAGAGCATAAAGGAATAGACAATAACACCAGAGGGGCCAAGCATCAGCTACTGGTTGACAGAGCAGTCATCCCTGACTGCAAGTCTAGAAGCACCTGCATAGGCCTGAACCTTCTCAGTCAGATCATCAACAACAGCAACTATGGGTACAAATTCCAAACTGTGGAAACCATCAGCCACCTCCTCTACATTGATGACATTAAGGTGTAGGCTAAGAACGAGCGCCGACTCCTTGATTCACCTCACCAGAATCTACAGCAACGACATCATGATGTTATTCGGACTTGATAAGTGTGGACGGATGGTATCCAGGAGAGGAAAGATGATCAGAACTGAATGGGTTGAGCTACTGGAAGGCAACATAGTAGATATTCAGAACAGCTACAGATACTTGGGGATCCCACAGGCAAATGGCAATCACGAGGAGGCAGTTTAAAGGGAAGCTACAGGCAAATACCTATAGAGGGTGAGGCAAGTCCTGAAGTGGAAGAAGTGTCTTTTTTGTGGTTGGAATAGATCAGGTGAGTAAAGCCTTAAATTATGATTAAAGGTGCTGCTTAATGCATGTGTTGAATCAGACCTTCTCAAGGTTTACAGTTTCTGTTGTTTGTGCCACACCTAAAACCACACCCACTTGTATCTTTATATTCTAGGTGTTGCTGCTTGTCCCATCTTATTCACCTCATGGTGACTTGCATTCAGATCACCATGTCATCCTCTCTAAAGAAAGGTGACAAAAATAATAGAGCTGAATTTTGTTGGACATTTCAATGACAGGCTCTCTCCAACTTAAATCTATATTCAGCTGTGAAAAATTACATTCAGAAAGATAACACTGGCTTATTAGAAAGCCTAAAATTCTGCATTCACTTGACTGAACAGCAAGCATTACAAAGAGATGACAAAAAGGTAAACAAGTCAAACGGCTTTCAACAGCTTAATTGCTTCAGTCGTTTATTTATTTATTTTTAAGTTATTAAAAGGTCTGACAGGCAGGAATTATGTGGCTTGTGAACCTCAAAGCCTGCCTAAAAACAATTTAATCTCCTCTTCCTCCCATTTCTGCTGCTCAGCAACCTGTAATTTCAAATAATGGCCCCCTCCCTCTCAGGTTTTTTTGGTTCTGGATCAGCAGGTTGGTGAACACTGCTGTTGTATACAGTCTAATTTGATCGGCTGCAACAGTGAGCTGCATCCCAAAGCAGACATAACGCCATCCCTGGATAGAACACAGTGGCACAGGTGGAACAGGCGGTGCACACGGTATCTGCCATAATCACCAAGGAGACAGCAACACTGTCACCCTCACAGCTTGTGATGATGCAGGTAACCCAGATGAGCTGACAATGTACATAAATGAGAGGCAGGGAAGAGAGGCATATGATAAATGGTTCTCAATAAGGATGGGCCCCTGAGAATAGAAACCAGGTGAGGGCTGGAAAATCCTAAGGCTTTTCTGAAAGTCTGACGTGAGGGGAAGAATGCTGGATTTAGAAGCTGATGGTGAAGGAATATAGTATTATTCCTCTTAGAGAGCAGTAGAGGTGGGCGATAATGGGAATTTTGGTATTCGATCTGATACCAAGTACAGGGTACAGGGCAAGTATCACCGGATACTAGATACTAATACCAATACCAATATCTATACTGATACTTCATATTAAGCTTGATCTACCATGAAACTGCTGACCTTTTTGGTGTTTTTGTGATTTTTGTCTTTGGATTTTTTTTTTTAAAAACCTAGGATGAAATTTCAGCAAACTTTATAGCTTTATAGCAAAATACTTTATTATGACAATTAACATTTTTGTCTTATTCCTTGGAGTTGAATTGTTTTGTTCATGTTTTTTCTAGGGCTGTCAAAGTTAACGTGTTAACGCGTGATTAACGCAAAATAATTTTAACGCAACTAATTTTTTCAATGCGCGATTAACGCGAGCCTTAGCCTGGCCGTTGATGTACAATAGTAGAGAGGAGAGTAGGTTTAATGAGCCTCAGGCCCCTCCGTAGTTGTAGTCCTCCGTAGTCCTGTCAAAACAATAAGCTATGCACTGACGTCGACGGCCATGCCGCAGACAGACAGATATAAACAAACCTCCGTTAGCAGTAGTTGGGATAAAATGGATACAAAAGAGACTATTTTTAATGGTAAGTTCAGCTTAAAACCTTGCCTGATGGCTAACTCCACAAGATAAATGTTGTTTGTGTTTACTGTCGATGTGAATTTAGTTACCACCGGAGTCCCGACTACTAAAATATCACTTGTCGGCTAATGAGAGCGCTGATGCAGAGAGTAATTTTGTTTGCATTGTGTCCAATTTCCTGTTGCTTTAACTCTATAAAGTTCCTAGTTGTGGGATAAATAAAGGATTATCTAATGTTATTTATATCTTAGATAACACCTTTCAATGGGATACATGACATGTACTGGGTTATTTCAAGGTCTTAATTATATTTTTTTGGGTTGGCTCCAGTAAGATATGACTTAAGTAGCATCCATCCATTATCTATGGACTTAAAGGTGGGGTGGGTGTTGTTTTTTTGCAACACTTTTTACAATATTGCCTGAAAACCTTTTCACATTTCCATTGCACCCACTGAAATAAAATGTTTGCAAAAAAAAACTAAACATTTGGTCCAGTCTAGAAGGTATAATCAGAGAAAACTCTGACCAATCAAAAAAGTAATCATCACTATTTTGATTGGCTGCCTAATACGTCCATCAAATATCACCCCTCCCTCCCTCCCTCCCTATGGTTCATGCAGTCGTGAATCATGTGAAGGCGTGGTTTCGAGGGGTGAGCTGAAGAGGAGGAGGCGGAGCCTTTGGGAGGAGGGAGGGAGTGTATATTTTCAAAATCTCACTTGAGTTGGATTGCTGGAACCGTTTTTCAAACAACACCTACTCCACCTTTAAGTAGCATGTAGTTTGAAAATTAATATGAATTGATGCTGAAGATGACCACTGTTATCTACCTGGATACTCTGTTGGACGGAAAGTCCTCTGCCAATGACTTCTGTGTCAGGATTGACTGTCTGTCAGGGTCAGGGAATGGGGGATGTACAGCTCTTCATTTTCTTGAGCATGGTTTTTCATGTGCTTAAATAGATTTGAAGTGTTTCTACTGTATTTTACAACCTTGGTACAAACTACACAACTTGCCGATGTTTCGTTTTCGGGATTAAAATACAGCCAAACCACACTCCTCCTTTCTGCCATTCTTGATTCTTTTGCTCTGTTATCTCTCTCCCTGATGTGTGTGTGTTGACGAGGGGGGGGGAGTGTGCTGAGTGGGCGGACCCAGGGGGAGAGGCCAGGCTGAGTCTACCTGAGTGGGCGGGCCCGGGGGGGGGAGAGGCCAGGCTGAGTCTACCTGAGTGGGCGGGCCCAGGGGGGGAGAGGCCAGGCTGAGTCTACCTGAGTGGGCGGGCCCGAGGGGGAGGGGCCAGGCTGAGTCTACCTGCATGCTTGTTTGGCTGGCACTGCTGAGCCACCTGACTGTGACAAGTCAAAAGACGAGACAAGAGGGGAGGGTGAGGAGGACACAGCGACAGCGTGTCAGACACAGACTTAGCACTCAGTGCTTGTGGGAGAGTAAAAAAGCTTGAGTATTGATCAAGCTTGTGTATTTTTACCAGCGTTGGTATCAATATTATCGATATTTGGATCAATCCGCCCACCTCTGGAGAGCAGTCATATTCTGCAACAGTATCAGCCAACTTTATTCAGTCTCATGGGTCCACATCAGTAAAAAAAAAAAAAAAAGACAAAGTCAACACAAAGTAGTGATTAAAATAGCCTACATGCAGATATAAATTCTTGTTCTTCCAAAAACAAGAAGTGTATTGTCACTCTTTGTTGGCTCCAATAAAACCGTTCTAATTAAATTAACATTTTTTTTGATTAACTAATCAACACATAATACAGACTGTATTAAAAGAACTGGAAAACCCTTTATGACAACATTCAGGTTTTTTGATAGAGGGTTTTGAAGCCCATTTTCACATCTTCAGTCTGGGACTTATTGATAGATGCTGACTCTGCCCATCCTCTCTGACAAATAAACAAACAAAGCTGACAGCAGGAAAACTACCACCTTGCCTCTGTTAGTTCAAGCTGTTGCATTTACTCTGGCTGAATCTGTCCATTCATCTTCATTTCACATGTTGCACCTAACATTATACATCTGAAACAAGGAGTCTGCTGGAACCTGCGGGAAAGCTGGAAGAGTTCAGATCTACCTGGAAGGGGTGAAGGTAGCTCAGCCAAGGCAGACAGTGAGCTTGCAGCCAACCAGTCTGTTATCCTCCATCTAGCAGCATTTAACCAGGTGCAAAAGTAGCTGCTGCTGGGTGCTCCGGCCAAGACACCTTCACCCCCAAACCCTCCTGTGTCAGCCTAGATGTGCTAGCACAGTTAACAGTACATTAAGCCATATGATTATGCTCCACCAGGTCTTTATTCACACATTCACGGCCTCGATTTCAAGTTCACCAAAATTAACCTTCCTCTTGTGTTAGGGTCACCACCGACCCGTTTTAGTTTTTAAATGGATAAAAGAATCACTTAAAATGTCTTTATTGCATCAAGGCTTTTTGACTTTGTCTGGAACCTCCATTTCAACAAAATTAAACAGAAATATTTTTATTTACTACATTTTAAAATGCTCTGGTTGAAATTATGTCATTTGTGGTGTTGGGGTCGGTTTTGACCCGGTTATAAAAATATGATTATAAAGCAATAATTAGAGCCAAAATTGAAATCATAAGTGCACTGACAGCCAACATGCTGACAGACACCTCCTCTCCAAATCACGTGAGCTTCAGGGGAAGCTTATTTGTCAAGAATAACTGCTAAAAATAAAAACAAAAAAACAAACAAAGACGAGTATGTCCAGGTCACTTCACTCATTTGACCTGCAGAAGGCACATCTCCAGTTTACAGCGTGCAAAAATGAAAAGATTTACGATGAGCGAAGTTCTAGATAATATATTTGGAGAAAATATGGGAGAAGACTCAGATCAGCATAGTGATGAAGAGGAAGCAAGTTTCTGAGGAAGAGGACAACGTGGAGTATCAGCCAGAAGAGACAGACACACCTGAGTGTGATGAGGAGGTCACTGGTGCTGAGGCTGCTCCTGCTGAAGGACTCAAGTCAGAAAAATGGTGGGATGTTTTGGAGTTTAGTTACCTCAGCATGTACATGGCAGGGCAGCTGCTGAAAATGTCATCAAAATGACCCCTGATATCACATGGTTTGCTGTGACCAGAGTCACTGACATAAAAACATGTTTTGAGCTATTTATGCCATTGCCAATAAAAAAATATCATTGTTATGACAAATCTGGAAGAAAAAAAAAGTAGGGATGTCCGATATTGGCTTTTTTGCCGATATCCGATATGCCAATATTGTCCAACTCTCAATTTCCGATACCAATATCTACTGATACCGATATATGCGGGCTATTTTTCCTCAAAACTAATTTTAGGTAACATCACATATCTCCTGTCGTGGAATTAACACATTGTCTGTGCAAAAAAAAAAAAAAAATTAAAATAAATAAAACCGATACCGATATTTACCGATATTACATTTTTATGCCAATATCGGGCCGATAATATCGGTGGGCCGATATTATCGGACATCCCTAAAAAAAAGTCCACGGTGACATCTGGTACCTTGATGCTTTCATTGGTGTTCTTCTTCTTGCTAAAAACACATTAAAAGTGTCACTTTTTGCTACACATGCATCTAAACACACACACACACACACACAAAAGCATGTTCTTGCACACAGAGACTTTTACTTTCTTTCAATTTTTATTTAGCATATTTAGTTATTAAGTTTTGGAAGTAATTTGATTTGTTTGTTTGAACTTGTGAATCAATAGTTTGTGTTATGACCTGTTCTGTGTTTCAGTTTGTTTATATTAAGTTCAGTTAAGTTAAATTAAGTTCTTAAGTAGTCAAAAACTGTTTTTTTTTTTTTTTTGCATTTTCTTGAAGAAAATATATATGGGTCAAAACTGACCCCTAACACCATAGATGTTACTCTAATTATTAATTTTGAAATAAAAAAATAAACCAAGCAGATTTCATTTCAGAGACGTGTTCTATACCCCTCAGTAATATTCAGGTAACACAACAACCTTTTATTTATTTATAGGATTCTCTTGAGGTTAATTATTTCTTTTTTTTTTAATTGAAATCGAGAGGTATACTGATGAAAATAAAAGGTCCAGAGACCCACACCAAAAATATTAAACTCAACATTTTCATGGATAAGGAAGCCTAACAAGGTAACTTAGAAATGACAAAAAAAAAAAAAAAGATTATTTTTTTATTGTTTTTAGTGTACTTTAAACTGATTTAAGACATGGGTCGAAACCGACCTGATAACACCGGGGATGGTAACAGAAAGTTAACACAGGAGGAAGGTTAAAATGATGACAGTGAGCCCTTTGGCACCATAGACTGCACTGTGAAGCCTTAAAAACAAAACCAAACAAAAAAACACACAACTTTTAGGCAGTGTTCCATCGGCATCAATTTTGAAAATCAGATATTGACCCTTGAAAGTCCTTCAGCACTGCATTAAAGTGACACTTTCACTTTCCCAGGTTTTTAATTCTTGCCTTTAATAAGACTATACCAGAGATTAATCTCCCTTTAAAGAAAAAAAAATGAATGCGCACACTTGTCAATTAGACATAATTCCCTCACCCTTCACTCAGTTTCATTTCGGAGCCCCTTCATCTCACCTCCAAAACTGGAAGTTTGGGCAGTCGGACGGGGGGAACTAGACGGATTCATTGCCGGCTCTCCTCCTCACATCACCCCGCACAGCCCAGCCTTTCTGCCTTCCGAGTGAACGCGGACATGCGTCACAGTTAATGGCACGCAGTGTGTGCTTGGATGCGTTCAAGCACAATAAAGCCAACAGTTTTTTCAGCTAGGGAACCCCCGCGCTTGTGCCGTGGACCATTCCTTCGTTCCTGTAATCCAGGCGAGGTGAGGGCAGCGTAGAGCAGCGCGCAGCGTCAGTCGGAGCAGCCGGAGCGGGTTAGTGCGGGTTAGTGCGGGTACGCAGCGGAGCGCAGCACTCACGGGCTCTGTACAGCGCAACTCCGACGCAAATGGATATTTACGCGGCTCTGTTATCCCTTTTCTTTTTAACCAAACCAGGTGAGTACAAGCCATCGGCAGCTCAGTCGCATAAAGAGAAATCTTGCTCCAAGTTCAGTTTCTTGACGTTTTGCACACTCTTCAGTTTCTACCTAAGCACGTTGATTTTCGTCTCTGCAGTTTGTATTTTTTTCCCCTTTGTTTTCAGTGTGCACTGGTGGAGTTAGTGTTTGAATATTGCCACAGAGTAGAGGAGTCAGAAATGACACTTTGTGCCTGGACCTTTTTAACATGCCGCGCACCTGCAGTCCGCGCAGGGCGCAGGTGACGGGTGCGGGCTGGAGATGTGTCGCCTTTCAGAGCAATCATTATCAATATCCCGCCTGAATGACAAAACAAGCGATACTTTCCCCTAATAAGGCTATTTTAATTCACAGGCTAAGCGACCATGCCCGCCTGTAAAAGTAACTCGGTAAAACCCCTCCGCTTCGCATCCTCTAACCTTCATCTCTCTCCTCTCCAGCTTCTGGTTTCGGATCAGATCAAGACTACCAGATCGATATCATCAACGAACTGGATCTGGCAAATGCCACTTATGGAATTACTCAAGTGGCTGGGCTTCACAACGGAAGCAAAGCCTTTCTATTTCGAGGTAAAGACGTTTTCTTTTTCGTTGTAATAACGTAACTCAAGTTGAGAACTGATTTCGCTGCGCGCACACCTGCACGCCCTTTGTTTAGTTAACTGGTGAGCGGCCACGCAGCGCCACACCTTTTACTGGTGTCACTGGTGTCACAGTATCTCTGAGACAGACTACCCAGGGAGCTTCCACTCATAATTACTCCACGTTTAATTTGTCCGTGGAGATGTGCGGAGTCTTGGTTCCTACCAGACTGAGATGGTTTCTAATGTAATCCAAACTAAAATGCACACTATCAATTTAATTCAAATTCATTTCAAATATACTTTATTGATCCCCCAAGGGGGAAATTCAGTCCTTGTATGTAAAGAGCTTTGAAGATTGTAGGCTACAGCAGGTGTCCGGATTTTTTAAACCCTGAACGAGGAAACAGCTATTATCAAAGTTAGAGAAATGATTATAAGATTATATATTTCATCCTTTTGTTAGATTGCTTTACTGTTGTTCTTTCATGACTTTGTCACAACTTATTCCTTCCTCCCGGTGTCATCAGATGTAAACTTTAGGCAGAATTGTTGGAGAGTGGAAGCGCGGAGGAAGAAGGGTGTCATGCAGAAAGAGGGACAGTTTGGCATCTGTAAGAAAGTTTATGATTTAAAAACACAATAGATGTTAAGTATTGTGTCCTTATTAACAGCTGTCAAAAAAGAAACATTTTAAATTTCAGTAATCTCAAATTTGCCTTTTGTCATTTTTAATCCAAGAGAAATAGCCCGTGATGTTGGAGGGTCTTTTCCACTTTTCCGGTAAACTCAAATGCAGAAATAGTTGCACAAATACCAACAGGCAGAATTTAAAATTGGCATCCCTGGGTGCTGAGTCTTGTACAAAGCAGAGGCTCAATGTCGTGTGTGTGTGTGTGTGTGTCTGGTTTTATTCTCAAGAGTGCTTGGCTCAGTGTGGTGCTGGCTCTACATGAATGAAGCCAGGGCAGCTTGGCCAACTCTACAGAGGTAGAGCCGTCCAAGATTCGGTGCTGGAGGACTTTACGGGATGCGAAGGCTTAGCTTTTTCTTGGTACACTCACAAGCCCACACACACACAGACACACACACACACTCCTCCTCCATCCACCTCTCCCCATAGTTTTCAGGCTCCCAGAGTTGGGTAAAGCAGCCAAGTGGCATGGGAAGCAGCGGTCCAGTCTAATTGAGAGGACTGGACTCACTTGCTTGTGACCTATTTTATACTTTGCTGCTGCTATTATGGCCTTGTAACCCAGATGGCTCCACTGAGCAAGCGATGCCAAAGTTGCAGAAACTGCCAGGTTCTTAAAAAAAAAAACCTCTTGATGTTCTATTGAGCTGCAGTACAGCATCAATCAGTCTATGATTGAACATCTGGTGGAAGGTGCTCTGCTGCTGCTGCTAGGGCAGACCGGGTCAGTAATTATTCAGCCTGACTTAGCTGTTTGCAGCTACGTTGTGTTCATCTGTGTGATTGCCCGGACCTTAGAGTGGAATGTTATAAAAATGGTTAAAAAAAAAAAAAACAGGAGGGGAAAAAAAAAAAATCACAAACACTGTAAAGTTCTTTTCAATTAATAACGATGGTGCAGAGAGGGAGGAAAAAAAAAGATTGTTCTGGTTATGCTTTTGGCAAAGGCTTTTTGTCAGCAGTCTCCCAGTTAGCTGTTGATTTGCAAACACCAGATGGTTTGCGTTAGATGACAGATTTCGGTTACTCCTCTCATATGTTTTCAGCAGAATAATGCACACTGTGCTGATAGCAGGGAACAAAGCTCATCTAATTACCAACATATTTGCATATTGGGATAATTTGTACTTTTTATCTGCCGGATATCTTCTGTTGCTGGAACATCAGATGTATTAGGGGGAAAAAAAAGTTAGTTTGCTCAGATGAGGGATGACCTACTTTCTCTTACTAACCTAGGTTGTCATCTTCATTACTCAGACCCCCCTCTGTCCCAGTGTTGATTCAGATTTAAAGTAATGATGATAATTTGTTTCTCGGTTTGCTTGATTTGATTTACATTAAGAAATATATTAAAAATAATTCGTTCTTCCCCGAGACTTGACCCTGTGCATTTCTGAAAGCATTGCTTTGAGAGTACCACACGAAAATTTGGTGTAAAAAGGACATGAGTATGAAAAAGAGAGATCACGGCCCTGTCACATGGATTGTGGGGATGTCTTTGGTCCAAATTGGCTGTCTTATATCCTATAATTTGAGCAATTAGTGGATAGCTGTCACACTAGTTTTGCGACCAGAGTACCTGATATAAACTTGACAGTGTCAGAAATCCTACAACTCCATCTACTTTACTAGCCAAATAAAATGCAACTTGAACATGTTGGTTATTATGACCTTGTGCCACTCCATAAAAAAATAATAATTTTAGATTGGCCCTTCTTCTCCTTAACCATGACCAGGAATGCATTCTTCTCCTTTGCCACTTTTAAAAAACATTTCATCTCTCGTAAATTTTCGTGTTATTTACCGTCGGCATGTGCGGATTACACAATTATAAATCTGTCCACATCGCTCATAGCCTACGAGTCAGGAGGGTTCATCATTTTACAGTCTGCACATGCCATTCTGGACATCATACCCAAGATTGAGAAAATGTAAATGTACATTGTCAGATGTTATAATCTTGTGCAAGAGCAGAAGTCATGCAGTTTATAGGAGCCCTGAAACCAGCTGCTGTGAGCAGAGCTGAAAAGTGTTCTGTTGTACCATACTTCTGTATTTTGACCAAGGCAGTTGAGACATTTCATCCATTTCAAGAAATTATTTTTTTCCCCAATAGAATAAAAAATATAAAGGGGGAATTGTTAATAGTACCGTTTCTGGACCAGTCTCTGGGATGGGTCTTAATTATGCTGGATGCTAAAGTGGGTCAGTTTTACTGTTGCTGTTTTTAGATTCATGTCAGCGTGTCCAAAACTGAAGTCTGAACAAACTTCACTCTGTTTTGGTCACTGATCTTCACAATCGTCACAAGAGAAATTGTTTTTCTGGCCAGGAATGTGAGCTGTGAAGTGTGGTGTAAATTGAAATGACATGTAACGCTACTTATTTCAAACTCCCCCTGACTGCTTGTTAATTGGTCACAACATGTTGCTGCAGAGTTGTCTTTCATCTCTGTTTGGGCTGAGGACATGCTAATTATGTCTTAGCTATCTTATTAAACTAAATCTGTATAGATATGAATAGGTCTGGTCAATAAAGTTCTCTGCTCTTCTTGGAATGTTTCTCTGAATCATTAATATTAAATGGTAACGGCAAGTGAAGCTTTGATCTCTGTATCCAAGAAATCTTTAACAAACCTCCTCAGCCTTTGAGGGCAATTATCCTCAACTTATAACAACTCTACAGACCTGTGAGAGGGCTAAAATGGGTTGTAATTAACGTTTAATCGACCTGCCTCTTGATTTCAGTCAGAGCGTTATTTTTTTTCCCTTCCACAGCCTCTTTTAAAGCATAACTCAATGCTGGAGATCACTGTCATTGTGTTAAATGGAGAGATGGCTACTCTGATTGCATATACGTACATCTTTTCATTTCATGAGTACTTGCTATTGTAGGGCCCTATGAAATCTGTTTCATTTAATTTTTAATTTTAATTTTAATTTTTTTCCTTTTCAGTGTTTTTCGGTTTTTAATTTTTGAGAATTCCGTTTTAAGCATTTTATGCAAATTTAACACCAAGACAATATATAAAGTAATGAAATATAGACAATTTAGGCAATTATAACTGTAAACTTTCATGTTTTTATACTTTTATACCTATTGTGTCCAACAAAACATTGTTTTTTTTTTTTTTTACAAACAAAAAAAAATCTAGTTTTTTCTATGTAATAAATAACTAAGAAAAAAATTCATAGGTAAAATCCATTTAAAGTGCAAAAAAGAGAATTACAGCAGTAAACTAATCGTTTTAGCTTCTTTATTTTCTTCTGTTATCAGACAGTTTGTCATAACGTACCTGATATTTTTCAGGTATGTCATGACAAACTGTGTGTCTGATAAGCTATAGAAAATATTGTTTTTCTGTTATGTAGATACAATGAAATCCAAAGCACTGGTTGTGTGTATGAGTGTGTGCCAATGTGTGTGTGTGTGTGTGTGTTTTTTTATTCTTTAGGTGTTCCAGCTATTACAGCCTCTTTGTGTTTACCTCAGTGAGTGACTCTTTTTTACGGTTGTGCTTTTCACTCATTAAATGATCCTCGTTTGAATACCAGGGGGCAGACCAGGACACACTGGAGAGATTATGGGCCCTATCTTGCGCCAAACCTTCTAAAGCTGCTATTAAGGAATAGCAAGTAGCAGGGTATTGGGTAAGCAGGGTATTGGGTAATGGGTGGTCAGACCACCCATTACCCAATACCCAAAATCTGCGAGATGTCGGTACCGCAAGATACCAAATTCGTGGAAAGCGCAAGAGACACGCCCATTGCCGCGCCCACAATGTGCTTAAGGGAGTCGGCAAAATGGGTAGCAGGTTTTGGGAGGTGGAAGATTGCATTTCGGTTGGCAGAGGCTCCTAAATCTGAAATTTGCAGGTAATGGGTATTGGGTATTGGGTAGCAGGAGGTGCAAGATAGGGCCCGTAGTGTCAAGAGTTTGAGTTAGGGCAGTGATTCCCAAAGTGTGTGCCGCGGCACCCTGGTGGGCCGTCACGGTGGGCCGTGAGAGGTGATTTAAAATAAACAAATGTGTTTTAAATACTTTTTTTATATTATATTTTTTTAAAATATGTTTTTTTTATTACTGTAAAAATATTTATTAGATGATTTGAGAAATATTTAGAGACAATAAAACAAAGCTATTAAGTGTTATTCTACTGTCATCTTAACTTAATATGACAAGTATCACCTTATTTGTTAGCCCCTTATATTAATATTGAAATGTAGCTTTTAGTCTTGTATGTTGATCGAAGTGGTGTTTAAAGGTTTGCATCGCCCGCAGAGATTTTTCACAGTTCAAATTGGGCCTTGGAATTGTGAAGTTTGGGAATGGCTGCGTTAGGCATTTGAATAGGTGTGTCCTTGCTGCTTTTATGCATATAAGGATTAGTGGTGTCAAATAAAATGTGCTTTTTAACTTTAACAATGAACCTCTCACATGTGCTTGAAATCTCTGAGTCCCTCTGAAATGTTCACCCACAACCTCCAAGGGTTGATGTAATGTCGAAGCCTGCTCATGCTGTTTTATTTTCACTTTGACTGGATTGTTTATGCCATTTTTGTGTCTGACTTCTAGCCAGCTTCTTCTGCTGTGTGTAAATTGATGCGTCTTGGCTGCGGTTGAGCACCAAAATAGACTTTAGTCTTTACTACTACACATTTTTAGTCAAGCAGTCGCTTCTGGGAAACTAATCCATGCCAAGGTACTTCTGCCGGGACCACTCTAGACTAGAATGGCCGCAATTCGCATGGTTCAGCTAGTCTGCGGTGCCTCTGCTCCTGGTCAGACCCAGGCCGGACAGCTCAGGCCAGCACATACCAAACTGAGGTCACAATATTAAACGCCAAACAGACAGTCTGCTCACTCACTGCTGGTACTGATCATTCTTTCAGGAACAATCTCTTCGTAAGTCACGTGTTGAAGTGCCTCAGTTGTTAGGATCGCTTAAGTAATGAAACGGCCACCAGTTTGGGGTAATGTACCAATCAACAATTTGTCTTTTGTATTTCTGGAAGTCAGACGTAAGAACTTTCTTTTTTTCCCCTCTCTTGTTGATCAGTTAATTTGTTTCTAGAGACACAGATTTTCTATGTTTTCTTGCAAGTGGACAAGTGGACTCAAAGCATTTTGTGAAATTGTCACAAAATGATCATCTAATTTAATGGGGAGAGAAAGAAGGGGAAAAACACAGGCCACTTTAGCAGGGTGGAAGGTTTGGTGGGGTATCTACACTGAACTGTTAAGCTGAATATCCACCCTCTGTTTTCTGAGCTTGGTTTAAAACATTATTTTACTTTTAGTCACGGGTGGCTTGGATTTATGCATTTAAATAACTAGGGAGGATTACAAAGCTATATGGCTTGGGTAAAAAAAAAAAATTGCTTTAAATGCAATTTCTAACTGGGTGGTGAATCAAGCCTCGGACACAACATGATCTAAACATCCCTAAGATCCAGTCTCTAGTTGCACAATGCAGAGTTGTGTTTTTTTTTTCCTTCTTTCCCATTTTGTCAAGACTATTAAAAATCAAAATGATCTGAAATCCAGAGTTTTGTGGTTTTAGAGGCCATGTTAAGAAAGACAGGAAGTCAGTTGGATTAATGCTGGACTGATCAATTCAGTTTGATCAAAATGATTTTAACAGTTTTCTTCAGACAACTGTGAGTGGTAAATAAAACACAAGTGAAAGCACTTGCAAAGCACTAACATGTTGCTCATCTAAGGTTTTCAATCCAGCATCTTTTCCAGATGAGTCCTGAAGAAGCTCCAACTGTTGTGCTTTTGTGATGAACAACTTTTTGTGAGAAACATGTGCATGTTGTGAAAGCTGCAACTGGTCTGTTATGAAAAACAAAATTGCTGGCACCAAAATGACCCAATTTCACCTGTTGTTCACAAAAGAACTGTAAATGTGTTTCAAATAAATGGACCTGCAATGTAGCCAGTACTTTAAAGCCTGAAAGCAGTCAGTGACCTTCGGCCACTCTGTCCTCAAAAACCCAGACCAGAACTTCAGGAGGTGAGCAAATTGGTGTGAACCACTTTGTTTGTCACCAACAAAACTGAAAAGATTTTCCACAGTAAATGTCGATGAGCTTTATCAGCTACCGCTGGCTGCAAAGATGGTATGTTATTTAATTTTTTAGCCACTGTTGTAAATTCAGCTGTCATGGCTTTGAAGAACCACAATCACATTCATAACTGCAAGAGTTTCAGTCAAAAGAGGAGATGTTTGGGAAATATGTGGGTTTTTCTTCTTGTCGACCTGTCCAGGGTGAACTCCTGCCTTTTGCCCGAAGTGAGCTGGGATAGTTTCTATCTTTGAAAGATGCATAATTTCACATTGGTCCTGGCACATTCACTGGTGTGTGATTTTTTGAAAATTGCTGCTGACTGTATGCAGAGTGCAACACTGCTTCCAAAAAGTAGGGATGCTGTGTACAACATAAACAGAATTCAATGATTTGCAGATCTTAAACCCATATTTTATTCCCAATAGAATATTGTTTTGTGAGAAAATTTATCAAGGTTCGGAGTGGTCGGCTGTACAAAATGAAACAAACAGACACTCGCTTTTTGCTAGAATGATATATGTTTATATATATTCCCCACAGATAGCAAGCATTGCACATAGAAAACACACAATTGCTCTTTTGCTAGAATAAATGTGTCAAGTTTATTCCCCACAAAATATAGAGCAAAACAGATCACTGACAGTTCATCAGGGCTAGGCCTTATAATCTCTTACCTTGACACAAAAGGACTGGAGAGCCGGACAGTCCGGTAGAGTGGCCAAAAACCCGGCTGGGCGTCGTGCACAAACCCGCAGCTGACTCTACCCAAACTTCCGGGCTCACCGTCTTTATAGTCTTTTAACAACATCCGAGCTCGGAAGGAGGGACGGGCCCATCTACTCCCCACGAGCTCACACACTAAGTCTTGGCCCCTCGCCATGGAGCCCATTCACACGGGAGCTCAGTCCCGTGTGAACAGACCAGATAGGGGGCGCATCTCTCTCCCTCTAGTTACATTGTTGATAAACATATGCAGGTGCAGAATTGATACGAAAGAGTTGAATCAGGACATTCTCAGTACACAGAGTTTCCACCTCTGGCCTGAGAACCTCCTGATTCAAAAAGGTGCATGATCAGCAGTAGTTGATAATAATCAGCAGTAATATAATTGATAATAGCATGATTGATATATAAAGAGTTGAATTCAGGGCATCTCGGGACACAAAAATATATTTTTCCCTTCATTCCACCTCTTGGCCCGAAATGTCCTAATTCAAAAACAAACATATAAAAAGAGTTGGAGTCAGGGCATTTCAGGACACAAAAATACATTTTTCCCTTCATTCCACCTCTTGGCCTGAAATGTCCTAGTTCAAAAACAAACATCCATCACCATGGTGATTATCAAACGTGATATCCACTTCCTCAAACCCTGTACTCCCCTCGTACCATCTACACGCATTTTGAATATAGTGGCATGCAAAATTTAATAAATCTGGTCTATTGTCAAATTGTCTCTCATTGTGGTAGTAACTTTGATTTACCCAGTAAGTACACGACCAAAGATTCCCAGGAACGTCTGGGTCAACTATGACAGTGTACTTCTCCGCTCCAAACCAATCTTCAGTTGTTCTTAGAGAGATTTTCATCTTAGGGCCGTATTATACAAAATCCTTTGGAAGGAACGTTTTACCCTTCTGATATAGACACAAGTAAATATATTACACATGGTAAGCACACACAATATAATAACCAATATTAACAGTGGAGGCGCCACACGTGTCTTAGCTGTTGCAGACATACCTGAAAAGATATCCCACCAATGATGTGCACTGTTCTGCTCTATCATCTTAGCGGCATGTACCACCTTTCCACCGGTGATGAAGGTCGACACGCGGAGTCTGGACACGTTAGACCCATGGGACTTAAGAATTTGTTTTAGTTCCGTAGACTGATTCAGTGCGCACCTGAACCTGTCCAGGGAGATGGTCCAGGGTAAACTCAGCACCCTCCATGGGACCTCCGTCAGATGGTGTTCTGACGTGAAATTTGTAAGTCTTAAGGTCTGGTTGTTCCAGTGCCAAGTGTACACCTCCTTCAAACATTCAGAGAACGGTGTCTGCGGCAACCTTGGGTGAGCATGCATAGTAGCTAGACATAGAGTATGGGGTCCAGTCTGCCACAAAAGATCTTGAGGTTCTTCAACATACCATTCACATAGTGCCGTGTCTCTAGTAAAACATGGGTCATGATATCTATACTTAGTCATACAGGCAACCCCCTTATCTGTTATATCACAAGCTTTCAAATCATAAGTGTCATTAGTTACTGGACTATACCAATCGCCTTGAGGTTTTCAAAAACCAGTACCCATTATTGGCTATTATTGGCGAAACATAAAACTTACAGATCGGCACAACATCAGTCACATTCATCTGGACCCATTTAACTGTACAGGTAGTGTGATTACAGACAGTTTTTTCAGGATATATGCGGATCCAGAGAGCATCACTAACGTTAAACAGTTTCTTCCATTCATTAGCATTGGGTGATGTAATTACCCTGATGAACTGTTCCTGCTGCAATTTAGCATATACAGTTTGCAAACCACATCCAGTAGTACTGATAGCATGAGAAATGTTAACAAACACTTCACTAGACATATCAGACAATTTAACATTCCATTTCAGCATGTCCCAGATTATACTGGCAGTCTCTTTTTGTGTTATTACAGAAGATGGCATCCACTGTCCGAGGGAATGGATGGCATTTGAGGTTGATTTCCCAGTATTCGATAACATGGTTCTGGTCACTTCTCCATCAATAGTGTTGGACATACCTAAAACAGTACCGGTTCCTCCAAGGAGGGTGTCATACCATGCACGTCTCCGTCATGTGTGATGGCATGTTGGTATGACTGGCATTTTCACAGTCCATACGACACTTGTGTGTGTCAGAGCCTCAGCTGAATTCTGACAGGTGGTGATTATAGGAGCAATATGAGTTCTGTGTGTGATTGGTTCGGCAGGTAACACCAGTACAGTCCACCAAAACGAACCTCTATTTGTTATAGGCGTGGCATTACCTATGAATAACTGGTGTTGTCCCACGACTGTCCACTTGGTGCCATTACCTTTGCTGGTGCAGGTCCGGTCTTCCAGGTTGGCCCATTTGCACATGGATGCTACAGAGGCAACAGTCACATTACATCCAACATGCACCATAGGTACTGCAGGTATTTCTCCATACCTGATTTTTTGTTCAGAATACTTTCCATCATAGTACCATTGTGTCTCATACATGGTGCAATCACTGGTGATATTCATGACATCACAGCGCTGGTGTGCTGGACAGGTGAAGTTATCCTGTTTTCTGGGTTCAGGGCTGCTGAACCATCCTCTCTGGTGTGGCTGACTAAACGTTGTCATCAGTTGGGCTGGTGTCGCTCTCACCTGTTCCCAGGGGTTGGTAATCGCGACACCAAGGACAGCCAGGGGTGGTGACCCAGGACCCGGCACCACCACCTCTTAGGTGGAACCCGTAGTTTAAAGCAATCTCCGGTTGGCCTGGTTCCAATCAGCAGTCTCCACCAGGTCATTCCTGCAACATACAGAACTTCATAAGAAACACAAGATTAGTTTTCACGTAAATAACATTTGCTAACTGGGATCGTCACCCAGTTCTGCTCTCCAGTGTACATCACAGTACATGTTCTATCATTGCCTTAGGCAATCAGTTCAGCCGGCCTGGGTGGACCATTTTCCTGTCTCACCCATACTTTGGCTCCAGCTCGGTCAGAGGATCCAAATCCTTGCTGACCTCTCACAGTGACAGTGTCGGGGCGAGAAATTTCTTCCACCTCTGACATCTGACAGGGTTTGATTACTACTTAAGTTATAATTGGCTCTTTGTCAGGGATGTCACGGTGCAGTGATCATCCTATTGAGGGTGTAACTCCTCCTCCTAATGGCCTGTTGTTGATCTGTTTTTGATCCCAATTCTATATTTTATTTCCCGTGAAATAGGTGCCATTGTCAGTTTGCATTGGACTGTCGTCCCACAAAACTGCTCAATCATATTCAGACATTTTAAAGTAGCTTTTTGATTACTGACTTTACACAAATGTACAGCTAGATTCCATCATCTCCTCAAACCTCTTTACTCCTTAAAAGGAAGGGGGCGTGACAAGACACGCCTATTGGGCGGAGGCTAAAAGACCATTGGTGCACAGATGCACCTACTCGTCTGGCTCCGCCCTTGAAAATTCAACGCAGACACAGTCTGGCTGTGATCATTGAAGAGCTCACATCACCTCTCACAGAAAAATCTGCCACGCCCTAGAGACGGACAGAGTTACAAACCATTTATCTATTATAGCTAAACCATTGACAATACCATATACGTCCTTCTATATCTATACTATGACATCTTATTATTTTTTATTTTACACTTATTCAGTTTCATACGATCTTAACCCAGCACACAAAAATAATCAGACTCACACATTTACGAGGACAGCAGAAGCTGGGACGTGCAGTCCCCCGCTGCTGAGACACACACAGTGCTTTATCTCCTACTGCACTCTCAATTAAACACACACACACGTCCTTTGTAAACCTATAACTACAGTCGTGTCAAACTTATCTGCGCGCGTGGACGCACTTTCACTGATACAATCTACTGCCACGAAAGCGTGCAGCTGCTCTTCTCATCCAAAGAATTCTTCACTCTCACAAACAGACAAATCAGTACAGAACAGGCGTCCCTGTCCTTTTTTATTTTTCACATTTGAGCTCAAAACACCACAGTCCTACAATCACATTACGCATGCTTCATCTACAATTTCGTCCTTAGCCTCAGACAACCAGGACCTGGGGGTCTCCCTCTGTCTGTCAGGCTCTGAGCTACAGGACACCACTTCCCCCCGTCAGAGAGGAATCCAGATCCGTTTCCGGGGTCTCCCCCGGCTGCACATTCCTTATCTTTACGCTTAAACATTTTGTACCGCAGCCACTCAATAAAACATTAATCAGTTTTCTTTAATCCTGCCGACAACGCCAAATGTTTTGTGAGAAAATTTATCAAGGTTCGGAGTGGTCGGCTGTACAAAATGAAACACACAGACACTCGCTTTTTGCTAGAATGATATATGTTTATATATATTCCCCACAGATAGCAAGCATTGCACATAGAAAACACACAATTGCTCTTTTGCTAGAATAAATGTGTCAAGTTTATTCCCCACAAAATATAGAGCAAAACAGATCACTGACAGTTCATCAGGGCTAGGCCTTATAATCTCTTACCTTGACACAAAAGGACTGGAGAGCCGGACAGTCCGGTAGAGTGGCCAAAAACCCGGCTGGGCGTCGTGCACAAACCCGCAGCTGACTCTACCCAAACTTCCGGGCTCACCGTCTTTATAGTCTTTTAACAACATCCGAGCTCGGAAGGAGGGACGGGCCCATCTACTCCCCACGAGCTCACACACTAAGTCTTGGCCCCTCGCCATGGAGCCCATTCACACGGGAGCTCAGTCCCGTGTGAACAGACCAGATAGGGGGCGCATCTCTCTCTCTCTAGTTACATTGTTGATAAACATATGCAGGTGCAGAACTGATACGAAAGAGTTGAATCAGGACATTCTCAGTACACAGAGTTTCCACCTCTGGCCTGAGAACCTCCTGATTCAAAAAGGTGCATGATCAGCAGTAGTTGATAATAATCAGCAGTAATATAATTGATAATAGCATGATTGATATATAAAGAGTTGAATTCAGGGCATCTCGGGACACAAAAATATATTTTTCCCTTCAAATATAAAGAACATATCAGATGTTGAAACAGACATTTTACCATTTTATGGAAAATATTAGCTCATTCTGACTTTGATGGCAGCAACAAAGTTGGAACAGGGAAATGTTTATTATTGTGTATCACCCCCTCGTCGTTTAACAACTGTCTGTAAATATCTGGAGTTTTAGAAGAGGAATGTTGTCCCATACTCTTCAGTATCGATGGTGTGCTTCCATATATGTGAGCTGCGCTTGCCATAGATACTGATGCACCTCCATACCATCAGAGATGCAGGCTGTTCAAGTGTCGCTGAAAACCAGCTGGATGGTTCTTCTCCTGTTTACTCTGCAGGACACAGCATCCATGGTTTCTAAATATAATTTTTAGTCATCTGTCCACAGAAGTTTTCCATTTTGCCTCAGACCATTTTAGATAAGCTTTGATCCAGAGAAGATGGCGGTGTGTTTCGTGTTCACAGATAATTTCTTCTTTGCATGTTACAACTTTAACTTGCATTTGTGGATTAGACGGTGACCTGTGTTCACAGACGGTGATCTGGAAGTCTTCCTGAGTCCATGCAGTGATGTCTAGGAGATAATCATGTCTGTTTTTAATATAATCTTGCCCAAGGGCCCCAAGATCATAGACATCTAGTTTTGACTTTCACCCTTGTCTCTTGTACACATACACTCCTCCTGATTCTCAATTTTGCTTAAATTTTTCTGGGCAAAAGAATATCACTGCATGGCCATTAGAACAGCTCCAGAAATCACTAAGATCACAGTTCTCTGTTCCATCAACAAATACAGGTTACAGCCTTAGACTGTATATATAAATGGACACCACAGGTGTCCATTTATATATGTCGTATAGATGAGGTGTCGTGAGGGACATTATTCTGAATTAGCATTCAAACATACATGAAACCAAACTTTCTCACATACAATACTGAAAACCTTACACACATACAGGTGAAATCTTACACACACAAGTAAAAGCTTATTCATATACATGTGAAATCCTCTCATAGATACATGTGAAATCCTTTTATATATACAATTGGAAATTTCAGTTGTATGTGTTTAGGCTTTCACTTGTGTGTGTGTGTGTAAGGTTTCACTTGTATGTATGAGAGGTTTTCAGTATAGTATGTGAGAGAGTTTGGTTTCATATATGTGTGTGTGTGTGAAGGCTAATTCAGAATAATGTCCCTCACGGCACCTCATAGCATGCAGTTTCTTTTTGGAACTGTTTTGTGGATGATATAATGTGGAAAAAAACCTGGGTTCTATATCTAGTTAGTATCTAATTACCAACAAAGTTAAGGAAATTTCATTTAAACTTTTTCATAATTTTTTTTATTGAAAAAAAAAATCTCTGTAAATTAAAAAAAAAAAATTACATTTACGTGAACTGTAGTTTCTGTAAGATTCGCCCAGAATCTGTTCCACGTTTGTTTGGTATTGCCCTTATGTTCAAAACATTTGGAAAAATGTGTGTTTTTATTGGTCAAAAAAGGTTTTGTACAGTTTGGGAGACCTTTTATTTGTCTTCAGAAAGACCACAAACCTCATTATTTTATGGGCAAAGTTTCATATCCATAAATACAATGCAGGAAGACGGTCATCCTTTCTTGCATTTATTTAGGAGTTCAGGTGGGATATTCACTCCAAGACTCTCAGAACCCAAAAACTATTAAAACTCTCACAGCTTGTGATAAAATACACATTTTCAAATGGAATAACACTTTCTCCTCCTAATTATTAAAACATCTTTTTTCCCCTGGTTTTATTATTATTATTTTTTTTAAAAGGTTTTGTATTCTAACTAGACAAAACTGATATTTTTTAATTTTTTAATTTAAACCAGGCTGAAAATATGATTAATTCTGCCAAAGGTGGCTATTTTTACATGGGAGCCATTTGGTCTGTTTTGTGGCCAGCACCTAGTGGTCAGTTGAGGAACTGCAACATAACATACTTCCTGACTGAGCTTAAATTGAAAGTGGGGTAGTTGCCACTTGTTTGTTTCAAAGAAGTTATATGTGAACAGGATTCAGAAATGCTACCATCTTGTGCCAAAGGTCACCGAGAATGTATTAGAGCAGTGGCCCCCAACCTTTTTTGTGTCACGATCCGGTTTAAGGTCAGGGAATATTTTCACGGGCCGGTGTATGAATATAAATAGAAAATACAAATACAACAAAATAAAATGAAATGACCGACATAAAAACTGTGGTATTTTCTATATATAATAAAAAATGTAAAGCTGCTGCGTATTCACAGGCAACTTTATTCCAAGTCCTCGTAACATTGCGCCAACAACAGAACATCAGTAACATCTTCTCTGCGCAAAGATGCTTTCTGAAGACGTTTGTTTTTTACTCATTCTTCCAGCTTGGGGGTTTAAATGTATTGCGTGACCAAGACACAGGTCTTGAAGTCTTGTCATGCTACAAGAGTAAGTCATAGACAGATGTAAAGGAGAGAATCTGGTCATTTTTCAAAATAAAAAATAATTTGGACTCAGATAATAAATGAAATGGAAATAATGCAAGTTATTTATTTTTTTCCCTGCGGCCCGACCAAATGACCCACGGACCAAGACCGGTACTGGACCGGGGGCCGGGGTTTGGGGACCACTGGATTAGAGCAAAGCAGGAAAGCTGTCCTGTAGTCAGACAAATCGAAAGTTGAAGTTTCATTTGAGAACCATGGATTCTGTGTTCTTCAGACTAAATGGGGGGTGGTGGGGGGGGGTCTTAACAGTTGTTATCAGGACTGAGTTCAAAAGCCTCCAACAGAACAGTATGGGCTCACAAGAGAAGAACCCGAGTACATTGCTTCAACACAGGACTATGGAGCAGCTAAGATCCCGTATCAGACAAAAATAGGACAACATTATTATTATTATTATTACCTTTATTTAAACTCGGAGATACATTGAGGTAGAGACCTCATTTACAATGCAGCCGAGTGAAACAACAAAAACAAAAATAAGGGCACTTAGACACACAAAAAAAAAGCCATAGAGAAACATACATAAATGTGATGGCAAGAATTAAAAAAAAAACACAATAAAATTACAGTTAAATGTAAAAAAATAAATAAATAAAAACATGAATAATTAAAATTACATTTAAATTAAGTTAAAATGTAGAAACATACTCTCCCAAAACTCTAGCAACTGGTCTCCTCAGTTCCCAGACATGTATGCACTGTTACTAAATAAGAGGGGATACTATACAGCGGTGAACATCAGCCTGTCACATCTTTTTTGAAACATGCAGCCATCAAATACAAATTTAACTTACAGTGATCCCTTGCCACTTTGCGGTTTGAGTACCGCGGTTTTAGTGCTTCGCAGATTTTTTGGGGGAAATATATTGTAATTAAAAAAATCAAGAAATAATCGCTGAAATTCTGCGAAAATCCACCCCACAGCAGACGAAAGGCCACAGCTGCCAGTGAAACATCAAACAATGACTCACAACCTCCTGTAAGCAACACGAGAAGCGCAGACGGCCCAGAACTCTAGAATCTGTGCTCTGATTGGACGAGATGCATTTAATACAGTTCAGAGACTAAAGGCTGTGAGGGAAACAGAAAACCACCGTTGAGCCTTTGTCTTGTGTCACCGCAGTGCCTCGCTACTTTTTTGCGGTGCTTAAACATATTTTAAATACATTATTTAGGTTCGGGGGGGCTCCGGTTCCAGTTTGCGGATTTTGATTGTCGCGGGGCGGCGCCGGTCTTCATTAACCGTGAAAACTAAGGGATCACTGTACCTCTTTCATCTTCTCATCTTAAGCATTTGATATGTCTTCAATGTTCCATTGTGAATAAAATATGATCATTGAAATGAGAATTTATATTTTAGTGTCTGAACTTCAAAAAAAAAAAAAGGGCCTTGTAATAAAAATGCCCTGCATGATGAGCACTGTGAAACCTAGACAAGGTAAAAAAAAAAAAAAAAGGCTATTAAGTAGGAACTACAAAACATGTAATCACCTGCACTTTTCCAAAAGCCCATTTCTCCTATTATGGATTTTGAAGCGGTTAATTGCTACAATGGTAATATTTACTTTGATTTGAAAGAAATAGATAAACCAGTGCTTTTAATGGTGAATTAAGGGCACTATGATCAGATTTAAAAGAACATGTCATTAAATGGAAAAATGTGCTTTCATAATGTTGTTTTTTTTAAGGTTTAACAGATACAGCTGAGCTTCTTTTCTTCCATCAAGGATAAAATCAGGGTTTGGATAGGTTCTGAAAACCTTTTGCAGGATTTGTTTGAGTGCTTTACTGACAAAAAAGAAACCTGGGACAGCACCTTTGCACTCTCTACCACTTTGCTCATCACTTCCATTGTTAATAAATTTAACCTTCCAACATCCCACTTTTTCCTGTAGTGCACCATTTTTTTGAGTGCAGCTAAGATGAGGCCAACCAGAAGAACACACCACTTGGAATAAATCCTAACTTAAAACATCAACAGTAAACATAAGGTTGTGTTGTAGGTCCACTGCTTTGGACCAGTCATCCAGGAAATAAATAACTCTCAGAGGAGCAAACAGTAGTTTATTTACTCATGTGATCAGTAAATAGACCTGAGACTTGGCTGGGCTTCAATGAGGAGGCAATTTTCCATTTCCCTCCAACGAGGAGATCTCCATTACTCTTTCCACTTGCACTTAAAATCTAGACTCGAATGCAGCAGCTCTTTTTTTTCCCTTCTCGCAGCTGTCAGAAAGCAATCTGGATATCTTAATATTTAATACATTAATTAGTAGATGAGCAACACTGATTTGTAACATACTCCATGACAAGTAGGAGAAGATCATGGATGAATGGCAAAGAACATTTATCCTCCTATCGAGTAGCATCAATACTATTTTCAAGTCACTTGCTAATAATTTCTTTGAATTGTATATTGGAAAAATTATTCCTTCAAGGTGTCTAAGCCTGAATGTTGGAAGTGCATCATGGGTATGGCTGATTGAAATGTTTACTGTCTCTTATTATTGTTGAAGAATTTCCTAATTATCTGCAATAACGTTCCTGGTTATCATCTCGCAGCCATCAGAGACTGTGTAGCTACATCTGATAAAACGCCTCACCAGATGCTGGGTGTGGGTGTGTGTGTGTGTGTGTGTGTGTGTGGTGTGTGGAGTGGCTCATCCCTTTCTAGCTTGTGTGTGCATGGAGGATTTAGGTGACAAATGTTTTAATCTTTTAGTTAACAACCCCACTCAGCTGTGTGGCAATTTCTTTTTTTGCCAGTTGCTTTCACTCAAATTTTGTTGAAGTAAGACAGCAAAATATTCTTATTGTATTTTTTGGTGCCACCCCCAATATTTCAGCATTAAAAACTACAAACAGTCATAATTGTGCACAACTGTTGACTATAAACTCTCACTGCTGTTCGTGGAGAAAAAAACCGAGGTCCAGCCTCAGTAAAAACTCCCTGCTGCTTTACATCCAGTGACAGACTTTGTCAGTCCAGGCGACAGTTACTGTTCAATAAAAAGACAACAGAAGGATGTTTATAATGATATTTATTGGGCTTAGCAACAGTAATTGGCAGTTTTACTCCATCAGTGCACCCTGTTTGACATTCTCTTAGTCTCGTCTTGTAAAGGATTTGTGGTCGAGGCGATCTCCCACCTGCCCCTGGACATCCTGGAGTTTAAGGTGGTGTTAGCTGGTTATGAAAGTGTGTGTGTGTGTGTATTGTTCGGTGTATTTTTGGAATACCATCCAAGGCTGGATTGACATGAGTATTGTTCAATCATATCCTGTCTTACAAAATTTCAGATCAATTAAAAAAAAAAAAAAAAAAAAAAAAAAAAAAAAAAAAGTGAAAAGGGCATCTTACGGGGGTGGGAGGGGGTGTAGCTCTACATAATTGTGTTGATGTGTGTCAAAAAAAAAAGGAGCTGTCCTGTTTCAGTGTTGAAAGTATGACATTTAAACAATGTCAAAGATTGAAAGATGGCCTATAATTAAAGTGGCTCATCTGAAATGAAATAGCAACATTGTAACTGATTAGCATCACTCACTATTCATATATCATCCACCTTTGCTATGGAGAATCCAGGTTATCATTATTTTAAATAAATAAATACATTTCCTTCCTAGTTTAGTTATTTATTTGTCCATTTATTTTTTTTGTTGCTGTTGACTCATGGATTGGATGATTGGAGTGTGAAGAAACAAGGGCATTTAATTATTTAAATGTATTCATATAACCTAACAGAAGCCTCAGTAGTGTGTGGAAGGACCATATACAGCTACAACAGCCTGGTACCTCCTCCTCATGCTGCTCACCAGACTGGTCACACACTGTTGTGAGGTGACATCCCATTCTTCAACAAGCATTTGTTACAAGCCAGTTAACATGGTTGTGTTGGTCACTCTGGTATGAACAGCAGACCCAAGCTGATCCCACATGTGTTCAGTGGGGTTGAGGTCAGGACTGCTGGTAGGTCATTTCATCATCTCTACCCCAAATTCTGGAGTCGATAATGGCAAAAAAAAAAAAAAGCTGTTTAGCAATTGCGGAGAATATTTAACAAATCTTTCATGGGTACAATCCACATACTCAGTTCTGCTGCTCATCCCACAAATGCATGTTCCTTACAAATGTGGCACCAATTTAAAGGGAAGTTCAGAAAAGTCTTTCCACTTTTATAATATTTACAAGCATTGTTAAAATGATCTACAAAACACAAATTTCCTCCATTATTTGTGCTTAGTTTATATCAGGGGTGGCCAACCAAGCAGGTGCGCTGAAGCAGGGAAACATCTAAGACATGCAGGGTTGTGGCTCTCAAGGACCGGGGTTGGTCAACCTTGGTTTATATCAATAATCAAAGCTTTTGCAAAAATCAAAGGTAACTGAAAAAGTAACGCTCAGCCAGGAGTAAGCTGGAGATGATGCTTTACGTTCATCTCTTTGGAAAGACATCAACCCCTTTTTTTTATTCAACTAACCTTTAACAACAGTCGCAGTCAACAAGTGATCTTTTGGTTACTTGGGTGTTTTTTTTCCCTCTTTTTTTTTTTTTTTTAAAAGCTGTATTCTGGGTCATTATCCTGTTGGAGGATCAATGACCTTGGACTGAGGCTGAGCTTCCTGACGCTGGGTATAATGTTTAACCCAGGATGTGTTTATAGTCTTGAGTCTTCACTATGCCCTGCACTGATTCAAGGCCTCCTGTACTAGGTGCTGGAAACATAACTGAACACCCTTCATGTTTTATATTAGGTGTGGTCCCTTGGCATAGAGCTCCAGTTTTCTTATCAGTCCAAAGGATATTTGCCCAGGAACCTTGTAGCTTGTCATCGTGCATTTTAGCATTTGACTCTGACTTCTGTCTGTTTTATCTTTTAATATTGGAGTTCTCCTGGGTCTCCTTCCATGGGACCTATTATTGTTTAAAGGTTGATGGATGATGCTGTCAAACAGTGATGTACCTTGACTTTGGAGTTCAGCCTGAATGTCTTTAATTTTCCTTTGCTCTCTCTTCGCCATCTGCACTGTCTTTCACATTAACCTGGGGATGCATGTCTTCACGTAGGCCCATCCTGGGAGGTTGGCAACAATCCCATGGACCTTAGACTTCTTAATAACATTGGCAACTGTTGTGACAGGAACATGAAACTGCTTGGAGATGGTCTCATAGCCATCATCTTTAACATGCTTATCTTTAATTTTACTTTTGAGATCCTCAGACAACTCTGTTCTCCCTGCTTCCCCTGCTTGATGTTCAGTGTGATGCTCACAGTGATGGCAAAAGACACCAGTGGCAGGTTTTCTCTCTTTAAATGGGCCTAATAGCTAATTAACAACTGTGATGCGAACAAAGATTAAAAAAAGAAGTGGTTTCTTTTTATGCCTGTACTGGTTTTCTCTATCATCGTAAATAGGCATGCAGGAAAACGTTTTTAACAGAGGAGCATCCCGTTAGATCACAGTGTCTCAGATGCAGAGGGATGAAGGCTGCTTGTGCTGGAGTACCCAGCATCTGCTACGGGAGTTTCAGAGTCTTCGTTGGCTAGTCTGTCTCCAAGAGCAGTATAGATTCATCAAAATACAAGTGAAAGGCAAAGAGGGTTTTCTTCTCCAGTGATTGTTGCATTGAAAGCAATTATAGTATTGATTTTCATGTAAATGTAATGTTGTAACATCAGTGTCGCCCAACCACAGACCTTGCATTCATTGCTCCAGAGGGTTAGAGATACTTGGAATGTGATTTAAAAGTATTGCTAATGAGAAAATGGTGAAATTGTTGCCATCTTCTGTAAAATGAAGGGCAGAATCAGGTGAGATTTGATGGTGCTTTCTGGTGTTTAACTACTTCGTGAGGAGCTTCCATTCGTACAAAATAAAAATGTGACCTGCTAGCACTTTTCTTTCTGAAAATCAACGACATCAAACTTTGATTTTCAGAAAGAAAAATCATTCTTTACTCTTTTTTTCATGCGTCTGCTCTATTACCATTCTTTTTTTTTTTTTTTAAAGTAATGTAGTAGAGGTAAAATGGTGTTTTCACCGCTGACAGGCTTATGTTGGCAGCTGTTCTTGACCCAGTTACTGATTTTATGGTCCACATGATATAGTTTTCTTTGCCTAGATATTTATAGTTTTCTTAAAGGTCTGGCCCACTGGTTAAAATTTTGGCTACTGTGACTCCCTTTCCAAAGACTGTATCCACCACAAACAGAATCACATTTGCAGTTTTGTTTAATTTTGATTAAAGGGTAAAAAGATAAATTAAAATCCCTACAGCAGGTTAGACTGCCTTTTTCTAGCTGATACTAAAATGTTCCAGGATGAGTGAATAGAAATTGACTCAAAATTCAATAGGGGAGGAGTTGGTGTATAACTCCCTATCTGTCCCAGATTATAGCTGTATTGCAGTTGGCATTCAACGGGGCATAAGATTCTGCTGCTTTAAAAGCCCTGGTTTTAAAGCAGACCAAGGGGTAGACTTATCCTCTTCATTCTAGAGAGGCAGCTGATTGATCATCAGGTAACTGGAATCAAATTTGCATTTTTCTTTAGCTTGAGTGTGATCACTATTCAGCTGATGGATATCATTAGGGTTATTTATTTTATTTGTTTCTTTTTACTTTATGGGTGGGTCAGTAAATGCATTGGTATCTGAGACTACAGAAATTCATCCATAGATGCAAGCATGTCTGCGGTTGGGATCTTTGTAAGCCTCTTGGGTCTCCTGTAGGCTACACAATTTCCAGCATTGGCAGATTGCCTCATAGATAGTCTTAAAGTCATTGAGCTGTTCAGATTACATGAATTATCACGGTGGGTCACGCTACATGACTGTGTCACAATCAACCTGTTGGTCTCTAAACCTCAATTTGACAACAAAGCATGCATGGGAAATGAGTTGTAACCATGCGCAAAAGAGGAATTAATTATTTGAAAATTAACTCATCTGAGGGTGCCAGGTGTTTGTGCTATGATTTGTTCAGATAACAGACAAAGAGAGAGAGACAAAGAACATTGGTGAACTAATGGAAAACACATCTGAGTAGCAAGGATTGTCTGTGCTAGGGAGAGAGCTGAGGGTAGGGAAAAACATTTTTATGTACTGAATCAGGAGCTGCATGCTTGCATTGTACAGTGACACATAGTCTTGTAGAGAGTTTGCTTTGTGGGTTTCTCTTCAGGTTTCCCTTTCTCATTGTAGCCTCTTACTCTCTTATTGGCCATAGCTGGAATGGGGGCGTTGTTTGTCTGCTCCATACAGTTTATTTAATAGGGTCGACTTGTACTCAGTTGGTGACAGCCTAGCTATGTGTCAGTCACTATTTAAGTGCCACCCGCCTCCTGATTTGCCGCTGACCCATGAGCGTGTGCTGCAGCTGGGCCTAAAATGGTGTAATCTGAAAGCCCTGCTGGCTTTTGTTAGCTTTTTAGATTTGGGCATACTTAGCAGCATGATGTTCTAAGTGTTGGATTTGGTTAATTGCTCCAAATGTTTATGGTTGTCTTTTTTTAAGTTATTATTTTGCGTTATTTTTGTCTGGATCAGAAGTCTACTCCAGGTAACCAAGGAGGATAGATGGTTATAGTATAATAAAACCACTTCTCACAGCATGTTCCTTTTCTTCTTAGTATGTCAGCACTGTGCGTATGCCTGTTCCGGGAAGTCAAAATATGCCAGATTTGTGATTCTCACAAGTAAAATGTTATCATGCTTGTGTCGAGGCTTGGCTCACTCAAATAAATCGTCCTGTCTTTTAAGATGTAAAACTAAAATAAAACTGAGAAGTAAAATGGCACATTAGAGGGAGACATTTGCCTCCTTAACTGGAGATGCTGCACTGAAATTAGGGATTATAGCTGTTTCTGTTTTAAGAAGGAAAAGAACGGGGGATGACATTTTAGAAATCTCGATAAATACAAATAGACTTGGAGCATGACCTGAACTAACCTGCATTTTTCACATGGCAGCCGTGGCCTCCATTCCTGCAGGCTGTGGCTTAAAACAGTGCAAACGGAGTGACTTCTTGTTCTCTTCTCAATCCATGTTGTTTCTATTTATATCTCCCCCCTTTTGACTGCAGAACAGAGCTGGGTTGCATGTGGTACAGCTCTTGTAGAGAGAGTACCGTACAGCCAGACCCGAGAGGCTGTGGGAAGTTCACAGGCTGAAAGCAGCTAAACCAGGATACGACTCTAAAGTCTGTGGCGCACAATCCCAGCTGCTGAATCCAACGGAGGCTATCAAAGCTTTCATCTTTAATGCATGAGCTTCCTGGCTGTCCTATTGCTAGAGGAGGCAAGACTCTGGTCCCACCTCATAGCAACCTCAAAGGAATTATCCCATTTGAATTATTCATCGTACATGAGTGCGATATCTTTTAAAGAGACAGACGTGTCTCAATTGGCCCCCTGATGTCAAATTAAAAGCAGCACAGAGGAATGTTGGCTAGACAAACGTGGCATTTATTTGGAACTTGGAAACAAGATTTCACCTGGCACAGCCAGACCTGAAATCCATATAATTGGTATATAGGATCATGGTCTATTAGGATCAAGATCAATAATGGGACTTCTTCTAAGAATCTATTTTTGGCAAAGAAGTGTCAAAGTGAAGTTGCCTTGTATAGTTTTTACATCAAACCTTTCAAATCTTTTTTTTTTTTTTTTTTAAATCACCATCTGTTTTTAAGACCATCTTTGAAGTTCCTTGTAGAGAAATGAACTAAACCCAGTGAAAATTGGAACTGTCTTTTGCTTTTCATTCCACAGTTCTCTTCTTCACATCCTTGGAGTTTTTTTTATTTCTTCTATTTTTTTTTTTTGGCTGGGCTACTACTAGAAGCTCTAGTCTGAGAGTGTATTACATTATTCCTTTATATGGCTCATTTTAACGTTACATTCTGGTCTGAATCAGACCTATTGAGAATATATTGTAGATTCAAATGCGTAGATGTAGTGCAGATTCACATGCATGTCATACCATGGAGCCTCTGCACCCGATGGGACCCAGGGGTTAGAACCCAGATTCCCATGTGAGCTGACGTTGCTTGTTTATTTTTTCAAACAACTAAATCTGTTAAAGGGCTAGAGATCATTTCTTAAAAACAAAGAAATAAATGAAGTACCAACCAAGTGCATATTATGTATGTGTGGCAGGTGTTAGAAGAGCCCTTGTGATTTCAGAAGTGATTTTTTTTTATTCTGTGTTTTCATAACAATATACATTCAACAATGATTAAAATGTTATTCCATGCACTGAAAAATGAAACTGTCATAACTATGTCTCTAAAATGCCAATACAAAATATACAGTGCTGTGGGATAAAGTGTTTAAGCCCTCACAGATGTCTTTTGTTTTTGCTGTTTTGTCAGTTTGATGTTTCAGATCCTCATATTCAAATCAACCTGGCCCTATGTGAAAAAAGTAATGCCCCCCTTAGCTAAATCATAAACTGACTGTGATTAACCACATCCTTTGGAAAGCTGAGTTCAAATTCAGTAGCCACATTCTGATTACTGCCAGACCTGCAAAATCAAGAAATCCATAAAATAGGCTAAAAGTTCTCATAAAGAAACGCATCATGCGCTGATCTAAAGAAATTCAAGAACAGATGAGAAAAGTAGTTATTGACATCTATCAGACCAGAAAGGTCTACAAAGCCATTACAAAGGCGTTGAGACTCCAGTGAACCACAGTAAGAGCCGTTATCCACAAATGGAGAAAACATGGAAGAGTAGTAAACCTTCCCAGGAGAGGCTTCCCTTTCAAAATTACTCCACGAGCACATCGACTCATCCAGGTCACAAAAGGACTCAGAACAACTTCTAAAGCTCCGGAGGCCTCAGTTAAGGTCAGTGTTCATGATTCAACAGCAGGAAAGAAACTGGACAAAGAAGGCCTCCATGGGACAGTTGCAGGACCAAAACCTCTGCTGACCAAAAACAACACGAAGATGCATCTCACATTTGCCAAAAGACATCTCGATGATCCACCAAGACTTTTGGGAAAATATTCTGTGGACTGATGAGACAGCAGTAGAAGATTTTGGAAGGAGTAACAGCATTTCAGTGAGAGAAGATCATACCGACACCCTGCCAAGGATGGCACAACCAGGTACTGGCTTTAGGGGGCTATTGCTTTTTCAGAGGAGAAGGTTGGTTTGGATAGCGTGGGACAAAACAGCAAAAACGGGAAAAAAATTGAAAGGAGGGACATTTTTTTTTCACAGCACTGTATATAAAGTACAAAAAAATAAGGAAACTTGTGTTTAGTAGACTATTTCTTTGTTATGACAATGCTTCTTGGCAATAAATCTTGTACTGTTGGAAAGCGTAATTATTTCATTTTTAAATGATGCCACATTTGTCTGGAACAGGCATTTGTGGGATGAGTCGCCGAGCTGAGCATGTGGGTTGCACCCATGAAAGATTTGCCAGATCTTCTCTGCCAGACAGCTGCACCAACACAAAGAAATGTTTCTTAAAAATATGTCAGGATTTAAAAAAATGAAATAAACATGCTTTCCAAGGGTATAAAATTTATAGTCAAGAAGCACTGTTACAACAAAGAATCTACCAAATACACATTTTCTTACGTTTTGTGCTGAGTTTATTTTTTTTAGATTCTTTAAATATTATTCTTCCATCTTTCATTTCCTGTCTTGTATATTTATGTCCTTCACTGTCATCTCAGACCCAAAACCGGTCGAGGCATTTTTCTCCCACTCCACTGTTGCCTGATGCTGAGAGACTGCATTAAAGCAAATGGTAGATGCAGGTTGTTGGGTTCCTTAGCATGTCTTTATATGAACTTTGAATCTAGACTCAATTGGAATGAATTGGATTGAACTGAATTGGATTGTTTTTGTTTGGACTGTGCCTTGAGATGACTTTGCAAAATGGCATTATACAAATAAAGTTGAATTGAAATGTGATATTTTTAAGACCTCATATGGTATCTAATAATTTGTTGCATTCATTTTGAGCAATGTTTTGTGTGTGTCATTAGTATTTTATTTTGATTGAAATTTGCATAAAAATGTAAATGGTATTCGTCAGTAGTAGTGTTAGTATCTGTAAGCAGTGTTGTTGGCATGCTCTAACAACTGAGTTCAATGCTGATGCATCAAAAAAGAGAGATTTAACATGTTCACAGACTTGCATCAAATAGATTTCTTAAACCAAAGCGTGCACTTTATGGAAGAAAAGGGTAATGTGTTTTTGTCTCTAGCTGATTCAGCATATTGCATTTCAGACATTCAAGATAAGTTAATTTCTTTTTTTTTTTTTTTTTAAAGGTTGTGTTCAATATGAAGTGGGTTAAAGTTCCTGTAAAACCTGGTTATAGAAATTGGAAGACTGCATTCAAGGACAAGCTGTGTGCTCATACACAAATGCACAATACATACTTGACTGTTTCTAATAATACTCAGCAATAATGCCACAGGTTGCAGCAGACTGGTGTTACATTTTTTTATTTGATTCAGATGATGGCAAACGGAATTGTTTATATTTTTTTAGAACCTTTAGCTTTGAACTCATCTCATTCAGAAGAAACTAACTGATACAAAAATAGCTGCAATGGTCTATTATCATGTATGCAAAGCTCCCTCTTAAGTGTGGCTTCTTATCACTTCTGGAGAAATGTCATTGACAGTAATGACATGCCCATCCTTAAAGTCGTGATTGCTGAGGCACGGTAACCTCAGCACACAGCAATTAAACTATTAATAAACTATTTATGTTTGCCTCAGACTGTTGCAGGAAAGAGGTTAGAATGTGTGCAAGAATTAAGCAGCTTCCCATCTCCATCAGAAGCCTGATATAATTAGCCCTGCTTTGTCCTGCTTGCAGCTATTGTCTTTGTTTTGATGGTATCACAGGCACAGCTTAATTGGAGTCTCATTCGTTCCGGTGGCTTTATAACCTTTCATAGATTTGAACTGGAATTTGTTCTGTTAGGACTAATTACAGCTGATGACATTTTCATAGGTCTCAGATGGTGATGCAGATCAGCAGCCAAACTTTATAACTTAATAAAGCAACAGCAGTTTTCTTTTCTTTTTTCTTTTTGCATAAATCAAGATGGTTTTGAGTTTACATCGCACAGATGTGACTTCACTTATTACTTTGCTGGCATTACAGGTTCTAATATATAGAAACTCAATTATGTTTAAAAATGAATATCCTGTTCTTCGCAGTCTAAAACACCTTAGATGAAAAGTTCACCATTTTTAAAGTGAAAGCCATTCTTATACATAAAATACTAATTTTACTGAGCAGTTTAACAAAATACAGTCCAGCAGCAGAAGCCTACTCAGAAGTAGGACTTTGGAAAATGGTTGATATTCTTTCCAAAGTTACTTCAGCTTGATAAGCAACTGTGTCACACTCTCTTACCTTCAGTGTATGACCTGTCTCAAAATAAGACAGGTTACCCATAAATAAAATGGTATGAGTGATCTATAGTAAAGATAGAGACTGAGCAGCAGAAGACTCATTTGTGACAATGTGGTCATGGCATTTCTGAACTTGGATGTCAAGGCCAAGAAGCTGGTTGCCAAGATAACGCTGCCACCATCACAGATAAATTTTGCTGGTAGTTTACCATACCACAAGATGCAGCCATGGCAACGTCAAGGCAAACGGTTTCACTGACAACCTTTAAACTCGAGCTGAAGTCTGTAACCTCCTCGGAGCGAATGTAGAGAATATCCGTGTTGCCATGTCAACGCCTTGTGAGACCAGGCTGACTGATTTTCATGTTCAAAGTTCAGATGAAAGTTTACATGCCTTTTGGCTAAAATGAACTTCTTCATCAATACTGGGTCTAGAAAATTAGTTTTAAACTAGTGGGGCTCCTCAAGAGTCACACTTTTCTCATTCCACGTACATTCACAAGGATATTTACAATGTGCTGGGAACAAGTCTAGCATTGTCTATTCATCACAGTGTCTGTAGTTGGTGATATTTGAACCATCACACAGAAAAACAATGAGCTAAAAATAACTCAACTTTAACCCAACCCTGGGCTGTTTTAACCCAGTGGATTGGGTTATTGACTCAACCCAACCTGTTGGCTTAATTCTACCCAATTATTGGGTAGAATTAACCCAACAATGTTGATGGGATGTTTATTCCTTATTGTGGTTATTTATTGTTACCTGAATTTCATTTGAAATGTTGTATTTATAATGCATTGTATGTTTTCCAATTTGGGAAAAATAGACAAAAAGTGAAAATGTGTAAAGTCATGACGTTCTCCCACGTACCACCAGAGAGTGCTCGCGTACCACTGGTGGTACATGTACCACAGTTTGCACACCACTGATCTAGAGCGCATGGACACAAACATTTTCAGCAAAAGTTGCACTTCTACAGTCACTTTTAATGTTTTTACAGGTGAGCGAGCAAGCATGCAGACATGTTGGCTTTAAGCTTTATGCAGGTACACAAATACAATTTGCGTTTTACTATCTGAGAGGTCTCCTGGTGCCTGGACCTTCATCTCTGACAGCCATTAAAATGATTTTGTCCAGATACTGAAGCCACTGGAGAAACATGTCACCGTTGCCAAGGTACAAGACACTGAAGTCCTGTGCAATCTGTGAATAATAATCTAAAAAAAAATAGTCATAAGTGTTGTGTCAGTGTTGTGGCACAATCCAAAATTTCAACTGTGAGGTGGACGTACCATTCCTGCTATGATCAGGTGTGGAAACTCATTTAAAACATCTATGATGGTTTCCCTGATCCATTCCTGTATTGGGCCGTAACTCTAATGTTTTCATCCACCTGGCTGGCTGCGAATTGTATTTTAACCACTCAGTAGCATCGTCAGGAGCTATGGATGACTCTGAAAACACAGTAGGATGTCATTATTAAACTGGCTGTTGATCATGGGAAGTCTACCTGTGGAGTGTATGAAGATGTTTCTAAATGCTACAGGCCATCTACTTTAGCCCTCATGCTACCTGGTGAACATTCACTACACCTGCTTCATGGTTAACATTTGCTTAGCCAGGTATACAGACTGTTCACCATGACACCTGGATAACTACAATACAATGGATTACTAATCGTTTATGGATTATAAACAGTCCCCCCCCCCCGCATGATAAACAATGGTGAGCACCGACGTACATTTCTCAGATTATTAGCGACTACGTACATCCACTGTTGTAACATTAAATGAACAACACTAACATACATATAGAGTTAGTTAACCTGATGAAACGCATCCCGATAACAGCACAGTTAATGCAATCTTAGTTAAACATTACTGCTATGAATAATCTCCATAGTAATTTTACATTTGACGAGTAGAACTGACCGTGTTTTGTAAAAGAAGAAAAAAAGACTGCCTAAACCTGCGAAACAACCCAGTAGTTGGGTCAATAATAATAACACTGTTGGGTTAAAACAACCTGACTGAATGCTGACCGGTATTTTTCAACTCTTTTTTTTTTTTTTCGTTTACATGTGCTATAGCTGTCTGGTTATACATGTTAAGTGGTGTGGTAAGGTACGGTGTGGAATGGCTTAGTGCCCTGCTCATGGACCTGGATCAGAGATTGTATAAAGACCTGGACCTAGAATCATCATCACATTTACAGGGATGCTGTCTGTCGTCACCACAATAGCCACTAAGAATATGTGGATCCTGCTTTAACATGATAGCAAAATGCCACAAAAGCAAGCTCAAATGCACAATTATGTGTGTGTGTGTGTGTATATGTGCGTGCGTGCGTGCGCTTCCTAGCAGCGATCTTCACATAAAGACAACTGGTTTGCTATAGTGGTCTTCAGTGCTGTGTGAATAATTACTGTTAGCTTCAGTACTACTGTAGAGTTATTACCACAATTAACAAGCAAAACAATTTTTTAAAGATACAAATGAGGAGAAACAAACCTTGCTCGTTGTTTCATCTGGATCCAGCCTCTTTGTCAGTTGTGAAATGGCTGCTTAAAGGAAGTTGGTGCTTTTTAAATCTTAAATAATTCAGCAGATGGGGTTAAATTGACCCAGGGGTTCGGTTACTGTAGTCTGGTATGATCACAAACGCTGACCCAACTAATAACCCAACAGCTGGGTCAGATTAAACAACCCAACAGTGGTTAAATTAACCCAATGAAAATACCCAACCACTTTAACCCAGTGGTTGGGTTGAGAAAATAACCGTGTTTTTTTATTGTGATGCAACTGACCTCTGATGAAGATGGACAGAATCCAAACACTCAAATAGTAGCGCACAAAAAGAATGTGTGTTAAGAATAGAAAATGGTAATTTGATACATAGATTTGGTTGCAGCTTTCTTTTTTATTTGATAACCAAGTAATTTGGTATACAAACTGTACATCATGTAATAACTTTCTCAGTCTCAAACATGGATTCCGTATGTATGGATTTTTTCACTTTTAATTGTGTTTCAGTTTCTTCCTTACTTGTTTATGGGGTAAATGTCATGGTAGTCAAGTATATGTTTGCATGAGGTGTGCGTAGGCTCTAGAGCCCTTTGACTTTGAAGAATAATCCGTTTCAAAGTAAACTGACATGCCAACTGCTTCGTATTGCAGTAGGGGAAACTATTTAGCTGGACCTTCCCATGCATGTCTGATTAACTTCACCAAACCAGTAAAGCCTTTAGTTTGAGGTGATTTATCAACTTAAAAAAAAAAAAAGAATACTTTGACTATAAGGTTAAGAGCTACAAGTACATTGTTAACTCTCCTGTTTGCTGAGAAAGCTCCTGTGAAGAAAGTACACTCCATAGAAGTTGACTTTGGAAACATTTTGGGACATGGAAAAATGTCTATGCAGTTGAAGACAAAAATAAGCAACTAAAGCAGAAAATGTTCCAGTTATAAATCCACAACAGTGAATTCAAGCCCACTGTTCTCATTTCAGAAGAATCAGAATCAGAATTGCTTTTATTGTCATTGAGCCTGCGTCCCAGCACAACGAAATTTTCTATTGAAGTGTGTAGAACCATCGTGGCAGGATCAACAGAGCTTGAGGAGAAAGAGTTGACGGATGCCTTTAAGTCCTGCCAGAGATTATGGAAAAAGAGGGGTAAAATTGACCCCATTTCATATCAAAGGAAATGATCTATGAATGGTAGATGATTTCAACAATTTCTGGCTCATCTTGGATAAAAAGATGAGCCAGAAATTGCTAGGACCAGTGGCTCATCTTGGATTAAAAAGATGAGCCAAGATGAGCCTCTGGTCCTAGCAATTTCTGGCAATTTCTGGCTGTTTTGTGCTTCAGCGTCAAATTGACAGCATATCTGCATGTAGTAGGCAACCCTACACTGTTAGCTACGCTGTACCCCGACATCCACCTGTCGAGATGTTACTACACACAGCGTTTACATGGACTGCAACAATGCTATGTAGAAACATAAATCAGGTTTAAATGTAATCTATTGCAAAAAGGAAGTCCCCAAGAACCTCAGAAATGTTGTCGCAGCATCTGCAGGTAGCTTTTGTGAATGTGTAACTATAGAGGCAGATGTCAAAAAATTTGACCATTGTGGAAGAAAAACATGTAACTAACTTTGCTGTCAAGAATAACAAAACCCAAATCTGCCAATAAATATAAGACTTTTATGAGCAATTTTGCCTGGAAACAATTTACTTTAGTCATAAGACATGCTTGGTGAAAAACTTTTTCAAGAAAAGAACTAAGGTATGGTGGTGGAAAGTGTTGTGTAGTTTTCTGTTGCATTGTAGTCACTGATTCAACTTTGAATTCTGCATCACAGCAGGAGTGCTAGAGGACAATGCCAGGTCAGATTTGGGGACTTGTAAAGTTATTTTCATTTGTATTTAATGTTAATGTATTTGGACTGTATTTAATTGCACTTAAGTGAAGCCATTTACTTAATCTATGAAGTGGCTTGAAATGACTTTTGTTGTGAATTGACTCCACAAGCACATGAATTGAAAGTGAGTCTTACAACTAACTGCATGAGCCCCAGATTTAAATCGTAAATAATTGGGATGACTGTAAACAAGCACTACATGTAAGGAAATCCTTAATTCTTTCACCTGAAGGAATTGTGTTTGAAAAAGCAGCCAAAACATGTTTAAAAAAAAAGTAATAAAAAAGTAATAAAGGGGCTGATACTTCCCCCATGGGCAAACGCATAAATTAATTTAGATTTTTATTGGGAGAATGGGACTAAGGAGGCCACCTGAAGCAACCTGTTTGACACAAATCAGTCGTTATCTTCTTTATGAATGATAGGAAATTAAGGTTTTATACTTTTTTTTTTTTTTTTTTAATGACTGCATCTCTGAGATGCCAGATGACTAAATCTGTTGTTCGTTTTTTTCTGGCACTAGTGGCCTTTATTCACAGAATGAGAAAGAGGAAATGAGGGCAGAGAGAATGGGGAAGACATGCAGCAAGGGGTCGTGGGGTGGGAGTCGAACCCACGACCGCTGCAAGAGGACTGTAGCTTCTTGTACATAGGCCACCTGTCCTCACCACTTTTTTGTTCACTTCAGAACAAAAAGATAGTATGGAACAAAAAAGGATCAAGTAGCTTTGAACCACTTTCTCGGTCAAAGCTGACTTAAATGCAACATTTTTCCTGCATAAATCTGTTTAAGAAAGTACCCAAATCTGAAAAGGTTTTTCTAGCCTCATAGGTTATTATAATGTAGAATATGGGACTCTCACTGCATGGATTTTTTTCTTTCCAACTATTTTCACTTTCATGTGAATAAAAGATCAGAGACCTGTTCATACCTGGCAGTAAAATCCCTCATTAGGGATCCGATCACAACTTTCCAATGCTAATACAAGACCTGAACAAATTCAGATAATTTTGACTGTGGTCTGGGACATTTGTGCTCACATTCTGTTTGTTATCTGACTAGAAAGCATCCTGGCATGGATACAGGGATTGCCTACTAAACTAACATCATTGATTTGGATGATGATTAATTGCATACAAATGACCACATTAACTCTGTCATTCAATTTCACCTTCATGTTGGTGGTGGATTTTTCTTTGTATTGTACATATTTCTTGTTAAAATAAAGTTTAGGGGCACAAACTTTATTTTAATTTATTCCCCCACTTTATTTACTTGTCTTATTTCTGTTTTCCTTTTTTCTCACTGTTTCTGACAGTTGCACCTATTTATTTTAAGATGCTGCCTTTGGCAATATAAATATAACACATTTGGTGTAAGGAAGCGAAAATTCATTCCAAGTTTATTTGGGTAAGCAGCAGCAAGGCCATATCCTGTTCCATTTAGTACATATTTTAGTGCTAGGTGTGAACACTCATGCTAAACCCTGGATCCATCTTTACAGTGCCTTGTGAAAGTATTTGGCCCCCTTGAACTTTTCAACCTTTTGCCACATTTCAGGCTTCAAACATAAAGATATAAAATTTTAATTTTTTGTCAAGAATCAACAAGTGGACACAATTGTGAGGTGGAACAACATTTATTGGATGTTTTAAACTTTTTTCTACCAAATAAAAAAGCTGAAAAGTGGGGCTACAATATTATTGGGCGCCTTTACTTTCAGAGCAGCAAACTGACTCCAGAAGTTCAGTGAGGATCTCTGAATGATCCAATGTTGTCCTGAATGACTGATGATGATCAATAGAATCCACCTGTGTGTAATCAAGTCTCCGTATAAATGCACCTGCTCTGTGATAGTCTCAGGGTTCTGGTTAAAGCTCAGAGAGCATCATGAAGATCAAGGAACACACCAGGCGGGTCCCAGATACTGTTGTGGAGAAGTTTAAAGCTGGATGTGGATACAAAAATATTTCCCAAGCTTTAAACATCTCAAGGAGCACTGTGCAAACAATCATATTGAAATTGAAGGAGTATCAGACCACTGCAAATCTACCAAGACCTGGCCGTCCCTCTAAACTTTCATCTGGAACAAGCAGAAGACTGATCAGAGATGCAGCCAAGAGGCCCATGATCACTCTGGATGAACTGATGTACAGCTGAGGAGGGAGAGTCTGTCCAGAGGACAACAATCAGTCCTACACTGGACAAATCTGGCCTTTATGGAAGAGTGGCAAGAAAAAAGACATTTCTCAAAGATATCCATAGAAAGTCTTGTTTAAAGTTTGCCACAAACCACCTGGGAGACACACCAAACATGTGGAAGAAGGTGCTCTGGTCAGATGAAACCGAAATTAAATGTTTTGGCTACAATGCTAAGAGATATGTTTGGAGTAAAATCAACACAGCTCATCACCCTGAACACACCATCCCCACTGTCAAACATGGTGGTGGCAGCATCATGGTCTGGGCCAGCTTTTCTTCAGCAGGGACAGCAAAGATGGTTAAAATTAATGGGAAGATGGATGGAGCCAAATACAGAACCATTCTGGTACGCTTGGGCGGTATTACGGTAATACCGTATACTTCCGGTATTTAAAAATAGCAGCGGTATCAGTTTCAATACTGTCATAAAAAATGCAATGAATGATTTCTGTGGTTTAAAGTTTAGTTTATCTCCTGTATCGCTGTGTGTACTGTGTGTTCTGCTTTATTTTACTGTTTATTCACGTTCGCTCGCAGCTGATCTCGGTTTGACTCGTCCTGTTAAGGTACTGACGGTGAAAACAACACTTCCTGAGTTTGCTGCTTCAAAATAAAAGCTTCTAATGAAACTAATAATGTTGGACTTTTATGTTGAAGAATTTAGAGAAAGCGAAACGTCCCGCATCAGACACTTTACTATAAGGCGCAGCGCACTATAAAGACAGTTTCAGGCGAAGAGAGGAGCTGGAGCAGAGAAGGAACAGTTAAAACTACCGTAAAAAGCAAGAAATACACAAATAAATAACAACCGTAGTTGAGCCAACTTTATATTGAAGCACTGAACTGCTGTTTCGAGGTAAACGCGCCTTTTTTTTTCAGGCGGAAAGCCCCGCGGCGGAGCACATAATTGGGACGGCTGTTTTGACGCGCGGCGTCCGCCGGTGGTGTTTGTTCGCCTTAATAGTCGCGGGAATACCGTATACCCCGGTAAAATGTGAGGGAAGTTTGACGGTATCAAAATTTGGATACCGCCCAAGCCTACATCCTGGAAGAAAACCTGTTGGAGTCTGCAGAAGACCTGAGACTGGGACGGAGATTTATCTTCCAACAGGACAATGACCCAAAACATAAAGCCAAATCTACAATGGAACGGTTCACAAATAAACGTATCCAGGTGTTAGAATGGCCAAGTCAAAGTCCAGACCTGAATCCAATCCAGACTCTGTGGAAAGATCTGAAGACTGCTGTTCACAAACGCTCTCCATCCAACCTCACTGAGCTCCAACTGTTTTACAGGAAGAATGGACCAGAATTTAGTCTCTGGATGTGTTAAACTGATAGAAACAAACCCCAAGAGACCTGCAGCTGGAACTGCAGCAGAAGGTGGCGCTACAGAGTATTAACGCAAGTGGGCCGAATAATATTGCACGCCCCACTTTTCAGTTTGTTTAAAAAAGTTTAAACTATCCAATACATTTCTTTAGTATTGTGTCCCACTTGTTGTTGATTCTTGACAAAAAATAGATATAAAATTTTAATGTTTGAAGCATGAAATGTGGCAAAAGGTTGAAAAGTTCACTGTATGTAAGATCTGAACAGGACCACGTTGAAGCTTTGAGAAAGAGCGGTTGGCAGCATCTGAAATGCTTTAACTTAATTTTTAAAAGTTCTCTTCATTTGGAATATAAATTTTCTGTTAGTGAGGATTGCAGGCAACTCAAAGGCTTTTAATAAAACACAAAGTGCTGGTAGGGCAGTGAATCGAGGGAAGAAACCCCAAAACTAACAATGTTACCAAGACCAAAATACCAGAACAAAGACATTACAGAAACAATCCAACTAAGCTGGAGTGACAACAGGATCAGTTACAGGAAAAAGGAAGGTAACAAGAACAGACCAGCAAGGAAGAGATTTAGACCGGGGGCAAATGAAACACAGGTGCTAACAATTGGGGAAATGAGACACAGAGGAAGTAAAGAGAGGAAAACCAAGTAAGGAGGCAGACTGTCAACACAAAACAGAAAATTACATTTCACAGTAACAGAAAAGGATGGAGATTTAAAATGCAAACAAACAAACAAACAAACAAAAAACAAGATAAGCCTTAAGAAAAAAAAAACAAAAAAACAAAGCCAACCTCAAATCCTCACAGTTGAACCATTTAGCTTTCAATATTTTAATTATAAACTCGACTACATCATGGTTTTCTGACGAAATTGCAAAGCAATCCAAGTTTAAGAAAAAAAGGGATGTAAAGCCTCCTTGGAGAAACTGGAATTTCCCAGAGGTCAAGCTGGTTAGACGAACAAATGTTAGGTATTCATATTTAGCTAAAGAAACCTATGTACTTGTTGGAAATATGTCTTTTGATCTCAAAAGTAGACTATGAAATTTTTGATTTCTATACATGTAAAGTATACTTATTCCCTTTTCAGCCTAATTAGATTTATTTAGAAAGAAAGAAGGTTGGCTTTATCTTGGATTAAGGCATATTTGAGATTTAAGATTAAAATGCACCATAGTTAAAATTTTTATTTGAAATAGGTTGTCTCTTAGCATTAAAGTTTGGCTTTAGAAATGGGACATTATCTTCAACATTTTAGCTCAAATTGTCAAACATGATGTGTTTCAAATATAGAGGAAAAGAGGATGGTGCCTTTTTTTTCTGAATAATTTCTGTTTCAACCGTACCTACCACGGTGCTTTAGGCTTTAGAGCACAAACACAAATCTCTGCAGTGAGGGATCAAAGGATGCTAGAATTAAAAATAAAATGTGTGCTGACTGCATTTCACAACGAGCTGTCAATTTGTTTTAGTCTGGGTTAAAGGTGGAAGATGCACAACGCAATTTCTGCTTCTCTTCTCGACTTGGAGCTTTTCATGTCCTGGTTGTGTCTCTGAGAGAGGAGAGAGCAGAGAAGGAGTTGGTTTGATGGAAGCAGAGAGGTGTATGCAGTTGCCAAATAAGTTGAGTTTATTTTCTTGCTCAAGAATGGAAAATTAAGTGGAAATAAACACAAACGTAAAAACTACTTTTTCTTTTTTTTACACTAAAAGACAAAAAAAAATTTAAAAAAAATCATATGTGGCTTGAATTTAACAAGAGGAAAAAAGGAAAAATAACAAAGTGAATGCTCACATCTTTATAATTGTGTTTGGCAGTGTTTGTTGGATAATCCCTTTCAACAAATTGGTTAAATTATATGAGAATATTTTAGTATTTCAAAAAGAAAATACAGGACCAGTTGGCCTCGGTGTCACGTGAGAAGAAACTACCATGTTATTTCTGTAATGTTTAAAAAATGTTCCATGTAAATAAGAGATTATGCAGTTCTAGTTTCTTCCATCCAGAGAAGACATTGATGTTTGGAATCACAGTTGCTTAAACTAATCTCATGGGATTTGGTTTTCAGAAGTGTTTGCCTTGGTCCAAAGCTGTGAACTTGAATTCTCCTCTGCATGTTGCACTTTAGCTTTGATCAAGGAAAGACATCAAGTCCCCTCACTGAACAGCGCTTTCCAAGTCATTTACCTCTTTCAAAGTAATGTTTTTATATATGGCTTTAACTCCTGCTGAGAAAAGCAGCACTTAGATTTTTCTTCCATTTTGTTTTCCATCAAGTGCTTCAATTGCTGTGTAAAATACTGACTCCTCTTCAGTGCAGTTGCTGCTGCTGGCTGGCAGGTTTCCCATTAACCTGTAGTAATCTTCCATTATTATTTTGCTATCTTGACTATTTTTTTCCTCTTACTTACATCCATTGTTGTGGAGAGAAATTAGGCACCTTAGATGGTCTTTACAGCTCAGAAAAGGGATTTATTTGACACAGTTCAGACACATACAGCCATGCTCAAGAGAATACCAGAAATTCCAGCCTATTGTATTATTGTGTCCATTTTCTAGAGGTGTCTCCAATGATGTGTGTTTGGAAGCTTATCTTCACTTTGGCCTTGTGCTTCGATGACGCACATCTTTATGATAGCCTGTGTGGGTGTGCAACATTTGCCCTCTTCCATACCCTTCACCCATCCATCCATTTTCTGTTTCTAATTTGGGTTGCTGGGACAACAGTCTGCGCAGATATCCCTGACCTGCTTTCCCCCTATAGCCTCCTGGGTCTGCCTCAAGGCCTCCTTCCATTGGACGAGTCCAAAACAACTCCCCTTGAAGGTGTGCAGTTAGAATCCTGCCCTGATGCCCAGACCACCTCAACTGGCTCCGTTCAGTGTGGAGGGGCAGCGAAGCACCTCTTGGGTGACTGAGCTCCTCCTAAATCTAAGAATCAGCCCAGCCACCCTTCAAAGGAAGCTTGTGTTTGCAACCTCATTCTTTCTGTGGCAACCTTTCAACCCTGGACTATAGGTGAAGGATGGAACTTGGACTGTTACACTGAAAGCTGTTCTCTAATCTCTGCTCTACAATACACCCGTTTTTTTTTTTTTTTTTTTTTTTTTTTAAGTAGTTATCACTTGAGTATCCTTGATTGTATTTTTCTGTTGTATTCACTTTTTTTTTTTTTTTTTTAAATCACTTGAGCATAGCTAAAGATTTACCATTAGCCTTGTAACAGAATATTACACTCCCTGAGTCGAGTATAAATGCCACGGGCATACTGGTCATTTAACTTTACAATATCAAATGACAGAGCTCTGCTAATGCATCATAATGACAGGTACCGCTGGAGAATGTTAGCGGTACCAAACACTGCCTCCCTTTCTCTCACACAAGGAGGAGGAAGGCCACGGAGATTTTTCAAGCTCATGTTTTGTTCGGTTTGCTTGTCTACGCTTGAGAGAGCAAAATGTTTGTCATGAAGACAGGGGAAACATCTGGAGTGCCATTTGTTGTAATAATTCATTGTTTCTGACTTGATAATCAACCCCAACACACTCAGTCACTGAACTCTGCAACTTCCTTCTCCAAATAGCATCCCGTGTGAATAATCTGTGGCTGACACATTTGGAGAGCACACAGAGACATTGCTCCACACACACAGCAGCTAGTTTATATTTCCAGCCTGTATTTGATGAGTTGCTTCCTTCTCCTTGCACCTGACTGAATCGATGCTGCATTTATTCAGAGTTGAGAAGAAGGGAAGGCGTGTGCCCTTTATTTCTTTTTATTTCCCCCAACAGCAGGGCTGCTGTGATTTTTAGAAACTGACAATACTGCATGTACATATAGTTGCAAGAAATAGATCAAATATATTTGGTGCATATTCTGAGTAATACATTCATAGCATGAAGCACAATATTAAAAAACAAAAAAAAAAAAAAAAAAACTATACAATGTTTGTGCGTACTAAAAAACATAGTCCTGAAAATATAGTTAGCATAGTGGACCTGATTAAATACAATGAAACTTTGTAGGACCTGCATTCAGGTAATTTACTCCTTTTTTTTTTTGTCTTTTTTTTTATTCCCTCAATTGTTGTTAGGGAATGTAAAGTCCCTGGGAATTAAAATGGACTTGAATGCTCTGACTGACAAAGACTCAGTAGGAGTTCAGTTTCACTGAGATGTGATCATAGGAATATATTAAGGACTCAAATGCCTCTCTACCTGGTTTTAAGAGCATACGGGCAGGGGGAGATTTCAGACATAGTGGTAAGCGTAATTGCGCTGCTTGTCATCAACAGAGAAAGGACATTATGGTGGAACTGAATGTTAATGTGAAGGAGTGGACCCTGCATCCCAGATATTGAACTATTAGGACCAAAACTCATTCGGACCCTCCATTAAAATGTATTCAGAGAAGTCTAATCGCAGGTAGCAACTGCTTGGCATGTGTGATTTGATTGGATCTTAACTTCACGCACTATGTGCAAATGAACATTTTCTCTTGAAAACACCAATTGTGTTGTTATTTCTAATTGTCAAAAGCAGCAAGTGGGAAATGACTAGGTATAACTTAAAGGAAAAAAGAATGAAAGAGATGGGAAAGACAAGACACAAAAAGTGTTCCTGAAAACTTTGGACATCCTGGGTGACTGGATCTGAACCCTGCATATTAATGCAGGGTTTGAACAGGGGCCGAGTCTGTGACTGGAGTTCACCTGTTGTACCTACTGATGTTGTACATGTCATCAGCTCAGGTGGACATGCTTGCTCTGGCTCAGGTGTTATCTGGATACAACCTTAAAATCCCAATGCTTTTATGGTGATCTCTGGTGATTTTCCATCTTTCTTTATTTGCACCTTTTGCCAACCTCCTTTTAAATAATTCCATAAGGGTGACAAACAGGGTGACAGTTTAGTTTGCTTGAAACGAACTAGACTTGATTTGCTAAGAACAGATGCAGCCTGGTAGGAGTGCGTTGCTCAAAAGGTTCGGTTCATTTGTCAAAGTGCAGTGTGAAAGCAAACTCAGACCTGCTGAATGTTACAACCCCAATCAAACCCAGACGTACTGAGTCTACCATCTATTAGGTGTGAACACTCCCTTAATTAATATAGTCTTAGTTAATGATAGTCGGGGCTAGCTTATGATTAACCAGCTGTGTATGGTGTCTGCTGGTGTAAGATTCACCACTTGATAAGTCCAGGTTTAAGAGTCACAGTAGTAACTCAACTATTTAAAAGAGGTTTCTACAAACCAACAGGTGTTGTAGCTACATCCAACTTTTTAATACAATCCATCTGCTGTGAACACGTTAACCAGAGTATCAGAATGCATTGTGAACTTTGTTCTGACTCTAAGTGAAGAAGTATAATGCAGGTAATATAGTAGCATGCGGGGCTGTGATGTTTCTGCCTGTGATTAACTACTGTTAGTCTCCTGTGGGTTGGTAAACACACAATATGATATATTTGAGACAGATAATGGCCAGTCAAGATGAAAACAGTTTAATTCTGGTCAACAGCCACACAGTCTGCATCTGTCAACCCGTATCAGCAAGAATATTTTGTTCAGCATGGAGATGGTGATGGAAAATGGTGTCTTGTCAACAAACACAAATATCAAGCAACAGTGTTTTATTTAGAGCTGTTAGATCCTGCAGCTGTTTGAGTGTGATATTTTTCAGCAACAGAGTTTCCACTCATTTTTTTTCCTCTTTTTCTGACCTGTGAAAGAGCTGCTGGGTTGACACACTGAAGACTAGAAATGTCGATGATTACAGCTATGAGTGCAGAGAAGGAAACTTGGCCATTGTCACGTCATGGCCTTGAAGCAACACACTTAATGTCACACCCCTATGAGGGAAGTCATGCATGGTTGTTGTAGGTATAAGAAGTGTGCCTCTGGGGTGTGACGGATATTTTCTACGAGAGAGGCCAGATGCCCTTGGCGGGCTGTTGGCAGTGTTATCTCTATGTGCCGCTCTCCTTGTGTGTCCCGGACTGATGGTATCTTTTAGCACCACCATTGTGCTACTTGTTTGCTCCATTCCTATTGTGTGTTTTTTCTCTTCTTTGTTCTCGGTCTCATCCTCCCTTTAACAGCATAAAAAGCTGCAGTGGCGCTTCAGCAGAGGTAAACGGTTTGGCTGTGGCTGTCATCTGTGAGAGATTAAGGGCCCTGCCATCAACATGACAGCATGATGATGAGCTTATTTTCCAATTTGTTGCTTTATCCAACTTTTAACGACGTCGTTGCTGAGGAAGCCATGGAACCAGGATGATTTATAATGAATATAAGGGGAACACACTGGTGCAGCTTTATCTTGACGCTATATTTTTGAAGCATGCAGAGCGTGGCTAATTGAGATAAATAGACTGTGTCAGCAGTGTTGGTGATGGGATGGGGACCGGCTGGTTGGCGAGCCTGTGTTGTTCCCACTCAGATGCAGAGATCAACCGTGTGTCAGGTAGAACAGCGCAAGCAGAGCAAGGAGGTAATTAAGCTTGGCTGAGTTGAGCTTTGTGTTCAGAGCTCTCCTGAATCCCTACAAAGGCCCTGTCTTACACCGCTGTGCGCTCCCCCAGAGTTACCCACGGTCCAGGCAGCGGGCCTACAAGAGGCCTGACAGAAACTGATAGAGCCCCTCAAAGCTCCAAACGCTCAGCCAAAAATAATTTGCGTCTCAGTTTCATCCATTTTCCTGATTTAAATTTCTGGTCAGTATACGTGTGTGGCTTAATTCATGCTGCATCTGTACAATGTGAGCCACTGACGGCAAGATGTGCCAGCTCTGATATTAGAACCTTCACACAACAGAACTGTGGGGGTGGTGCCCGCCTCGGAGAGGATCTCAGCCTTGGGAGTCGTTAACGAAGCACTCACATGTAGACACCCAGTACTTCCAGAGAGATGGGTGCCCACAGGGTCTGTATATGAACAGCATACATTAGAATTTAAGGTTATATTAAGGTAGAACTTTATAACTAGAATATAAAAAGTCACTTTGTCATATTTGGAGGAGGATAATTTGCAAGAATCCATTGTGTGAGTGAAAACCACCATTAATAACCAGGAGTCTCCTCATGCGACTCCCTTGTAGCTACTCATGCAGGTGTTATGGTTGCTATCCTGCAGATGCATGAAAGTTTTAGCTCTCCTCCGGATTTATTTTCAGTCAAAGTAAAATTGTTTTTATTCATGTTTCCTCAGAGGGAGATGCATAAAAGGTTTCAGTGGGCAGCTTAAAGTTTTGCAAAGAACACCTTGGTGTATAGAATGTGTGGATTTATCTTTTTTCCCTCCACGTTGAAGCTTTAGGTTATAATGACATAAAGGCATAAAGTCTTGAGGATGCTTGAGGACAGTGACTGTGTTGATTTTAAGGATGATAACATACGCATATGTGATACACCTTGAAAATCTACTTTCATATTCAAAAAAAAAAAGTGTAACATTACTTTATTAAGGTCAGTAATAGCCAGCCAGCTGTTGAATAATATTTTCGTATTTTATTGTGTATTTAAATATCTTGTACGAGTAAAAAGGAAAGGTGGAACTAAAGTGCAGCCACCGTTGCACCGCAGTGTCTAGAGGTGTGGGACCCCTCCCTCTTCCCTCAGACCGAAATCTGGGAAAGAAATGGCGGTTCGCTCCTTCATCTACTCACCTACGTAATTCTGTTTTGCAGGTTGGTACACGGTGAAAGTTGCACAAGCAGATTACCCCTTGGGTGCACGGTGGTGTATTATACGTAAAAGAAGTCCGTTGATGAGTTTTGATGTGTGTATCCGTGGTAACGAGCCGCGTTGGTGATCGCGAAAATACGAGTGTTGTAACAATGGCGCTAGCGGCCATTTAGCATGTTAGCACAGTGATTGTGTATGTGGGATCCTGTGTGCTGGTGCTGTCGCTCCCTGATACCTTTTATTTCGGCTCCTGGGGCATTCTGACATGTTAGAAAAATATATTTAATGTTAAATGAGAGCAAATGTATGTTTAATAATTTGAACTGAGGGTTTTTTTTCGAAGTTATAATAGTGTCCGGTCTGTGTTTAATGGGACCATAGGTTGAATGATTTTCCCTGTGTAAGTGTGTTGTTTCATGTTTTGATTGTAAAGTCACTTGGATATTAATTTAAAAGCCTAAGAAGGTTTAAGGTTTACATTATTACATTAATATGAGGATGCACTTATTGAGTTAAAAACAAAGATACGCTCATATAGATTAGAACATGATTTACATTTCTGACACAATTGCACTTATAAGGAAGTGATTTATTTTTGTAAAGACAGATTATTTTTGTGAATGTGTGTGAATGAGATGTCCGTGGAAATGTAAAGGGTAGATACAACATAATTAATGTGTTTAAAACTGAAACATAACGAATTACTCAGGGGAAAGTTTATTGTTTTATATTGTGCTTTGTGTAATAAATCAGACCGAAATCTGGGAAAGAAATGGCGGTTCGCTCCTTCATCTACTCACCTACGTAATTCTGTTTTGCAGGTCCATAGTGAAGGGCGGTGAACCCCAGACAAATTCTTTTTGTTACTCCGGTTACATTATCTTATTTGAAACCCGTAACACATACATCGATATGGCAACAAAATACTCATAGGTGATGTCTAAATGATTGGCTTCCAGGGAACATTTTCCCAAAACGCTGACCAATTAATGGATTATTTATAAAGCAATACATAATAAAACATTGCATACTGTTAGGGCAGTTGTTTGATTCAGTTTTGAATGTAAAATAAATATTTCATTTTTCTTTATAGAAAATGTAGTGAAAATTGAGATGGTTGAAATTATTTGTCCCAAGTGCCTTCAAACCACATCTTGGTTATTAATTAGTTTTCGTCATGAAATATTGAAAAAAAGTCAGCATGATTTCCTGGAATGTTACAGATATGAGCGTCGCTGCCTTCTTCTTGATGGAACACTGCTGTGAGTGCTTTTCATTGTAGTGGCGTTCAAGGGCATCTCCCATAAAGAACCCCTTTGCTCACACAGCAGCACATCAAAGGCAAATTGCAGTTGCCTGTGTACATCTGAAACATGGGGATGAGTTTTGGAAGTGTGTCGTTTTGGTCTGATGAGACCAAACTTAAGCCGTTTGGCTGCAAGGATGCTGCTTTTGTTTGGTGACGGAAGGGAAAGGCCTCCAATCCAAAAAAATACAGTCCCCACAGGGAAACGCAGTGGACGGGAGTATAAAGATATGGGGTCTGTCTTGCTACTTCAGGTACAGGGAGCCTCGTTTGGGTATATGGGATAATGAAAAAAGAAGATTAAGTTGATAATCCGGGGAATAATTTAAAAGATTTCTGTCGACTGTCTAGCTTTAGGTCGCCACTGGATCTTTCGACAAGACGGAAGGATAGTTAAATCAGTCCTGGAGGGGCTGGGAAGTTTAACAGCGTTGTTTGATTTCATTGTTTGTTTCCTTAATTGCAACTCTGCAAACAGTTTAAAGTCTGGCTTCACAGCTCTGCTCTGTACTTAAAACATGTAAATATTTGGTGCCACTGGAGGAAATCAGTAAGAGTTTATTACGCTACTGTAACCAACATCTAACATTCTTCTCGCTGAACTTTGCATCCATGCTCTACATTGATGTTCTTAAAGTGAAAGAAAAGGACTTGCCAACATACTGTGCGGATGTGCTTTGAGTTGACCTGCATTTTGTCTGATGGCTTGTAATAAAGAGCGCTAGGCTCTTTCAGGTATCACTCAGGGAGAGCGTGCCTTCACACGGGCCTCTTTCATCAGGTATGTGACATATCACACTTATAACCTACCAGACAGAACTTAAAGGGTTTAAAGTGTTTACAGTCGGATTATCCTCATGCAAAGGGAAGACTGAAGCAACTCATCAATGTTTTATTGATTCAGATTCATGAATTTTTCAACAGTTGACGAGTTCTTCACATACAAGCCTGGTAGAGCTGGGAGAAGCTTGCTGCGCAGCTGTGTTTGTAGGCTGCTTGACATGCACTCACGGCATCCTTCATGTTGGTTTTTTTTTTTTTTTATTCACATCTGCTTTTACAGGTGTATAACAGTCTCCACAATTTTGTTGCAACTTTTCCTGCAGCAGCCTTCGTTCAACTGTTATCTATATTCTGCTTTTTAAGGAAAAACTGTAAACTGAATTTGTTGCAACTCTTCTTTTGCTGCAGGCGAAACTAAAATGCCATCAGTGGTTGGTGGTGACGTATAGGCTTTGTTTTAAGCATTACCTTGAATACTTGAGAGCTACATGTTTGTTTTCCATTTCCAGTCATGTCTCTGTCCTTTACCTTCAATTTCAGCTGAGCCTTTCTTTCCTTCACTCTCCAATGGAAACCTGCCTTCAGTAGCCAAAAGCAGGCTACATCCTCAGGGACAGTGAGCTGTGGGCTGGACGGATGAGTGCCCGGCTTGTTGTGGGGGTGTAAATATGACTGAAGGAGTGAAAATGCAGAAATAAAGATGACTAGCTTTTTGTTCAATCAGAAAAACTGAAGAATTGCCTAGTATAAGTTATATTCTATTATACTTTACAAGCAAGGTGAATATAGATATAGTACATAATTCATTTATTTTCTTAAATTTTTTTCCTTCTCCCTTTTTAAATTTACTTTACCATGACCTACGTTAAAATGTTGCAGCATCCTCTTCATTGTACTGGCAACATTTTGTTGTTGAAACAGAAGTACATTTGTCTTCACTACCCCACCGTAAATGTTTAAATTAGCACCATTAAAGTTTTTCATACTCGAAGGCTGCAAAAGATTACGCCCCCTAAATTGTAATACAAATACAAAATAAGAGGTAAAAGCCACTCTATGTAGCAATACTGCCTCTGATTCATGTATAGATCTGCTGTGTAGATGATACTGTATGGATGTTGTGTTCACACCGACTAAAGTGAACTGCACTCATGTTTTTTTATTTCCTTTACAAAGAAAGAAATGCTTTTGAGGGTCATGAAAATTAAGATGAATGCACATTTTAGATGCATTTTGTTACATTCAAATTATTACTCGAGTCGTTTGAATTTTGAGCTGAATTTTGTCATCTTGTAAATATATTTTTTTGTCCTGTGTTTTTTGTCTTGATGTGTATTTTATATATTTTTGTTTTATGTGTAAGGCACATTCGGTCAACATTGGTTGTTTCTGAAATGTGCTGTGTAAACAAATTTGACCTTGACTTGGATGTGACTGTGATTATGTTGACAGAAAGAATGTGGTCCTGATTGTTTGGAACCACCAGGGCTACTCTGAAATCACTGCACTTTAATTTACAACCAACACAGAGAAGCACACAAACCCGCTGGAGGTCAAAAACATTCCTATTACTCGAGCTGAAGAATCTGACATTTTCTTGCCGATTACTGGCATGCTGGACTCTTGCCTTTTGGGAAACTCTGATCTGCTTTGTGCCCTTGGCACGGACTTGAGCATTGTGCATTAATGTGCTTATCTGGTTCAGACGCAACAACATGAGTTTTCCATATCGGGCCAGACAGAAGCCCTCACAGACTTGACTGGCTGTTCCTTTGTGAGCGAAATCTCTCTGGACCTCAGCTGAGCTGCTACTTAAAGAGGCCATCTGTACAACTTTGTCAAGCCAGGAGAGGACCTGCCAGACTGCTGATAAAAGTGATAAGCTGTAAAATTGGGTGGGGGAGGTGCGACAATTGGCTGCTTCTGGCTACACTGAGCTTCATTTTGTTTGCTGCGTGATGAACCCTCTCACTCTACCTAGTCCCTTTGTTACTCTAAATAGGTTTTTTGACGTTTACAAGAGTCTACTTTTCAGCACGGGCTGTTGGAATGGAATACTTTAGCATAACGGCAAAAAACATCATTAATAATGGAATTTAGGGAATGTGTTGGTGTTGATCAGTTCTGCGGTTTCATCCATTTACTTTGGATTTCATTGGTCTTTTACAGTTTAAATGTAGAATAATTATTCTTTCATGAAAGATAGCTAATTTAAGAAAAGAACATAATTAATCCAGACACTGATAATGCACCATATTTTTTCAAAAGTAAACATCAGTTCTTCAGTCCAGTTCCCCGGATGGCCCTGCAGGTTTTAATGTTTCTCTGCTCCAACGCATTTGTTTCAAATCCATCAGCCTATTAAGGTCTCCACAAGTCTTTCAATGACCAATAGTCTTTCAATAGATCAATCTTCCAATATATACAAATTTTATATTATGTAAAAATTTTTTATTTATATATAATATATTTGTGTGTGTGTGTGTATGTATGTATGTATGTATGTATGTATGTATGTGTATGTGTATATATATATATATATATATATATATATATATATATATATATATATATAATATTAGGGGTGCAACGGTACAGGTGGCTCACGGTACGGTCCGTACCGCGGTTTTTGTGTCACAGTTTCGGTACGGAATCGGTACAGCTTCAGACCAGCTACCCTAAACAAGCGATCGCAAGGTACCGAGTATGCGAAAGCACAACTCGCATGTTGGCGCGTAAAAGAGTGCGTCCAAATAGAATAAATGTGCAGCTGTGGCATGATCTCATTCAGATATCTGCTGTGGAGGAAACCAAGGAGATCTATGTCTCTGGTGTCAAGCTGGAAAAGGTTGGATGCAGGAATTTATTTCCGATATGTCTGAAACTGTTGGTGGTCGAGGAGGGACAGGAACATTAATTGTTCGTGATCTTTGAATGCGCATCATTTGTTCCCTTTCCCTGAAAAGTGATTCTTATTTCTCATGTTTCATTAATCCTCTGAAGAAAACTGGTGGGTGGGTGTTTTATTGTTAGACTCCTTTGTATCTTATTTACTTTTAGTTAGGGTAACTTATTGTGACCCCTTTCTCTCATTATACTTAACTGTTTCTAGGGTTGGATGTCTTATTACTTGTTTCCATTTACAGTTTAATCTGTTTACAGTGAATAAATCCCCCGAAAAATGCTGTCTGATCATCTAATTCCATATTTCCTTCTTTTTTATGTAAACCAGTTTATACCCTGTGAGAGCCAAGATGCAACCCTACGCTTTTACTTCATTCAGTATTCATGGAACCATGATTATGTATATTAGCTCTGCGTTTATTCTGACTCTCTGAACTCGACTGACATTCTGCTCTTAAGCTGAAATACATGAGCTGACTAATGCATGAGCAGCTATTAATGCAGTCAAGTTGTATCTCAGGAGGTAGATGGGTTGTCTTTCAGTCGGAAGGTTGCTGGATTGGCACTCTCTCTGCGCCCGGTTCACCTGTCCATGACCCCACGTTGTCCCTTCCGTGTGTTCCTCGCTTGTGAGTCACTATCGTCATGGTGTGGAGACTTTGATTTTCAGGCTTGTTTGGTTCTTCCAAGCTTTTCCCATCTTGTAGTTTAATTTTTTAGTTTTCTTTTGTTCTTTTCTTGAAAACCTCTGTGTTTTATTCCTTCCCTCCCTGTCTACCTTCCCCTCCTGTTGTCGTCCTCTCCTCTATGGCTTCCTGCAGTTATTCCAGACAAAACAGGCAGGATCACCACTTGACTCCCAGTTGGCATTGATCTGTTCCTTGCTGAATTGACGGAAACATAGCCTGGAATTTCTTGTAAGCTTCAGCATGTTGATGCTCTTTCCCGTTTTCTCTTTGCCCTCGCCCTAAATTGGCACCTTCCATGTCAGTGGGAGTTTGCGTCATCGCTTCAAAATTGGATGTTTCCATGACACACAGAAGCCCCAAATACAGTGGTAACAACCAGTTTCGACCGGTGCTGGCTCCGAGTAGATACCATTTTCGCGGTAGCTGGGTTTCCACTATTGCTGCAAATATTTATTAGATTAACACTGTTTATCTTAGCCTACTGCCCATTAGAATGATTGTCACAGATGGTGTGTTATATCAGCTTCAGTTGATGTTAATTCTATACTTTGCTACAGTGTATAATGAACTCTCTCTTTTGGTCTTCCTGAGCCATGGACTATGCAGTGCTTACAAGGCAATGAGCTAATTACTGAGGATTAGAAAAATAAATCGGGGGAGGGAAAGGAGTTCTATTCATTTAGGCAGAATGGAGTTTGCATTGGTTTGTTTGCAACTTGTATTGAGCAGGACTCATTACCACAAATTGTCAGTATTGATCATGGCTCTGAAGAGTTTGATGCATTTAAAGTGTCACAATAGCTGATCAGATGCATTTTCTTATGGGATTAAATTTTAGTTGAAGTCAATTTTGAAATATAATTCACTGCTTCTTTTTTGTCAGGTAGGTAAACAGGTAAAGAGACATGAAATCTGACAGCATCTTCACGTCACAAAAATACAACCAGAGCCTTTGCAGATCAGAATGGATGATCTCATTTCTGTGGTCAAAGTCTACATGTTTAAGCCGAGGGAAGTGGCTCTCCACCAGTTGGGCTGTGACAGTGGGGAAGCTGAGCTCCTGTCATGCTTGGGAGATTTAAAAGCCCTTTTCTGAGATGAGTACAGGGTTTTCTTCACAGCGCTGTCCAGTGGAACATCAGGAGCTGCTTGTTGATGTCCTAGCTCAGACCGCCAGAACTGAGGACTGACAACGCGTGTTCACATAGATTAATGATTAAAGCAATGTGATCGCTGTGATACCTAAACGTCAAGATAAAACAGCAGACAATACAGCACTGATTCTGATATTGTCGGCTGCAAGAAGGTACTCTGGCAAAAAATGTGCTTAAACATAATAATAGTTATTTTTAAACATATTATTATTATTATTATTATTATTATTATTATTAATGTTCATCAAATCAATGGCCTAAAAATGTCAGTTCTTCAGTGTCCTCAGAAATTCTGTACCCAGTGCCTATTCAGGCTTTATCTTCTACTGTCTCCAGATCTTTTCAGTTTTCACACAGATGTGTATATATAACAGCCTACCAGAGGTCAGCCTTTCTAGCAGCTCCACGTGTAGAATGTGGCAGGCCTTGCTAACTATTTTTGGTTTGTTTTAAGGAGCCTGTTCAAAGATGGATTGCATAGATGTCTTCTGTTTCACACCACTCATCTTCCAGGCATTGTAAATAAGCTGCAACGGGCTTTTAACTCCACATAGAGGGTACTTCATGTATGTCCTGTGTAAGGGAATCATTAATAATCAGAGGTATTTGTACAATGAGATGTGTGATGGTTTGGTTGTGGGTGATTCCTAAAAGTGGTGCACCGAGAATTTCACTTTGCTGCTTTTTTGCTGGAGTTTGCAACTGATTCTCATTTTTTCTTAAATGTGAGTTTGAGCCGCTTCTGTTCCAAAAACTCTTGACATTTATTAATATTATTAAAAAAAAAAGAAAGAAAAGAAAACCCCTGGCAGATGGTAGCTTGCCATTTTTGCACTTGATCTATGATTACTAATTTTTTTTTCCCCCTTAGCCAAATAACTGGCTTATTTATAGCCTAATTGTCTAAGTGATCTTGTAATTGTTGTTAACATTGAGTAAGTACCATTAATTCAGTAATGGTAGTTTTAAAGAATGATTCATAACTTATTCATAACCACATAATACAAGATTGATATTATAGTGAAAATGGTATAGAAGGGCTCTACAAGACATCATCTAAATTTCTATCCTGCACAGAAATTTCCATTCTTGGTATAAAACAATCAATCAATCAAACTTTCTTTGTATAGCACTTTTCATACAACTTGTACAGCACAAACTGCTTTACAGAATTAAAGCAAAAACAACAAACAACTAGAAAAGCACTCGGAGAGTGCTGACCTCTGCCAAGTGCAACAATTCCCCCATATAGCCATTTACAGATTGCGGTAAAATCTGCGTTCTGGATCGGATCAGATCCGGATCAGCCTTTGAAATTTTATAGAGGTTCTCATTGTCAATCCCTGACTCAAATTTCATGAGTTTTGGGCAATAAATAATGGAGATCTTGAGAAACAAAATTTTTGGCCCCATTGACTGCAATGTTATTAAAAATTTGAACGCGATCCAGAATCCAGGATTTCTTCTGGATCACAGCCAAAATGAAATCAGTTCTTCCTTTTCACATTTCTGACAACTCCTGAAAATTTTATCAAAATCCATCCATAACTTTTTAAGTTATCTTGTACACACACAGACAGACAGACACCGACAAAAACATAACCTCCTTGGCGGAGGTAAAAATAATAATAAATAAATAAAACAAAAAAAAAAACCCTCCCAACTTCAACCACCAAAACTCATTAAAACAGACACATTTACAAACACAAGTTACACTAAAACACACCTAAACACATACAAATAAACACATCTATGTTCATTTAATCAATATTTTCTAGGTTGAGTATTTGAAGCCTGCAGTCATTACAGGATTTTTTTTTTATGTATTTATTTTTTAAACATAGCATACCAACGGGACCTGCCAAGACAGAAAATATATTTTGAAAGTGCTAAAGCGCTACTTTGTGTTTTGCCATGTGCGGTTAGCCTGCTTCATCTGTTGCTTGCACTTTTCTCAAGTGCACATAGAGGGGGCCGGCAGCGCATCGCCTGTGGAGAAAAGGTTTATACAAGATCATGATTTCTGTTTTATTTTATTTCTTCAGATGTTGGGAGAGCAGTTCACGCCCCACCACACATCACAGAAAAAGTGGTGCAGCTCTTCAGGAGTAAAAGCGAGTTTACCTTCTTGGCCTCCATCCAGCAGAAGCCCTCCACGTCGGGAGTCATATTCTCCATCCACGAGTCAGAACACAGGTAATCCATCTGTAATCCTCTTCATTTTGGCCTGCAGCTGGACTTGTAAGCAGCCTTTTCTTCCACAGATTACTGAGCGCTGTCACTTTGAATGAAACCTAGTAAAGGAGATCTCATCTCACTCTGTGCTGGTTGCAGATGATTGTGCATGAAGTGTAATAAAGTATAAAGTAGTGTGTCAGGACTGCGATGTCGGTCCGTAATGGTCAGTGGCTTGGATAATGCCTCCTGTATGCTTCAGGCTAAAAGATACTCCTCCATGATTTTCTCTTTCTGTATAAGAAGAGTGTTATTCTGGAAGTGTGACGAATTGCATTGTACTGCTAAATAAAATGAAAAGTTGGATAAGGCCAGCTTTGGCTCAGGTAGAGCAGGAAGGTATTCCAGTTAAAAGATTGAGGGTGAGAGGGGCTGCAGATAGAGTATCCTTGGGCAACAATTTGAACCCCATATATGTTCTTTGGTGTGACTGTACAGACAAAAGCTCCTCAAACTGTGCAAAATACAAAGCACTATGTGTGTTTTTTTATGGATGCTTGTTTGAGTTGACAAAACCTGCTCTGTAGAACATAAATTAGGTGAAAAGATCCTCCATAAATGTATACTATTTGCCTTGTATAGCATCTGTTAACATTCTAGGTCCTTACAGTGATTCAATGACTCGTAGAATATGTGGCAGTGGACTGAATGTTGCTGCCCAAAGCAACAACTTTAAAACATCAGCAAGTGGGAGCGGTGAGCTCACCCTTAGTCCCCAGAGAACTCTACAACTGTGAATTGTTTTAAAGGGCAGGCAACATTGATTTTCCTCTCATCTTCTGAAGGCAAGAGTCTTTAGTTCTGTAAAACATGCAGCCAAAGTGAGCATGGGAGTGAGTGTGTATGTTGTATGTTTTTGCAGGGAATAAAGATGGGGAGGGGAAAAAAAAAAATCCTACCCAGCAGCAGAATAGAGGGACCGTCAACCAAGGGAGAAACCTGGGAAGAGAGAGAGACGGTCTTTTTAAAATCTATGACACAAAGCCTCTAGTTCCTTCAGACTGAAACAAAGCTGCAGGTTTAATTGATGTTCTTCAGCTTTGAAAGACTTGGACAAAAGCTAACCACTGCTGTGAGTGAAGGATAAAGGTATTTTATTTTAACTTCCCAGTTGTCTGTAATGTTTACATACCCCTAATGCAAACCTGAGCAATGAAAAAAAAAAAAAAAAAACATATAAAATTAATGGGTACGAATTGCTGCCAGGTGTATTTTGATATTTGAATCCACATTGGACAAAGGTTTGAAAAGGATTAGTATTTAAAAAGGCAACATTCCTGGGAACCAAGTTGGGCTCATCTTATTTCCAATTTTGAACTTACATTTGAACTAATGTTTGAAAGTTGTTTTTAGAGTTGATCCTTTTTGACTGAATTTGAAAATTAAAAATTCCTACCATCCTCTCTGAACAGACTGAAAAGAAGCCCTACCAGGCTATGAGGGTTGGACAAAGTGAAAGACGAGCGCCTGTCTTTTTCTCTTTCGCTCAACAACGGGACAAATTTACTGTCCTATTTTTCACTTTTTTTTTGGTTTTTTGTTTTTTTTTCCCCCCACCAATTTTTCCAAAGGTGACATAGCAGAAGTGGTGGGAAACATCTGTTGTGTTGCCAAGATGACCATTGACCATTGAGGGGGTTCCACCTTGTATTCCTAGTTTGTGATTTAATGCATCACAATCTCGCTTGAAAGCCTGAATAAAAGGGAGATGCGTGGGTTCCTTCCAAGGGAGATGGTGAGTCATCTCTGAACCCCATCACCTTCTTGACCCAATGACTTGGATCAGCACCACTTTTATAATGCAGAGGATGCCGCTCACTTCCTTCTTGACATCATTTGTTTGCATCAGTGTAATAAGATTCTTAAAGCACCACAAAAAGCTACATGACTTTTGACCAACTCGACAACTCTCTGGTACTCAAACTGACCATTACACACAACAAAGGTTGTATTTGTACATGAAAGGCAGGAAGACGCACAAATACCAGCAACTGCAGCCATAACACAAGAATGAAGAAAACTAAAAACCATTAATCCAATCTATACCCTTTAAATAGTGCTTCATTTGAGCACATTGTTTTATTTGACTGTAACTTGAATATCATTTGTGCTGGTCAAAACATTCCTGGGCATATACTACACAAAACATTTATTTTAAAACTTTTTTATATTTAGGGTATGCTAGAATTTAGGTATATTGTACATTGTATTAACAAGTTACAATATGAGGAACTGTTTCTAAAAGCAACCAGTGTACTCTCCACTTGTGAGCAGAACTGTCTCATCTGTGAGTGTGTTTTTATTGTGATCCTAAAAGCTGTTTTGGTTCTTTTTTTTCCCCTTTTACCATCGTTCTCGTCCACTTTCTCTGTGACATAACCTGCAGGCATGATTGTTTCACAATGGGTTGTCCAAACAGCAGCGAGGCAAAGCTAAATGGGGCCACTTGACCGTACTGCCCTCTTCCTTCAGGCACAAAACCTGGCTCATGGAACTATATGGAGTTTTCAGACTAAGCAAATGTTATATTTGGGGCACACTCAAACACTCCCAGGTGTCAAGCATACAGGCAGATATCTCTATTATTAAGTATTGTGGATAGGAATGTCAATATTTATGAGGGATGGTCATTAATTTGTGCAAGCATTTGTTTTACATCAGCCAGAAACTATCCTATTAATTAAAAAAAAAAAAAAATCTGTTGCCATCTAGACTGAGCAATCAAAATCATTAATGAAAATTTTACAGATGATTGCAATTAACAGCTTAGATGCATCTTTATTTATTTTTTACAACTATTATAGATTAGTGATCACTGTTGAAGATGAATGACTTGCTGTCCTTGACACTGCCATCTTTCTGTAAATCCAATAGTCCATTTTTCCAAGTTATTGGCCCTCTATTTTCAATTAGTTTAAAACCAAAATATGCCCAGGGTGATGCTAAAGCATTTGGATTTCCAACTAAATCCACAATTGTAAAGGATATTCATATCCTTAAAAAGGTCCAGTGGGAGGAGGGGGGGATAATCACTTGACTCTTGAGCATGAGACTTGTGTTTGAGTTCAACCTTTGCAGCTGGTTTTATAACTCTTTTTATTCTTCAGTCTTTAGTCTTTATTTCGATCACCTTTGCTCTACAACAGCAGTGTACTGCTTCTTTTTTGCTTTAAAAGGCCATTAGGTGTGCATTTTTATTTCAGAGCATGAAGTTTCACTGGCATTTTCCATGTTGCCATTGTAATATGCCCTACGGCCACTATATAAAGAGAATTGGGCAAACTCTTCTGTGATGACCTACGAGTCTCATGTTACTTTACATGCAGGATTGAATTGGTCCATCAATTGTCAATTTAGATTTCACTACCAAAATGACAGCTGAAACGAGAGTTGCTGCAACTGAAGCGAGGACTCACAGAAGCTCTGCTAGAGTTTCCTGAGCTGAGGGTGAATAGCCACAGTCCTGCCAGGGCAGTCAGCTGCTGCTGCAGCTACAGCAGCTGATGAGCTGTTGACATTTGGCCGGGAGCAAAGGTGACTGGTGCCGGCTGTTCCGGCTGAGCTGACTTCAGTTAGCGGCCTTCTGCCGACTGCTCCGCTGGAGCCACCTCTATCCCAGGATGCTTTCAGGCCAACCCAGAATCCATCATGGTGGTCTATTAGAACAATAAACAGCACATTAAGCCATGTTGTCGTTAAATGACAATGATCATGGCCTAAATGTCTTTTATTCACATTTCAGCAGTCAAGTTCACAGAAAGTGCCTAGTAGCTCAAGTGATAATGTCTGACACTATTGACAGCAATGCAGATATCATTATAAAACCACACCTTTAATTATGCATAAATTTGTGGACTCTCTTCCCACACAGTTAGATGCAAAATCTATTGATTAAGAATAAAACTGTTTTATCTTGATTTATTTTATTTATTTATTTATTTATTTTTGTACCAGGTTGCAAGTATTTTTAGTTCTGCTGTAAAGTTGGACTTTTTTTTTTTTTATTGAAGTAACACAGCTGTGTTAATCCAGCGTGAATGTGTCCTTCACCAGCCCTCTTTGACAGTCTAATCTAACATGTTTATTAACTCCCAAAACCCTCATTCTGTCAGAGATGAATCAGAGTACAAAAGGAGCACAAAAAAGACAGACACAAGACAGGCAGTGATTGATGTGGTGTGTGCAGTATGTTACTGCATGTGGTGTATGTGTGGTGTACTGTGGTGCATACAGATGAATATGTGGAGGTTTATGTTGTAATGTTATATGTAGCCCCATATCCACACCAGAGCTAAAGAAGCCCTGCAGCCAGATCTGACCTCCTACATTTGCCCAGCATCAACCACTGACCACAACCAGTACTACAGCCTAAAAAACAGTTTGACCTGGGGTGTTGGACCAGTGTTGTGCAGCAGTGTTGGACACAGTTTAATGTTGGGTTGTTAGAAACTCATTCACATTGGTAGCCACCCCTAGTGGTTGTTCAGAAAACTGCACCTCTGTGTTACCATTACACAGAAAAACCACAAGTCACACTGGATTCACACTGGTGCGTTGGTGCACTGGTGCAACACACAGGGGGTGGAGTTTTGACATTTCTTCATCAGACCAAAACAACTAATCAAATTTGTTCCTGTTTGCTACACAAATAACCCGCGTGCTCATTAGTCCCACCTCCATGTGTGATTTCATTGGCTAGCTCTAGTTATATAGATGCAACCCGAAAATCCCCCAATTTTTGATGGAGCCACAGAGCCCACAATTCAGTTCTGGCAATAGATGACATCACCCCATTCAAAGTCCATGATGACGGACGCAGATGGCAGCTGTCAGTCCAGCGTTGCTCTTGCCTATGACTGTCTTTCAGTTTACCTGCTTGAGGAACCCTGCTGCCGCATCTCGAGAAATGGCTCCTTCAATAATCCCCTTGGCATTCAGAATGGACAAAATAGGCTTCTGACCAAATATCACCAAATATATTTTGAGGAGCTGGCAGTGAGAGTGAGTTAGTATGGATAAAAACATTTTTTTTAAAAAATTAGCTTTTTCTTGTCTGGATTGGAATAATTTACTTTAACACTTGTTGTAGTATACAGTAGGAGTATTATGACTTTGTCCACCTAGCATCAAATGTTTCAGAACCTGCAGTTTTCTTACTTTTAGAAGTAAGTTTTCTACAAAATATGAAGTTTTGTCAGGTAATATAAAATAGCTTTAAATACAAATCTTCAGTCAGTCAAACAGCAGCAGATCTAGGTTATTTGGAGACAAACTGTTTGAGTTCGGTGTAGATAAATTTCATGAGATGGACAAAGCCTTAACTGGCTTGGCATAGTCCTGTGCTCCTTTGTGACCGAGAATTTGTTCTGAACCTCTGAATCCTCTCTGAAGGCCTTATTAGAGCTCTGTGCTGATGCCCATACATCTCCATTATAACACAGGACGACTATTCACTCAGCTAACCCACAGCCACTGCTGTGATACAATTTGGCCGAATCCAATCAAACATCCCCTCTTGTACCCTTCATTACTTATATTTTCTCTCAGCACAAACCATCCCCTCTTCCCTCCAACTAAGTTTTCACTACATTTGTCTATTTTCCCTCCTTATCTTCTATATTCCTCATCCTCAGAGCAAAAACATCTTTTCAATGCAATGCATTTCTTAAAATGCCTAGCAAAAGTTTTTTTTTTTTTTTTTTTCTCCATCTTGTTCTTGTGCCCAGGGTTGAGAAGCTTGCAGGGAGGTTTATTGCTGCTCCTGTAAGTTGAATGCAACAAAAGGAGACAATTTCTGCCTAGACCGCAATTTTCTCGCTCTCAGGAATGCTCTCATTGTCAGCAAGAGGCAAAAGCTTTGTGATGAACTAACTCAAAGTCTGCTCTCTCTGCTGCTCTTCCCACCTGAGCAAAGGAAATCCAGTAATGCTCAGAACCAGGTCCATCTCTTCCCTTCATGCATCAGTTCATCAGTGTTTGCAATGTATTCTCTTTTATGAAACATGCGGATGAGAAGAAGGACTTTGTTGTCCAAGCGTTGCGGTAAAAGTTCGAAACGGTGATGAGCAGGCGGAAGTTGGATGCATGAAATGTTTGCCTCATTCTTTTTAAATCAGCAGTTTGTTGAGCACAACCGCAATAAATTGGTTCTCTCTAAGCTGGGTTCTGCACGTCAGCATTTTTATAAAGTTTAACTGCACAAAAATGCCCTTTACACTTTGAAATTCTTATTTCCCTGTGTTAAAAAAAAAATGTATACAGTTTTACAGTCACCTTAAACTTTCATAAGGATTGAAGACAGTTATTTGAAAAGAATAAAAACATAACCCAAAGGAAAGGTGACTGTCCTTTTGATCATTAATGCAGCATTGTTGGGCATCATCATGCTTTTGTACAATATTTTCCCTTCAGTTATATAAGTGACACGCCAGGTATGCACTGAATATTCTGTTGTCTCAGATTAATGGAGATCAAGGTGAATGAATTTAAGGGATTAAGTTGCCTAAAAAGTAGTCTTGGATTGTAGAGTGACAGTTTCACCATCCAAAGTTGTAATGGTATTGCAATCTGATTAGCCAGAGACTGATTTCTGTGGGAATTCATCCTGCTGTAGGACTCCGTACTACAACGAAGTGACAAAACCCCCCTCTCCCTGGGTTGAAGCCTATTCAGGAAGAAACAAAAGTTGCAATTCCCCAACTGACCACTAGATGCTGGCCCTGAACCAGAGAAATTCCCCAATGACCCCTGTAATAAAATGCCCAGCTGCAACAAAAATAAACATAATTACAGCCTGATGCAAAAATGGTTTTGTCGTCTATAGTTATATTTTACATCCATGACAAATATACAGGGGGTGATTTTTAAACTGAATTATGCAGGGTCGTTCTCATACCTGATGACACTGTAGCAATATGGGCCAAAAGGACAGCAGAAATTAACTGTTTCCTGACATTAAAAAAGCATTATATTGACTTCTTAGCTGTGAATAACAACATAACAGAGCAGAGTTATATTTTAAAGGGAATATGTTGTGTTGTGCTTGTGTGTCATGTTACTTGTACAGACCACCATGACTGGCTGTGGCTGGCCTAAAGGGTTTGAGGAATAAGCTTAGCTAAGTCAGCTGTGCTAACCCAGCATCAACTAAAGACAATAGTCGTTTCAGATATTGACAAATCACCAACATTTGAAAGAGGAGGTCCCACTGCGGATGTCTGCCGGCAGCTCTACAGCTACAGATGTATGCTGGGACCGCCAGCCAACCATTCTGTGATCTGTGTCCTGACAGCGGTGGGCTTGCAATGTGTATTAGGGGTGTAAATCACAAGTTTCATCATGATACATATTATATCTATCCTCTGGACAACAATTCAATATTTGCTGATATCTGAAATCTATTATGATCAGATTGTGATACGATTAAAATCAGGAGCCAGCGATCAATATCAGATTACATGCTGCTACAGAATCACTTAAATTAATGCCAAATCACAATAAAATATAATTTGACATTTTTATTTCTGAGGTAAACCAAACATTACATCAAAAACTTTTTTTTCCAACAAAAACTGACGATGACGTACCACTGTCAAATATCGGGAGGTTTTAAAATTTCACAATATATAAAAGTAAAGTGAAAAACCTTTAACACAACATATTTAATTATTTTCTTATATACAACATATAATTAGGTCATCGTATATATTATAATTTCTATACTATACGCACCCACACACACAGACACACACACACACACACACATATATATATATATATATATATTATATATATATATATATATATATAATAAATGTTTATTAATTTGTTATATGGACATGGTGACTTTCGTTTGTCTCATTATCTCCGTCTCTCTCCGTCTTTGTTTTCATCCCTGATAAATTGTTTTTCCCTGGTGTCTCTTGAGTGGTGTCACTTCATATCTCCGGCTTTGTGCTGCGTGCACACATGTCGGTGCAAAAAACCCGACACAATATAGCTAATACTCCCTGGACCCACTGGGACACTGAGAGCGCCACTGCCACCTACTGGAGTATTTGTGCAATTACACTTAATTCCAGTACGGCAAAAAAAAAAACATGTTCCCTGGGGTCACACGCGCCCCCCCTGGCATTTCACAGCGCCCCCCTAAGGGGTCCCGCCCCACTATTTGAGAAGGACTGCAGTAACCTAATATGCAGTCTATGGCTACATCAGATGTGAAATAACCAATCGGATTGTACCTTTTAAACATGGGTAGATCAACAAAACTAGCACAGTTGAGAGAAAATTAAAGCAAACACGAACATAGCAGATGTAAACAAATTTTTCTTTTCCAAGTTTACAAATGTAAGAACTACCTAGTTATTGACTCACCTGTGAAGTGAATGGTTATCACAATCTTAAGTTTTGGGTTTCAAAAAACTTTTTAGTTTTTCTGTTAAGCTAATGTAATAAATACTTTAACAGCTCTAAAAATCATCTGGTTCAACACTTTAGATTGGATTAGATGACATTATATTAGATTAGATGTACATTATTCATCCCCCAAGGGGAGAATTCAAGAATCTCATCAGCTCACCATCCATCCATCCATTATCTATACTCATTTCATCCTCTGCAGGGTCACTGGGATCAGCTCATCAATAACACAAATATGTATTAAAAATCTGTGTAATCCAGTCAAGTGGGAAGATACAGAGACATGATTGAAGTCACCTGATATCATTATAAATGCCTCCTTATAAATGTTTGGTCTCTATCCTAGCAACACATTCATGTAGGGTGTCACATGGAACTTCAGCTGTTCCACTGGGTGGAGTGTAAACAAGTATTGTTATTAAATGAATTAATTATCTTGGTAGATAGTATGGTCGCAATCCAACTGCCAATTATTCAATATCTGGATGACACATCTGCTCTTTGACAGTTACATGTGCAGGATTACACCATCTCTGGTTCAAATAAAGCCAGTCCCTCTCCTTTCTTCTTGCCACTAGCTTTAGCATCTCTGTCTGACCGTATGAGGGTGAATCCAGGTAGATCCATGATGGAGTCTGAGATGTTTCAGTAAAACACATATGGCTGCACTCACGGTACACTTTCTGACTCTTCACCAGTATCTACAGTTCATCAGGGGGTTGACATTTCCCATGATCACTTGATGACATTTTCTGGCCTTCACCTTTGCACCATTACAGCAACCAAGAAAGCTCCTCTTCATATCAGCTGGAATAGGATGATATACTCCAGATTTGCTCCTTTTCAATGAAAGAAGCTCTTCTCTTGAATGAGCTCTTCTTTCCACAATAATATCCACAAAATATCTATCAATAGTTGATACAAACACTGATAAAAACACCAACAATAGAGCAAGCTGTAGAGACAAGCTGCCAGCCTCAGTCAGCGCATTCCAGAAGGGAATAAGCACCATGTCTAATATCTGCCAAAATAGCAACAGATACTGCGGTTTATCATTCTTTCCCAGATGAGACCAAGAGCCTCAACTGTAAGCTGCTGTGCTGCCAAAGTGTATTCCTACTGCTGCTACTTGTATCTGTTTATTTCTAAGACTCAGCAGGTGGAATTTTCCCAAATTTGTTTTTGAACAGGACTTTGTCTTTAAATCTCAGAGAAGGGGGGACTGCAGACTTGTACACTGAACCTCCCATCTGCCCTGTGGAGTGAAGCTGAGGGGTGAGCCGCACCATCTAACTTCTTAGACATACTGTTTCCACACTGTGCTTCTGCATTATTCCAGGGTGTGAGCCTGCTCGCTGCATTTCTTTAAGAAAGAAGGGTGTGCCACAGTGTAAATGATCCCCTGTGTCTTGCCCAGATGTCATAGCCTGAACAAAACACAGAACTTAATATGTTTTACATGGAAATAAAAACTGCTATGAAATTTATCTTAGGTCTTTCATAAATAATTCTTGGTTGTGTGTCCGCGCAATCCTCTCACAGCATGGCAGTGGGACTGCTTGTTCAATAATAGGAAGGCAGTGTTAGACCCATCCTGCCTTATGCACCTCATAACTCCTGTGTGTTTATTATAAGTTTGAATGACAGCGATGCCTCTGAGAGAGCAGAGCCTCCCCCACCTGTCCAGTATTCATGCTCCAAAGATTTTCACCTTGTTTTTGGCTGCTTTTCCTCATATTTCCTCATAAAGGAAAAGCACTTTCTGCTAGCCAAAAAAATTCAAAAGCCCAGTGTATCTTTCAGATGGATGGTTATTACCTGTGACTTTTTTTTTTTTTTTGATGGCACAGGTAATATCTTTTTTGAAATTTTTGTTATTTTCTTTTTCCCTATTCTCTCTCCCCACAGACATAAAAAAATATACAATAAAAAAGACATCATGCTCCATGAATTTCACATTTTGTGTTCCCTTTATAAACAAATAGTACACGCACCTGGTAATTTATGGCATTGATGTATCATTATCTTGTCAAAGCACATTTGTGCTTTTGAATTATATAAATGGAACATAACTAAGTGCTGATCATCAGAATCCAAGAAATTTGTAACAATAACAACCCATAATCAAATGGCTTCATCAAAACTCACATGGTTGAAACTTTGTTGACTTTGAAAGGGTATAGTGATCAATTGAATTGAGTTGAGCTCCTGAAATTTAAAGTTAAACTTGAGAAAATATTTATCACAGAACCTCAACATGTCTCAATTCTATCTTATAACTTTTCATCAATGCTGTCTGGGATGATGGGCAATTCAATTTCATTCAAAAGCATTGGAGGTTTGCCCTCCGCTTTATGAAATTGTAACAGTAAGTAAATCTGAGGCGATAGAAATGTTATTTCAAAGCCTTTCTTTTTGACAAAATAGAGTAAAAAGATTTAATTTTTCAATCAGCTTTTAACCATCCAAAGCACGAACAAAAACCTTTTTCCTTCAGTGGTTATCACATTGGATCATTGTTTTACATGAAAACTTTAAATATATGACCCTGTGGTGGCAAAATTTATTGTCACTGTTTTAGGCTCTAAAACACTAAGGATTCTGAGTAACATCAACAATCAACCTTAAATAACAAGACTTGGCGATGGCTGGATTTCAGTGAATTTATTCCCCATTTGCATGCTAAAGTGGTCAGATTCTGCAACTCAGCAGGCGATTGCAAGAAATGATGAGACATCAAGACACAGTGGTTTTTTAACAATGTCTGAAAAACAAATGAACCTTGAGATAAAATCCTGACGGAGACGTGTCCTAACTCCAGACGAGTATGGAGACTACAGTACCAAAGATGGCGATGTCCCACATACCAAGGATAGGAACAGATGACACTTACATGCTGAGGACACAAAAGGCCTGGTTGACTTCATGAACCTCAAAGTGCCAATTTTACCATAACAACCCCTAAAGGCAAAATGATGATGATGATGATGATGATATCTTCAGGATTTCCTGAATCAACATACCAGTTGACTTAGGAACTGCAGAGAACTCTAGATCAGTGGTGCGCAAACTGTGGTACGCATACCACTGCTGGTACGCGAGCGCTCTCTGGTGGTACGCGGGGGAACGTCATGACTTGTCAATGCATGACAATGCATTATAAATACGTTTCAAATGAAATTCAGGTAACAATAAATAACCACAATAAGGAATAAACATCTCTCCTGTGTGTTTAAAGCTAATTGAGAAGGCATATATGGCTATATTTTAAAATTGGTAATCATGGTGGTACTCGAAGAGCTCAATAGTTTCTCAGGTTGTACGCAGCATTAAAAGTTTGAGAACCACTGCTCTAGATCATAATCTGTAGAGTTATTATAAACTTACAGGAACAGTGGTGTTTGATTTACTCGGTAGCAACCATGGGCTTAGGAAATAGACTTAAAAAAGAGTTTTTCTCTCATCCTTATAGCAAGCTTTAATCGGTATTAAAATAGACCAGGTTGATTACTGAATTTAAAAAAAAGGACTTGGTTTACAAATTTGCCTGCTTACTGATACAAAATCTGATGAAAAAATGTAACACACATTGTCTTGAATTTTGTTATATGGACATCTGTGGATGGATTTCATTTATTCCCCTGTGCTCTTTGCGCTCAGGTTTTAACAGTGAATATACAAACCTAACACCATTACTATTTTTGACGACCGATGGTGGTCTGTTTCACACAAAACCTTTCTGCTTGTAATGCCACATTTAACACGGTCCGAACTGTGAAAATGAGAATTGATTTCCTCCCGCAAACTGCATCTCATTGATCTATGCAACTCAAATTGTGCTCTGTTCTGAAAGTTGCACCTTTTTTGCCATAATCTTCTAGTATAATGAGACCATCAGCTGAAACCAGATTTTTTTTTTGGTCAGTGATGGTCATCCTTAAAAAACCTGAAATGCAATACCACACATCCAATTTTGGTCAGATTGTTCAGGTCAGTACCTGAAGGAATTGGTGTGCTTTGCCATCATAGTAACTGGTTTACCTCCCCCTCCTCCTACTGCACGGACAGTCTCCAGAGGGCTGACCCTCCCTATTGAGCAGATAATTTGCTGTCAGCTGTCTTCCATAAAATAGCTGCATGACACTGGAGGTGAGGAAAAAGGACAGGATGATATACAGCCAACCAAGCACACTCCGGCAGCTATTCATTTCTAAAACTGTACTCTTACATATGATGTCAATACATTTCGATTAAGACTACTTGTCACCTTAGCAGTTTCTTTCCAGAGCTGTCACAGTACTTTCTAAGACCTTTTTTGCTTTCCATAATCTTGATTTCAAGAAATGGTGCCCCAGCCTGCCACCATGACTGTAGTAACTGTGTGTGTGTGTGTGTGTGTGGTGTGTGTATAAATCCATTCAATCCACACAGAGGCAGAGAAACTGTTTGGTCATTCTTTACTTGAGAAATCGGCCGGCTAAAACCACAAATACAAACTGGGATGTTCCACACTAAAAAGACCCCCAGTGGGGCAGAGTGCCTAGAGCAGCTGGCTCTTCAGGCGTGACCTAGTCTTCTGGTGACTGGGGCACTTCAGCTGAACCTGCGGGGCTGAACACACTGTCCTTTGTGTGCCACACATTGACGCCCCTCCCCTTCTGCATCATAGCGATCACGTAGTTGATCCTGGTGCCTCCACACCTGCCTGCCATCTAACAAATCCACAACAAAAGACACAGGCCCTTTCTGGTGCTGAATAACACCTGGCAGCCAGGGCAAACCAGTAGAAAAGTTTTTAACATAAACATGATCGCCTGGCCAAAAGAGCCTGCCTTTTACATGCTGGTCCCACCTCAGCTTTGGTTGTCCTGGGACCAGACCACTCTCTCTCCGACGTCTGGATGAAGGAGATTGAGGTTAGACTTGGGCATCCTCCCCAAAAGCATCTCTGCTGGGGATACCCCTGTCGTGGTATGTGGAGTAATCCGGTACTGGAAAAGGAAATGAGAGAGCTTGGTTTCCAGAGAATGTCCTGTCATTTTTCTCAATCCATCTTTCCATTTGAGGCGGGGTTCTAGGGGGCAGTGCAGACATGTTTGGATTCCCTTTTTCTCTATAAACTTTTATAAATTTTTACCAAGTAGACCCTGGCTACCAGGGTTTTTGAAAGTTGGTAGCCAGCTAGCAATTTTGGTGGCCAGTGTTTTTCGTCGCCCCGTACGTCCCCGTAGACTGCTTACATTATCATGGACACTCCCAACATGTTCAGCAACTTCAGCCAGCTATTTTGGTTTCCTGTGTGTGATATTTGCTCAGGGGTCATGCTCTGGGTCTCTGTAAAGCGCCTAGAGTCAATTGACATTGTAACAGACGCTATACAAATAAAACTGAATTGAATTTAATTGTGTGCCATTATTGGACAAACTGATCAACTGTAATCTAGAAATTTGGGTATATCTTATTTATAAGTATATACACTATAATGTGTTCTAGGTGAGGCAGTCAATCGGCAGTTAAACATCACATGAAAACATCAGGACTTTGGATAAGTTCTCTAGACGGCTACATTTCAAAACTTTGCAGACTTGGTGGAGCCAGAATCTAAAGCATAAGTCATGGACTTAATGAACCAACCTTATACAAAGGCCCCAAAATGCAGTTTTCATATAACATCAATCCAGGTGTGTCTGACCATTGCTGTGAGGTCAGACACACCTGGATTAATCAGTTTGTCAATGGCACACAGGAAACAAAGTAGCTGGCTGAAGTTCAGGAAGTAGTGCAGCTGTGCATTAAGCCACGTTAACATAATGTGAACATTCATTAAAGCCTAAATGAAAACACTAAAAGGGTATATATGAAGAGTATTTATTTGAAGGGATTTGCATATGTTTTGTTCATTTAACATTGCTTGTATTTACATTTGATTTTCATTCCACACATTGTTTTCATTTCATATTGCTCTTCTTTTACATTTTTTTTATCTCATTTCACGTGACTTTTCTTTACACTTTTAATGACTTGTATTCATTTGTTGCAGACTTTGAATTCTTTGACTGTCTTGGAAGGAGTGTATTTGTGGACTGGTCCAGAGTAGTTTACTTTACATGAGAGGAGAGCATAATCCTATTGCCAATTTTTTTTTCTTTGCGAGCTGTCACTCATCGGATGTCACACACTAACCGCGCGACATCTACCACCTACAGTACCTGTAGTAGCTACTGCTGTGGAAGTTATCGCTAGGCAAGTGACATATTGGGAATGTTTTTTTTTGTTTTTTTTTTTTACTCCGCCCGATGTGGTATTATTTTTTAATAACACAGGTTAAAATATGGGAGATTTACGGGAAAAATACTAATACGGGAGGACGGTGGGAGAAAAGAGTAAAGTACGGGACTTTCCCGGCCAAAACGGGATACTTGACAAGGTATGATTTACAAGCATGAAAGTGCATTTTATTCGGTTTCCATGATGCTTACTATGAAAACTAATATCATTTCTTTATTTTTAACTTTTTTATTTAGCAAAACTATCAATTCTGCTGTGGAGTAAATTCAGTGATAGATTTTTGCATTCGTCCGTCTTCAGTTTTGTCCATCTGTCAATCGCTAAGTTAGGCGCATGTCGTAGTTATGACTTCCAGCAAACGATGTGCACCCAAAACATGGCCAGTTTTCGCCAAGTAAGTTTTGTTTCTAAATTATTTAGATATGTTTGTCTTGGTGACACATGACAAATGTGCAGAAATCATAGAAAAAAAATGATTTTTTTATAAGTTGATGGTGGATTTTGTGGCCTTCTCCACTGGCGACAAGGGCAGAAAAAAAACGGTAGAAATGGTCAAATTTTGGTACCATTTGGTGACCAGTTAGTCGCCATTTTATTCCCTGTGATATGTGCCTCGAGCCATTTCGAATGTGCATCCACCAGCACCAAGGAGCATAACCTGGCCCATAAACAGACCGGCAAAATCCAGGTGGAGCCTGGACCAAGCACGGCCAGGCCACTGCCATGGGTGCAGTGGGGCCGATGCCGGCATCTTCTGGTTGCTTTGGCATTGTGAACATTTCTTGACTTTCTCTGCTAATGCATTGTCCATCCCAGGCCACCTGGTCAGGCTTTTTATCCGAGAAACTCCCGGGTGGGCATCGTGCAGGAAATCCATCACCTGTGCCTGCCATGGGAGGGGAACGATTACTCTGGAGCCCCAGAGGATACAGCCATCCAGAACGATGTTCTAACTTGCGCTTTGCATATAGCTTGAAATTCTCCTGCTCTACTGCTATCGGCCAGCCCGGCATCACCCACCTCTTCACTTGCGATAGCACTGAATCCCTGTCAGTCCCTGTTTTGATTTGTTTTGTGGTCACTGGTGTGTTTGCCAGTCTGTCCATCACAAAAACTGACTCTGGTGGGAAAATGGTGTGGCCTGGCATGTCAGGGAGTGGTAGGTGGCTGAAAGCATCAGCATTTGCATTTTCACTACCTGCACTATACACTATGTGGTACTGGAATGCCGACAGGGTCAGTGCCCAGCGCTGGATTCTTGCGGAGGCCATGGGAGAATACCTTTTAACTCACTGAACAGACCCATTAAGGGGCTTATGGACTACAGCTTGTCCTTCTTTTTGTGAGTACTCTTTTTCTGCTGCGGTCAGTGTACAGTCATGGCCAAAAGTTTTGCGAATGACACAAATATTACATTTTCATAAAGTCTGCTGCTTCAGAGTTTTTATACGTTTTTGTCAGGTGTTTCTATGTTCATAATTAAAATACAATTAGAAGCATTTCATCAGTTTCAAAAGCTCTCCCAACCATCCAAGGGCAGTTTGGTGATGAAGAATGCCTTTTCCAGCATGATGGAGCACCTTGCCATAAAGCAAAAGTCATAACGAAATGGCTCGGGGAACAAAACATTAAGATTTTGGGCCCTTGGCCAGGAAACTCCCCGGATTTAAATCCCATTGAGAACTTGTGGTCAATCCTCAAGAGGCGGGTGGACAATCAAAAACCCACAAATTCTGACAAACTCCAAGCATTGATTATGCAAGAATGGACTGCCATCAGTCAGGATTTGATCCAGAACTTGATTAACAGCATGCCAGGGAGAATTTCAGAGGTCTTGAAAAAGAAGGGACAGAACTGCAAATAATTGACTTATTGCATGAATTATGTGTAATTCTCAATACAAGGTTTTGAAACTGATGAAATGCTTCTAATTGTATTTCATTATAACATAGAAACACCTGACCAAAAAACAATAACACTCTGAAACAGCAGACTTTGTGAAAATTTAATATTTGTGTCATTCTCAAAACATTTGGCCATGACTGTACGAGATGCATAGCTGATGGGCTTTTCAGTTCCATCCTCCATTCGGTGTGAAAGGACCACCCCCACACCGTAAGGGGACGCATTGCAAGACAGGAAGACCTCCTTGGCGGGGTCAAAGTGCATGAGCAGTCGGTCTGAATGTAACAGTCTTTTAACCGTGCCGGAATGCCTCCACTTGGGCCTGCTGCCATTTCCACAAACTGTCTTTGTGCAGCAGCTGGTAGAGTGAAGCCAGCACAGTGGAGAGATCAGGTAAGAATTTACCATAAAGTTTACTAACCCCAGGAAGGACCTGAGCTCTGCTACATTTTTCGGGCTTGGGGCCTCCCTTCTCTTTCACTGGGGACAGCCCCTGAGCCGAAATCCGGTGGCCCAGGTATGTGACACTCTGAGCTTGGAAAACACACTTACTGCGTTTGAGGTGCAGTCCTGCCTCAGACAGTCTCCTTAGTACCTGGTCAAGATTTCGCAAATGCTTCCTCCTCTGTACTTGATACATTGATGATATATTGGTCCCCCGTGACCAATATATCATCCAGGTACATGGCCATATGCGGAAGGTTTTGAAACAGGTTGTCGATCGTGCGTTGGAAGATACCTGGGCTGGATACGACACAGAACAGCAGGCGGTTGTACTTAAATAGCCCTTTATGCATGTTAATAGTCACATATTGTTTTGACTCCTCATCTAGCAGAAGCTGTTGGTACGCATGACTCATATCCAGCTTTGTGAATGTTTGGCCACCTGCTAACATTGCAAACAAATCCTCCACTCGAGGCAGAGGGTATGTGTCGAGTTGGAAGGCCTGGTTAATTGTCAATTTGTAATCTCCACAGATTTACACTCCGCCATCTTTCTTTACCAGGCACTGACACTGAAGCCCCAGAGTCCACTTCCATTTTCAGCTCAGCGCCATTCACCTTCAGTGTAGCACAGATGGGCTCTGCCCTGGGCTGGCTGATGGCATGGCGGTTGAACATGTTATAAGAACACTCTTCCTCTTCCTGAGGCTCATCCTCCTGCAGGTGATGTGCAGACTTGTTTGGCTTTCCACCCCATTCCTTCTTTTGTTTGTTTTTCATGCCTCTGCACATTTTGGCTATGTGACCTTTTTTTCTGGCAGTTGTGACACTCAGTCTTTGAAACTACAGTCATTTGCAAAGTGTGGTCCCCCACAACGTTAACACTCCACAGACTTCTGCTGCTTTTTTTTTCTTTGGTCATGTGATGGACAGCGTCAGATTGCACTGCTCCGCTTGCTTGTTGAATATCTTTGGTGTTAATTGCCACCATTTCCATTGCCTGGGCGATCTCCTGCGCTTTTTTTGAAAGTGAGCTTGGCTTTACTCAACAACCGACGCTAAATACTGTCGTCATTAATTCCACAGACCTATGTGTCACGCAGCATGCCATTTAGTCCATCCCCAAACTCACAGTGCTTGGATAATGCCGAGTTCCGCCACAAATGTAGCCACCGACACTCCCTGCTTGCGTGAATGCGTGTGGAATTTAAAGGGCTGCACAATTACTGATGGCTTGAGGTTACACTAAACAAAGCCTTGGAAAAACTGCAGAATTCACAGTTTAACTTTAAACGTGGCTGAAGTTGAGGCACCTTTAGTTTCAAGAGGAAGTTTATTCCATCTGTACAGCTTAGTAGCTAAATGCATTTTCTCCCTGTTTGGTTTCCAACTCCAGCTTTTATCAGCTGACTGCCACCTAAAGATCTCAGAGCTCTACTTGGTTTATATTCTACAAAGAGATCAGAAATGTATCATGGCCCCATATTGTTCATTGATTTGTAAACTAACAGCAACACTTAAAAGTCTATTCTGTTGGTAATTGGTAGCCATTGTGAGGATCTCAGAACAACAGTACTGTGCTCAGTTTTTCTGGTTCTGGTTAGAACTCTGTCAACAGTATTCTGGATGAGCTGAAAGCTGTCTAACCGTCTTTTTGGGATGACCAGAGAGAAGAGCAGCACAGTAATCAAACCTGCTGGAGATGAAGGCATGGAGGACCTTCTTTAAATCTACTCTGGACATCAAGGGTGCGATCTTTCGCCAGATCTCCTAAAGCTGCTATTTAGGCATAGTGGGTAGCGGGATGGGCGTTCCCCCACGAAGAAGTCAATTTTTCCACCTTGCTAAACCCACTATCCCTACCTGCGCTACCCGCTATATTAAGCAAAGGAGTGGATAGGGCGTTCCACCTGTTGAACCAATTAGTGCATCAGTAGCCATTTCCTTTAAGAGCAGGTTGCGCTACCCGCAAACTGCTATCCACAAACCGCTATGGAGCGTCTTTTCATCTAGATCAGAGCAGAGTCCCAGACGAGTGCATAGCTCGTCTGGGACTCTGCTGTAGAGCTTCCTCCTCTTCCTTCCTTCCTCCTCCTCCTCTGCACTGATATATACATAAAAATATTTTTACACAGACAATTCCTATCAGCAACCTGAAAGTCCCAGATAGCTGGTGCGCTCCCAGTAACGAGCTCTCAAGGTCTATGGTTTAACTGGCAAGCAAGCTGTTTAAGACGATCTCTGACATTTTCTCAGGAGTTCAACTGAGACCAAATCATGCTTTTTATACAAGAGTTAATACGCGCTGACAATGCAGGTTGTGGGTAGTGAGTGGTCAGGCTACCTGCAACCCTAAATCCGAGTTGGCAAGATACCGAGTTTGCGGAAAGGACAATAGACACAACCATTGCCACACCTACAATGTGAGTAAGGGAGTTGGCATAATGGGTATCAGCTTTAGCAAGTGGAATATTGCATTAGCGGTTAGCAGAGGTTCCTATACCCACAATTTGCTGGTAACGGCTAGTGGGTAGCGGCTAGCAGGAAGTGTACGATCGGGACCCAGATCTCTGACTCGTGATATCTGTTTGAGTTACAGCCTTGATGTGGCTGCTGAAGCTCAGGTCTGAGTTGGTTTAAACTCCAAGATTTCTAACTTGGGTTTCTGTCTTGAGCTCACTGGATTCACTGAAACTTTTGTCTCCAACAGAATTATTTGTCTCGTCTTGATTTAAGTGAAGGAAGCTTGATTGCATCCAGCTGTTCACTTGCTCCAAGCACTGATAGACTGAGTCTAATGGACCAGAGTGAGTTCATGAAAAAGCCAAGTAAATCTGAGTGTCATCTGCATAGCTGTGGTCAGCAACATTGTTGTCATGTATGCATGATTTGGTGTGCACCAACATTTGTGAAAATGACCTTAAACTGTAACTGGGAAGCAATTTTTGAAAACACAGACCTTTCTCTCTGCTCCCATTTCTTGTCTTACCACGTTTGATAAAGGCCACTATAGCCACAAAGTCTTAAAAGCCCGCATTAGATAATTTCTTTATCAGTAATTATCTCCCAGGATCTTAAAATTTATATCACAGCTTATTCTGTATATTAGATGGCAGATTAGTTTTTCTTTGCTAAACCACACCTTTTAATAGGTACTCATACTACCTGTGGGCGGCTGTGGCTCAGGTGGTAGAGAGGGTTGTCCGGTAACCAGAAAGTTGCCAGTTCAATTCCCATGCTCCCCTGGCTACATGTCAAGTATCCCTGAGCAAGATACTGAACCCCAAGTTGCTCCTGGTGAGCATGTGGCACCCTGCGTGGTAGCCTCGGCCATCAGTGTGTGAATGTGTGCGTGAATGGGTGAATGTGAGGCCAATTGTAAACCGCTTTGAGGGCACCTTGGTGCTGATAAAGCGGTATATAAGTGCAGTCCATTTACCATTTACCATATGTATACACTTGTTTCTTGTAGGTAGATTATGGACATCGGCTTCAGTAGTGTATTTTGGTTCAGTGGAGACCCACAGATTTATCACATTGAATTATCACATCTAATATAAGTCATTCCGATTTAGACACCTCTCTACACATCTGTCAGCCACTCCTTTTTTCCGTTTTGATGCAGAAACGAGGATGTTCTTATCCCACGGCTGTGCATGGTTACAGTTTGCGATCCGTGCAAATGTTATCTGTAAAACAGTAGCTTTGTACAACATTGTTTGGGGGGGAGTGGGGACAAAAAAGGAAATATCCTCCTTCCATTAAAATGCTGTAATACAGCATATAATGGCTACCACTAACTACTTCATAAAACAAACACTCACTGTGAAGTGGAGTGTATGCCTTTGATGATTATTTCATGAGTCAAATCAGGATAACAGTGTTTCTGCTTGTTCAGTGATTTCAAGCCTCTCAAAGCCCTGAGGAGGCTTCCACCAGTGGAAGAGGCGAGGTTGCAGAGCTCTCATTTTCCATGTTTGATGCAAATTATGCTTCTCAACCTGCCAAGTATCAGTGGCTCAGCTTCCTGCAGCATGTTGGAGATGGGCTGTCAGGTCGTTGCTCATTGCAGGCACAAAATGATGTCTTCATTTCATTTCAGAATATGTTGAACGAGCAGGATATACTCACACTGACTTGACCTCTGTTTCGCAGGCAAACAAACCAGGAAGAGGAAGGCACTATATAATCAATGCATATGTAATTGAATATTGAGGAAAAATATGTCCCTGTGATATTTTTTAAATTCCTCTGTGATAATTGTTTTTATAGTAACAGCATCTGCTGTGTGGAGGATTGATATGCCATCATTAGCTGTGCAGAAATCTTTTAGCTGGGATGAATCTGCAGTACTGTATTTATGGATTATCATCACCTTGATATATTTTCATCGTTGGTTGGAGCAAAGGATATGCTTACTTGTAAATCCAGTAGAAATATAAAACTTAACTCATGGTTGTAACAAGTCAGTCATTCTGCAACTAGAGGAGATATATGTTCATTATCTTTCCAGTTATTTGGAAAATAAATTCATGCAGAAGTATTTTTGATGCACTTTTTAAATTTTAATTTCCCTTGTAAAATAGAGCATCTCTTTACGTTGTTTCTCATTTGCCCATTCACAGAAACACCCTTACACACACTGTTGGGGTAATGTGGTGTTCAGTATCTTGCTCAAAGACACTTTGACACATGAAGATCTGCCAACCTGTAATATAGAGGACAATCAACTCTACCCACTGATCCCCACCGCAAAGATTAATGCGTCCATTAATCCCACAGAACTGTGAACTACATTATTTTAATTCAGCATTTTTTATGCAGACACAAAAAGTTGTCTGCATGAAAAATGCTGAATTAAGGACCAAGTGGAGAGACTAGAGAGACACAGAGCTTTAAGTATCAAAGGATCCAATTTATTTACAAAAATTTTCTTTTTTCTTTTTTTCTTCAAAAAGAAGCAAACCAATCATCACTAAACTAACCTCCTAAATGACACACGAGGGAAACATTTATAGTGGGTGATCAGTCCACCAACGCAGACACATGTGGGAAGGCAAACCTACAAACTAAACTACAAAAGTTACAAAACAGAAATCAATTCATCACTCAAAACAAAAGCAATCTCAATCAAGCAAATAAGAAAAACTACCAAAGTAATGAAAACCCTTAAACTATACAATTTAACTAAAACTCCCACTCTCCAAACTCTAGAAGGAGATGGTACAGTCTGTGGCCTTCAATCCATTATGCAGTGCAGGTGTGGTTCTCTGATGGCCCTCCAGAATACAGCAACCACCTCATGCACCTGATGTTTCATGTGCTTGTGTGGCTGTCCGTCACACTTTTCCCCCCTTCAGAACCCTCGCTGGTACAGCGAGAGAGGTAATCTGCAGTCACATTCTGTCGGCCTGGTATGTGTTGGACCACGAACCGGAACGGTTGCATGGCCAGGTACCATCTTGTGATGCGGCCATTAGTGTCCCTCATCCGTTGCAGCCATTGAAGGGCTTTATGATCCATCTGAAGAATAAATTCTCTCCCCAGGAGATAATATTTTAAGAAGATTCACATGTAGCACCCATACTAGAATGAGGCTCTCCCTGGCCGAGCCACTTGGTAGGTTGTAGGTCCCAGCTGTTTTTGTACCTCATAAGGTCCTTGCCATTTGGTCAGAAGCCTGATGTTTCATGTGCTTGTGTGGCTTTCCATCACACTGCAGTTTAATCCAGTGCTCAAAATCATGGCTTTGGTGTACTTTCTCACCAGGAGGAACCATACCAGAGTTCAATAATGGTTTGGAAAGAGACTGTTTTTGGTACAATTTTTTCTTTTTCTTTTTTTTTTTTTTTTTTGCACCGGAGTTCATTACTGTGTTCACACCAGATGAACAAAACTGCATGAAGAGGGAAAATTGCCTTTCAGTGTTCCCAGATACCACACAGCATAAACGGAGGGTTCAAATATAGTATATAAAAACATGAAATGGTGCAGTAAAAATAAAATCAAGACACCAAGGATTGTTGGCAAGGGAGACCAAGGGTCCGATTTACTCAATAGAGAAAATAGGCAAATGACTAAAAATCATAAACGGTACTAATATGAATGTCTTGTTCTTTTGGTGAGGTTCTAAAACTGTTCTGGTCTAAATACAGTGTTGAGTTGCAAACATGAGCATTTTAAAAATCAGAAGCCATATAAATTAAAGAGATTTTATTTTTTTTCTCTTTCCCTAGTTTACAAAAAGGAATACATAACATTAAACTTGAATACTTGCTCATTTAAAATGTGAGTTGTACTCTGACTCAGACAAAATATCACACAACATGGATGTTTTTTTAAAAAAATAACAGAGTGATAATACATTTTTCTCAAATTATTGGTTAACAATGTTGAGTTCAAATTACACCCAAAGTTTTTTGACAGTAAAGTTTCAGACTTGGAGGGAGAAGTGCGACGGAGTGTGAGAGCCTAGACACAGAGGATCGGGTCCTCCAGGGTCTGCAACACAGAGGGGAACAATCAGATCCCCATTTTCAGAGGAATACAGATTTCAGGAGGTGTTATAAAGGTGAAAGATGTCTGAGAGGGAGAGGAGACTTGTAGGTGAGGAAGAGAATCTGGTGTGTGATTCAGGACTTTATTGGCAGCCAGTGAACATGTGCACCAGGATTTAGTGAGGGTGACAAACTGGCAGTATATATTAGGACCCCTTGCAACCCAAGAGGGAGTTTGCTGGGGATTCAAGATTGGATTCTATTGTAGTAATCCAGAAAGGATGAGGCGAATGTGTGAGTGGTTGTTTCAGCAAGAGGATAAGACAGTGAAAGGTGCAGATAAGCCATGCTACTGGAGTTTTCCTTTACAGTTCATATGCAAATGTATTATGGAGTAACATTTTAAATTAAATATATAAAATGTGGTTCACAATCACCATCCACACATATTAGATCTATAAAGAACTTGTACAGATAATGACTAAATAATCTGTAACATGGTCTAAGTCTCTTAGAACAAAACCGCATTCCAAAACTAAAGGAAAAAAAAGAAAAAAAAAAAGTATGGAGGAATATAGTGTGTATTGTGCAAAGCAGTCCTCTGGCTTTTTTTTTTTTTTTTAACTGATAAGAAGTCAACACTTTTCAGTTGTCATTTGTTTTTCAGACAGGAAGATGGATAAATCTGCAACCCGACAAGCTCAATTGGTATTCTGTGAAGTGCGTAAACTCTGTATTCATATGCTTAGCTGGCTGTTGAGCTTTGGAATTGAATGAGTTGGACCTTTTTCTGCATTGCTTTTGTATTTTGGGTTAAGTGATATTCTGCACTATAGTTGGACACAGCTTGCCAATATAGAGAAAGAAATGTAAAATTGTTTTGAAGCAACCCAAATGACTTTTTTTTTTTTTTTTTGAATGAAGGTTAAAACATCTGTTTCAAAAATTAAGTTTGGACTTCCATCCCAGTGGAAAAACTGCATATTGTTTCATGGCATGATGTCACACATCAACAAAGATGAAGCTGGCTGGCCGTGTGGGCGTTGGGGGGCCTCTGTGGTGGTAGGCTTTTTGGATGTGGGGTTGCTCCCCATGATGGCTGCCACGGTTCCCCAGGGGTGGGGGGTGGGGACCTTTTGCCTTTGGCCATCTTTGCCCTCTATCCTTCCCCCCTCACAAACACATAACATACAAAACAAGAAGATGAAGCTGGGGTGCAGGGGGGACCATCCACCCTCTGCACCCCAACTGGGTTGTCCCCCTGGGCTGCATGGGGTGATGGCTACCGGGGCTGCATCTTCTGCTGTGCTGCTGCTGTGGGCTGGGGCCTGGTGGGTGTGGGGGCTGAGGGATGGGCTGCCTCGTTGGGGTTCTGGCCTTCTGGGTGCCATTACCTGGCCCCCCTGTCAGTGGAGGTATGCCTCGGGGGTGTTTGCCCCTGGACCTTTAGGTTCCTCTCGGGCCAGTCTGGTCCTGGGGTGATGGGAGTTAGCTGGCGTTTTCTCACCTGTGGGAAGATTTGAGATTTAAGATGAGGAGAATGGTGATGGTAATAGTGGTGACAATTTCCCCGGTACTTGGGTGTACTTTACGTGTGAGTGTATATGTGAGTGTATATGCTTCCTACATATTGTCTTTTAAGTTTGTTCGCTGCCACAACACAATCCACTACACAACACCCCTCACACGTCACAACTCAGCACACTCTCACTGTCGTGTCTCTTTAATTGTCTTGTCTTTAAATCTCTCACTGCTGGTTTTTTTTTAGTCCTCTCTGACAGAATCAGGATTTAAGATGTTAATGAAGATGTTAGAATTTACTGCCAGAGAGGACTGGTGAAGGACACATTCACCCTCCCAAAAAAGTCTGTTACAAGCATATACATACTAGATGGTTTTGCTAGATGATGGCACTAACCATGAATAGAAATGCAGACAAAATAATAATAATAATAATAATAATGATAAAGCTGGCTCATGGATATAATGCCAGAGGCAACTGACTGAAGAAATAAACGGCAAAAGAGAAAACGAGTGACCGAGCAAGAGACCAAACAGTGTAAATCTTGGACAGTGTAGTAAAAGTGATTTAATCTCTACACTCATGGAGCAAACCTCAGAGCTTGAAATTGCAAAAGATCTTTTATGTTGCTTTAACACCATTATTCCGTGTCTTAAATACTTTTCAATTAAGATTTGATTTGCTCCATTTGCATTTTTTTTTTTTTTAATAATTGACTATCTTCTCGAATAATGTTAATCGATATGGACGTTTTTTTTTTTTTTTTTCCTCATGACAAGTCATATGAGAACCCAGTCTGCTGTTGGAGTACAGCTGTAATTAAGCTTTCTGTATTTTTACACTTGCAGTACTCTTTCTGAAAACAAGGTTTGGTGGACAGTTATTTCACAACGGAGAAGAAGTTTTAATTTTGGGGGGCAAATAAAAAAATGAACTTTAGATCTCTGCAATGTTAATTTGTAGCCATCAGATTGAACTGATAAGTGCTACATTGCCAGGAGGGGTCTTTTCAGTGCATTATCTTTCAGTGTGCCTGCTTTATTTCACTATACAAATAAAGTTGATTCAAAATATCTCCTTGCACAAAATAAATATCAATCTCTAAATGACAGATTGGGTCCTCTTCTTTTGTTCTTTTGATAAAGAAGTATTTTCACCAAGTTCCTCTTTGTATTGACTGCATTAGCCTTCAGTCAAGATATTTCTTTATATGCTGCATATATTTTTTTCTTTTAAATATTTGTCTTTTAGTGCTGCTGATGATGTAGGATGATTTAAAAAAAAATCCAGAATTATTTGTGGTCCAGAGTTTTCTGATCTTAATGGCATAAGAGTACATGGGTATTTTTTTTCTTCTTTTTTTCAATTTAGTGGTAGTATGATTACTTTTTTTTACCAGAGGTTGACACATGTTTCCCACTCACTTCAGGGTTAAAAAAAAAAAAAAGAAAAGAAAACAACAAATGGAAAAAAAAAAACATTTTTACATCTTTACAATACATTATTTATTGATTAAATGTTCACACAATCCAATTAATTATTGTGTTGTATGTACAATAATTAAATGGCCAAATTTGCAAACAATATATTTTTTTCATGAGTTTCCCACACCTCATTTCTTCCACTGCAGTTACTTTGAGCTGGAAAGCAGCGGGATGAGAGAGGAGATCCGCTACCACTACCGCTTCAAAGGCAAGCCTCGCTCCGAGTCCTTCCCCTACCGCCTCGCTGATGGCCAGTGGCACAAGATCGCCCTCACAATCAGCGCCTCCCACCTGCTTCTGCATGTCGACTGCAACCGGTAATGCACACGTGGTGCTTGAAACACCTTAATAGCTCTGTCACAGATACCTGATTTATTCATTTATTTTTACCATGCTCCTTTGAAGTGACATGTGTAATGAGCTGTCTATGTTGATCAAAGTAAATATTTGCTCGGTACTGTGCCAGTGAGGATGGCAGGTTGTTAACAGGACTGACATTAATGCCTCCAAGGACAAATTAACACACACAGGGAATGTGAGGCAGAACCGTCGTAAAACATCCTGTGTCCCTATAATGGATAGAAGGTACAACATTCTTAGCTGAGTTTATAGAGCGGTGGAACATTTTAGAAGCAATTTCAGAAGCTGTTGTTCTTTTTCAGAAACTTTCAGTTGATTTCATTTTGGAATTGTTATTTTTTTTACTCTACTAAATATTCTAATTATTATCTGACTATATTTGGCATGTTAATTGAGGAGAGCTCATCTATATATATATATATATATATATATATATATATATATATATACACACAGTCATGGAAAAAATTATTAGACCACCCTTGTTTTCTTCAGTTTCTTGTTCATTTTATGCCTGGTCCAACTAAAGGTACATTTGTTTGGACAAACATAACGATAACCACAAAGATTGGTCATAAGAGTTTTATTTAAGAGCTGATATCTTACCATTTTCCATGGTTTTCTTGATTATAACCTAAATCACTTAAGTTTTTACATCAATAGCTATAGCGTGTACTGCCAAAAACACTGCTTTTATGCATTAGTGTTTTCTTTTCTGTCTGTTTATCACATGATGACATTTAGTGGTACCAGGTATAAAATGAACAAGAAAGTGAAGAAAAAATGGTGGTCTAATAATTTTTTCCATACTGTATATATATATATATATATATATATATATATATATATATTATACTTGTGATTAAATGTTTGCTTTATTACAATTGCTGCCAAATGATATCAAATTCTGTCATTGACTAGTCAGAAAAGACGGCAATAATCTCACATCTGATCTGTTGACATGAACTTTAGCTGTGACTGTCCTTTTCCTTCTGACATTCAGGATGACATCACCGTCCCTTTCTCACTTCACCTGCTACAGGCACTGAAAAAGCAAAATTTATTACAGGCAGTACTTCGTCACCTCTTGTGGATAAAAAGCAGTATAATGCACTAGAGGTTTCAAGTGTTATATTGATTCTTCCCAGATGTTCCTTACAGCCATCTAGCTGATGGTTTGTCAATTAATTATCATGCTGGTGGCTGCTTGTCTGATGAGACTGGAGTCAAGATAAGAGGGCATTAGAGTGTTATTAGGGAGGCAAGCTCAACACATAAAAGAAAACAGTTGGAATTAAAACTTTTTGCTTATTCAGTTGAATTCAAATAAAGGTGGTTATTTAGAGAGTGAGAAGGAGTGAGGTTGTTTGACTGCTATTATCATGTGGTTTTAGCTGTGAAAGATGTGAAACTGGAGGTTGAAACATACTGGGGTTTCTTTTTCCTGTCTGAAATTTAAACACGTTTGTATCACGTTTACCTGTTGTCTGACTCAATGCCTCATCCTTTGTTTGCACAGTAAAACTCTGATCGACATTATTATTGAGACTTTACTTAATTTATGCCTACTTTGTCAAAACTGTGAGTGCTTCTTGCGTGCTACTGTATCTGTCTATCTGAAGCAGCTAATCCACTGCCAACCCTCGTCCATTACAGTTGTACTGTGGATTGCTAATGAGTCTATGAAGCACTGCTCAGAGCATGGAGCAGTTCACCAACCAATTATACATTCACTATCTGAATCCTCAAACTTCTTTTATCTCATAAAACATGCCTCAAATATGGCAGCTAGATAGAAACTTTTTCCCCTGAAAAGTTTGATCTATTATCAGTAAAACCTCCCACTCCTACAAGTACAAGATTGTAAAGTCATTCACAAGTGCCTAAAAAAAAAATCTGTGAATATTGAATTTATTTCAACGAAATTTGGTGTTAAATTAATACTCTCTGCAGGGGAAAATATTCAATGACTGGGAACTGTTGTTCTTAGGTGTGGTGGTATTTTTATTTTTATTTTTTTGAACGGTTTATTTTATTCATTACTGTTAAACACTTTCTGCTCCTGATCATAAAAGTCTATAAAATTTATTGTCTATAACAGTAGTGAAATGTATGCCTGGTGATTCTCATCTCTTTTTGCTATTAAGAGATTTCTGCAGTCTTGAATGTCTAATGATGTATAAAATGACTACCAACTCAAACACTCTGAAATAACAGAACACTAATACTTGTTTGGGGTTTCTTAAGTTATAAACAGTGACGCTCGGTGTACTCTGACATGAAAGATCTAGATGAGAGTATTCAGTCTCCTTATCTTTATCTCCACCCAATTTCACATCAGGCTGCATTTACTGTGTCCCATAAGTGCGTAGCCTAAAACTGTAAAACTGATTCCAAAACTTGCACCTCCCATAAAGGAGGGGAATGGAGTGAAGTGCTATGACCAGACGTGGAAATCCATGCTCCATTAAGGTGCTCTTGTTTGGTATTTTGATGATGGTATGTGTCTTTTATAGGTGCAGTAGGTGATACCTGGGAAATATGCAATAACAAGATGAATTTTGAACATACACGGTCCAAATGATCAGCCTCTTACTTTTAACCCATGTCAAAAATTATGCTTTCAAAAGTAGGCCTGCAGATACTTGCATATCCCATCTTTCTTATTAATTTTCTTTTTCTCATTGATTGTATTGTAACTTGCCACAACTCATGACATCATAGCCCACAACTTTCTATTGGGTAACTATTTAACTACTTTTTCAATGTTAACTTTTTATTTGATATTCCTTAAAGGGAAAACATGTAAATGTACTATTATAGGCTACAGATGTGGTATATTGTAGCAGACAAAGTAGGCACACAGGCTAACTGCAGGCCAGGTATGAACATGATTTTCCTCATGTTTTGTCAGTGATAAAGCATCAATTCACCTGAACCATGTGTTTTCTTTTTCTGAGGATCTTTTTAAACCCACACCAGTTTTTTGCATGATTCTCGTCCATTGAGCTCGTTCGTGGTGATAGTACAACTTCCTGGCATTCCTACTGACGCCTGATAGCAGCTCTGCCTCTTTCTTTTTAACACCGATGACATGTGCTGAATATGCACAAGAGGAGCAAGTGTAATTATCAAAGAAGCAAGCAGACAGGGTGTTAATTGGCAGACAGGGTAATGAAAATAACTGGGTGTCTTTATTACAGTGACACTGACTTCACAGTTGATGGATGTTTTTCATAATTATCTCAAAATACGTATTATTGGAAAAAAAAATCAATTTTAACCAATTAAGCAACAGACAGTTTTCAAAATGATCATCTCCTCCTTAAGGCAGTGGTTCTTAATCAAAATCATTGGCGCTTTGCCAGCCGCCTTGGGCTTAAACAGCCTAGTTCAGGCATGAGACGTGAGGTGTGATGTTTGTGACAGTCTGTGACTGGCTTTTGTACTTACTGTTTAGTCTTCATTAAGTATATTGTGCTGAGTGGGAGATGACCTGAAAGCGCTTGTCCTTGGGCAATCCATTTTCTGTTCTTCTGAGAATATTTCTTTTACAGCAAATGTGCTTCAAGGTATACCTTTGTCAGAAAAACAAGATGGTTTAATTTCCACCTTCAAATAAATCTTGAGGTCCAGCATTCATATTTCTTTAGTACATATGCTTAAGCATCACCTGAATAAGACTTAATTTCCACTACAAGAACGTCAAATGTGATTTAAACTTAGTGCATAAAAATGTTCCAGTTGGACTTTCGTAAGAACACGTGCAGTGTTACAGGTTCCCCTGCAGAGGAAGCTCCCTTTTTGGCATTTTTCCTACTCTGTACTGTCGTTTGTGCATAAGATATGATCGTAACATTATTTTTTTGTACATTGTTTTAGATCTTTTGTGGTATTGTTCAGTTGTCCATGCTACAATCACCATGCCTCATCCTCACAGTCTTTTGACATCCCAGTCAGGATTTTATTCTTCCGTAAATCTTAACTTTGAGCCTCTGTTTAGAGAAAATCTGTCTTTACCCCCATTAACTGGAAAATTTGGAAACCACTGCCTTAGGATGTATGCTCACATAAAAAGCTCACAAGCTTATAACTTGTACAATGATAAAACTACATCACTCAACAACATTGAATGTCCAGGTGATGCACTCCCACAATACTTTTCGGTTTGTGAACTCATACTAGAGCAGCTCAGGACAAGAGAGCACAAGCTAGCACTTCTATTAATACATTTTCATTGAAATGAAATTATACATTAAAAAAATGTAGATTTGAAATGCCAAACCTACAGAGAAGCTTTTTTTCCTAACCTTATGAAGGCCCACTCTACTACATCCTTCAGCAGTGCAACTGGTGAATTTGCATTCAGTCCCTTATTCTCATGGATGTGAGATCAATGTCATCTAGAGCTGATCTGTGTGACTTTAAACAAGCCAACCGAGCTCCTCTCAACATATTCCAGGCCAAATAGTAAGGTCTACCACCTCAGCTGTAAATCTAATCACATATTTTTGCCCAAGCGTAATCTCCATGACCTGCAGCTGCAGGAAAAAACCTTTTCCATTTGTACCCTGAACAGCAATAACAGCTCACAATGCCTTTTATCTGAGCAAGAACACACAATTTAAGCATTGTATTCACAGTTTAGAAAGGCCTTTTTTCTTAGTCATTCAGCCTGAGCTGATCCTACAGCATCATCTTAAAAAGTGCTATTTCCACAAATAAATCGAAAGCTTAGCTGCCATGGCCTCGCTCGTGTAGCATTTGGCTTTTGAATACAGGGGCAATGACCTCTGCTTCTTTAACTAAAGTGTTTAAAAATACTCTCTCTATGGTTTTGACAAGAAGCAAAGAAGCTTATGTACAGAGGATGGAAGAAAAAAGTCAGCTTTAAAATGCACTGCTTTTGTACAGCTAATATACAGTGCAACAGACTTCCCCAGAGCTTATATGAAAAACCACAACCACACCATATGTGAATAATTTGAGTAGGAACTGAACGTTGACTTGTTGTAAATAGGCATTTACAAGATTGTGTGTTTAAGTTTAGAGAGCAATGTTGTTGAGTCATCTCATAGAAACCTAGAATCAAACTTGTTATAGTTTTCTCAAGATGTTTTTTTTTTTCCACACTATGGCAGATAGGTAAATGTGACCTCGCAAAACTTTGCCCAATTCTGAACAAGACAAATGAAAAAGGTTGGCAGGAGTACCAATTTATGTCACTTTAACTTCTCTTAAGTGTTTGAAATGTTTGACTCTTAAAAGAAAACTGTCAAACCCTTTAGATTTGAATATATATGTAATTCATGCGCAAAAGAGATGTAGTTGGTTTCATAACAAGTTGACTTACTTTCAGTTGTTACGCACTTCATGCTCATGTTTAACTGCAAAGTAAATAAAGACTTATGCATATGATGCAGTTCCATTAGTCAACATTTATTATTAGAAAAGACAGTGAATTCTTAGGACGGGTGCTAACTTATGTCTTGCACTCTTGCTATAGGCACCACAGGGCTAGAGCAAGGAAACTGTTAGCTTAGCATGCAGACAAAAACAAAAAAATGACACGAATCAGCAACCTTTTCTTTTAAAGCTTTTCTTAACTAAAAAAGAAAAATTAATAAAAAATTAAAAAAACACTTTACATACTTAAGTACTTGCTTATTAAAAGCATTACATATTTCTGACAGGCTTACAAGAGTGCACAGTTGCTGAAACTTGTATATTTTTTTGTATGAAGTTATGTAGTGAAGGAGATAAAGCAGCCACATGGTAGCTTAAATGTCTTACAACTAAAGTTAATTCGGACCAGTTTTTTTTTCTCCCCTTGCAGCTGTTGGTGTACCCTAATGAAGGCGAATATTTATGCAAAACTATTTGAAAACAGGTGTTGTGTTTCAACAGCCATGTCCAAACTTACAAAGCAAAACAAGAAAACATAACCAACATCTGTGTTTGGCGAGAACACAGATGGGTGACTTTTTCCTTAATTGATTAAAAACCACACTCCTGCCTCCCTACCCCATCTCTTTTCAGAGGTTGCCTAAGGTCATTCTCTGAAAATACCTTTCAATGTCATATTTTATTCTTCTATATTTTGGTAATATGGATATAACCAAACACAGGAAAATGTTCTTTTCATTGTGATGTTTGTTTATAAAGTCTGGCAGATCGTTATGGAGATTTTTTTTTTTCTAAACCATGTTAATGATTTTCAGATAAAACACCCATCAAAAACTGAGTTAAAGTTATTTGCATGATTTGTTTTGATAGCAACAATCTGTTTTGTAGTGAAACACAAAAAAAGACATTATCCTCCATCTGAAGAATATCTGTTGGTGTGCTTTTTTCATTAGGGAAAGTGTTTATGACAAGCTACAGATTCTGACTTTTTTGGGTGGTACACACTTCAAATTGTACATCATTTTGTTTAACTGCAAGTGAAAAACTGTAATTTGGAGCTCATCTGAAGCTTGAATGCAGAATAGAAGGTTTATGTGCATTTTGTCTCCAGACCTGCCTGTGTCTAATGTCCTTCCAAAGAACACATGACCGAGATAGAAATGTTCAATAATGATGTGTTTGCTCAGAGATGCCTTTAGTTGGGATGGAGCCTGTCAGTGAACATATGTGGGGGGGAAGTTAAAGTACCATTCATATAAATCACATTGAGTAAAAATGTTGACATTTAAATTCTAAAAAAAAACACACAAAAAACAATGAGTATGATGAAATCTCACTGAAAGAAAAACTATTGTAAGATTCTAGAGCATACAGTGCCTTGCAAAAGTATTCAGCCTCCTTGAGCTTTTCAACCTTTTGCCATTTCAGGCTTCAAACATAAAGAGATAAAATGTTAATTTTTTTGTCAAGAATCACAACAAGTGGGACACAATCGTGAAGTGTAACGAAATTTATTGGATATGTTGAACTTTTTTAACAAATAAAAAACAGTGGGGCGTTCAGTATTATCCGGCCCCTTTACTTTCAGCGGAGCAGCGCTAAAGAGACACTCATCTGTCATGACATTCCAGACAGACCTCTGGACAAAGGTTGGAGTAGATCTGTTTCATTATGGGTGATTATGTGCTGTGTGTGGACTACTATTCAAAGTATCCTGAAATTGCTAAACTCACCGGGACGACCAGCCGACATGTGGTGACAGCTGTCAAATCGATGTTTTTCATTATATGGCATTCCAGATGAAGTCATGTGAGACAATGCTCCACAATTCTCAAGTGCTGAGTTCAGGACATTCGCAGAAAGCTGGGAGTTTGTACACACCACGTCCAGCCCAGGATACCCCCAGTCAAATGGAAAAAAGTGAGCGAGCAATACAGACAGTGAAGAATTTACTTGAAGAAAGCACAAGAAAGCCAGAGTGATCCTTACATTGCTCTGTTGGAATACAGGAACTCACCTTTGGATGGAGTAAAACTATCTCCTGCCCAACTGCTCATGGGTCGAAGACTGAAAACCAAACTGCCAACATCAGCACAGCTGCTGAAGCCGCAGCTGTATGACAATGTTCACTGCAGCATCAAGGAGAGGCGGCAGAAACAAAAGCAGTACTTTGATCGAGGAGCACTTCTGATGGAAGGAGAGAAGGTGAGAGTGAGAGTCAAAGATAACTGGCAACCAGCAGTCGTCGTGCAAAGACATGACGGCTCCAGGTCAGTTATAATCCAAACAGCAGATGGAAACACCTACAGGAGAAATCGGCGACATCTGCTGAAAACCAGAGAGATGACTTTTCCACAATCATGCTCTGTAGAAGTGGAGGATGTTTGTCCAGTCACGAGTAGAGGCTGACATCATCATATCATCATATCATCACACCAGTGCAATCACCTATGACATAATCACTGAAAGAGACTGTGACACCAACAGTGAACAGAGACAATCCAGTTAAAATGTCAAGGTGTGGCAGGCCAATTAGGCCACCAAAACGTTATTCTTAGACAGCAGCAGCTTTTAGTTATGTTCTGAGTCATTTCATGAAAAGAAAACACTTTTAAGTTGTTTGAATATTAGTGGATAAAGATTATACACTTCTGAAATTCATTTATTTCCATAACTGTTGCATGTGAGTAGTTAAGTAACTTTTGGTTGAATTGTATGCGCTTCAAAGATGGTGTTAACTTTATTATCCTGTGAAATGTTAAGTCAATAATGTGAAAGTAATGTGTAAATTGGTTATGTAGAATAATCTAAAAAAAAAAAGGGAAGATGTGATATATGTATGTGCATATCTCCCACCACTAGGTGGAGTATGCTACAAGCGTTGTGTTTAAACCTGTGCGTTGGGTTGTAGAAGAAGAAGAATATTATTGTTATTGTTATTACTTTTAATATTACTGTTATTTTGGTTTGTTGATTTGTGTAAATTAGTTATCTTTTCTCTACCACCTTAATAGATAATCCTGATGAGTTTCACACCAAGTCACAATATTAGCTTCATGACAAAACTGAATTTTCCATTTTTATGTTGTTATTTTGAAAAAGTTCAGTTGTCTGCTGCTTATGATGTTCTGCAAGCACCATTTAGAGGGCAAATAAAAACCTTGAAATGAACATTAAAGAAGATTGTGATGTGAGGTTTCATTTGTATTAATGTTCTAGACGGCATGGTTAACATGAAAGCTCAAGCAAAACATCTTCATAATGATGTCAAGCATTTAGTGTCGATCTCCTGGCTATGGAAATGTTAAAAACTCACGCTGGATCTGAATGTTGGCTAAGTTTGTCATAGGAAGTACCATCTCTCCAAGGGTTCTACGTGACATCTAAATTCTCTTTGCATCCTTGTTTGAGTAGCCTCTGGAAATGTAGCGGAATAATGAGTTTCCTCATTTGTTTTAGGGATTTTGTTTGATTTATCTACTGTTGCGTAACCACCGACTGCTCAAAATGCTACACGTCTTAATGTGAGGCGTTTTTTTTTTCTTCAACTGTGCAGGATAATGTAAAACTGTGTGATGTAACATGATTGCAATGGAAGATTTTTGTCCTTCATTTCTCTGCATTGCTTCAGAAGTCAGCATCATCAAGACACTTACTTTCCATTAGCATTATTTGGGATTTGAGCTTTAAAATTTAACTATAACTAAGAAAAGGTGTCATTGGGATTTTATCAATAGGGGTAATAATGATATTGTTTGTCAATATCAGGTGTTAATGATACTGAATAAAAAAAAAGCCATAAAGTCATGGCATATGAATAACAAAAAGAAAATTACAAAGTTCTGAAACTATAATAGAAATAAAATCATATTCATTCCATGATCGTCTGCCTGTTACTATGTATACATGCCATACTATACTGCCTTTATACTTATTCATATATTTAATATTTAATAGTTTGAATACTGTCAGACATGCTTGTTAGTTCACTCTGTCTTCACTCTTTTTTTTTTTTAATGTATTGACTTCAGACCTGCATTGACTGGGTTGCACATTATACTTCCTCACAATATTTATCATCTCATGTTGCAGCTTCAGATAATATTGTCCGGTAAACACAAACATGCATCACATTTCTGTAGTAGGTGACATAAGAAGAACTAAACCCACCATGAGGCATTCTAGTCATCATCTTCCTGTAGTAGAAAATATTAATTACGATCAGCACCTCAGTTAATATTTGCCAGAGCAGCTCTGACACTGTTCAAATGTTGCCTAACAATTTAGCTTTTAGCAGTTGATTAGCGATTCTTAACAGTGAGCCAGTTCAGCTCTGCTGGATTTAAGGATGAACTTGTTATCGGCTCCATCTGTTTTTTTTTCTTCATCTTTTGAATAATTGGTTTGTGTCTGCCTCTTATTGAAGGTATGACTGCTAATTGATTCACTGTGAGAGAAATTCAAAGCATATATTAGTTTGTGTGTGTGTGCGTGCGCGCAACGTATACATATAGTGGAGGAAATAAGTATTTGATCCCCCGCTGATTTTGACAGTTGTCATACTAAGAAATAAATGAACACTCTTAGATGGCAGCTTTATTTTAACAGTTATAGAAAGAATATTGAAAAAAAAAATTGAGAAAATTACATGAAATGAAAAATAAAAATTAATTTGCAAGTCATTGAGGGAAATAAGTATTTGATCCCCGACCAACCTTGAGCAGTGTTGGCTCCCACAGACCACTGGTATACTCCTAACAAAGTTCAACAACTTTGTCCCTGACATCTTTTGACAGCTCTTTAGTCTTGCCCATGGTGGAGATGGTGGAGTATTACTGAGTCTGTGGGCAGATGGCTTTTTATACAGGTGACTATTTGGAACAGGTGTCTCTCATGCAGGTAATTACTTCAGTGAGATTAGGAGTATGCCAGTGGTCTGTGGGAGCCAACACTGGTCAAGGTTGGTCAGGGATCAAATACTTATTTCCCTCAATGACTTGCAAATTGATTTTTATTTTTCATTTCATGTAATTTTCTCATTTTTTTTTCAATATTCTTTCTATAACTGTTAAAATAAAGCTGCCATAAAAATCTGTGACTGTTCATTTATTTCTTAGTATGACAACTGCCAAAATCAGCGGGGGATCAAATACTTATTTCCTCCATTGTACATACATACATGCATACATAAAATACATTTATTTGTTTTTATTACATGGATAAAAACATGACAGATCAGTTGTATGTGACGCATTATGCATAGTGGGATTCATTGAGTGCTCCATATAAACATAACAGTTCTCACTACAGACACCACCACAAAATGCTGACTGCACCATGAGGTGCACAGCGGGTGATTTCAGACGCATCTCTGAAATATTCTTGACCTGCACAAGTAGAATTAACCATGAGCAAGCGTAACAAAATGCAAATTTAGGTAAATAGTATATATTTTTCTACAATGAGCTTGAAATACTGTAATCCAATCGATGTCTGCTGTATGTTCTAAGAGTTTGTTTCAGTCTTTGAAGCCCCATGACAACAGAGGGAGCCGCTTACCTGAAGCTCTGTATCTGTGTCTGCTGCTATCTTGATTGTCATTGTCAAAAGGACAGGTTGTGCCTTTTGGTCTTGTTCAAGCCCACCATCAAGCATAAAAGTTCTGCATTAGCAATTCATGTAGGGTAGAACAAGAATAAGCTTGGGGCAGCCTGCTGAATCTGCTCATACCAATCATCTTTTAAAAATGTAGATAAGAAATGTAAATAGTCCTGCCAATATTCAATTAAATGACTGTGCGTGGGACATGTCATGGAGCACAGAAAATATTGCACCTTGTCATTCATTGATTCCATTTCTCTGTGAAACACCTAAACAGTTGACCCACATAACCTCTCCACTGAATATTCATGGGCTCATAATCTATGAACTCCAAGTTCATGTAGATTATTGTGAGGCAGAAGTTCTGGGAATCTAAAATTAATGCAATACAAGCAAAAAAAAAAAACATTGCTTTAAATTAATTCAAATTCAATTCAAAATACTTTATTAATCCCCCAAGGGGGAAATTTAAAATCAATCAATTAATCAATACATGTGATTATGTGTATTCTGTATTTGCTCCATGACCATACAAACATGAAAACCTTCACAGAATCCTATTAATGCTTTTGCCTTGTCCAAGATTGGGTTCCAAGTTTCAAGAGTTGCCATGTCAAGTGCACACCGCAGTGATGCCATGCAGCTCAAGGTGTAGCAACTCGATGCTACAGAGAGCTAACTGTGCTGCAGTTAAGATGACAGGTCACTAGGTTAACGTACATCGGAGAGTTTACACCCTTCATTGCTTGCCATGTGGGCAGTGTGTGTAATATGTGGATGCTGATGGGATCGTCAGCGTGAGATGTCAGTGGTATGACGTAAGAACACGTGAACAGGTTGACTTGTGTGACTCTCGCAGAAAATGTGTGAGACTTGGCAGCCCATGTTATTGTGACAAGCTAGTGACGGTAGCATGTGGGGTCAGCAAAGCTCGACAGTCCTAGAGCCTGAAGGAGACAGCTAAACTGTTTTACTGTGACTGAAGAGCAAAAAGTAATTAAAGTGAGAAGATTAGCTCATTTTAGTGGGCCATTGACAATAAATTTACATTATATCATGGCAGATAGCTGTGCGGTTTGTCCTGCAGCTTCGTCTGTACCTTGTACTGACCAGAACCAGCACCAGTGCTCGATAACTATCCCAAGCTCTGCCTTTACAAAAGATCAACAATGATACGTCTGGTCCCCGACAGCAGTTTTTCTGGTATAGATGCTTGTGTGACAGACCCTTAACACTGGGGTTAGAAAATATTAGCTTTGTTCTTCCCTCTGTTGTACAAATAAACTCTCAGTAAAAGTCACTCACATTCTGACCAGATGCTGCAGCTATGAGGGGGGATAAAAAAATTAACTGTTGAGATGATGAATACATTTCCTTATTTGTTTCAGAAGTTCTTTAAGGTGTGATTCAGTGAACACCTCAGACATTTCTAAATACAATGTATTAATTTTCAGAAATATATTTGTGTTCAGATGCATGGCATGAGAAGATGGCTGTAGTTTGCTCCATCCATCATTGAAAATCCGTTTCATTGAACTGTGCTTGTAGGTCATTTCTCCCTCACGGTCACATTGTGTCTGATATTACCTGCATTAGTTCCACTGCAGAGACTAGACAAGGTCAGATGTTTACATAAATGTTGTTTGTAGTTGTAAAACAGGAGTTCATCCACTTGATTTAGTGGCAGCTTTTTAGTGTAGCACAGTCACTCAATGGGCTCTTTGTTTTGGACCTGAATGGTTAAATCGCAGCAATGACATTGACTGTCACCTCACTGAAGGTCATTTCTGCCTGCTGTTTCCCAGGAGCCTTCGCTGCACTCTGTAATGTTAGCTTTTCCTGTGGTGTGTCTTCCTGCTTGATGGCCAGCATGGCCAGACCTCTGCGTGTGTGATCTTTAGATGTGACATGAAAGTTAAGCTTCAAACAGAGAGGAGTTGAAAAGTAACTTGTTTTCCACTCTTTGGTTTCTTCCTTTGCGTTGCAGCACTGAAGTGTCCTAACAAAAGCAACACCTTCACAAGAGCATCTCGGCCTCTTTTTTTTCATTTATTTTTTCGCATCCTGTTATATAAGACTTGATTAGATGGTAAACGTAATGCCATGGAGCATTCACATTATGATGATACTTGAACGACATTTATCTGAATGCAGAGACGAGGACTGAAATCCAAGTGTGACATGCATGTGCATGGTAATGGAAATGGGGATGAGGTCTCATGACCCAACATTTTTAAAACATACAATTAATATTGTAATCTGTTAATCAGATTGAGTGGATAAAATTAAATTTTGGCTTTGGCATCAGAGGAGGCTGCTGACACTAACAGAGATCATAACTGGCAGATATTCTTTGTCTGCATGTCAGGAGAAAAATTAAAACACTATATTGTTTAATTTTTGAGAGCTTAAACTTGCATTCAACTGCGTTCATCTCTGTAGCAGCGGGTTTAGTTCCTCCGTTGTCATGGAAACAGGTCTGAAGTTATCCAGCTCATTTACAAGACATGCCTCTGCCCTGATTTGTGTACAATAAAATCAGGAAATGTGTTCAGCGGAGATGATTCATTCATACATGCACATTTTAATGTATGTATTTATAACTCTGTTGCTGAATCACAAAGGACATAGTTTTTGTTTTTCTTCTTCTCCTTATTTGTTCCACTCAGTAGATTGTATTTGTGTAACATGCTGTGGCAAGACAAGAGCAAACTGTTATGTTTTTAAGTGAGGATATCCTAGATATAACAGGAGCTAATTTGAGCAAAGCTTTAAAAATAAATTAAAAACATTGATGATGGAGAGTTCATTTCAGTTTTGAAACCAGAGATTCATGTGCATTCCTGTATGTATGTGGCAGAATAAAGTTTTTCCTTTTTTTTTTTTTTTTAGTGTCATTTCTCCCTGCATGTATATATAATACTTATAATTTATAAATTTGACATTTGACATTTTAGGGTCTTTACTTGTCAATATTCAATATGAGAATACACTTAGGGATTTTACTTTTTTTTCTTCTTTTTTTATAAGAAATCCTCAAAAAAAATATATATACAGAACTAAAAATAGGAATAAAGCCAAAGTACCAGATTTGGTTCAAATCAGAGCTGATGTTCTTTTCCAGCTTGACTATTATTGTCCAGGATGGACAGTCGGCACCAGAAATGGTACCATGACTGCATCATCTCTTCCACATTTAATCTTATTTTGTTACTGGCACATGGGGGAATGTACTTTCAGAATGTGTGGAAATATGAAAGTTTTATCAGCTTCAGATTTGTGTGAAACTATTCATAACTACTGACAGAAGTAGGTGGAGATGTCTTGAGTTGGAAGAGCAGATTTGGATTCAGCACAAGGATCTGATTATGTAGAAGCTTTTTAAGTGGCTTGAACTAACCAGGGGTTTCCCTAACTGCAGACTGAGCTACATCAGTTTGCAGTTTATGAAGCCCATAAAAACTACAAACTACAAGTTGTTGTGAAACTGCAAACATGCTTCTGCTCAATGCTTCCCTGAGCACATTTCCTCACATCACACTGCAGCAGTCTTTCTTTCAATTATACTGAGAAGGCTTTCTCTGAAATCATTTCTTTTAGCTCTCATTGTTGCCCTTCTCATTTTCTTCACCTCTTCTTCCTTCGTGGTTGCTGTGTTAAATAACATACCAGTTGAGCCTTCAAGACAGTTTGAAGGCTTAACTGGGAACGTTGTAATGCAAAGTTGACAGGTGGTATTGGTGCTGGCTTTCAGTTTGTTTTGATTTTTTTGTTTTTGTTTGCAGCTTTGCCAGTTACCCTATTATGCCATGTACAAAACAACAAATACTTTCTTGTTTTAGCAGTTTGTTCTGTACATTTCAGTGTGCTCAGTATGCTTGTTTTATTTCTAATGTCATTAACATACTGAATCACAACAAAATGGAAAACTGAAATCTTAAAAAAAAAAAAACTACCATAAAAATAGTAAAAATAGTGCAGACAATCTGAAAGTGTAAATATGCTCAGTTTCACTGCCTGGTCATTTGCAGTTGTGTTGGACATGAAATCACTGTACTACAATAAGCATATTCTTACAACATACAAAAGCCTTTTTATAACATCAGAGGGATCACTAATTAAAGGCTTTTTGCAATAAATAGATACAAAATGCTGTATAAAGTTGGTAAAGATCCAATTTAGTCAGCTGTGGCTAATTAAAAAAATATTAAATAAAATAATATAAATGACATAAAGGAAAAAAATATTAAGCATATTAAATATAACACTGCTTATTTAGTTTTTTTTGTTACAGAAGGATGAATATCTTTTTTTAAAAACAGGCAATTTGAGATCAGATTCATGTCTTGGGACTTGTGAGAGACACTTTGTTGATCACTTGCTCTTTCTAGAATCAATTCAGTTCTGTTAATGCTTTTATCATGCACACATAGGCTGAGAGGCAGGTTAGCTATGATTGGTATATTTTGTGGCTCTTTTGTGGCTTTTATATTAATGGAAATCATCATCATCTATGGGTTGCGATAACTGATAACCCTTTTTTTCCCCATTCATGCAGCTTGGAGACTTAGTTCATAGATGGATGCAAGCGCTAAAGCATTGTCTGTTTTATTATACAGCCAGCTGATGAAGGAAGGAGACACTGGGAGCTCTCCACCTTAAAGATCTCTTAATGATACGATTTGTTCTGTTTTTTTGTGTCCAGCAGCCAGAAAATGACGTCCTGACTTTGCTCATTAGAGAAGCCAGTGAGCCGGAAGGTATATTCTTTTCTTTTCCTACCTGCTAAGCAGCTCATCTGCCCGGCTGAAACTACCATTTCGATAAGGAAAAAGGCTGTTATAATGGAACGGAACATTAGATTAATGATAGAGCAGTAAAGAGGCTAAGCTTCATCTGATAATATGGTTGCATTATCTTGTGCCTTGTTTCTTCTCATATTTCTGTCTTTTTTTTTTTTTTTTTAGTTTGGTTTTGGATTGGTTTCAATGGTGTTTTTGCTGTACTTTGATATTTACTGGTATTCTTTTATATTTATATATATATATATATATATATATATATATATATATATATATATATACACACAATTTTATTTTATTATTATTTATTTATTTATTTATTCATTCTTTGAAGTGCCATAGGTCAACAGATCAGGGCTAAACCATGCATAATGGCAAGATAAGGGTTACAAATGTAATTCTTTAATTTCCTGTGAAGGGCAGTGCCAGTGCAGGCCAGTGGAGCAGCAACCATTCATTAATTCATTAGCTGATCATCAGGGCCCCTGCCAAAAGAAGGCTTCAGCACAAAGAATAGTAATAAGTTGAAATCAGGTTAGTGATGCTCCAAGGTGCAGCCCTTAACCTTGACAGTGCTGGGCTTGAGATTCAGTTGGTATCATGGAGGGGAAAGCACTGGGTGGCAGTAATGTAAAAACCTCACAGGGCACACAGTAAAGCCAAGAAGCAGCCTTTGAGGCCACATTTAGATCAATGGGTGGTTCTGTTTCCAGTGCAGCAGCTCATACAGGTCTCTGAGTAATTGCTTCTGCTGCTCTAGGCAGGCTAATGAAGGATAGTTTTAAAGGTCAATGAAGTGGTAGTGGATGCAAAGACTTTTTCATTTGATTCTCCGTAGTGTGCTTCTCATGTGAGTTGTCATGCACACACCAACATCTGACCACATCTCAGTAGAATTAAAATGAATGTTGAAGGCACGTCGCTCCACTGACCCAACAGTCACCACCTATTTCCCATCCTCTGTCTTCTATTCCTGAACCATTAGTATGGAGAGGCTGCATGTGTTAAACATCTGTGTCTGGGGGGGTTCCAAGATGGCGGCGTAGCAGACGGTCCACATCGTTGAGCTACGCACCACATCATAGTTTTAGAAATTAATGCACACTAAGTTGCAACTCTCTCATGTATTTGAGGCGGATATGTAACATGAGCATCGATGAATATTTTCTTAGTCGCTCTGACACCATGCCGGCAAAAAATACCAAGAAACTAAGCAAGAGAGAAGCGGCAGGCTCAGCTAGCTTGCCAGCGGGCGAGGAAATAATGCTAACGGCTGCTAGTAAGACTGCACTTGACCCAGGGCTTCGCCAAGTGATTCGGGAAATAATGGGTAACATTACTCGATGAAAAGCTGGCCCCCTTAGCCCAGGCGCTGCAAGCTCATTCGCTGCAGCTGCAAAACCTTGGCAAGAGAGTTGACGAGGCTGAAGGAAGAATTTCAGGAGTGGAGGATTTTTCCGACGGCGCTTGTCTAAGGATCCAAAAACTGGAGGAAGAGATGAAAAGAATGGTCGACCGTATCGATGACCTCAAAAACAGAGGAAGGAGGAAAAATATTTGTGTTATTGGATTACCCGAAGGTGTGGAAGGTACTCAGTCGACTACGTTTTTTGAGAGCTGGTTACCCAATTTCCTCCAGATGGACACAAAAGCTGGCCGGATAAAAATTGAGAGAGCACACTGCACACTCCGGCCCGGCCCGAATTGGCAACGCTCCAGAGCAGTACTCATCAGGTTCCACAACTTCAGCAACAAAGTTGAAAGTACTAGAGGCTGCCATATTAAAGGAGTGGACGGCCAGGCTTTGCTGTAATGAGGAGATCTAAAATTATGTTCTTCCAGGACTTCTCGGCTGCGGTGATGCATAAGCGCAAAAGATTTGACGAGGTGAAGAAGCAGCTGAGGGACGCCGGGCTGCAATACTCCATACTGTACCCCGCTACTTTGAGGATCACTCATAACGGGAATGCTACGGTGTACGACTCCCCCGACCAAGCGATGGCTTTTGTGGACAGTTTGAATGAGAGCTCTGCATAATTAACCCTGGCAACTAGGTTTGGCGGACACTGACTCTTCTGGACACAGCTATCAATGAATGTATACATCCACTAAACGGCGACCGGTCTTTATGTGTGTGACTAATTATGGTCACATATACAATATGCAAATGCTTGTCTTGTAACTCAAGTGGTGTGGTTTTAGCTCAAATGAGCATAAGAGGATTAGTTATCCTTCATGTGGAAAGAGGGAAAATGTCTCACTATTTTAATTTACCTGATTTCTACATTTTTGTTTTGCTACATTGAGACGAAGGACAGTAAGTTCAGTAGTATGGTAGCCCCCTGTTTCGTTAATGAGGAAGGTCCCTTGAAAAGAGCTACTAGTGCTCTGGTTATCTGTATTTTAATTTGCTTGTTCAGTCGGTTTCAGTTCATTTGTTTTCTGTCACTCAGCAAAACTGTCTTTGTGTACACTGGTAACAACAGATCTACAGCATTTAACAGACTGCAAGATTGCAATGACACGTTATGGCTCTGTAACATTTTGAGATTGTGTACATGGAATATTAAAGGAAGTCATTGCCCAGTTAAGAGAAAAAAGGTATTGTTGGCCCTTAAAAAAGATGTAGATATTGCGCTTTTACAAGAGACGCATTTAAATGATAAAGAGCATTTAAAGCTGCAACAATGTGGTTTTGAGTCAGTTTACTTTTCCCTCTTTCAATACCAAGAGCAGGGGTGCAGCTATTTTGGTTTGGAAGAATTTACGCTTTAATCTGATTGATTGTGTTAAGGATATATGGTTGTTATGTACTTCTAAAGCCATGATTCATGAAGAGGATTATGGCATTCTTAATGTATACTGGCCTCCAGGTCACCCTCTTAATTTTCTTACTGATGTGATGTCTAAATTGGCTGATTTACCTACCAAAAATATTATTGTGGGAGGTGATTTCAACTGTACTCTGAACCCCCTGATAGGTTTCCCAGTGGCTCCCTATCCCCCTCCCCTCAGTCAAAACACATTGTTACTGTATGTGAAGAACTGGGCTATGTGGACGCATGGAGGACACTCCACCCCACAGACAAAGAATATACTTTTTTTTCTTGTCCACATAAGTTCCACACAAGGATCGATTACTTCTTTGCCCCAAAAACAATGGCAGATTATATTATTTCTTCCAAAATTGGAAATTGTTATATCTGACCATGCAGCAGTATAATTAGATATTAAGCCTAAAGATGCCACGGCACAGCCTTGGAACTGGAAAATGAATCCCTTCCTTTTGAAGGATCAAATTTATAGAGTATTTTACATCAGAATTTAAAGCTTTTCTCGCCATCAACTCTGCCTCAGCTAGTAACCCATCGCTGCTGTGGGAAACCTCCAAGGCCTATGCAAGGGGGTTAATAATTTCCTATACTGCTAGCAAAAGGCGTAAAATGGCAGAGCAGCAGAGGATTTTAGTAAACAGACTTGCCTCAGCAGAAAAGGAATACATTAAAAAGCAGTCAATGTGTTAGTTAAAGGATATCACTGCCATCATTAAACTTCTATTGACACAAACTGCTAAAGACAAATTAATATTTGCAAAACAAAAACTGTTTGAACAGGGAGACAAACCACGTAAATATTTAGCACAATTAACCCGAAAGCGAATGGCCTCTAACACCATTGCATCCGTTATGGATAAAACTGGGACTCGTACCTCCAACTCTGGAGTGATTAATAATGCCTTCCGTGTCTTTTATATTGATCTTTACAAATCTGAGCAAAGCGAAAATGTGCAAACATCAATGGAACATTTTTTCTCTAAAATTAACCTTCCCAACCTATCAAGTGATGAACAGTCCTTCCTTCGTGCTCAAATCTCTAAACATGAGGCTCAAGAAGCCATCAGGCTGCTTCAGAGTGGGAAAGAGCCAGGCCCTGATGGGGAATTTTTTCAAAAATTTAGAGATCTGTTGTTGGAACCTTTGTTAGAAATGGTAAATCATTCATTTAGCAGCGGCATCAAAGAAGGGGGTACCCCCTTCTTTAAGTAGAGGCCAACATTTCTCTGATTCTTAAAAAGGGAAAATCATCAGAAAATTGTTTCCTCCTACCGACCCATTTCACTGCTTAATGTTGACTTTAAAATTTTATCAAAAGTCCTGGCGACTCGTTTAGAAAAACTGCTGCCTAGTATAGTTAAGGAGGACCAAACAGATTTCATTAAAGGCCGTAACTCAAGTAAGGCTCCTAAATGTGCTTCAGATGTCTCAACGACAACCAGTTGATGGTTTGGTGGTCTCTTTAGATGTGGAAAAAGCATTTGACCGTGTCGGGTGGCCTCATTTGTTTTTCACCCTTGAGAAATTTGGTTTAGGCAGTAATTTTATTAAATGGGTGAAAGTTCTTTACAACCATCCCATAGCAGCGGTCACAACCAATGGGATAAAGTCACGAAACTTTGAGGTTTTGAGAGGGAGTAGGCAGGGGTGTCCACTGTCGCCATTGCTGTTTACGTTGGCTATTGAGCCGTTAGCTGAGTCAATCCGATGTGATCTCACGATATCTGGTCTGGTTGTTGGTCAAAAGTCTCACAAAATTGCTGATGATATTTTAATATTTTTGTCCAATCCTGTAGTGGCAGTTCAGCATTTAATACATAGTATCACTCAATTCGGTGCCTTTTCTGGTTATAAAATAAATTTTTCAAAGTCTAAGGCCATGCCACTGGGAGACCGGCTCCTGATGCCTACCTCTCCCATTCCAATTTCTTTTCAATGGTCTCCCAGAGGATTTGTGTATTTAGGAATTTTCATTACACCCAATTTCAACCAGATGTTTAAACAAACTTTAATCCATTACTTGACAAAATCAAGCAGGACCTCGATCGCTGGAACTCTCTTCCTGTTTCTTGGTTAGGGAGAGAATCGCTTTGAAAATGAATGTTCTCCCTCGTCTGCTGTATCCAATGAGAATGATTCCCATTCTATTCACACAAAAAACAATTCCTATGATTAATGGATGGTTTAATTCTTTTATCCAGTGGAAAAAAAGACCTTTTATAAAAATGTCAACTTTACAACTTCCAAGCTGTATGGGAGGTTTAGACTTCCCAGACATTAAAAGATATCAGTTGAGTGCCCTTTTGCAACATCTAACTGAGGGTTCAGAAGAACAATTCCTCAACATGGCTGGATATTGAAACCTCCCTGTTTGAATGTCTTCTTCTTAATCTTCCTTTTTCTAGAAAACATGAAATCAGTCAAAAATTGCTGCAGTAACCCAGTAACTGTTAATACAGTTAAAGCCTTGAGGGCAGTACAGCGTATTGTTGGAAGATCTGGGTTAACATCCACTCTTACTCAAATTGTTAATAACCCAGATTTCCTACCAGGAGTCATAGGCTCAGGTTTAAAACATTGGAATTCCAGTGGAATCTTTTCGTTTAGAGACCTATTTGATGTTGGGGCCCTCATGACTTTTGACCAGATAGTAAATACATTTAAGGTATCAAGACATGACCTCTTCCGTTTTTTTTCAGATAAGAGACTATATCAGGAAAAAAAAACTACTTTATTTATTAATTTTAATGTATCTGATATTGAAAGACTGATGTTCTGTACTGTTGGACATATATCAATCAGTGCCATTTACAATGTTTTGAGGAATCACTCTGTTATTGGTCTTCAGGAGCTGGGGCAGGCCTGGGAGAGAGAGCTGAGTTTGGAGATAACAGAGGACATGTGGAAAGATATCTGGGGTCACACTAAGAAAATATCAATTTGTAATCGAACGAGGGCATTACAGTTTAAAATATTACATCGGGCACATTTGGCACCTGCTCGTCTCTCTAAATTTAAACCTTCTTTCTCCCCTTTGTGTCCTAAATTTAAAATAAATGTGGGTACTCTTACACATTGTGTTTGGTCATGTCCCAAATTGCAAAAATACTGGGAAGGCGTTTTTCTTGAGATGCAAAATATATTTAGAACCAAACTTGAACTGGGCCCGGTGTCTCTTCTTCCTAGCGTTTCACGTCACTAATGTACATCATAAAAAACTGTTTAATATATTGACATTTTGTACAAGGAAGAACATACTACTTCAGTGGATTTCATGTAAGGCTCCATCACTCTCTGGTTGGCTCAGGATAGTAATGGACCACATCCCACTGGACCATCTGACCTGTCTGACACACTCTAAGACAGTTAACTTTAACAAAATGTTGGAAACCATTTATTGATTATATCAACGTTAACTGTATCTGCAACTTTAACCAGAGCCTTTATATGATGTTTTCAAAGGGCTAAAGCCTACCTGTGATAGTCTCTGGCTGTGTTGTTGTGGCTGTGTGACTTTGTTTGTGCTGAGCTTGACAGTGTTATGTTTTGGGTGCTGTTGCCCTTATGTGTTGATATGTTTTTTGTCCAATGTAAAATGTAAAACAATGGAAATGGAAATGGAAAACATAAGAAAAAAATCTGTGTCTGTCCAGAATCAATATCGTCATGAACTGGCAACTCCTTGCTCTAAATACTTTGGTGTAATTATGGCAGGTTGAAGGTAGGGTAAGGGATTCCTTGGATGACATCAAAACAAAATCTCAACTAACACTGAGTCTTACCCAAAGATCACCATATTTGGAAAGTAAAAGTTTTTAGTTTTGTTAAACATTTTTTTTTTGGGAAAAAGACATATCTGATGCCTTTATACCAAAAACTATGTAATAATCATTTTTTTAAGCCACCATGATGGGTTTTAGAGAAAATTGCCTGATAGGTAGAACCTCATTTATTCTTTGCTATTATTTTAAACAAGTGCTAAGAAATAGTTCTTAAACCACTGTGGAACCAGAAAAAATCTGACTTTTTTATTGTTTGATTATTTTTTTTCTTTTTTTCACACCTCAAATTATGTTTAAGTTTAGGAATTAGCTGCTGTCATTGTCACCAAGTACCTTGTTAATTATTGCTAATATTTACAAGGCCAAAAACTGCCCTCATTAACCCCCTTGGACCCCCATCATCTCCCTGTCCAAGTGCTTGTTTTTTCAGGGACATTTTTAAAGATGTTAGGATATCTGATGGTTCTCTTGTTTTGGAGGTGCAGTCTTGGGTCATGTGTGATGAAGTGTGTCATTACTGTTGCCTTCCTCTGTTGAGCACAGCGGGGTCCAGGCCCACCACCTGCAGGCAGAATAGCCTCATGTGGCAGGCAGGAGGAGCTCCATGCACCAAGGAGACCCAGGGGACATGTACATCCACATCTTACCATACTTGCTGCCGCTTCTTTTTTTTTTCCCTTTTTACTAGAATTATATCTACAGCTACAGTAGTCATGCGTTATCAGAAAAGGACAGGAGTTTCTATCAACAGATAAGGTCATTGTTGAGGTGAAGTAATTACAGATATGACATTGTGAGAAAGCAGGCATTCAGTTCTCTTGGGAATTGGGTGACAAAGCCAGATTAGATTCTATTTTCATCTACATACAGTACTACAGGTAAAACCAGCCCTATCCCCAGCAGAAATCTTTGGGTAAAGGAATTTGGGTCATTTCATCCATTAAACATGATATATCTGCCATCTTATTAGAATATGATCTAGTTTCATGCCAGCAATTTCTTTGCCATCTTTCAGCAACGATAAACTAGTTTTTTTTTGGTTAGCTTTACTTTTTTTTTTTTTCTTTTTTTTTTTTTTTGCATCACATATTGATGAGCTACACCTGGGAAAAAAAAAAGCATATCTTAAGTCTGTCTCAACCATATTTCTTAAGTGTATTTGTATGTTTCTATTTCTACTGAAAGATGAGTTAACAGAGATTGAAAGTGTTTACTCAAATCCCTGCCTGTCATCTTTTAGCATAATGCCAGCATCTTTGAGCCACTGCAGGTGCTGGAGTTCTACTCTGAGCAGAGCTGACACACTTCAGCTCATCGCAGCACTTGAGTCGCATAAGAGAGATAGATGCCCTTTGTAGAAGAAGTAGACGCTGCTGAGCTGTATTGAGTATTGGCTGCCTGAATGACAAGACCGGAGTAAAAACAGGGTACTAGTATGTCACTCCACTATACAAGACATCCTTTATGCTTGATAGATTTATTGATCAAGCGAGTATTAATTTTCTGTAATTGGTCTGCATTAGTAACACACTGCACTCACACATCATTTTTTGTCACTTTTTTTCCTTTTACCATATTTCATTGTCCATGGTACGGTGATATAATTAATCTCTGCGTTAAGACATTCTCATACTCTTGGACAGCAACACAGTATGTTAAGAGTTCATATTTAAGAAGGGTTAAATAAACATTCATCTTTTTCATTTTTTACATTTAGAACGTCTTCCAACCCATTTCAGGAACTGGAAAAAACAGGTGTGTATGAAAATGTTGTTAATTTAATCTCTTTCTGTTGTCTTTGGTCCCAAAAACGTAGAATAAAAAGGTATATAAAGGTCTCTTATATATGAGAAAAATAATATTTCTTTTAAGATGTTTAAAAGCAATTAGGCAACGATTATACTCCTCCAACATGAATTGATGAAATCCAACAAATCATTCTGTTATTGTTGAATGAAATTAAACGTTCACAGTGACCCTGCCAGTCAAGGCCTTTATTAAGTAGTCAATATTGTGGAAGAGCCATTATTGCACACATGGATGCTGTGCGCTGAGCATGGAAAATAGATTTGTTTTTCTGTTTTAAAATAATGAATGTTTTCAGGTGCTAGAGTATATTCTGTGGTGATTCACCATCCAATCTATCCATTGAGTCAGTACAGTATAGCCCTATTTAAAGCCATAATGGAGACCAGCCACTCATTGGTTCAGATGTTCTTCAATCCAGGTCCGCAGGAATAAATTACCCTCTATGTTTTAGATTACTTCCTCATACCATACCCTAATGTGGCACGATTCCACATGTGTGTGGAGGAGGACATGTGTGCAATGTACACGACATGCAAATGCAGCAGTTTCTTGTGACAATCAATTAAACAAACTAATGCCATAATTCCAGGGCTGTATCTGCTCAGAAAAAACAGCAACAACAAAAAACTCTTTAAAGCCCCAGAAATCAGTGGCACTGCCAACGTTTTTTCTGTGCTATTCTTCCATTGTGTTAATCCTTTGAGACTTTGAATCTAACAATGTGGTAATTATGTACAGGTGATGATTCAGACTGGAGTAGAGTGAGTGCAGGCCAGAGGGGGAACTGGGAGCCTTCATGTCAGTGTCGGCATGGTGCTACTTGGCTAGTGTAAGTGCACCCTGACAGATTTGTGCAGACCTTGATGGCGAGTTGATGGTGGTTCCTGGTTCCTGGTTCTAATCTCAGCAGGGGCCTTTCTGTGTGGAGTTTGCATGTTCTCCCCATGCTTGCGTGGGTTTCCTCCAGGTACTCCGGCTTCCTCCCACAGTCCTAGAGACATGCATGTCAGGTTAATTGGTGGTTCTAAATTGCCCGTAGGAGTGATTGTGAGTGTGAGTGGTTGTTTGTCTATATGTGGCCCTGTGATGGACTCGTGACCCCTGCCTTAGACCCCTGCCTGAAGAGAGCTGATTATTATTATTTATTTTTTTTTTTTTTGGTGTGTTGTTTTGACTTTTAGATGGATGAAACTAAAGGTTTTTGTAAATTGTACTTACCAACCTCAGTTTGAAAATGTTATGGAGTTGGAATAAATCCACCAGAGTTCAGATGGTTCAACGCTGCCAGAGTTATTGCAATTAAACATGGGCAAACACAGTAGGAAGTGCAGCAATAGAATATACAGTACATTATTCCAAGTGCACATAATTAGCCACCTCTGTACAGGAAGGTAAAATTTCACATGTAAATGAGCTGAAATTCATATCCAGTCACAGTAAATGGACTTTAACAGAGAATTAGGTCAATTATTATGAGCACATTAGAACCGGTGGGGCATAATTTTCACTCACAAAGGAAAGTCTGTCTCATGGTAATTTTTGTGCATTTTACTCTCATGTATCCACATACACACTGTCTGGCTAAAAAGAAAGTCACCAGCTGGATTTAACTAAACAAGAAGATAAGAGTCTCCCATTGGACAAGTACTGCGGTGATTAATATGTTTCACCCGGCAATAAGTTATTTAAACATAAATGATGCAATGAGCAGCTTCTTGTTGCCGTATAAGACGGCTCATCCTCTTTTAGAAAAGTTGAACTTTATCGGTATGCATTAAATAAACAAGAGTTTACAGGAATACATATGGTTCATTTTAAAACAAAAAATTTGAATGATGGTGATTGGAGATCACTTAAATGTTCAGGGAAATCTAATCACCAGTCGAACTCATAGCAGTGCTTAACAGTGAAAGTAAGAAAAGAGTTTAGTTCAGTCATAAGGACTAAACAGCCATAAGCAAACCACTTATCACTGAGAGAAACTGAAAATAAGTCTTCAATTTGCAAGGGAGCCTAAAGATTAGACCATGGAGTTACGGGATAATGTCATGTGATCTGATGAATCCAAATTTACCCTGTTGCAAAGTGATGAGTGCATCAGGTTAAGAAGAGAGATTAATGGATGAACAATTTAAATCTTAGAGGGGAAAAACATGAAATCAGTTGAGTACCCAAGCTATCAATCAATATCTTTTTTTTTTGTCCAGAAACAATCCCAAGGGTAATGACTGTTGTAATTAAAGGTGTTTTTCCCCCCCAAATAGATAGCTACAAATGACCATTGTTCATTTTATTTCTTTTCTAATATGCTATTGTCAAGCTTCTCAATTGTGCAGCATCAAACAAATGATCCATAACAAAATAATTAAAGGTTCATTTAATTACAACTTTTAACCAATAAATAGAATTAATCTCAATCTCTGACATTTCTTATCTTTTTGATGACAGCTTCTGGTTTTCTGAGAGGTCCCAGATTCAAACCCTGGTTGCGTCAGGAAGGGCATCTAGCTTAAAACTTGTGCCAAACTTGCCATGTGGATCAGTCTGACTCCCTGGACAAGGAGCAGCTGAAACAGAAGTTTATATGAGTCAGTTGTTAAAGAAAGCTTCAAACTCTAGTCTTGGTTCATTTGGTTGCACCTATAGTTATTGATTATAACAGCAAAGTATGGCTTAATAATTCCATAATTCTAAGAGCAACACTTCTTGACGAACTCATTTGTGAGAAAGGCTCCATTATGATTGTAAATCTCTTTCAGAAACAGCCAAGCAAATGTGTCATATTTATTAAGACCTAATGAAAATTTGCCCTTAAAGGAGCACACATCAGGTGAGGTTTTGCATTTCATCAGGTCTTGCAAGTCTTTGATTGTTGATCCTTTTGGAGATGCATTTTTGAGGAGCTATCATTGTCGACACTAATCTCATTAACAGATGGACAGTCTCTTCTGACTGCTTCACCTCTAAATCTTCCATGTGTTTAGTGCATATTGTGCGTTCACGCTGCAACAGGAAAACCTCAGTTTGCATTTCATGCCAGCTATCTGTTTGCTTACAACAAGCATAGAAGTGGATATTTTGTGGACATTTGAGTGAAGGATAAAAGGAAATCCAAACAAAAAGAAGCAGCATTTATCTTTTACATCTATATCCATTTATTTCAGAATTGTTAGAAACGTAAAAATGTTATTCACTACTTTATTTTGTGGATTAAAATTTGTGATTATTCCTCATTTCATTGTGCTCTGTGGTAACAAAGAGCTAGGAATTATACAGTGGGTTAAGTGTGCGTCCTGCACTGTTGTGGAGATTTGCAGTTGATGTCTGTAACTTGTGGTGTCAGATGATGAAGACTCACCCTGAGAACACATTACTTATAATTGGCATCACTGCTCAACAGCCTTCCTTCTGTGAAACTTGTAGTCGCTATTACTGCACAGCTGTTGATCAAAAGGAGAGGTGGGAAAGTAAAGACAGAATGGTGGGGGCTTGCATCTACTGTGCTCTAAAATTAAAAAAAAAGTTATCTTGTTGTCAGTTATACATTCATGTCAAAAAGAAAAGGCACCCTCTTAATTCTCAGGTGGAAGTATGAATTGGACTGATGTCTGGACTTTAACTAGACCATTATAACATATTGATTCCTCTTTTTCATCCATGCTACTGTACATTTCCTCGGGTATTTGGAGTTTTAGCCAAGCTTTAGCTGTTGCACATTCAGCTTAATATTCATTCATATTGATTGTGAGGTGCCCAGATTGTGTGGTTGCAAGCCACCCCTAGTCATTAGCCTTCCATGCTCCAAAGAAGCACTTGCAGTCCTTTTTGTAATTATACTGTCATGAACTTAACATGCTATCTGAGATTTGTAAAGTCTGAAATGTAGTCATTTATGGTTCAATGCTCTGTCTGTCACATCTCTCTTTTGTGGTGTACTTGCTGGGATATCCACTCCTGGGAAGATTGGCAACTTTCTTGAGTGTTTTTCACTTATCTTATCCACTGGCCTATTGTTTTGTTTCCCTGCTCTAACACACCTGTTAGTGGGTTAGATAAGTTGGTCATGTTTGAACAGAGAAACATGCAAATATGGCGTTTCTCAATCCTGATCCTCACGACCCACTGCCCTGCATGCTTTGGATGTTTCTCTGCTCCAGCACACCTGATTCATTTAAGTGGGTCCACCTCATCAGCTTATCCTCAAGGTCTTCTCAAGCTTATTAATGACCTGTTAATTTGAGCTAGGTGTGTTTGAGCAGAGAAACATCTAAGATATGAATAGAAGTGAGCCAGGACTGAGTAGGGGGTCTTGGGGATCTAGATTGAAAAAAGACTGCTCCAGACCAGCAAACTGACTAATAGATGTGTTCGCATTCACTTAAAATGACTTGAGTATAATCTGGATAGATTTTTATTTTATTAAAAACATTGTGAAACAAGGCACACACAAGAGAACCAAATAGCAATACATCAGACCTCTAGCAGCACCTCCCCACGAAACGCCCACAGCCAGCTTTTTATCGTTGCTGCCATTACTGGGACCAAAACCATTTACTCCCCTATGAGGGATGTTCCCTTTTTGGTAACATCTTTAAAACAATACCAGACTTTTACACAGTGTTTAACATTTACACATATTAAAAAAACCTAAATTACCAAGAATTATATTTACAGCATTGATTAAAAACACCATTACCAAATGCCTCCAACCACACCTAATACCCCCCCACCCTTCTCCTTCCTTGGTCTCTCCGGGAACCTTTAAATGGTGCTCAGCGAACATCCTGGAGAAACCAAGAGAAAAGACATGTAGGTGAATCACAACCAACACTTCATGCTCTCACAGTTAATCACAGACAGTCACTAATTCACCAGTAGTCTCACTTCCATGATTTGTCTTTGCAGGTAACTGTCAGTGAACACCTGATCAGCTGCAAACAACTACAACTCTAACTCATTAAGATCTGTGCTATCATTTCTAATGTCTGTGCAAAACTATTCATACTTGAAAGTGCAGAAAGTGCCTAATTAAAGTGCCCAAAGTTCCTCACCTCCATTTGTAACCTTAGTACAAATAACACCATTTGTTACACACTGCTTCTGCAATTTTGAGTTTTTGTGAAATAAATCACACAGTGATATGTGTTGTTCATTTTTTAGTCAATATTTAGCCAATTTAATGACCTGATGAGGAACAGGTCCTGTACCCTTGAGCAATTAGGTCTCTACTTTCATGCTTGGATCAATTTTTAATTCAACCGTATTTGACCTTGGTACTGTTTGTTGACTTGAAGCCACAACACACCTCCAGTGTGCCATTATTTTCAGCTCTTAGGATTTGTATTTTATGGGGTAGGTTTGCATATATGATTGTTTGTATGTATAGTGTGTGTTTGTGTGTACACACACCAACACCAGTGCCAAATTTTAGTTGTATCAGGGGTTCTGAAGCTGCAGCAGTAATCTTGATATCTTGACATTAGGCATTTCATTGTGTTGTAACAAAAACCGCATACTGCCTAATGGAGCTTTAAGTAGAAACCAAAGGGGGGGGGGGAGCCCATTATTCATGTGCATTGGAACAGTACTGGTATAAATCAAGACCAATCACCTGCTCGCTTCTCACTGCTTCTCACTTTCTGTCCTCTACTTTTTATTGCAAGTAGGCTCAACTACTTTTATGGAAAGAATGTGTTTTTTTTTTTCTTCTTCAGCAGTAACGTTTAATATATCTCCTGCAATTTTAAAGGGCCATTTATGTAGCAATTACTGCTTCTATAACCTACCATATTGGAGAAGTGCTGCTGTGAATCTCTGCTGCAAACGTGTTGAAAGTTACTGTATGTAAGGACTGACCAGAAAAGCTGAAATGGAGAATCAAAGGGAAATCAAGAGTGTTGCTGTGTTTATATGCTTTCATGTAAGGAGTAGGAAGAGGAAACCTAAGCTAAATTGGTTTCTGACATCCTGAGACCTCCTCTGCGTAGCCACTTGGAGCTCACCAGCATCATTAAGACCACCTTAGTGCAGGAAATAATGGTGCTGATTCACAGCTAGGATGTCTAGTTTAATAATGCCAAGGCCTGTTTGTGTCTATGTCAGGAGTTGGGCACTTAATCCAGCATACATCCACGTCCAGATGTCAATACCGTGTTAAAGAGCTGTGGAGCGAGACTGGCTTTCATGCTTGAGGAGAGCAGGCTCTACTTGACACTCTGCTTCCCATGAAGGGAGAGAGTGGGTGGGAGGGAGGGAGTCTGTTGGATTTATCTTGGTGTTCAGCTGTATTGGATCAGTGTTCTTGTCAGAAGAGGACAAAAAAGAGAAGGCTGTGTGTGTGTCCTTAACATAAGATTCTTCTCTGGTTTGTCGTTGGCAGGATTTATGAGCGGGTGATAGACCCTCCTCAGATGCAGCTCACCTTAGGCAGTGGAGTGTGGCTGGGGCAGCACAGCCACAAGCATGGTCTGTTCAAGGTAAGACTTCCTGTAGATCACACACACATTCAGTTCACTTCAATTCCTTTTCTGACACTGTGAAAAGTGCTAATGTCGACATTGGGAATGCCATTGCTATATGGTGCTACAAAACAGACATAAAAACGTGGGACATTTTAAAAAAGGAAAAAAGGGCCTCTATAAATCTACATAAAAATGCATCTAGACTGAAATATAGCTTAAAAATGACTTTTTAAAAAAGTCAATGAACAGTGATAGGCTAACAGACAAAAATGTTCCTCAGAGTCAGTGTTGCCTGGTATCGTTTATTAAAATTAGTAGCATGTTGTATGGAGAGAGAAAAGGTGAGAGTAGGATCCAGGACTGAAGTCCCGACAGCTTGCAGCTCCTCGCTACTACACCACAACCTCAGCTTTTCTCAGCTTTTCCAATGCTTAATCCCCAAGTCATCACCATCTTGTTGATTTTTAATCATTGCTCATTTTCTCAGGCTCCTGCGTGCACTCACAGCAGGTAAGGGACATGGTGGAGTATCAGCAGGACATGAACACTTGCTTGATATTCATAGTTCTATTTCCCACCTGCCACGCAGTCAGTGGGCCTCCTGTTTTTCCCCTCTTGCAACCTATTGATTAGTCATGCACCCCAACAGTGGTGGAAGTTAATTCTACTCCCTATGCTTCGACACTATCGCTTTTACAGTGGAGTACTGTTCTTTTCTAATTTTATTAGATCTTCTTTAATCACCTTTAATCTTTCCAAGCCCCCATGCCTGAAGAGAGTGTCTCCTGCTCTCCAAGTGTGGGGAGTACACAAAAGTGTGGGTCAGCAGTGGAGACATGGTGACAAAAAGCATAGGTGTCTCAAGAAACAATGAAAAGGAAATTCTCCTATTTGGTTCATAACTGAACTAGAGCCTGTAAGCTTATAACACCTTAAATCAAGGGCCTGTTGTACTGAATCATAAGGGCCATTTTAAGATACAGTGGCAAAAAAAGACTATATGAACCCTTTGGGGTTAACTGGTTTTGTACATTTATTTGCCATAGATGATCAGATGACAGTAGTCATAATAATAGAAAATCTCAATGTGCTAAAGTTGATATCACATTTTTTAATGTTTTTATTGAAAGAGCCTATTAAACATCCACAGTGCTGGAAAAGTGAACCCTTGGAGTGAGTGGACGGTCAAACCTCCTTTGGCAGCAACAATGAATTGAAGTAAACGCTTTTTTTGGCCCTGTACATCAAGGAGGCATTTCTGACAGCTCGTCATTCAGGAACTGCTTGAGCTCAGACACATTTGTAGGATGTCTGGTGTGAATGGCTCTCCTGACAGCGCTCCACAGCGTCTCTTAGGGTTGAAGCTCTGTACTCTGGCTGGCCCACTTTAAAAGCTGAAGCCATTCTGCAGTAGACTCACTTCATTGCTTTGAGTCATTACTGTGCCACATCACATAATGTCTACTTGTGTTCAATTTAGGGACAGCCACCCTGACTTTATCCTGTTGGATATTTTTGTAAATTTGTAAATTTCTACTTAATGATGGCAAAAGGGCTGGATACAGAAGCAGTTGGGCAAACTAAAATCATGTTGCACTGTTGGGATCATGGTTTGATCTTTATAAACTTTGCCTTTTTTCAGCTATACATAGTGCTGAGTATTATTTCAGTGTCTTTTTATCAACTAAAGTAGTTCTAAAATCACATCTTCTCTCCCATTTCAATGAAGAAAATGACCAACTCCAAATAAAAGTCCTGCTGTTTCACTTTTCTAGCAGGATTGTTTAATGACTGGGTTCAGCAAAGACCAGAGTCTGTAACTGTTTGGTTAATATTGTTTTAAGCATATCATTGTATTATTTTGATTTAGATTATGATCAGATCACATTACTTGGGAGAATAATCTTAGACTCAAACAAACAGGGCCAAAGTTTAAGGTAAAACTTAACTAAGGTTCAAAGCAACTTTCATATCAGGGGCCAAAAAAACAAACTGACTCCAGTCTTATTTCGTGCCTGTGTGAAAACCTTTTTAGCAAAATCAACTAAACAAAAGCAAAAGGAAATGGTTTATTCAATTGTGGAATGTCTAGAGATTTGCTTCTGCCAGATGGCAGGAGCTAACGTGCACAGACTGGCATCCACAGCACAGAAAAGAGCTGATCAGGTTGTTGTACGCAGTGAGAGAGAGACCCTCTGGTTGGAACATCATTACACAGTATTCTCTTTGCACAACAGAAGCTGTTAGTTGGTAACTTTTGGTTCCAGATATTGTAAAACTATCCATTTGAACTACATATTCATGAGACAACATAATTTACAACAACAGCTGCTATACATACCCTAGCAGCAATCGTCTTCCCCTTCGTTTTATTTTTGCTTGTTTTTTTTCTTTTTGTTTTTAATTTTTGAAACCCTATTTCCAGGTGTAGTTTCAGAAAGGCTTTTTCTGAACTTTATAGATCCAATCACACAGGGAATTGTTTTTGCCAGTGTCTCAACTGGCCATCAAATACAGTTTTTAATGTAAGTATAGTGTAAAAACCTGATGGTCAGTGACAAAAAGCAGGGCCTGAAAACCTGACAAAATCTCATGTGACCAGGGTCATGTGACCAGGGTCATGCGACTGGACATACTGGGTGTTTTCCAACTGGGCTGACAGTTTCGGGCGCTGGAACATATTAGACAAACCAAGGCTAATAAATACATAAAACCAGAATTCTGGAAACAAAAGGTGTGACTTGATGTAGTCTGTGTGATTTGTGATATAATCAGTTATGTTCACTCTGTTCTAAGTGAGCAAAAACAAGAAAAAGTTTGTTGTTTACTTGGTGGAACTTAACTATTTTCAATTAGCTTTTTAACCTGACCTGATTGAATGCATCTCGAGCGCATCTGCGCTGATTCAACTGTTTCATCAGTCGTTCTAAAATCAAACCGTGATCGAGCCCGGTTCCATCTTCTGTTTAAAGACTCAGATGTTCTTCGATTTCTGTATCTCACCAATTTAAAGTTAAATTATATAGAACAAGAGAAGAAAAATGCATTCAGATAAATCTGTCTACTGTTTTGTTTTTTTTTTTCTGTGTCACTGTGATGGTGTCGTACACTTAAGAAACTTAAGAAACACTTTTTTTTCACTCTCACACACACACAGATAGAGAAAAGGTAGAAATATTCTGCAAAGAAAAGCCAGTATGTAAGGGACTCAGGTTTTACAGTATGGATTGTGGTGACTGATTGTAGTGAAGGAATGACTTTTCTTTTATGGGTGTGGTCCAGCCTGCCATCTGACCAATCACAAAACGAATTACTCCACTGCTCTTCTCTGCCGTTGAGCCATGAGGAGAAACATAATGCCTCAGATCACTTTACTTTTCCCAGTGGGCACTGCGGTCTGCTGCAAATCGCTCTCATAATCTATGAGTGAAATGTACAATTGTCATTGTAATATGCACTTGCGATTTAATTTTGTGTGCTGATTTTCACACACAAAAACACACACACACACACACATGGAAGGAGAGACAAATCACTGAACAGTTGCCCTATCCTATACTTGATGCTATTTTTTCAACATTGCTTCACTTGTACATTTTCTATAAACTTCTGACCTCTTATGTCTAAGGATGAGACTGTTGAGAAGCAATAGATAAGAGAGAAAATTAGCCAAGAGGAATGAAAGGTAACACTGCAGATAGAAATAGCAATTGAAATAAAGGGTTGCAATCTATCCTATTCAGAACTCACAAGTGGGATAATGATGAGATGGGCTAAGTAGGCCGTTAAATAAAACATATTGAGCCTATGCATTGCTTTGAGATGCTCCTCGTCCTCTCACTTTCTCCTCCTGGGAGCCTCTCGATCTGAGGGAGCAACTGTAATAAATTATCTTTATCTAGAATCCATTGTGCCAAGGATGCCGACTCCTCAGGGACAATGCAAGCTCATTTGAAACTGGTGCTTTTGTGAAATACTGTGTTTCATGCACCACTGGATAATAATAAATCTAACATGGACAATAATGGGAAGTTTGTGTGAAGTTCGAGAGCTTAGATCTCGTATTTTACTTTTTCCATCTCTGGTTTGAACCGGTGATTCTTTTCTTTTTTCCAGTTTTTACATTAAGGGCAATTTAATTGTGGATTCTGTAAGTAGAAGGCAGCCATGCATAATGATCTGATGGAAGGATGGCTGCTCAGGAGCTGGAAGATTCTTCAAATGTGACTTTGAAAAAGTAGTATTTGGAGATGTTCTACCTTTGCTGCTTCAAGAGTGCTTTAAGAAGAAAATACAGCACACAGTGATCCATCTGATCATTTCCATTCAAAGGTGTTTGTATTTAGACAGGATAGACCATCAGTTTGGTCTCTGGTTATCTTCCTGATTCTTTACATGTTTGTGGTAATAAACTTTTTTTTTTTTTTTTATCTTGTTTGTGATGCAAGTGTATCACTTCCATGAGGCTACTTTTTCTACAGACTTTATTGTCTATTTATGTTCCCAGAACTAAAACACTCAATAAAGGTTTTTTTCTTTACTTAGGATTACCTCCCTTTTGATTTCCTGTAAAAATACACTTCTGTCATTGTCGTGTCTGTATAGCTATGAAATAAACCATGTTACATGTGGAAATGAGCGATTAGCATTTAACATCCATTTAAAAACTTGAGTGGAAATGAGGCTTGTGCATGTGCATACGAGTCCCCAGCACTATACATTTATAAATGGGCGAGGGAGGATCCTGAGCAAACCTTTTTTGTTTGATGGATATGAACAAAATTAAGTTTTTGGATAGGCAGAAACATTGCAATAGTGTAGGAGAATTTAACGTGGATGTGAGTCATTGACCAGACTGTGATCTGTAGAAATGTGTAAAGAATATCCTTATGTAACTTAGGCTCACGACACAATTGAGGACTTAACTCTTAACCAATTTAAAATAAAAATAAAATTGGTTAATATACAGATATAAGGGCAGTCTCAACAGTCTGAATGAAAATGCTGTAATTCTGAAAGCATACAACAATTCAGCCAGGCTGTGAGACCACACAAGAGCACACTGTAGTAATACAGTAATCTCAGGGCAACAGTTTCACAGGAATCTATATGATCAAATGAAAAGAAACAACTAGAAAAGAAAAACAAATCTGGCATATATACTTTTGCACCATAAGTATTATTGCCTGTTTTAGCACGCCCTAGTCCCCACAGTGTGGCCTAATATTTTGCTGCCACGGTTTGGAAAAAGCTTGAGCATGAAGACCACTGTTTTCCGTTTCAAAAGCTTTCAGTGTAAGTTGTAATGTTGCTCCGCTCACACTTTAAAAGCTCCATTCTCTGGCTTATGCTCTTTCTGCCGCAACTTGCACCCCAGAACATTTCAGAACAAAGCATCTCCTTGAAAAAGGCGTCAGCATGGGTCTTTTCCGTTAAGGTAATTTGAAATAACAGTGTGAGCAGATGAAATTACAAGCACTTTTACATTGTTTTGTATGGCTGCATTGTCAGTCAATGTTTTTGCACAGTATGGGACTGAATGCAGAGATTTTTGTTCATTTTAAATGCATTCAAATACAAGACAAAATAGGACCCAGGTTGAAAAGATTGAGAATTTGAATGATTTTGATAATACTTACAAGGTTTAAGCAGTTAGATGACCTGACAAACATAGGTCGTCAAATTGATAAAACCCATCAAAATTTTGATGTCAAATTACTAGGATGAGGGTTGATGAGGATGAGGATCAGCATAATATTTTTACTCATCTGTCTACTGCCCTTTCCTCTCACACTATCAATTAGTTGGTGCTTTAATCCTTGGAGATGAACTGCAGGTGCATGTTAAGTCTTCAGACTGTTTTAACATTGAAAGGTCATGTTGTGCATATTCAAACTAAACAAAAAAGAATTGAAGGCTTAAGCCTTCACCTGGATAATAAACTTCAGGTTATGTTGCCAACAGGCAAAGCTGTGGCAAAGCGTGTCCTAGCCTGTTATCACTGTAATAAATATGATAATTAGACTTTTTAACTTTAAAACTGAACAGACACACAGAGTGGGTGTAACTTAAACTTGTGAATGTTTGTGGACAAAAATGTTGCTTAATTGAGATTTGTGGATCTAGTGAGGTCCTATATTTAATTCCTTTAACTTAGCTTTCTTGAATCATCACTAAATTTTTAGGAAGCCTGGTGTTATGAGTTGAGGCATATTGGAAGACCCAAATTCAGGCGACGAAGAGGCCAGGAGTGATCCAGCAAAAGACCTTGAATAAAGTCCAAACCAAAAGTGCTGCTGGAGTAGAAATGTCCAAAACATAAACCAACAAACAAAGTATCTAAGAAAGAGACTGATCTTTTGGCTGCTCCCACTTTGGGGTGGCCACAGCAGAGTGATCTGCATGGTTGATTTTGCACAAGTTTTATGTCGGATGCCCTTTCTGACGTAACCAGGATTTGAACCTAGACATGGCAGCTGAAAGCCTCCAGGAAGGCAAAGTTTCTAAGAAACTTACAGAGTAGAAGGCAACAAGACAAGAAAACAAGTAGAACCAGATGGACCAGTCAAATCAGCAACCGAGAGAAGAGAAAAGACCATGTAAAGGCAGGGGCACAGATGAGAGTAATCAGGGAAATTAACACAAGGAAGTAAAACAGAACAAGACCAAGCCAGGAAACGGTGTCAAAATAAAACAGGATGTAAAGCTTGTGGAAATGGAAAAGGACAAAATTGCCAGAAAATAAGACAAGACACAAGAAAATGAAAAAGAAAACCCAAGAACACCAAACCAAACCCAGATCTTAACACCTGGTGACGATAATAACACATTATTTTGAGGAGCTCTTTTAACAGATTTTTTGAAAGAAGTATCTACAGCAGTGGTCCCCAACCTTTTTATGCCACAGACCCGTTTAATGTCAGGCAATATTTTCACGGACCGGTCAGTAAAATGTGCCACAGATGAATACAACAAAATAAAATGATACGAACGGCATGAAAATGGCATTTGTATCATTACTTATGATTACTTATTTTGCCTGCTTGCGGGTTTAAGTGTATCACGTGACCGAGACACAGGTCTTGTCATGTGTCAAGAGTAGGTCATAGACAGATGTCATGGAGAGCATCTGGTCATGTTTCAAAATAAAACATAATTTAGACTCGGACAGTAAATCAAATGGTAATAATGGAAGTTTATTTATTTTTTTCTTTGTGGCCCGATACCGGTCATGGGTCATTTGGTACCGGGCCGGGACTGGGGGTTGTGGACCATTGATCTACAGTATGTGGGTAAATATCTTGCCAGTGGCACATTAATAGCTTTTCTCCATTACTTCAGCACATGGCCTTTCAACTAAATTGCAGATGATCTACAGACTACAATCAGTTGTATTTTGAAGTTGTTTACAGTCACATCAACCAAGGGGATCGCACAACAGTCAAGGCAAACCTATTGGAGCAATAGGGCTTTTACTATGATTGATTTTCTGGGATCTTTTGCATTAGGCAGTTTTGAAGAACCTCATCATTTGTCTACCTACCATTTAAAGGCACAAACAGTGGCAAAACCTGTTTCTTGAAAACAGGTTGTACTTTCGCAAGTACAAGTTGGTACAAATGGATTTTGTGACATTTGGATCACACTATTGGTCCAATTCAACTAGGATGCAGTTTAAATGCTCTTTATTACTGTTACTGATCTAAAAGTAAAGTTAAATTTCTCTGACGCTACTTTAAAAAAAGTGCCTTTCATTCATGAATAAATTGTGTGGTGCTGTCTATAATACCAAGGTTTAGAAACAGAAAACAAGAAACTGATATGCTGCATTGTATTTTAGGTTACTGGGGTTGTTGAAGTATCATTGTTTCAGGATCTAAAATCAAATCTGTAATTGTGCTGTGCTGGAATCTGAGTGAAAGGTAGTGTATCAGAGGTCACCAATTCCTTCCAAGGATTTTTGTTGTTTTGTTCTTTGCAGGTATCGGTTTCTCTTATGTTCGATTAACTTCCACTTTTCCATAAAATATGACCATTGTAGTTCTTTGTTTTAGCCCAGTTACACCAAAGCTAACCAGGCAAGAACAGTGGCAGAGACAGATTACACAAGAGCATTCCTCACAAGATTACAATCCTGTTCCAAAACACAAGCTGGTGTAAAGCATTTTCATGTTGTTTTAGGGCCATGTAATTTATTGGAAAAACCTTCCATGATTATTTTGGACTGTGGAATATGGCTGTCATTTCTTTCTGGAAAGAAATGCATTTGGGCAGATTCTGGCAAACTGTCAGGATGGCTTAGGCAAAGGAAAGCAGTGCTTCACCAAGACAATGTACAGTGAGGATGGGGTAGCTGTTGACCTTGATGTTGTCGGAGCAGTGGAAGGAATATTTTGAGGATCTTCTCAATCCCACCAGCGCATCTTCCACAGAGGAAGCTGAGTCTGTGGACTCGCCTATTAATGGAACTGAGCTTGCAGAGATAGTTAAGAAGCTGCACAGTGGCAGGGCTCTGGGGATGGATGAGATCTGCCCTGAGTTCTACTAGTCTCTGAGTGTTGTTGGCCTGTCTTGGTTGACATATCTCTGCAACAATTGCATAGACATCAGGGGCAGTACCTCTAAGACTGGAGAATCACACTCCTCAGCCTCACTGGTAAAGTCTATGCAGGGGTGCTGGAGGAAAGAGTCCACTGGGTCCTGTTGCTACGAGCTGTCGACCCCCTGTACAAATTAAGTGAAAGTTTGGTCCACATTGCTGGTTGTTACTCGGATTCGTTTCCAGTGATTGGACTCTGTCAGGACTCTTGCCCTTTGTCACCGATTCTGTTCATAAGTGTTTATGGACAGAATTTCTAGGCGCAGCTGGAAAATAGAGGGATTCCGACTTAAGTGATCTCAGGATTGCCTCTCTGCTTTTTGCAGATGACGTGATCCTGTTGGATTTATCAAGCTGGGACCTTCAACTCTTGCTGGAGTAGTTTACAGCTGAATTGTGAAGCAGCAGGAATGAGAATTAGAACCTCCAAATCTGAGACCATGGTTCTAACTTGGAAAAGGATAGAAAGCCCTCTCCCGGTTGGGAGTGAGGTTCTGGATCAAGTGTCTTGTTCAGTGCAGCATCTGCAGTAATGCAGACTTTGTACCAGTGTGGTTAAAGAGAGAGCTTAGCCAAAAGGCAAGACCGGTTGATCTTTGTTTCAATCCTCATCTATGGTCATGAATGGTGGGTAGTGACTGAAAGAATGAGATCGCAGATATAAGCAGATGAAATGTGTTTCCTCTGCAGGGTAGCTGGACTCTCCTTTAGAGATGGAGTGAGAAACTCAGGGACTTGGTGTAGCGTTGCTTCTTCTCCACATCTGGGCATGTTCCACCTAGAGGAGAGCCTGGAGGAGATCCAGGACCTATTGGAGAGATTATGGGCCCGATCTTCACCAAACCTCCTAAAGCCGCTATTAAGGGAAAGCGGGTAGCGGGAGGGACGTTCCTCCTCAAAGAACGCAATCTTCCACCTCCCTAAAGCTGCTATTTTACATGCACTAACCACTATATTATGCATAGGAGTGGTTAGGGTGTTCTACCTGTTAAACCAATCAGTGCGTCGGTAGCCATTTCCTTTAAGAGCAGGTTGCGGTACCCGCAAACCGCTATGGAGCGTCTTTTCATCCAGATCGGTGCAGCTCTCATGCACAGCTCTCATGCACAGCTCGTCTGGAACTCTGTTGTAGAGCTTCCTCCTCTTCCTTCCTCCTCCTCCTCCACTGATATATACATAACTAGCTTTAACACATGTGGAGCAAATGATTTAATTATTTTTTTGTACTCCAAGAAGTTTCAACAAACTGCTTAGAAAAAATAGAGCCAGTGAGCTTCCAGGAAAGCATTTCTTAACTAGAAAAGCACTCGGAGAGCGCAGACCTCCGCCAAGCACAACAGTTCCCTCAAATACTGATTTACAGATTGCGATAAAATCCGCATTCTGGATCAGATCCAATCAGTCTTTGAAATTTGATACAGGTTTTCATTGTCAATCCCTGAGTCAAATTTCATGAGTTTTGGGCAATAATTAATGGAGATATTGAGAAACTGATTTTCCGGTCCCATTGACCGCAATGTTTTAAAAAAATTTGAAAGTGATCCAGGATTTTTTCCCGATCACAGCCAAAATGAAATCAGTTCTTCCTTTTCACATTTCTGACAACTCCTGAAAATGTTATCAAAATTCATCCATAACTTTTTGAGTTATCTTGTACACAGACAGATAAACAGACCGACAAACAGACAGACAAACACCGGTAAAAACATAACCTCCTTGGTGGAGGTAAAAATATTTTTACACAGACAATTCCTATTGGCTACCTGAAAGTCCCAGATAGTTGGATGCGCTCCCGGTAAACACGCTCAGGCAGAGCCGTGAGAACATATTCTGCACCAAGACTCACCAAGATGCACAGCTGCGCCAAGACACACAGCTGCTGTGTGTCTTGGCGCAGCTGATGTGCTTTTTAAAATACTGCAGAACAGATCATTGGATAAGCATTGAGTCAGAGGAACAGGTATGATGACATCTACTTACTACCACTGAGTGCATCTCGGGTTCTCCGAGCGCAAGGAGAGGGCCAGTGCACGAAGGGATACGCGCACAGTACAAAAAACTCCACAACAGTGTTGTGTGATCTCCTCGTTTCCTCCACAACAAACATCGAGAGGTAGAGCCGTTGGTGCACGTCCGCATGTGACCAAGTGGACGCACATTTATGCCATTTGGAACGCGCTCTTTTACGCATCGACATGCGGATTGCGTTTTCCGGAAACTCTGTATCTTGCGATCGCGGGTAGCCTGACCACCTGCTACCCGCTACCCTAAACCTGCGATCGCAAGATACCAGAGTTTGCAGAAAGCGCAAAACGACACGCCCATTGCCACACCTACAATTTGAATAAGGGATTCGGCAAAGCCGATAGCAGCTTTAGGGAATTGCATTAGCAATCTTGCGGGTAGCGGCTAGCGGCTAGAGGTATACAATCGAGGCCTATATCTCTTAGCTGGCCGGGGAATGCTTAGTGTTTCGCCGGAGGAGCTTTATTTACAGTGAGAGAGACAGGAAAGTGAGGCAGAGGGAGAATAGGGAAGGCACGCAACAAAGGGTCATAGGTCGAGAGTGCAACCTGCGATGGCTGGAGGAGGACTGTAGTGTCCGTACATGCAGAGTGCGAATTATACAATGACAATTGGGGGGGTCAACATTTTCTAGAGATGACAAAAATGACAATTTGTCCCTGTTTTAGGGGGGGGTCGAAGTTGTAACCCTTCCCCCCGTAATTCGCACTATGCGTACATGGGCTGCCTACTTAAACTAGTGGCCCACGTGACTGATTTAAAAAGGATGTGCTTATTGCATGTGCACCTCTGAGATCCGGTCAGTTCTTTGCAGGGCGATAATCTTTCTGGCACTGCTAACAGCACTGATGAAAATAGCAGTACCAAACTAAAATGTAAAAATTATAGTGCAGACTTGTTAGTAATCCTCAGGGGGTTCATCAGTGTTGGTGACCCATTTAATATTAAGTGCTGTCTTTGAAATCAGTCTGGGGGTGGGGGGGTGGGGAAATCTATTAGTGAAGCTTGATGCTGGAAGTCTGCACTACTTCATTCATTTCAAATTCAGTGTGTAGGTGCAACCAGAGAAAATATGAGAAAATGCATCATGTTCTTTATACTTTATATAAGAAAAAGTGCAGCTGTGTAATCAAACATGTCTTCCCGAGGGAACATTATTTCTACATAGTGCCATTCTGTGTGATGGTCTTTGACAGAGTGAGCTAACATACTGTATATGTGTTTGTGTGGTAGAGAGGGAGAGAGAAGTGATTTCATGAATTTGGTTTAAATTACCTCCTGATAAGTCACCGACTTGTGGTCAGGGCTCCTATATTACATGACTAGGACTGACATCTATGATCTACACCTTCATTTCTATTCCGAGTTGCACTGACAATCTTCTCCTCACCTTCCAGAGCTCATACTGCCTGTGCATGCATGTGTAAGAATGTGTGTGTGCTGTCAATCTGTGCTGCAAGTCTGTTCACCTCAAGGCTATTTGTTTGTGAAAAAGACAGGTGTTGCTTGCATCCAGGTCAGCCAAAGGCATTTTAAATGGATTTCATATGCACACCAGGCATGGTCGACGATGAAGGTTGTGGTTGAGGTGGCGAATCTGAATGTCCCTTTATTGTGTTGTTGGTTACTACTTTGAAAAAGTGGATGCAATCTTATTGCCCCACTTGGGTGTACATGTGTGGTGGCAGTCTGGTGTATTACAAGCTCAGTTTTCCATCAGAGCAGGTACCTATTTTTTCTGTTCTGAGACTTTTCCTTCTGGTCCTCTATTAACCAGCCACAGGCTTCTGGAGACGGCCTGCCACTCAGACAGATTGATAGGCAGTCTGCAGGATGTTATAGAACTATAGTGTGTGTGAAGTCCTATTGTTCAGTTGGGAGAGGATGCCTGAATGTGCTGTGAGGCCTTAATTCATTTAAATTTTGTAAACATTGGCAGTTTTTGATTTTCTATTTCTAAAACATAAACAATTGGATTAAGTGGATACAGCTCTTGATATGATTATAATTAAGCTGGTCTTCAAAAGGCTTTAAATTGAATTCTTTGAGTATTTTAATCAAAGATAATTTATTTCTTCGTATAACATAGAGAGGATGCCTTGGGAACGCGGAGGAGCCTCTAGAATTGAGAAATTTTCTCAAAACTACATATATTTTTTACAATTACTCTGGTAGCAATATTAACAATTCTGTCTGAAAACAAAAATTCTGGACAGCAACAAAACTTTCGTGTCATTCCTCCATTTTACATCAGATCTGCTCCATGTGTTACTGTCGTGCTGTTCTCTTACTGGTTACTTCAGTGCAGCTCCATCTAGTGGTACAGATGTGTAACGACAACAGAAAGTCCAGTCCTCGATTATAAAACAAATTCAGTCCTGTGGCCCATTTTTTCATTGTGAATTTTTGATCCAAGTCTAAAATTGAAATAGAAAAAAAGCAGGCATTTTTTTTTTTTTTTTTTTTTTTTAGAATTAAAAAGGAAAAAGGTAATGTCACTTTTTTTTTTTTTTTTTGATTGACAATTGAAAATGGAAAGAATGAATGATACACGGATTGGTAATTTATTTGTAACAACTGCCAAGTTGAACTCCCCATTAAAGGTTTCTGCTGTTACCTCAGAAATGACCTGTTTTAATGTTCTGATTGTGCTGAGCCACAATCATTTTGTTGAATTTTGTTTGTAGACTTTTTTTTTTTTTTTTTATAAAAAAAACAATATGACATTAATGCCCTGGCAGTGGCAATAAGCTTTATTTTATTTTACATTTTTTAAGATGAGATTTATACTAAATATGTGTTACTGACAAGTGCTGATGTTAAAAGTGTTTGAACAACACATGTTATGGCACTTTAGTTCATATGGCAGCAGATCATTTCAATAAAAGTGCATCTTACACTACTTTTGAATTCATTATTTGATTTTGCATATACAACGTGAGTAATCATGATTAATCAGGGAAATGTGATTAATCATGATTAAAAATTTTAATCATTGCCCAGCCCTAATATATATATATAATATGTAATTTGTGCTATGGTTTTATCACACATAAGTATCAAAACGGCCGATGACACAATGTTCAAAGCCGTGTTAATTTTATGGCTCCTTCAAACCTACCCTGACGTGTACAAGCCACATACCCCTTTTAAACAGCTGCCAAGCCCTCAGAAAATTAAAATATTTGACGTTTACAAAGTGTAAAAAAAATCAATAATTTATCATTATCGTTGTAGTGTAATACTGAAATTACAGACACACGACAGTTTGGAAGACCAGGAAAACATCTGAGGGATTTTTTTGATGAATTTTAAAGATAAATCACAAGTCTTTGTGGATTGCGGAAGAAAAAAATGTATACATTTTGACTGAAAGGTCACTGCATCAAATGTTTGTCTATGAATATTTTAGCAGACTGATTGATTGATTCCTGATGAATAGAGCATTTTATCCTTGGTGTAACATTTCATCCATGAGATGGACTGGTGAATTTTGTCCAAATGCTGGTATACTCAGAAATATTTTTTTATTGACCTGACTCTGATCTAGCCTCATCATGAGATCAACATTTATTTTGTGTGAAATGTATTTGTCTATGGCTTCTGATTGATGAGATTGTAGGGTGATCTGATGCACACCTTAGTATCCATTAGTAAGTGGGCGAAATTTTCACTTTGTAATTATGACCAAATCCTCACTTGCCTCAAGTGTACCTGGTATAAGGTCCTTTAAAGCAAGTTTTATATCAGTACCCAACTCAAATCAGGGTTCATAAGCATTACATTTATTAACTATTGCACAATTGTCTTTGTGAGCATGTTTGAATGCAAAAGTCAGAATTTTGCTTGGTCATGTTTTGCCAAGTGATTATCGGCAAATGGGTCTGAAGTGATATCATATACCGTTGGGTTGCTTGTCCATGTTTATCACTGTCTTTGTGTTCCTCTCACCACTCTCTCTTTGTTGCAGGGCGTTATCCAGGATGTGAAACTAATCTTTGCTCCCAATGGTTACATCACACAGTGTCCCAATCTTAACCGCAGTAAGTATTATGATGATCAGCACCAATTTAGGAAGGGCAAAAAGAAAAGTGTTGTAAACAGCAATTTAGAGAGTTAAAAAAAAAAAAGAAAAAAAAACATATTTGATGTATGGCATTCTAAGATTGAACCGTAAAGGTCCATGTGTTGACTGAAGGAGGCCTTTTTTGCAGAACATCAAGAGGCTCCATCTTTTCTTTTTCCTGCATTTGACCAGGGTCATGTGTCAGATTCAGTTCTTTCTCCTCACTCCTTTCCTTGCTTCTCGACTGCATAACTGTAAAACAAATTATAAGACACAGCATCACTGTTTCTCTTCTCCTCATGTCAATAAGTGATTCACACCCTGGTCCTTTATTATTGACCTTCTACAATCCTAAAACTGTGTGTCCCCAGACATATCAAGATTTCTTTTTGTTCACTCTAGGCCACAGTACTCTTGGCAGTGTTGCTAATTGCTTTTTACTTTTTTTTTCTTTTTGATCTTCTGTCTAAATGTTTTTTTTTGTTCTTCTTTGTCTTATCTCTTCTGCTTCATTGCACTCTCTGTTTGTCCATTGAGCTTGTCCGACCTGCAGTGATTTCCTCAGCCTTGTTCAGGGCATCATGGACCTGCAGGACCTCCTTGCCAAGATGACCCTAAAGGTACGGACACAAAGCAGATTCGCATACAGAGATCTACCTACATCTACAGAGAAGCTTTGCAGATAACACACACAAGCTGAAAAATAACATTTGTGTCAGAGGACAGTTTGATTCAAATAAATCTTGATACCGAGAATATATGATATTGGTTGCTCTCTTCAGTGAAGTACAGTGTCATTTCTCCCCTCAAGTCAATTCCTCATTTTGGTTGATTTAATAGATGGAGCCAATGAAGATATAAATTACTGATGAAAATCAAAAACATGAAAAGTGTTTAGACCTTGTGATTTATTTTGTAAGTTAACATTGTAAACGTGGACTGGAGTGGTTTTAAAATACTTAAGGGGGTAAAGGAATCACAATATCAACCAGTATATTAATCCCAGGATGTTTGTCTTTTTTTGATGCTCTGTGTCGTACTCACGTGCTCATGACAATTAAATGAGTTATCTCATCATTAAAAAGGGACACCACTTCAAATTGGAACAATCAATATATTTTTAATTCTTGGTCTCAAAAGTTCTTAATTTGAAGGGCTCATACAGCTATAAATAAAATACACAAACATCTGTCATTTTGAAATAAATGAAAATGCATTAAGTCAAATAGATGTCCAGTCCTGGGAAGATTCACGACTGTCTTGAATGTTTTCCACTTCTTTCTCACTGTAAAATGTTGGATTCTCAAACTATTTGGAAATGACATTTGTGATGAAACAATTTTACATTACACTCCTCTCCAATGATCACGCCCTCTTTTGGGTTAAAACAAACCTATAAAATGACTGGTGGGAAGTTGAAAAAGTGAGCAGAAAAATGACCAAAAGGTGCTATGTTGTGTTTCGCTCATCAAATAATAAAAAGGAATTCCTGATTTGGAGCTTTGTTGACTTCCTTGAAAAGAGGAGAGTAGAAGGAGAGATGTGTGGCTTCAAACAATCCACAGAGAGGATGCAAATAGAGAAGTGTAGAGAGACCAGCCATTAAATACATGATTCTGGTCATTACTTCATCATAACTAAGTAAGAAAAAGTTGTCACTTCTGATGCTGAAAGTCATCAGTCAAATGTGATGCTTCATTGAAAAGAGGGTGTCTGAATTACCTGGAGATTCAATCAGGTAATTGTAGATGTTGGGGCATGACATCACTGGCCAGTGGTCACATCATTCATTCACTGGCAGACAGAATGGACATTTGTTTTCTGGTCAATCATGCCTCGTCAGCAATATAGGCACCAAATCTATCTACAAAGCAAGACTGTTGTTTTATTTAACATGTTTATGTTAAGAAACACCTCAAAAGTTATACTAACAGCCAGATAAATTTGATGGGCTTGTCTTCACTCAAAAATGCATGGGGACAAGATTATTTGTGGAGTACAATTTGTACACAAGGCAATTCAACTCTGGGCACCAGCAGGAGACCACTCCCTGAGGTTCTCAGAGTCTGGGTTGGTTTATATGGCTCTAATGTGTCAGAGATGTTACTTTGGGGCTAGACCATGAAGAGACTTACACACAAGTAGTGCTGTTTTAAAGTCTATTCTCTGAGTGACAGGAAGCCAGTGCAGAGATCTCAGGACTGGACTAATATGGTCGTATCTCCTGGTTCTAGTCAGGACTGGTGCAGCAGCGTTCTGGATGTACTGCAGCTGTCTTACAGCTGGTTTAGAGCCCAGTGAGCAGGCTGTTACAGTAGTCTAACCTGGTGGAGACGAACACATGGATTAGTCTTTCTAAATCTGGTTTAGACACTATTCCTTTGATTCTGGCAATGTTTTTTTAGATGGTAAAAAGCTACTGATGTTATTGCTTTAATGTGGCTGTTAAAGTTCAAGTCTGAATCCAATATTCCCCCTACATTTCTGACCTGATTTTTAGGTTTTAGAGAGAGAGAGTCTCAAGGCAACTGATAACACTTTCTCTTTGTTTTTGTGGGCCACAGACATTGACTTCAGTTTTGTCTGAGTTTTGCATCCACACACTGATCTGTTCGATGCAGTGACACAATGAATCTACAGGTCCATGTTCTCCTGCTGTCAAGGACACAGAGATATGGGTATCGTCTGCAGAATTGTGGTAGGACACATTATAGCTATGCATTAGCTAGCCCAATGGAAGCATGTACAGATTGAACAATAGGGGTCCCAGGATTGACCCCTGGGGAACCCCACAGGTCATGGCCATTTGGTCTGAGGCACAGTTACCAAGTATCTCCTGTCCCTGAAATAGGACTACCCAGTCTTCTAACCTCTCTGATAAGATTGCATGGTCAACTATGTCAAAGGCAGCACTTTGGTCCAGAGAACTGTATTGGTCTTATCTATTGATGGACAGCAACTATTGCTTCTCCAAATCAATGCTGGCATCATTCCTCTTTGGCATTGTGCTAAATCTCATTGAAATATAACAGAGCAAAAAAAAAAAAGAAAAAAGAAAAAAAAAAACTGCCAAAACTCCAGCTTTTATAGAGATAACCACAATTGCTGATGGTAACCTACTCAAGTACATTTGATTAGCATAACCTGGTGACTACATACCATCTTATTTCTTATAAAAGCAGTAAAGGGTGCACTGGTTTGTCCTCTGCTTCTGTTTATGGCTTACTTTTTTTAATGACACACTGGTGCGTTGTTGGTCTAAGACTTTATTTTACAATTTCAAGCGATTGTAAAGGCAAAGTAAAGACTAAGTGATTTATTTTATTATATATTTTTTTGTTTTAATGTGAAATCTTTGACTTTAGAAGTGGTGTTCTTTCTTTTTCGCATGACTGTGTCTAACATAGCAGAGTGAATTTCACTTTCTAGTGATAAGGCAGATGGGTTTTTATTCACATATTCCACAGTGAGACGGTCATAATGAAAGCTGCATTCATGTCGTTGTCCATGTCGGAAATGGTGACTGCATCTACACAACAGGAGGCTTACAGGTGGCATGCAAACTACCTTGGAGCTGTGGGGAAGAACACAAACCATTTCAAAGATGAAACATCTGCATGAATGATCTGTATGAGTATACATGTTTGTGCTCAGATGAGTGCTATCAGGTGGGAGTGGATGAAGCAAGGACATCTCAGTGGGGTAGGAATATGAGCTATAGAATCATTTTTGCTGTAAATAAGGACGAGATGACGACCGTTATCCGACCGCACAGCTTGACCTATTGTGACCTAACCTGACTGGGTACAAGCGGTAAGGATACTGTCGTCTCCAGCTCTAAATAGCTCTCTGTCTGCGCTGTGGAAAATTGAAGGATTCACCATGAGGTGAATAATTGCTTGCTCCTTAGATTGTGAAGTCGAGTGTCAAGGTGAGGTGAGATTACACTGAGGTCCTCTGTGTGTGGATTACGATGGCAGCATTTGCATGTATATTACACTTGGGTCTTTATAAAAGAACAGCTTACATATAAAACAGGTTGAGGGGATTTACACATAGAGAAAAACAACTCTCTGTCTTGCTTGCTATTGGGCAAAATCAGTAAATTATTGTATGTTGAAGATTTAACCTTTCAAGAGGTTTTTATTCCATATTTGAAGTTTCTTCTTTGGCTTTATTAAATGGTTAAGTGGAAAATGTGGAAAGGTGGATGAAAAGTTGGGGAAAGCTTGATTTAAGTCACACATGGGCCTACATATGCTTAAGTGCACTGAATATTTACTGAATGCACCACTTGCTGGTGATAATTGTCTAAATAAAGAATCCTATGATGTGTTATTCTTCCCCATTGTTTAAATTTGTTGTAAACCATGAAGTTTCAGAGGTCCATGTGTCATCTTTATATGTATAGCACAATTTCACAGCAGAAGCTATCTTAAAACACTTGACACAGAAGACAAATCCAGTACAGGACAATGATGTTCAGTTGCATATCAATTCATTCAGATTTATTATATTTCAGTTAATGCAGTTCATTTTAAAGGAATCCAGATTGGAAATTCATAGAATGTCAATTCATACAGCATAGTTGATAAACCCAACAGATTGCATTAGATCCTCACTGTAGTGCAATCCCCCATCCTGAGCAAGCACAAGGCGACGGTGAAGAGGAGAAAAAAAAATTAATACATATCAGGGCTAATAAAACAGACTTGGGAGGACAGCTATCTGCCTCAACCGGTTGGTGGTCTGAGATGACCAGAAATCAAAGTCATAGATGTCCATAAATTAAGTTGTGTAATAATGTGAAATGTTGAGAAAAAGTATTGAACATGCTTACTGACATTTATTTAATATTTCATACAAAATAATTTTTCAATTTTGTTCTTCAATTTCAATTTTGAATTTCATTTTTTAATTTTGTCCTCATCTGATCCAGACTATATTTTTCTGGTATACCACAGGCGTGTCCAAATGTTGTGCAACAAACTTGAAATGAGCTTTTTCTTCAACAATGGAGTCTTGTTTTCTTTGAAACAATTGTACCTGCTAATTCCAGGTCTTTCTTAATCTCTCCATAAATGGTCCTTGGCTCATGGACAACTCCTCTGATAACTCTTTTAGACACACTGTCAGAAATCTTGTGAGGAGCACCTGGTCAATGGCCAGTTTATGGTGAAATGTTCTTTCCACTTCCAGGTCATAGCCCTAACAGTGCTCACTGGAACATGTAGAAGTTTAGAAACCTTTCTGTAAACAATGCCATCAGTGTGTTTAATAAACAGTAGGGTTGCAAATGTCTTAGAGAGAGCTCTTTGCTTTTACCCATCATGAGATGTTTCTTGTGCGACACCTTTTTATGAGCCATCAGCTTGGGCTGAACCAGCTGATAATAATGTGCTCTTACAAGGAGCGGAATTGCTTTCTAATTAGTGATTGATTTCAGCTGGTGTCTTGTCTTTCCATGCCTTTTTGCACGTTCCTTTACTTTATGTCTTTAATACCTTACTCCTGCGTCCTTTCACATTATTGGCCACAAGTTAATTTATGGACATCAATGGGTTGAGTTCTTCTGGTGAAAGTTTCATGTCAATAGAACCCTTAGAAGTATATTTACTGAAAAAAAATTGTGATGTGCTTAATACTTATGTTATCCATTCGACATACAAAATGGTAAATAAAGCAGAGTGAAGGAAGTGCCCAGTGTATCATGCAAGGTCCCCAGCAGTCAAAGCCCATTGCAGCATAACTACAGGGATGATTCAGGACACCTGGGCTAACCTTAGCTAAAGGCTTTCACACAGAAAGCACATTTTTAAGCCTATTCTGAAAGAGTGGTTATCAGTTTATTAAAATCTAACTGGAACCTGGTTCAACAGGAGAACATCCCAATAACTTAAGGCTCTTAACGCCATTCTACTTTTTGAAACTCAAGGAACCACAAGTGAACCTGTAGTCTGAGAGTGAAGTGCTCTATTGGGATAGGATAGAACCATGAGTTCTGTAAGGTAGGAAGGAGCTAGGGCCTTATAAGGTCTACATGTAAATATAATTTTGAATTATATCCTAAATTTAACAGGACGCCAATGAAGAGAAGCAGAGATTGGAGGAATATGGTGTATCCTAATTTTCATCAGAAGTGCAGGGTTTTGGATGAGCTGAAAGCTTTCCAAACTCGAATGCAATTGAATTGATAATTTCATTATTGTGATACTACCAAATGCACAAGTTCAACAGTGAGTTAACATCTTAGGTGCAATTGCTGAGGCTATAACAGCATAACAAATATAGTTGTAATGAAAAAGTAGCCACCCATACAAACTGTGGAATGGTACGTTGTGCTTCAGTGAAAATGTAATGTCTTCCCCAGGTTTCATGGGTGTCTCTTCCTTGAAAATGAAATCAACCCATTCCTTGCTCTATAAGTGGCTGTAGCTCGAATTGATATTCCCCTGATGGTTCTAGAAATATATAGCATGCAAAGACATGTCAGCAATCGTAGATGGCTTGCTGGAAAGTGACATAATGGTCATTTTATGTATTCCTCTGAATTAGAAATGGTGCCATTATATGTGTGTATGGTTCTGTGTAAAGGGCTCATAGCACAGCTGTGAGCCAAATATCCATTTAAAGTCTAAATTCTTGTTAATCGCCCATGGGAAGTTACAGCCATCATAGAGAACACAGTATTTGGGTATATTTTCAGGATTTTCTGTTTCTTATGACAGTGCTGCTGCAATGGACTTCCTTTATTTTTACTTTATTACTGCAGCTTTTTCATTATTTCACATGTCTCTCAACCTTGTGTATCAACAATAGGATTTACATGCTTATTGGCCCCTGACTCCTTTGTGCTGCATCAAAGAACCATTTGATGTTCACATTGTACAGAAAAAGGGAATCCTCTGTAGTGCCTCAAGGCAAACCTTTGAAAATGTGTTTCAAACATTTTGTTTAAGGCTCTGACAGGACACATCATTCATAACTCGCATAGCTTTCCAGCCGGGACTTCTTTAAACAAACTAAAAAGCCTCGGTGACATTCTTCTTTTGCTGGGAAGTCTCTGTCATTGAACAGTGACTCCTCTGTTTCTCAGACTAAAGCTCGACCAGGTCTCAGAAGAGAAGAGGGGGTAAAGGCAAAACTCTAGACCAGGTGTGATAGTCTTGACTTGAAATATACTTTCTGAGCTGACCCTCTCTGGTCAGATCAGTGAGATTTATATATATATATATATTCTTAACCTTTGAAACAGAATGCAAATTATTTACACAGACCATTTGTGAATCTTAAACCTTTGCCATCTTTCTGCATAGATATGTTGTTACACATGCTCAAATTTTTCACACAAGCCCTTAAAAGAATGAGATAATGGATCATTGTTTTCATAAGAACAAATTTCAAGCATTGCTGACTGTGGCCCCATAGAGTGCCAGTATCTTAATTGTGACGTTTCCAGCAACCCCTGTCCTCCTTTCCTTCTTTATACATTCTTTAGTAAAACAGCTTGTGCACTGATGCTGTTGCTTTGCAGGATGACATTGTGTTTTAGTTTAGTTCTGATTCATTCCTTTATGCTAGAATTTACCATTTTCGCACGCTCACATGCACACGCTCACATGCACACGGACATAATGTAATTTTCTAACACCTGTCTGGTGTGTCCCCTTGATCTTTACTGTAACAGGTCAGTGTTGCTCTATGCTGTGTTTCCTTGCAGCTTTGCCATCAACACATGAAAAATGACATTAGCCAGTGTTTATTTGCAAGTGTCTTACAAATCCTTTGGAATCTTCACAGTCAATGACAGACCTTTCCATACACTCATCTGTGTTCAATGGATACATCTGATAAAGAGAGCACTGGTCTTCAGGTTCTTTCATTTGTACAGTGTAGAATTTTCCAAACTTGAGTGGTGGTTTCTTAACCTTTTCCAGCTTGATAAGCATCAATGTTTCTTTTTCTGAGGTGTTCAGAACTTAGTGTTTTGTTCTTCCGGTTATATTGTGTCACAATCATGTTATGAAGATTTCTGTCTCAAGTTTTTCATGAGTAGTAATTTGAGTAACCTGAATCTAAATAACCCATAAAATAAAGTACGAGCCTGAAAAAGCTATCAATGAAAATGAATACTAAGAGCATCACTTAGGTAAAAAAATGTCATCATCTGTTGGTTTCATCCTTTTATGTGTATCTATATGCCAAACCTTTAAAAAACACTCCAAAAATTCTAAATAGCACACTTAATCAGGCTGAGTTGTTTCTTTAGGTTGTCTGAACAGACTGACTTGTGCCTTACGGCATAGATACAGAAAAATACTGCTTTTAAAATGATGTGATGTAAATATTTATTACATGTTAAACTGTGTTTTCTTGTACTATGTAAACACATACAGTGGAGGAAATAAGTATTTGATCCCCTGCTGATTTTGGCAGTTGTCATACTAAGAAATAAATGAACAGTCTCAGACTTCTGTGGCAGCTTTATTTTAACAGTTATAGAAAGAATATTGAAAAAAAATTGAGAAAATTACATGAAATAAAAAATAAAACTTTGCAAGTCATTGAGGGAATTAAGTATTTGATCCCCTAGCAAAACATGATCTAATACTTGGTGCAAAACCCTTGTTGGCAAGCACAGCTGTCAGCGATTCTTGTAGTTGCTTACTAGGTTTGCACACACATCAGGAGTAATTTTCGTCCACTCCTCTCTGCAGATCATCTCCAAATCCTGAAGGTTTTGAGGCTTGCGTTTGGAAACTCGCAGCTTCAGCTCTCTCCAGATATTTTCAATAGTATTAAGGTCAGGAGACTGGCTAGGCCATTCCATGACCTTGATGTGCTTCTTATGGAGCCTCTCCTTTGTTTCCTTGGCTGTATGTTTTGGGTCGTTGTCATGCTGGAAGACCCGTCCACGACCCATTTTCAATGTCCTTGTGGAGGGAAGGAGGTTGTCACCCAAGATTTTGCGGTACATGGCCCCGTTCATCTTCCCATCGATGCGGTGAAGTCGACCTGTCCCCTTTGAAGAGAAACACCCCCAAAGCATAAGGCTTCCACCGCCATGCTTGACAGTAGGGATGGTGTTTTGGGGGTCATATTCAGCATTTCTCTTCCTCCAAACACGTCGAGTTGAGTTGAGGCCAAAGAGCTCAATTTTGGTCTCACCTGACCACAGCACCTTCTCCCAGTCTCTTTCTGATTCATTAATATGTTTGTTTGCAAACCTGAGTCGGGCCTGGACGTGAGCCTTCTTGAGCAGAGGGACCTTGCGCGCACTGCAGGATTTTAAACCATTGCGTCTCAGTCTCTTAAAATAAAGCTGCCATAGAAGCCTGAGACTGTTCATTTATTTCTTAGTATAACAGCTGCCAAAATCAGCAGGGAATCAAATACTTATTTCCTCCACTGTATAGTACTTGAGTAAGGTTGTGAAAAAAAACACAATTGAAGTGCTTGTCTTAAACCACATTTGATGGACCAACTTCAGTGTCCATTATCAAAGACCTGTTTCTTGATAATGATATTGTGTATACTGTATATCAGACTGACAGAAATAATTCTTAGAAAACTGCAAATGTAGGATAGTTTAGTAGGATATCTAAGAATACCATGGTTGCTGCTAACCTGTCTGCCCCACACTCCCTTGTGACTCTGATGGGCCAGGCATGTGTGATTTAAACCTACACCACTTCTGTTCAAGACTCCTGGAGAGTGTTGAGTGTTTAGCATGAAAAAAGTTCAAAGGTTGCAGCAATGGAGGAGGGGTTAGACAGCCCCGAAGCTGAATGATGCTACCTTATTCTGTGAGTTCTTTTTATGAGTGACTCTTGGAGTATTTCTGTGAAAAACCAACTGAGGTAGGCTACGGGAAGAGGGCAAAGAGTCAGAATGATTTGTAAACATGTGCGCTCACTCTGACTTCTGAATTGGTTTCTATGTCTGCTGATTCTGTCCGCAGTTGAATTATGCTGAGTCTCGGCTGACCCAGCTGGAGGGCTGTCACTGTGAGAGGACCTGCAGCGCCAATGGCCTGGTGTACCGGGATAAAGATCTGTGGGCAGAGCCTGAAACACTGCAGGAACTGTGCATGTATGGTGAGTGTCAACTTCATCCTCACAATCAAAGATTCAAATCCTGACTTTCAGCTCTTTGCTGTCAACTGAAACAGTAGAAAATCCCCACCATAACAAAGAATTTGATCAATTTGTCAACAAATTGCAAATATTGTGCAAACAAGCAAAATCATCCATGTCAATGAAGCCATTTTAAGCAGCAGTGGCAGTGTATTAATACTTTTTGGCTAATCTGCATAACATTTGTATCATTAATGAGAGAAAAAGTTGGCTTGCAGGATTTTCTTTCTTTGTTTTCTATTTTGCATGTATGCTGTCAAAACATGCAAGAGATTTTCAGAATACAGGAACTCTTTACATGCTTCCTGTAAGTTTTGATGTCCACACTGCAATGGATCTTCCCTCAGGTGTGGTTTAATGGGCCTTGTTTTATAGCACTTTTTTGAGCTCCTGCCTCAGAATTGGGGGGTTAATAACATGAGAAGAACCATCCTTTCTGCAGCTGTGGGGTGACTGGTCGAACAAACATAAATGTACAGTGACTAGTAAGTTGTATAGTGATAGGTTCCATTTCAGTTCAGTTCACATCAAAGTCATCTCAAGGCACTTCACACAAAAAGAACATAAAAGTTTGCGAAGTTGAATACAGTCCAAAAAGTACAATCTAATTCAGCCTGGTTAAATCCCACTTCAGTCCAAGTCATTCTGTAATTCAGTAATTCAGGTAGTAACTAATTTCTTCCAGTAGTTTAAATTCAAAGGTCATGTGGCTCTCCTGGCTATCTATTTAATAATTAGGGCAATTAATTAACTTCAACAGAAATTTGAATGTTGATCAGTTAGAAAAAATTGAGACAAATCTGAACTAATCTCCCTCTGATTTGTGACACTGACCCCAAATAATTTGCAGATGAAAACCATAGTCACACCAGGAGTGTTGGTTCTGTTGAACGGTGGTACCGATTGTAGGATTCTGTCAGCTTGTGGATACCCCAGGTCACCCCAGGTCACCCCAGGTCACCCCAGGTCATCCCAGGTCAGGCAGGACAAGGACTCCACATTATCAACGTCTGATGGGGTTGGTCCTGTGGTCTTAGCAAAGGATTTGAGGAGAATCATCACTGCAGGCTTTTGGGTTAGACATGCAGCCGTAGAAGAATAAAAATACCAAATAAGGAAAAAAAGAAATAACAATAATAATCTTGCGGAAAGAATGATCAAAAAAGAATGTACTTATCTGGATCTCAAGAGAAAAGCAACTTGACTGTATGTTCCTTGTAACATAAATGAACATAAAAAAAAAAGGAGATAATAATGAAAGATCTGTTGGTGAGCTAAATAGCAATAATACGTATTCAAATATTCAACGTATTCAAATATACTTACAGGCAAAAGTTTCTCTGGAGGCCTTAACGTGAAAAAGATGGACTGCAGGATTGCAGGGCTGCAGTTAGATGTCCCCATTACTATCTTCCAGGACTGACCATGTCTCTGAATTGCATCGCTGGCAATAAAACTCTTCTGCACCTAAGACAAAAGACTTAACTTTTTTATGTCGACTTTGGCTAGTTGTAGTGAGCCTGCCAAACAAAAGTAAACTTTTTTTTTCTGGTCAGTTGTTATTTGATGACATTTCCTGCTCCACTTTTACACCAGTTGCCCTTCCATGACCCAACCTGGATTTCAACGTGGGAGCTCCCATATGATAGGCAACAGTGTTACCACTACGCCACAAGGGAACCAGTTAACCTGAGGAAGCACATGGAAAAAAAAAAAAATATGTGACGTAAACTTCCAGCAGAGCTTTGCTCAGGGTCACTGCAGGGAAGGACACCATCTGCCTCAACCAGTTGGGAGTCTGAGATGACAGGAAGGATTGATCAACAAACACAAAAAGATCAGAGCAATGATATCTGACTGAGAAAAAAAGAGGACTGTGCTAATTGCAATAATCTTGTATAAAAAGAGCAAATCGAGCAGAGTGAGAAAAGAGCCCAGGATGGGCTGTTGGGATGTCAGAGGAGGACAACTAGACAATATCCTGGACCTCTCTACCCACAGACAAGCCCAGAACAATAATATCTGTCAATGAACTCCTCCTCCCTAAATTCCTCAAAGACACTTAAAACCATTGCAGTGTTCCAAATGTACCTGTGGTTATTCTGGATGATATTACCTTGGTCTCATACTACGGTAAAGAACACTTCAGCTATGTTTGATCGTGATTCGTCATTCAATTCAGACATGAAGTGAGTCTCTAGTGTGGCCTTCTTTCGTCCACCTTATATTGAAATTAAGGGGTCTGTCTCAAACCAACGCCCAAAAACTGGATCAGTTTATCACAAAAATACATCACTCCAAACCCAGCATCTATCCAGTTACTTCCCTGAGTTCTGATAGGTATTGCCAAAATGTGATCAAATTTCTCCTGTTCTTGCCCCTCTTCATTGATAAACTATAAAACTTAAACTTTAGAATAGATTTTAAAATCCTTTATTTTGGAGAGAAAACTCTTTATGAAAAGCTCCATTCTACCATAGAATTGTATTATCCCCCTTCACTCTTGAAGAACTTTGTTCTTAGAGTGCAGGCTTGATGTTTTTCCCAGAAGTCCTAAAATAAAAGGCAGATATCTTTTAGTTTAAGTTCAAGCTTTAGTTATAAACAACCAGCTCTGTCTGGATCTGAAACATTGACACCTTCTGCTTTTATTGGAAAACTTGAGTCTTTGAATGAGATTATACCTGCAGCTTTTGTGGACGTTGCATGTTTTGATACATTGATTCTTTTCGCACACTTTTTTGACTCTTTTCTTTCTGACTTTTGCTGTTATTTGAGGTCATGTTTCTTTGAATTTGTATAACTATTCCACACAAGGTTTAAAGTATATTATTGTTTTTCTACAGTATTTTGTGGCATCAACCTGATTGTGGTGTCAGTAGAGAGATGATGAGAAATGTGATCAGAGATGAGGTGGCGTTAGGACCTTGGCCAGCTGATGATTGATAATATTGCAGTTCATGTTTTAGAACTTGTTTTAGAAATTCAAGCTCACCTCTCAACAGAAAGTGGGTACACTAAGAAAGGAAGTGACAATATTTAAGATATAAATGACCCTGGAGCAGTGTCAGTATCACATGGATGACATATAATAGTGTGGCGACATCTAAAAAAATATTTTCTTTTTTTCTTTAATAGAAAGTTGCTGTAACCCTGTGATTCCTCTATTAGGGCTTGTTTCCACCTCCTTTTTCACCCCTGCATCATCTCTCCCCCCCTGCCTCCCACCCCACCATCTAATAAATGCCTCCTAATAAGCTCGTCTGCCCGCCTGCACTCATACATTGGGTCCAGACTTTGAATTGTGTTGTATCGGGCCATCCCAGTCCCTGGGGAATTAGACTTGCTGCATCACTGCACATGAAGCAGAGGGTAGAGTTTAGTCATTCTGGTTTCCTCCTGTGGACATGCCATTAACTGATAACCACATGCGTCCAGAAGGAGTCATTTTTGATGACTCATGAAATGAAGAGACGCTTGCTGAGAGAGCCTCAAAAATAAAGTTTGTCCTTCGGGGCCTGAATAATCACCCGCTACCAGCCCACTACTGAGGGCCAGTGTAGGCTAAGGGACATCTTCTTGTTTTATGATAGCTTTTGGTTTTAAACAGCAGTTTTTCCAAGTTTTGCTGTAGTCTACATATTTCTGATACTGCAGGAGGGCTTAGCTGTTCAGAGCTGAGTTGTGCTACAAGCAACAGTGTATGAAAACGCTGCACGTGTTGTATTTTTTCTAGATCAGAAGTGAGCCCAACCCTGAGCAATATATGAGTGGTAAATTTGCACAGTTTGCTAGCTAGATAGAGCGATAAAATACAGGAAACATTGTTTTAATCTGTGCTGATTTCATTCTGGAGGCACCCGTGTCTTTCCTAAGTTAAACCTAAACACTTTTCAGGAAGCAAATATCTAACTGTTCAGCTTTCAGTAAGGTGTACTCTGTACTGTTTACTGCGTATCGAGTGATGCTCTGGTTTCAAGTCAGAGGTTTTGAGTTCGCTGTAATAAAGTCTGAGTTTGCTCACTGTGAGTTAAGCACATGTGATGAGAGTCTAAAAAGACATCATCAATGGAACTCCAACACTGTTATTCACCACAGCAACGCCACCTGAACCGGATATTTCATTTGTTAGAATTTGAGCTTTTATTCCAATCACATAGTGAATTTGAGCACATCGTTTGCTAGAAAAGTAACACGGTTGCAGTGGCGAAGGAAAGAGATGGTGTGGGAAAAACTTCGGAGCCGAGTGAATACATTATTGAAACCACTTCAGAGATGGAGTAACTTTTTTTTTCACAGCTCTGCATACCATTCCCTTGCTAATATGTTTATGGTCTATGTTATAAAGAAAACTCCCATTAGCAAAATAAGCATTAAGAAAAATAATAAAAAAGAAGTAAAGCAACACAAAGGCTGGTGAAATAAGGGCATGGCTGTGATTGGTGATTTCCGTGCTGCATGGATGGATAAGATCATGTAAGTATCTGTAACTGTGCAGAAAAATGAGAAATCACCAGGGTATGCTAAGATACTTTCTCAATGCCTCAATATTTGGAGGAACTAAGATTAATGGAACAAAACCTGCTCCCAGCCAGGTTAGGTTCACACAATCAGTAGCATTAGCTATTGCGCTCAAATGTGAGTTATCTCAGCCTCTGTAATGGAATTGAGTCACCACTCCGTCTTGGCTTTAAGTTAAACCCCCCCCCCCCCCCCCCCCCCCCCCCCCCCCCCCCCCGACCCGCAACTGAATAAGAAAACCCCAGTTTCCCTCAATTCATGGAAACATTCTGAGTTTGCATGAAACCTGCTGTCTAGAATACCCCCGGTGGTATAAAATGTTTTAGTTTTTACATAAGCCTAATTTTCAAGAGTTTTCAAGAATTTAAATGCTATAAGCATTTTTCTTCTCTTTTTTGCTTTTCCTCCTCAAAACCAAACTTTGAATTGTTTATGTTCAGCATGCTTTTTTAATAAGTACACACTTTTTTCCACAGAACGGTGTGGTGGAGTGTCGCAGGATTTTCTGTCCTCCAGCAAATTGCTCAGAAGACTTGCTGCCTGTACACGTCGAAGGGACCTGCTGCAAAACATGCAGACGTAAGTATCAGCAGAAATGATGTAGGAAGCAAAAAGCTGAAGTAAAGTTTGCACCGCAGGACCTGTGAAAATGCCCTCAGCTACTGCAGAGAAGTCTCCTTCACAATAGCCTCAAGGAAAACATTTTAAAAACCTTCATATAAACCAATCCGCACCATAGCCTCGACAGTTTTAAGGTGGGTGATGAGTTATGTCAGCTGAGCTTATATCCCTGTATTCACGGGTGCATTCCCATCGGCTTTATCAGATGTCAAAATGGTGCTGCCTTTGAGAAATAAATTTAACTGAGAGTTTAAAGTCAAGGTTCAGGTTTTTTTTTTCTCTCAATCATACTGTCTTACTTTGACGCAGGGCTGCTGCTAGTGAGTGCCATGATGAAACCAGACTAAGCATATCTACAAGAGCAAAGATCACAGCTTTCTTCATGCACAATGAAACGGAAGCCTAAGCTGAACTATTAAGCACATATGGGGTCAAATCACCGCTCAGAGAAACGGGAGACAAATGCTCGTCGCTTACTATACTGCGAATACTAGAAATCCCTGAAGTATTGAGCGTTTGACTAACCACAGCCCTCCATTCCTCTGCTCATGCCTCTTTCCTCCTCTTTTCCCCCTGTGAGCATCAGAACTCTGGCCCTCTGGAGCTTGCAAGCGTCCAGCACCCTGGAGAGGAGGAAAGCAGGTCTTCATATCATCCTCTTCATTTGCTATTTCTGCTTCCTCACCAGAGGAATACGCAGAAGGCCCTTCGTCTGTTGTATTCCTAATGTGCTCATACTTGTCTTCTCCCCGTGTAACCGCATGAGCCAAGAACAACTTTGTCTATAACCAAATTAACTCTACAAAACTTTGTCCTGAAAAACTTTTTTCATTTATTTATTTATTTTTCATGAGGCAACCTCATAAGCTTTTCTCGCTGCTGTTGAAAATAGGCCTGCCACAAATGATGCTCGCCAACAAGTTATTCTATTTCTTGTATCTCATAGTGGCTGTACCCACCTTAATAAAGTTATATAGGAACTGTCATACTCTATTTCTCTTCCTCAGCTAAATGTACCTACATGGGGCAGGTGTTTTCTGAGGGCCAGCACTTTCTGTCCAGAAGCTGCCGAGAATGCAAGGTAGGACTTCTCCCTTTGTACAGCCCTACATTCATCACCCATTCTGGAATCAGATCACCTGGCACATCTCTTCAGTGTGGAAGTGCAATGATTGTATGTAGTGGGCACCTTTGGTGTGTGATTTCCATTAGCCAGCAAGCCGTATTATTTTCCCCACCTTCCTGCTATCTGTTCACTCCACCTTTTTTCTGCTCTGATGGTGAGATAGCCAGGTAATTAGAATAACTTATGAGCACAGCAACACAAAGGCCCGATCTGAATTGGAACTTCATTATTGTGTGGGTCTAATGGAAGTCATTATTTCAGCTCTTTGTAGAAAAGAGGTGAGATGTCCTCACTGAAAACTCATTTATCATTATAGACGCTTTTTAAAGAGGGATTGTAATTCTACTAGGGCTGGGCAAGATAACGCGTTATTATCGCATGAGCTCATTAATTTATTAATCCCGACATTTATTTTATCGGGCATTAACACATGTTGCTCACATGGTTTGTTTTGAAAAGTCTGTTACTGGCTGCTGCGGAACAAGATAATTGATGGAAAAACATGCGGAAAAGCTAAAACAGACATGGAGGCGGTAAAGTTATGGAACTTTCACATGGACATTTTCATTTTAAAGACGGTGGATTCGACAGAAAGGTTATTTGTAACAACTGCCAAGTTGAACTCCCCGTTAAAAGTTTCTGCTGTTACCTTTTTTTTTGGGCACTAGTGGCCCTTATTCACACAGTGATGAGTGACAGAAAAGGGGGCAGAGAGAACAGGGAAGACCTGCAGCAAAGGTCGCATGGGCCGGGAGTCGAACCCACGACAGTTGCATCGAGGACGGTAGCCCCTGCACGTGGGCTGCATGCCCAAACCGCTGGGCCACCGGTTGCCTGTTCTAAAGTTATGATTGTGGCTCAGGATTTTGTTGGTAGACTTTTTTTATTTTTTGTAAAAATCAGGATGAGATTAAAATGAGATTTACACTAAACATGTGTTACTGACAAGTGCTAATGTTAAGTGTTTGAATAACACATGTTATGGGACTTTAGTTCATATGGCAGCAGAACATTTAAAATAAAAGTGCACTTAACACTACTTTTGAATTCATTATTTGATTTTGCGTATACAATGTGATTAATTGTGATTAATCAGGGAAATCATGTAATTAATCACAATTTAAAAATGTAATCGTTGCCCAGCCCTAAATTCTACACATGCAGTTGCTTATGAAGAAGATTCCTGGACCATTCATTAGTTCTTGAAACCATGAAGTATCATTATTCTGTTTGAAGGCTTTTTTTTTTTTTCAAGCAACTTGGGGGGACTTGATTATCTTAGTGTGATTATGTAAATTTGAAATAATCATCGGCTTTGTCTGAGAGTGATATGAAGTGAATCACTGTGAATAAAAATAAAACTCTGACAAAATATCAGTTCTTTTCTATTTACACATCAAATTAAGTTTCCCCTTCTTCTTCAGGCTTTCACTTCCAACGATGGCTGAAATCAAATTAAAATCATTCCCTTCTATTAGTTTTCTTTCCATCATTTCTATCACTGTTATTAATGATCACAGGGTGTGATGTAATACTCAGGTGTCCTCAACAACTAGCCATTAATATTTCAGTCTATACAAACTAGTGACTCTTACACTGAACCTTTGTTGTTGGATAACAATCATTTGCTGTAACATCCCCCATCATTGATGGATAGAGGGATAGAGGGATGGATTGATTGATTGATCCCAATCTGGTAAATTAAACTACTAAATATTTAAAATAACAAAGACTATAAAATATTCAGGATATGAAATGTGCTAAACTAAAACTATGGAGTATACATCAGTGAACAAATGTAAAAATAAAATGCACACAGGTGTGTGTGTGTGCGTGTGTATGGAAGAATTCATTTACAGTGCAGGAGCCATGTGGAATGAAGTGTATTCAAGTACTGACATGAGTATTACCTGTCACACAGAGGTGATGTGGTGCACAAGTTGATGCCATGAAGTAGCAAAGATTGTTGTATAACTGACATTACAACAACAGAGCTGTCCTTGTCTGAAGCCAATGCCAGAGTCAGCCTTCTTAATTTATTTAACCAAATGAGTAAGGTTGACGTATATGTTTGCCTTTTGTGAATAAAAATTTTTAACTGTAGACTCAATATTGCTTGGAGTCCACTCTATAACCTTTCTAAGATTGATGGGCGGCAACAAAAGCTTCTCCAAGAGCTGATTTCTTTCCTCCATTGCATTGTATTAACACACCTGAGTTCTCAAAAGCAGCAAACTGCAGAAACATCTGTTTTTGTAGAGGTGCTTAACCTTCTTAGGATCAACTAAATATAGTATTTGCAAATGAAACAGAATCTCATCTTTTAAGACATTGGTTTAATCAGCTAAATTTACAACAATAACCTATAGATTAATTGCAGGGGTTGGACAATGAAACTGAAACACCTGAGGGGTGTACTACGAAGCGAGATTAGAGGGTTAGCGAGGTATGTTGAGTCTAAAACCAGGATTTCCAGTACCACGAAGGTGGCTCTCTTTTAACCTGGCTAGATCACCATGGTAATTTACTCTGCAAGTTTAACCTGGTCGGGAGCAGGTTATGTGCAGAGTTTAGGCTCAAATCGGCTATAAACAAGTGCCACCCTTTCACTTTCACCCAATCCCGTTGACCTGAGCGCCAGGATTGTGCAATGGAGGGAGAGTATTCAGAGACCGGACTGATCCGCTGGCTTCCCATGACCATATTCTCTATGAACGCTATAGATTTCCAGCTGAGGGAATATGTTACATTTGTAATCTGCTAGAGCCAGATATTGGCAGCACCACCAGACGCAGCCGTGCGCTCACAGTAGCGCAAACGGTGTGCGTTTCTTTGCGTTCTGTGCCGCGGGAACCTACATGCATTCAGTTGGTGATGCAGAAAATCTGAGCCAGAATACTGTATGCCGCTATTCACAAGGTTGTACAAGTCAGACCAACATAATGTTTAAATCTACTGCATTAAGTTTAAAGTTTAAGCACTCTAAAAGAGTGCTTAAACTCGTGCTGAGAGGCTCACACGAGTAACGATTAATTAAGGTGGTGAAATAAATATAGTGGTGAAATAAATATAATTTACGAATTTACACGATCTGCAATTTTTTGCCAGCACTCCTCTCTGGCTTTATTCGCACCTACAGTGTTGCTTTTGGCCGTAAAGATTTATTTGAACTCCTCATAGCCCTGCATTATTAAAACCTGCTCCTCCTGACTGAAATATACGGACTGCCATCTATCCATTTGATCCGGAATAGGCGTCAAATGACGCGTCAAACGCCCCGTTTTATGTGAACGCGCACAGAGCAGAAAGCCGCGGTTAACAAAGATAGTTGATAACCACCGTCGTGGTACCAGTTATCTCTGATGGCGAGTTTCAGGTTTGTTAAGCCAGCTCACCCAAAGAAAGCCTGGCTGTGTCGAACTTGCTTCGTAGTACACCCCTCTGGTTTTAGAGCACAATCATTTATTAGTATGGTGTAGGGCCTCCTTTTGCGGCCAATGCAATGTCAATTCATTTTGAGAATGACATATACAAGTCCTGCACAGTGGTCAGAGGGATTTGAAGCCATTCTTCCTGCAGGACAGTGGTCAGGTCACTACGTGATGCTGGTGGAGGAAAACGTTTCCTGACTCGCTCCTCCAAAACACTCCAAAGTGGCTCAATAATATTTAGATCTGGTGACTGCAGGCCAAGGGAGATGTTCAACTTCACTTTCATGTTCATCAAACCAATCTTTCACCAGTCTTGCTGGGTGCTTGTGCATTGCCATATTTTGTGCAAAACTATGCTCTTACCCTGATAACTGAACCTTCACACTCTGCTCTTACTGGTGCTGTCTGGAATTGATGAAGACTGGCCACCAGGCTGGTCCAATCTAGCCATGAAACCTCCCACAATAAAATGACAGGAGTTTCAGTTTCATTGTCCAACCCCTGTATGTGATGGTATGGCTGCTGAGAGGCTCACACCAGTAACTGTGGTCTTTAAAGATGACTTAAGAGTATTTTATATAAAAAGCACTGAGTAAAGTTGTGAAGGACAAAGACTCCTCTTGGATTTGGGTCGATACTTGCAACATTACGAGGACCACCTGAGCTCTGATGTAGCAGCCAAGCTGCTGCAGTGGGTGGACTATTTGTTTTGAAAGCCCAGGGGACAGTTGGCACACACACACACACACATTTTATCTACAGAACCTTTTTTGTCCCTTCTGATGTTGTCTGTGCCTTAACTGTGATCAGAATTCATGCTCTCCCTGTGAATGCGAACACCATGAACAGACTTTACATCTCTGTTTCTCTTTTCTCCTGGAGGCCTCATTCAGTCAGGAAGCGTCTTAAAATAACCTAGTTTTGTGAGATTTTGACTAGGGTGGGGTTTTGTGTTAATTTAAAAGCATAATCACCTATTGAGATGTTGGTTATAAGCTTCAGACTTGCTAAATATAGTCAGAGCTTTCTTTACAGGGCTGTTACAGTTTGCTATTTCAAATATTTTCTGAATATATTTAAAAGTTGCCATATTAGGCTCATTTTTAGCCATCTAATTTCAATCTCTGGTACCTCCTAAAGTAGCTTTGCACCCAGCATAACGTCGTAACATAAAGATGGTAATTATTTCTGAACGACAAAGATAGAGAATAACAAGGAGAGGATTTGGATGCAGTGGTTTTTGATTGATTGGTCAGATTCCTGGAGGTCTGTTCAAGGGCTTGGGACATCGGCAAGCCTCATGAACGCACACTACTCCTGTAATGTGTATTATTGATAACTTATCAACATGTTATTAATATTTCATTTTTAACATTTCCTGTAAATGACATCAACACCTCAAACCCTTCCAAACATGCTTGTTTTAGAGACAGTACAACACGCTGTAGCCCCATTTTCAGCAGGCCTTTATTATTTCTGAACAATTAAACCCCTTTTTTATCTGTTTGATTTACAAATGTAATTATTCGTGTATGTGTGTGTGTGTGTGTTTTTTTCCTGACACAAGACACATCGATTACCAAAACAAAGTTTCCAAAGGGCCATAGCCAATCATTTACAATAAAAGACATAGTTTCATTCTATTATTGCATTTTTAACTCAAACACTGTTTTAGGGGGAAAAAAAAAAACATTATGGAAGTAATTTTTTAAATACAAGTTTATTTATATAGCACAGCTGGTGCCCATAGGCAGTTCAAAGGGCTTTACACCATACACAGATAAGAACAGATATTAAATGCCCTAACAAGAGATGTACAAGACCATAAAAAAATTGTTATTTTAAAAGCAAATAAAAAAGCTCCTAACTTTAAAACTGTTTTATTAGATTTTTTTTTGTTTCCATAATCTTTCTCTGTGTTTAAGCAGGCTCTCCAGGGTTCTTATTATCATTGATTTTTTTTTCTTTTTTTTTTTTTTTTTTTTTTTTTTTTTTTTTTTTGTGGAGAGTTTTCTGAATCTGGGACAAAGAGAAAACATGTAAATGAACTGTTTTTTTGGGGAAAAAAAAATTCCTGAATTTCCCTGAATTTTCCCTGAATTTTTTTATGAATTTGTATCTGAAATTTGAAATTAATTTTGAAATTAATTTCAAATTTAAAAAGAGAACACGAATTAAAAAGATGCTTAAAAGTTAAGTAGAAAAGAAAACTGACAGAAAAACCCAAGATAAAAGTACTGGACTAAGATTGAGTGACTAAGTAGTTAAAAATGGTCAGGTTGGAGGGTTAAAACTAGAGGAAAATAGATTATATTGTTGTCTTTTTGGGGTGAAATCTGTCTTAATCCAATGAAAGGCCTTCACACATTTGACCCTGGTGCAGCAGCTGTAATGTCTTTTCTCTGTCTCGTCTAGAACGGCCTCATGGTGAAAGTTACAGAAACTTGTCCAGAGCTCAACTGTAGCATCAGTGAACAGATCTTACCAGAGGGCAGATGCTGCAACGTTTGCAGAGGTATGTCCACCTCCTTATTGCACTCGTCTGTTGTTGCATGAGTCACTCTGTCCTCAAATGTGTTTGCGTGTGTGTGTGTGTGTGTGTGTGTGCCAGTACCCCTCCACTATGAGCAGTAAACACAGCTTACCCATCACCCTGCTGATTAGGCTGGACCTCTGCAATAACTCTCTTTATCTCCCTTTTCACCCACTGTGAATGTTTCTTGGCTGTGATGCCTATCAGAGCAGATTGGTCTGTCTTCTATAGAGCACCTGCTATGCCAATTTGCCTGAACCCTGCGGCTTTGGCAGCAAGTTACTACAGGGCAAATGGCCACCAGCCATTCAGTAAATACGTTGAATAAACAAACTGTGTGAGGCTATCAGTTATAAAGCCATAATGAAAAAGTCCTAGGTAAGGTTCTGCCTGAAGGTAATTGCACTCTTGTGTGGGTAAAATAGTGCCTCAGACTCACCGTACTCAGAGAAGATGAAGATGAAAAACGGATTAAATTGAAGGCATATTTTTAAAGAGGAAGAAGCAGCAATTAGAGTGCAAAGCAGTACAAGTCTTGGACCTCCTGTGATGTTAAGAAAAAAAGAACAATTGGAGACTCGAGATAAAGCTGAAGAAGGTGCAGGAATAAGGCTAACAATATGTTATATTGTAGGGAAAAAAGGACAGGGAGAGAAGAAAGGAAAAGCTATACAATAAAGAAGATTTAGAAGAAGACCATGAGGGACTGGCATTTTGTGTTACAAATTTGAATTAATTTATTACAAACATGGATTTAAAGTATCAAACCTACTTGAATGTATTTAGATATATTAAATACACACTGGTATAATCAGTCCGTCTTACATGCACATGCCATAGCAGGACTAGAATAATGCAGAAGCGGCTCTTTCTTTAATAATGGCTCCACAGACACCCAGCTTCTCTGGGCTTTTACCTGCAGCCAGTCTGTCACTCAGTGCAGGACAATCACCTCGCTGTCTCACTCTTATCTGTCAGGCTAATTCTTGGTTCATCTATCTGTCTCATCACACTTTTGGGAATCTACAGGCTCCTGGTCTACTGTGGTTGAGATTTAAAAAAAAAAAGTGTTGAACAGAAATGAGGAAGTATTTAGTTAAAGTCAAATGAAAAAGAAAAGTGCAACTGTTTTAACTTTTAAAGTTTACATATCTGGATATAATAATGAATAAAAAAATAATTTGGTTCTTACCAACACCAGTGAACAACACATGACATATTACATTCTTTGTTTTACAAAAACTGAGCCAAAATGCAGAAGCGGTGACATTTTCATTTTGTTCTTGTAGTGTGTTCTTGTTCTTATTGTTCCAGAAGTCTTGTGGTTTCTTTAACTTTGCATATGTAAGCCATGCTGCCATGTTCTTCTTAGAGAAATCAAGGGACTGTCCTGGCAACGCTTCTAAACGACCAGTACTTGTTGGGTCTGAGATGTAGTTTTTTTCTGGGGTTTTTTTTTTTTTGTGTTGTTTTTTTTTTTTTCCCACAGTTCCTTTGAGCCTGCATGTTATGACCTTCATATGAGCTTTCTGTAATGTTTAGTCCTGGGAAGATTGACACTTATATTGAATGTTTTCCGCTCGCAAAATATCTTCTTCATTGTAGAAAGTTGGACTTCTAAGGGAGCGTATAAGCTTTTCTATATTGATAGGTAGAAACCATGGCTTCTCTAAGATCAATGCTATTGTCTTTCCTCGTTGCCATTGTTTTAACACAAACCTGAACGCTCCAGACTAACACACTGCTCAAATGTCTGCACGTATAGGGATCAGTTAAGTGTATGTGATTAGCATTAAGGGTGTACAGTGATCCCTTATATTTTACGGTTAATGGGGACCGGCACCCCCCAGCGAAAATCAAGATCCGTGAACTGGAGCCGGAGCCCCCCGAGCCTAAATAATGTGATTAAGATATGTTTAAAAACCACAGAAAAGTAGTGAGGTACTGCAGCGAAACAAGACAAAGGCTCAACTGTGGTCTTTCTGTTACCTTCACAGCCTCTGATCTCTGAACCGTAGTAAAGAAACTGCTGGTATTGTGCTATTTTTGGCTCGTAATTAGCGGGTAACACACTAACAACAACAACAACAAAAAAAAGTCCGGTTTTCTCTGCATGAAAGGAGCACTTTATTCTGGCACTGCAGGAACTTGTAATATCACACAGGTTGTATTGTTTGGGCTCCTGTCGGTTAACAGAGAATGTAAATCTATACACGCTGGGCTGCTGTTTATGCTCACTACACTTTTCATCTAACCCCGTTTTTGTTCTGCCGTCCCACGACACACACACTCCATTACCCATAAGGCCACCTTCTTAAAGGACCCAGGCTGGCTCACAACATTTCTTCGCTGTGAGAGAACGCACTACATCCTGTGATGTTTCCGCGATTTTTTCTTGATTTTTTTATTATATTATATATTTCTGAAAAATCTGCGAATAACTAAAACTGCGTAAATTAAAGCGCGAATTGGCAAGGGATCACTGTACTTGGTTTTCATTTTGGCTTCATTTTGTTCAGTAAAGATTATGCTTAAGCTTAAATGCCGTTGATCATTTGAAGCTTTACTTGCCCAATTTCAAAAACTGATTAGGAACAAATGTTTTTTGTTTGTCTGCTTGTTTGTTTTTTCTTGTCCTGCTTCACAAAACCTTAGAATTGCCAAAGTTTTTTACAGTCTACAGATGTTAACATAGTCCTGGTTTATTGGTGGAAATCCAGAACCAGACATTAGAGACTATGGCCCTGATCGTACACCTCCCGCTAGCCGCTACCCACAAATTGCAGGTTTAGGAACCTCCGCTAATGCAATCTTCCACTTCCCTAAAGCTGCTACCCGCTATGCCCTTTCCCTTACTGACATTGTAGGTGTGGCAATGGGCATGTCTCTTGCGCTTTCCGCAAACTCTGCTTGTTGGCGCGTAAAAGAACGTGTCCAAATGGCATAAATGTGCGTCCACCTGGTCACATGTGGACGTGCACAAACGGCTCTACCTCTCGATTACGCATCACCAGTATTACTTGCATACGTTTTTATCTCATTCACTGACGTTTATTAACGTCATTTGGGTCTAATATGTGTCACTGGGGTTGCTAGGCAGAGCATCAAAATGAATATCAGAGTTTTGTACATCGTAGTTAGTGTCCCGATCCACCAGATGGCCCTAAGACTTTGTCACTGCGGAACAGACACTTATAATGACCCTTGAATTCAACTGGATGCAGAAGTTGTTTTTAAATGAGCAGAGTTGTATGTTTGTCTGTGTTTGGTTTTTTGTTTTTTTTTTTTTTTTTCTGTATGCTCCCATTCAAGATGGAACGTACCATTATGCCAGATTTAGATAAACTAATACATGAGATTTTCTCTCATTCACAGTGGGTGGCTGTTTATGTTTGCATGTTTTTTTTTCCTTTCTAAACAGTGATGGATGTGTACATGTGCCTCTGAACAAAAGTTTTCACTGCCTTGGAAGAGCAAATTTTATGGTTCCCTTTACTTCTTTCTTTCAGGTTATGACTTTTGCGCAGAGGGACTCATTTGTGGAGAAAACTCTGAGTGTAAAAACAGGAATACTAAAGCAGAGTGTGAATGCAAGAGCGGCTATGCTTCCATCCATGGGGATTTGACTTACTGCGAAGGTAGGACTTGATTTCATTCAACTCCTGGACTCATGTGCCGAACTCATAATAACTATTGACTCATGTTGTAAAAGAGCTGCATGGATGAATGGCAGTAGGTGAGAGCGTTTCAATCTTTGGACCCATTTAGGATGTGCTTATGAAGCCTGTGAACTCCAGAGTGAGACTTGTCAGGGGATGGCTTGTTGATGACTGGCTGTAAGATGAACAAAGATGCAAAACATGGTTGGGGTAATTTAGAAATATAATAACCAGCCACCCTGGTTTATAAAAATTCAGAGATATAGCTTAGCCATCTTGAATGGCCTCGGAAACATTTTGTTAAAGGACCCTTTTGTGGGCTCAGTTGGCAAAATATGTAATGTTACTGGAGTCCTTTTTTTTTGTTGTTGTTTGTTTGTTTTCCATTCCCCGTTGTTAGAACATCACTTCCTCATCATTTCCTGCCCTGCTTTTGGCAGATACCAGCCAAAGTAACTTTAGATTCCTGTCCATGTCTGCTCTGGCAACAACTGCACATCACTTTACAGCACTGTGGAAGAAAAAAACGAGTGAGTGAGCATGCAAGAGACCAAACAAGAGTAAACCGTGTCTACAAACAGCATAATCTCCACGCCTGTGGGGGACCTGCTTTGTTGGATTTCCCCATTTAAAGCATGTTTAAAGTTTTTGTAAGATGGCTTTTGTACAGTAACCTCTTAGAATGAACTGTCTTTAGTGGGATGCCTGCAGGCTCTGTGTAAACATTACAGGTATAAGGCATCATTTGTATTCAGTGGGTGAGCACACTTTGGTCTGCAGATTTGAGTATTTTAACCAGGCTCTGCAGAATGAAGGGTGCACATTTGGTCCATTTGTCTCCTCACATTGTACATTCTGCATGCTTAACTTTTCATGGAAAACATGCAATCTGAGTTTTAGACTAAATTTGGCTAGTTTTCAAGGATTCCCACCATTTGTGGAAAATGTCATTCATCAGGGTTCTTTCACTGTATGGATTGTTGGCTGAGTTAAAAACCCCAAACTGTGGGTGCTGGAGGCCCAGATTACTTGTCATGGAGCTAATGGTCTTATTTGATTAAGAACCTTGAGAGCGTCAATCAGTGGATTGAAGGATTTGCTCAGTGCATGGATGCAGTTGTCTTTTGGTCTGAGCCACAGAACATCTGCATCCACTCAGTGTTCTGAAAGCTGGGTCGCCATGAGCCATCCAGTCTGCTTCTGTTTGATGTGCATCATAAAGAGCTTTAGCCAGAGCTCTTCTCCAATCCATGACTATCACCATATGCGTGAGGGCTTGGAAACTCTGAACTATGTGAACCATGAGGCCATGGCTATATTTACTACTGTACTATTGTCCGTGTTTTGGGGTTGGACCCAAAGCAAATTAATTCACAGACTGGGGTTGATCAGAAAAACCTGAGTTTAAAAAAAAAAGTTTTTGTATGAACAGTTTATGGTTACTGAAGAGGCAACTAAAAGCAGCATTTGGTGCAAATGGCTGTGTTATTAAAGACCAAACTGGAGATCAGATCAGAGGATCTCCTGGTAATGTTTCTTTTTTCCCCTTTTATTTTAAGTAATGCTCAGCAGTTTGACAGGGTGCCATTAAAACCCAAATAGGACTTTTTCAGAGCAATTATTTGATGCACAGAAGATTGCTAGCTGTCATTAAATGCGCCCATTGCATCCTCATAAATGTTTTTTAATGTGCAGCTGATGATATTATTTACTCATAATTAGAGGGCTGTTTGAGAAGGTGCAAGACGATTTAAAGGGAGCTTTGAGTGTTGCATTCAGTGATCTTATTGTACCACAGTAATCCTCTTCTCTTTTAAACCGAATATTACAAATCCACAGTACTGAATGCTCATATTTTCGAACTTAATTGACAAAAACAATAGTTTTCTCTTTTTTTTTCCTCTAGATTAGTGAGCACATCAAGTTTCTCTTGTAGTGGGAGGAAAGGAATGACATGCCAAAATGACATTCTGCTACCACTGGAAGCAACAAGCTTCTCTGCACTGATTTGTTTGCTAAGCTGATGAGGATCACCCCGGGTGCTGGTGAAGACACCAGCTGCAATAGGAAAGGGCAGCAGTTTTTCCATGCATAGCAACCTGAGGTTGCAAGTCTTATATATATCCATGTGTCTACTACATTAATACTACTGGTTACCCTTTCCTTGGAAATGTTTTAGGGACATCTACATATGATTCCGGCAATGTGGCTACTGTTGTCAATTTTTGTAAGATCAATCTCACCCTCATCACTGTTGCCCACTGACAACCTCCCTGGTGGCTTAGTGGTAGTGATTCCGACCTATCACACTTAAGGTCTAGGTTCAAATCCCAGTTGCATCAGGAAGGCATAAAACATGTGCCAAATCAATCATGGAGGTCACTCCACTGTGTTGACTCTGAACAAGGAGCAGCTAGCTTGAAAGGACAAGAAGAATTATTACCCACTGGCAGAAAAGGCTATACCTTTGAAATGGATAGAATTACTGTACAGAAATTCAGCTTACATGTAAAACATTTCCTATTCCTTCCTATGTAACATTTACATACACAAGTGTAGAACTATGAAACTATGGGCTGTGATCCAGCCCATAGTTCTGGTTGTGGTCACAGGTTGATGCTTTGAAGTGTTGGAGGACAACATCACTGCTCTATGTCTGGCTGCTGGAGTGCTTTATCTCTGGTGTGGATATGAGGGTTACATACAACATCACAACACAAACCTCTACAAGCTCATCTATATACACCACAGCACACCAGACAAACAGCGCATGCACCAGCATACTACACACATCACATCCATCACTGCCTGTCTCGGGTCTTTGTCCTTTTGTGCTCCACTGTTGGTGATTTTAGTCCTCTACCAAATCAGGGTTTTGGGAGTTAATAAAAAATGTTAGATTATCACTTTTTTCTTCATCTGAAGCTTTCTGTATTGCTAAGATTTAGCCTGATTTTCTCAGACTGCTGTCTCTCACCTCCATACTGCATATACAAGCAAGATGTACTTGAATGTAACAGACCCCACAATTACTCGCATAGGGAACACACTGGATGGTGAGTGTGTTCTGGATTGAGACCCTGCTTTAATGGTTGGGTATATGTAATGTCCAGCTTTTGCTTATTGTTCAAATGAAGTCTGATTACTAAAAAATGAAATGATCACTAAACCCAAAACTTGGTTTGTGGAAATTAATATGAACATTTTCCTGGTGTATGTGTGTGTGTGTGTTTGAGAGTAAAGTTACTTTTATAACATTAGTGGTTAGGATGGGAGTTGGAGTCTTTAATTTGATAGCTCACCAACACCAAACTCCTCCCTCTTCCAAATCTTCACCTGCTAAATGTATTTTTTGCTGAATTTACACTATACAGTTCAAATGACCAAATTCCATTTTTTCTTTTTTTTTTTTTCCTTTTTTTTTTTGGCCCTCCCATTTGTTACAGAAAAGATACGCCCAGTGGATATGTAACCAGTGAAAAAGTACATGCTTTCAGATATTCTTAGGACAGATTTCAGAACTCATTCATATGTGGAAATAAATCTGATATGAATCAAATATGTTTATCGTGTCTACCATCTAAGCAGACAGATCATGTGGGCTCGGAGCTTCTGTTGCAGCCATTTACTTTTACTGAAGCAACTGACAACATAGGCTCATAAATGCACACATCCTGTGGAAACAGAGGTGTATCACTATGCTAATGGAATTAGATCCATATACTAAGTCCTTAATTTTGCCTGAATTTCTACTTTTAAGTCTCTAATAGTCTCATAGCAGTTAAATACGTTAACTTTGACATATCATTGAGAATCATGATAAAAATACAGGTGGAAGTGGTGTGACGGTATTTTACTGAATTGGTTTTCTGTTTAAATCATTAGGGCTTTTTACTTCCTGTATAATTTTCACTGCTTCTTTTACAATTGCATTCTAAATATTTTAAAATGTAATAAAATAGATTGGAAACAGATATGTTTGGTTTTTAAATCCTCTTAGGAAACCGGTATTCAAGCTCTAATTACCAAGGATAAAAAGGACTGACTGCATCTTTGTGTTTTGTGTTCATTAAGCTTATTATCCTCGTCAGTCCTTGCATATGCTGTCAGTAATGTTCTTTAAGTCCCAGCAGATCTACTGTATCCTCTGTCAGCTGCAGAGACATTAGCACTGGTGTTGTTGTTTGCTGACAGCTTGTTCATCGTAGCCTAAAAAATGTCTTGTACTGGTATTGTTGACACACTGGGTAGAATTTGTTTGCAATGAAGCATTAAATAAAGGCAGTGATGCACTCACTGTTGTGGAGAATATTGCATCAGCACAAGACAAACAAGTATGATTCCACATTTCCTTGCCCAGGGCTGCAGGGACCCTTGTCCCCAATGGCATGTTGTTAGCCCAGAGATTATTTTGTTTTTCCGTACTGGGTGAAATCCCAGCATGGAGCTAAAGTCAAATCACACTGGCTCGACACTGAAGGACTTTTTTTTCCCTGCATTATGATCTGAGTTTTATATTGACCCTTTTTTCCTCACTGTACCCAAATGATCCCCCAGTCTGCAGGAACCCTTTTATTTATTTTTTTTACAGCCTCTCAATTACCCCTTCAGTGCTCTTCCCTCCATCTTCATGTGCCTAACTAGAGGCAGTACCACCACGGTGCATCCTTGAAACTGTTGGTTGGTGAGCACATTAGAGAAAAGATGGCAGTCAGTAAGACGCCTGAGTGAAGTATTTTTGCAGATGCAGAGTTGGAGTTCATTTTCATTGAAAGGGTGTTAAGAGCTATCAAAGGCTTATGGGTCACAGCTGGAGTTAATGTGGGTGGGTGGAATGACCCGGCTCTCAACAGCAGGAGTCTCCACAATTAAGTGCAACTCAAACAGCGATTTCTCACCAATTGAGCTGGTGTATTTTAGTTGGAGTTCATCTGTGAAGCGGAATTAAAACCGATTAATTTCAGTGAGATTAAAGTATTTTTTTAAACTTCCACTCATGGTAATAGTTGCAAATTTTTATTAGTACAAAATAGAACATTAGAAGCAAAAAAATAAATAAAGTTGGGAGGGCTTCAAATTTACTAACCGTGCACGAGACAACTTGGGCTAAGCTTAAAATGTGTTGTCTAATGTCTTTGCAGTGTGTGTGTGTGTGTGTGTGTGTGTATCTGTATCTCTTGACCAAGTTTCACACTTCAGGTTGGCATTTAGGACCAAATATTTTATCGGTAACAGTATCAAGATGTACAAAACCTGATGAATTTATGGGTATTATTGACACAAATGCCATATATCCTGTAATGATAGCTATGACTACTGTATTATGTAACTGAAGCCAGCGTTTAAAGGCATCAGGTAAATATGTGCCACAATATAAGCAGTTATGGAACTTAACTGAAACGCTTAACCAATGTTTTTTTTTTTTTTTTTTTTTTTTTTTTTGGGGGGGGGGGTCATTTGCTCTCTAGTACCTTTGGGGCAGATACACTGTGAGCAGTATTATAGATGTATATACTGTTCACATTTTTTTAAGTAATTGTTAACTAGTCACAACGTTAACATGCATGGTGTAGTTGAGCTATAGTCATAACTCAAGCCAAAATGACAAGCTAAGTTGAGCCTATGTCAACTGGACTCTGTGTTCCTGTATACCTGCATGTGAGGCGCATAAATTTATAGACCAAAGTATGTCAGCCTCTACCATGATGGGTGATGTTTCACTACAGCTTGGAGTATAAAACTTTTCTGGTTGACCAAATGTGTCACACACCAAAACGGCAGATACATTTTTGGTCTAGCTGGCGGTGAAAAATTGGAACAATGGCAAATAATGAGCTGAACAGACTTGCATCTCTTTACATTTTACATTGTTTTTGTTTTGTTTTCATGGTGTAAATCAGAAATACAAATTACTAACTGCCATGAAAACTGTTTTGTAACATCAAGTGTTACGATAATGTCACAAAATTGGGACAATAGCACATTTAGGTTTGCTAGGCTCTAGAACGCTGGAGCCTGCAGGAGGCGGCTGCACTAAACTAGTCTCCAGAGTTCTACAGTTTTGTATTTGTTAGCATTTTGTCAGGCTAGCCTCAAGAACTATGCCATCCATTTAGATGCACTTAGATTCAATTTGAATGAATTGGCCCACAATTCAGAGAGTTTGGCTGGCTGTGGCAAAAGAGCAGATTGTAAACATATTTGTATGTGAAACATGATCAACTGATTCTTGCAACTTCTTCAACATTTACAATTATTGCAGTTAGAATGAGCTCAAGTTACATAAGTACTGATAGTGGTCCTGGAACTTCTTAGTACTTCAGCACCAACCAGATGTTCAACACCATCCCAAACTGCATTAAGGCTGTTTTATTCTTCCATATGAAAGTTGCACTGTACCTACCAGAGCAACGCGAGCAACGCATACAACACACAGATGCAAGTATAAACACAAATAAAGGCGTAGGGTCCGTGCATAGCCTACGTGTATATCTGCTACGCAGAGGCATAAAATAAATTTTACAGTAAAGATTTATTGCATCTTTTTTTCTGTATACATTAATCTAATGGATTATTGAGGGTGTAAGGCACTGGCCTGATGAAAATGCATATCCTGCTTTCTAGTGTCTTTATGCAGGTGTAAAACTTTCATTTTCCCACAGTTGGATTTTTTTCCCCTCTTCCTCTGTGGGTAGTGAGATTAGAGCCCAGTGTGAGTCCGTCACATCAGAGCTAACAGGGCTATTTCAGTTTTGCTTTCATTTAGCTCTGAGCAGCCCAACTCCACAGGATCAGGAAGTGACTCTTTGATGTGTCACCTTAGCTAACGGACTCTGGAGAGGCATTTTACGAGATCCCTGATCTCCAGTCAATCTGCCCTGACACCACAGCAGATTTCACCTCTTTTATTCTTCTTTCTCTATCTCTGTCATCTTAACTTTTGCCACTTACTGATAATCTGCTGTGACTTTAGTTCTAATAGCATCACAGCTTACTACCACTGGAGCTGTTCAAGTCATCTTGGAAGATGCGTCTCTCTGTTCTAACAAATTCTGGTTTGATCAGCTGGTGTTGGGAAACTCATTTACCGCATTGTCCAAAACTAACTAGAGTTTGAAATTTAAAGCGGGGAGAAAAAAAAAATTGATTGTGAAGGCAAAATATCTTGAAAAGGCTAGTAGTGTGTGTGTGTGTAGGGGGGGGGGGGGGGGGGGGGGTACCACATTGCACCCCCACGCCTGGATAACCCAGGAATTGCCAATTGGACAGAATGAAAAGCCTTAAAGCCAGATGGAACATATCATCCTTCGCTCATTTGCCACAAGCCAGCCATTTTATCTTGGTGTAGTTCCTGCTAACCTATTCTAACATTACCCCATTCTGATCAAATCTGTCCATCCATCCTCATTGAAGATGTAGCTATTGAAACAACCTCCAAAATGAGTGCTACCAGTGCTGGAACAAGGACTAGTGGAGCTCCAGGTGGAACTTGTGGGCTCGGTCAAACCCAGCCACTGTGCTCATTGCACATGCAGCATTGTGTGAAGTTGAGAGGAGATAAAGGTGGGAAGGTGGCTCTGTAATGTCCTGGTGCTCTGTGCGCCACCCCACCCCCCATTAACAGTGGTCCTGTTGACCACTTTGAGTAGAGTCCTAGAGTCACTGCTCCTCCACCCTGAGAGGAGCCAGTTGAGGTGATTTGGACATCTGGTTAGGATGGCTCTTAATCACCTCTTTGAGGATGTACTTTGGGCATCTCCAGCTGGGAGAAGGACTCAAGTCAGACCCAAGACATGCTGGAAAGGTGGTACTTCCTGGCTGACCCAGCAAGTCATTGGTGTCCTCCTGAAGGATGTGGTTAAAATAAGGGACCTGTGACCTGAACCAGCAGAGGTTCAGGTCACAGGGGATTGAAGTGCTAGAGGATTTATTTATTTATTTATTTATTTATTTATTTATTTATTTATTTGATAGATAGATAGATAGATAGATAGATAGATGTGTGTAATATTAATTGTTGCATCAAAATATTTTATAAATGAACAAGGCAGTCCTTAAAAGATGCAATGTACAAAGGAAACCTCATACATACTATGTTGATGCACTGTTATCAGTAGGTATAAATTTGTAAAGAACTCTGGCAAACGCCTCTGACTGTGCAATTATCCACTAATGTTTTTAACTCTGTATGAGTCCTGGTGCTGTCAGCTGTGGAGAAACTCCCACGATCTGTTGCATAAAGAATTCTGACTTTGATCTAATTTTCTCTTGATGCATTTTTAGACCTAATGCCCATCAGATAATCAACAGCTATAAAAGAGACGAGGCAACTCAGGGCTTCTTAAGGTATTTGTCTTGTAAGATTCTATCAACGCTGAGATTTATTCACCCACAACCAGAACAATGGCAGTTAAAATCAGGGTTTGTGCGGGTATCTGAAATCCTTGAAAATGCTTACATTTTAATGTTGAGTTTTCAAGGTTTGAAAAAGTGCTTGTATTTTGGATAAAGTGCTTGAAAATGCTTGAAATCTTACATTTTCTCTTGCTGCTCTATTTAGTGAGTGTTCAGACTCCTCTAGCAACTTGTTTGTTTTTTTTGTTTTTTTGTTTTAAGTGAGAAATCTACAACTTTTTCTGGCTTTTATTAAAGAGTTTGATGTGAAATCACATATCATTGCCCTTCTCAGCGAGGAGCTGCAGTGAGCCTCTCCCTGTCTAAAAGCTCTCACAGGTGACCCCGTCTGCAGCAGACAGTCCCTCTCACCTGTCAGAGAGGGAGATGTTCACCCCTCCAATCCAGACTGCAAATTGTGCATGCCCGAAGCCACTGCTGATTGATCCCGGGCGGGATGTAAATGTAACATTTTCTTTGTCTAAAATAAATCTACTGCACTAAAATAAATTGCTGCATTTGACTCACAGTTACTTTCTCACCTCATCACCGCATGTGCCTCCGTGACATCACCTAAACACCTCGTTGGCCAGCTCATCATGGCTCAGTCTACTGTACACTCAAAAGTGCAGAAAGGAGTGGGAATCAAACCCTGAATTAAAAGGCTGGTAGAATCCGTTTACTGGAGCTGATTCAAGAGACTGTCACCTGTATTGAAAGGCTGATTTCTACACCAAACTTAATAATGCTCAGGTCAAAGTATTGAAACCGTTCCTTTCAAAACACGTTTACCATCCAGGCTACAACATCACAGCTCAGTCGTTGTTATGTTAAGCCGGCCAGAGACTCTCTACAAAGATGTGGGTGGCCACCCCTATAATTTTGGATATAGTTAATGATCTCCTATAGGTCAAGCAAATTCAGATTTGCTTGCGGTAGAGTTCTCCATCTAGATTTCTAGGCTACTTTAAAAGTGCCTGAATTTAAAAGAGGAAAAAGTGTATGAACCCTGTTATAAATATTTGTTTGGAATAATCAATTGATTGAACTCTTGGACTGAGCAGAGAAGCATATTTTGTGCACAGCTGAGTGTTTGCTCTTAATAATTTACATACTTTATTGTGGACGATTGAGAGACTATTTTCTCCAACTAGTTTCTGGCTTCCTCCTTGAGGAAGAGGCATCTCTGAACCTGAACCTTAATAGCTGTGATATTCTCATTGGTTAAAGTTGTATCCATAGCCCTTACATGCAACGGACATTAATTAGAATTTAGAAATTCAGTTGTGATGGATTTTTGGATCTTGCCTCTCCATGGTACCCATTGAACATTTGTATATGAGCTCAGATAAGTTTGACTTCTATAGATCTGTGCCAAGACTAACAGACAGACTGAGAGATGTATAGTCCTGAGAGGTTGCAGCAACAGACAGAAATGCAGAAAACGGCTGGGGGGCACATTCCTGCAGGAGTCGTACCCTTTGAGGTTGGAAACGAGCCAATCAAGAGCAACGGCTGCCTGCAGCGCCTCCACAGTAGGGATAAAGGTGTGTCTGAGTGCAGATCTCCTTGTCTGTGGTGTGTGTTGCTGTCCTGGGTCTTTAGATAAGCTCAGAGAAACATGAAACGCCTCCACCCAGAATGCAGCACCTGCTCTTATGTTACAGCTAATCCGCCAAAACTGATGGTCTCTGCAGAGTGTGGTCACGCAACCACCCCAGGAGCCGCAGAAACATATACACACCTATGACAGGTTAAATGTTCTACCCGTTGAGTACCAAGGCCCAATTGAGTGTATTTACTTTTAATTTTCTGAGCTGAAAGACCTAATGTAAAGCAAAACAACTTGATTAGGGGCAGACAATTGATGCTGATTTGTCTTTACTTAGTCTGCAATGATAAGAACAGCAGCATGCAGCAGCTCTGATGAGGCCTGCTGGTTGAAATGGCTCTCACTCAGTGGCATTACAGAATAATTGGCTGTTTTGTTCTTCCTGTGAATCAATCAGGTTCTCTGTGGGTATTCTGCTTCTGCCTTGCTAAAACAAGAGTGTAATGACAGGGAACGTGTGAGCAATGGCATCTGCTTTACCTTTTTTCTGTACACTGAAAAAGGAGGGAGGTGACGTAAAAATAGTGGTCACAATGAAAAGATAAGAACAGACTGGTAGCTAACAAAAAGAAAAAAAAAGCAGTGAATAGTTTGCCTGCGCTTCACCCTTCTTAAAAGGTAAATCTGTCCTGTACACAAAGTTTAATACAAGTTATCTATGACATAAAATACCCTCAGAAGTTGAATGGTTTCCTTAAGCAGTGTCCACTTCACACAATCCAAACTGGTGCCTCTGCTACCAGGGACAGAAGACACAGACGAGCCATTTTTAAAGGTAGGGTAAGCAAGACCAACAAACCACAAAGCTAAGTGACGGGTTAAAAAGACGAGAATATGACATTCCACAGAAAACCAGACCTTGCAACCATCTGCCAAAAGCTACAAACAATATATCCTGCCTGCTGTCATGTTAAAGCTAGGACTCCTCAATGTCCAACAGATACTGGTGCGAGATCCAAAATGGCAGCTCCCCCCCGATAGAAAGACCAGACAACTTACCTGTGTATTCTTTTTCCAAAAACTTTGCATTTTTGTAATCTTAAAACTGAAATTCAAAATATTTTACAACCTGGAAGATCTTGAGGAATACATTGACGGCTTTTTTGCACCACGAACGACATCAACACTGTTACCAATACGGCTAAGTCCATCACCAACAAGCTGACACCAAACAGCAAGCGTAGCCAGTCATCAGACTCCATCCTAAACTTCCATGAAAAATCCTGCTGTTCTGAGGTTATTGACATTTTGATTTCATTTAATGAGAAGCTCTCCATTCTGGACGCTAGAGTGCAGTTTCTACAACAGTTGCGTAAAAGCCTGGAATTCAGCCGGGGATAAATTATAACACTTACTAAAGAAAATAACACCCTCTGAGACTCAATTACAATCTTAACAAGCCAACTTACGAACGTTGAAAAAAACTCTTGGTTTGTAGTTATGCTGTATGAGAGACGACCTTGTTTTTTATGGAACTTCCGAACAAACATAAGATGACAACCCAGAACAGTTGATTAAGAACTTTATGACAACCCAACTGAAAATTCATGTGGACACGGTCAAAGATATCTCTTTCCAAAGAGTCCATCGAATGGGATATAAAAATCCAGCAAATCGATGCTCACGGCCAGTTGTGGCTAAATTCGAGCAATTCAAGCAAAAAATGGATTAAAAATCTGGGATAAAACCTGAAAGGAACTGTAACAGTCTGAACAACCAGTTTCCTTGTGAGACACAGAACAGACCGGAAAGTTCTTTTCCAGATCAGGAAACAAATCGAAAGGAAGAAGAAAGAAATGCAGTAGTAGCGGTAGACAAACTGTATATTGACGGCCAGATGTTCTGTGACAAGAACATCACTCCCTGAATCTTCTAACAGCCTACAATTCACCCCTCATTAACTGATAATATTCATTGACTGAAAGAACTGCAGCTTCCTTTTTTTCTCTCTCTTTTTTTTTATTTGCTTATTTTTCTATATGTTGTTGTTTTTTGTTAATCTCCTGTTTTACTCTTTTCATTTTTTTCTCTGTTCATCTTGGTTTTTCCACCTCTCCTCTTTACCTTCTTTTAATAGATGCATGCAACCAAACACACCTCACACACACACTCATACTCTCCCATACACTTTGTCCCTGCACCTAGAACTGGTCCAGATATTCACACAAACAGGTTCTCAGACATTTATATACACAACTCCACAATTTACATAGTAGCATGAATCAGGTAACAATATCCAAAATGTTATGAAACTCACTTAAGTTGGTGAGTTGGGATATTCAAGGAATCATTTCACATGTTAAAATAAAAACTTTAGTGTTTAGTATATAGAAAGTATTTGATCATATAAATAAGTTGCAGGCTCACATTTGTCTTTTAAAAGAAATGCACACCTTCAAATCCAACCTTCATACATGCCACAATTCAACCACACCTTTGCTGCTAATTTCAATTCAAGACAAAAAGGAGCAACTATTGTAGTTCACAAAAACATTGCATTTATGTGGAATGATATTATAGATCCTGAGTGATGGTTCACGATCATTAATATAACTATAAAAAGTATTTATGGGCCAAATGATTTTTTTCATACCTTTTTTTTTTTTAACTGCAATTTCCAATTTATCTGATTCCCCAATAATTATAGGTCTAACAGCAACAGAATATATAACTGCAAATCCTCAGAAACAAACAGTTCATAGCAGATTTTGAAGATGGCTGGAGGTTGAAACACCTCAAAAACAAAGATTCATTGCCTCTATTCCTGCATTGATTACACACTGATTAGCAATTCTATTATCTCAAAAAATAATTGACATAGTAATGCACCCCTTCATTATTGGCAGTCACGCATCAGTGACTCTTACCTGGAATACAAATAAATCTATCAAAACCAGCAACAGGTGGCGTTTTAATACACCTCTACTCAATGATCCCAACTTTGGTAATGAGAGTAGGCATCCTTCCTTGAAATAAATGATTCACCAGAATTGGCTCCATCACTTCTTTGGGAAACAGGGAAAGTGGTGCTAAGAGCACAGATCATAAGAAAAGGAGAGAACAAGAAGAAAAAACAAATTTGGAAAAGAAGATTAAAGAGAGAATTCTAAATCATAAGTGCAAATAATCCACATCTCAAATTCAATCTGATTTACAAAAGAATAAATTACAGTTGAGTAAACACAAACAAGACTGCTAAATTTCTCATTCTAAGAGGATCTCCCAAATATCCCCCAAAAAACAAGGGTGGTGTGTTGGTTGCTGACTGATGCACCCTGGTGTGAGGGCGTTGCCGTGCTGCCATCCTTGAATCGCCCTTTGGTGCGGGTTGTGCCCTCCTGTTTGTCACCACCATTATGTTGCATGCAGGTAGTGGGCGGGGGGGCTGTGGTCCTGTTGGCCCTTCTGGTGTTGTTGCATGGCTCTGGTTTTCCTTCCATCTTTCTCTCCTCCTTGTGTGGGGCTGATGCTGCTGCTGCCAGGCTACATGGGGTGGATGATTTTCTGGTTCAATTCCTCTTGGTGCCACCATTGTGGTGGGTCGGGGGGCCGGGACAGGCTTATCGCAGTCCTCGTCTCTTGGGTTCATCCCCAGGCCTCTTGTTGGTGGGGGTGTGGCCGTGTGGGGGCAATGGTCATGGAGCGCTGGGCGTCTTTGTCACAATTATTCTTCTTCTTATTATTTCAATTGTTATCATTGCATATGTTATTATTGTGCAGGCGCTTGTATGAATACATATGCACAGTTGTATGCGTCCATGTTGTGTGTGTGTGTGTACGTGTGTGTGTGTGGTACGTACATAAGTGTAGAGATGGATATGGGGATATATTTCAGTCTTTTTTGTGTTTTATGCATGTATGTATGCATATTCGTATTATATGTTACATATCCATATGTACGTCTATCACAAGATACATGCATATATGTATACAGTAATCCCCCACACTTCATGGTTAATGGGGGCTGTGACCCCCACGCAAATGGTGAAAACCGCGATGTGGATGTACATGTACAGGTATATGTACATACAGTATACATGTACGCGTGTACGCAAAATCTACGGAAAGTACACTCACTCTGATTATCTCTCCTCTGTGCGTAGCTGACGAGAGCAAGAGATGGGAGATGCGGGGACGCGTGTCAGCCAATCAGCGTACAGACAACCGACAGCACAGTAATGTCCGTCATAGCAGCCAATCACAGGTCTCGATATTCGTTCATGGGGCCTCTCGTGTCGGCTCTTGTTGCTTCTCGAGACTCATTCTTGATGTGATTGGTTTCACTTGAGCCTCAGGCGCTTCGTTTGAATTTCTTCCAATTTTTTTTCGAATATTTTTTTTTCTATGAATATTTTTGAAACTTCTGCGTTGTATTGAGACCGTGATTGCTGAGACCGCGAAGTGTGAGGGATTACTATATATGACTGTATATGCACAGAAATATATATTTTAATTAATTTTTAAAATGCAATTATTTTTTTTATTATTTATTATTTTATTATTTATCCATTATGTTCCTCCCCCCCAAGACTTAGACTTACACATATTTCATATGCGCACCCCCCCCCCCCCCCCCCACACACACACACACACACACGCTTTAAAGGTATTACTAAGCACAACTTCTCGAGTTCTCTTATTGTCCGGTTTTCTGTGTCCTTTAGGTATTTTATTGGTATTAATCTGTTTATGTTATATATTTTTGCATGTATGTCCTTTTATTACATCAGAGTCCACCACACATTAATTTACATACACAAGAACACACCACACTCACACTGCAGGAATCACCATGCTGCACACACCAGCATCATCATTGTCTGGTGTCTTGTCTGTCCTGTTTTTTCCTGTTTTGACTGTCATTGTTTTTAGTCCTCTCTGACAGAATCAGGGGTTCAGGTGTTAGAGGGGACTGGTGAAGGACACGTTCACTCTAATTCACATGTACACACACATGAAAAGTAACATCTGCGACACCCCCCCCCCAAAAAAAAAAAAATAATAATTAAAAAAAATATATTTTCAACAATTAAAATGGATGACCACTCTGAAAAGTATGAATTACTATTTACCCTTATTATTCATGGGGAGTTACATTCCTTCCTCTCCCCACAAGTCCCAAAAATTGTGTGCATATATACTAGTTATGGTGAATTTGTTTTTCTGCCAAATTTTTCTGCAAAATTGCCCGGGCTACCACAAACTCAAATACATTATGAAAAAAAAAAACTTTGAGAGCAAAATGTGAGAATGGTGAACTGTGAATGGGCAAGGGTATACTTGTAATGTATGTTTAAACCCACTGTTTGGATAATTGCCTTTATTGTATCAAAATATTCTTCCCAACCTGGAGCCTGACTTTGCTTTCTTACTGAAGTATTTGGAGAGTGAGACTGAAATATTTGGAGAGCGAGAATGATAAAAATAAGTAGTGTAAGAAATCGCCAGGAGGACAGCAAATCCATTTGCCACATCATAAAACAGCTAGTACACTGTTATATTTCACAACACATGGTGATTTTCTTGTATAATTTTTCCTTTTTTTTTTTTTTTTGAATGTTAGTTCCTGGGGAAGACAAATCTGACCAGTAGGTGGTGAGGACTTTCTCATGTGTTACTGTCAGTTATTGACTTTGCTGTTATTCATCAATATTTCAGAGCAAAGGGGGAAAAAACACTGTTTGCATTTCAAGAAAACTGAAGCATCAGTCTCAACCATGAAAAAGTCGTTTCGAGTGTGTTTTACAAAACTATTTGATTGTTGACATCTAGGCTGTTTTTTTTTTTTTAATAGTAGTAATAATATCGAAAACATCATTGAGTATCCCCCAAGATAGATTTAACATTTAAGTTTTAGCTTTAAATGTTCAGTGTATTGTGAGGGAGGCAAAGTGTAAATGTGAAAGTAAAGGTAATAATTTTTTAATAAGATTAGAGAACAGTTTTGATATGCCCTGAAAGGTAAAAGTATCCTAGAGGATACTTTAAAATTGGCTTAGTTTTTATCACAACCTTTTAGTAAGCAAATAAATTGCAGCTATGAAATATGGCCAAAAAAGAAAAAAAAAGCCAGGATAGACATTTTGTGAGAAAAGCTTAAAGGAAAAATCAGCAGGTAAAGCCTACTTATATTAAAGGGAAAACAAACGCATCCCCTTTGAAATGTCAGAGCAGTTGATGGACTGACATTTCTGCTCATTTTTTGACTCCTTAACAGAAATGTCAAAAAGTAAGACCACAGAATTGTCTTTGATTAAAACGAAGAAGCAAAAAAGACAAGAAGGGTAAAAATTTCATTTCAAACACTTTCATAAGTGCTCAGATAGAGATGATGAAAGAGAAGATGGTGTTCCCAGCTGCAAAAAGTCCAAGCGCAAAAAGAGCTTCTCCGTGTGCAGTGGGTGGATTGATTCAGCCCAGTGTGCAACACCGGCAGCCTAAGGTCTGCTGGAGACACACTGGGTAAGCTCTCTGTTTAAAGGTCAGTGAAAAACCTGCAATCAATTACAGTCATTTCACTGATCGACGGTGTACAGCCTCCTCCTCCCTGTCCCACTTCTCTAACTCTGTTCTGGGTGGCATCCATCTCTGCCATCTGCACTTCAGTGACTGCATGTGTTCCAACAGCCAAAGCTGTACTTGGCATGTCTCCGTTCCCCCACCACGTTCCACATACAGTTATTTATCTGTGCTTGTTTATGTGCAATTTCCTGACCATTTCTGAGCTGTAGGGGACTGTGCTGGTAATCCTTGAGCCAAAGGGTTCGCTGGCTTGCTAGTCTGTATGGTCTGTGGGCTAAAGTGTTCTAATTTCCACTGGAAATGAGCCTGAAAGCTCCCATGCAAGCCTGAAAAACTAATTTGCTCTAAGTAGCCTAATGGGAGTGAAAGCTGATTACCTAAAGATCTCTTATGTAATTAGCATGACTACTTTCCCCCCCCCCTTTCTCTATGTGTATGTTGAGAGAATTGCTAGTTTCAGTATGTTGGGATCTTCAATGACGATATCATTCAAACCATTTTAATCTGAAAAACCATGATACAATGCACAATATACAATTTACGTTTCTATAGGTTTGTTCAGAGCAACCATTTTTAAATGGTTGGACTCAACCACTAGACCCTCAGTCCACCCTCTCATCTATGGTCTGTGGCTCTTTAAACTGGGGTTACAGCTTTGTCCTATGCACTTAGGAGGTGGATAGTAGAAAATTCCAGTCTTTTCTTTATTTCTATCCAGCTTCTCATTGTGCTGCATGTGTTTTGGGTCTGTGATGTCACCAAACCCAACAAAACTGAGCAGCTCACTGAATGACACATTTTCAGACACGAACTGACCAAAAGTAAGTGACCGAGTTGTTAGGTCACAGTTTTTCAGATGCTGGTCACTAGAGATATCAAATATATGCGTTTTAGTATTTATTTATGTTCATGGTATTCCCTCTTCAAGGTTTTGGTTAATTTCGTAGTTAAGTGAATTGACCGCAGATGTAATACCTCTGTATATCTAACTCTTTGGTTGCATTAGTTTATTAGTAGACTGTATGATACTTTAATTTACTTTACTTGACCACAGGGTTTTGATTTTATTAGCTGCTCGTGATGAGCTTTGCCTAAAGGCGGACATATGACAAAAATATATTTTTTTCTGTGATTTATTTGAGTGTTTGAAGTCACTGACATACCACAACCTTGTCACATTCTTTGTGGTCACCTAAGTCTGAATGTCTGTCATTAGAAAGAGGCGCTAACTATCAGGGTTCAGACATCACAGACCAGATCAGAGGAGAATTATCCAACCTCCCCATCTTTATCTTCACCCATCTTTACATTTTGCATTTTACCTCAGAAGTAGGTGGTGAAAACTGCAATAGTTATTTCAAAAGATGCACCCATCATGGAAGAAAGGCGTGGAGTCGAGTGGAGTGGCCGATTCTGCCCCCTAAACACAGCTGCTATGAAAAGAGCTGTAAAGACATGTTGAAAAGGGAGCAACTGTCATATATCTGTGTTGTTTTTTTGACTACAGGAGGTCACGGATTTTTCTTTAGACCCCAACAGACTGTAAGCTTGTGGAACAACATGGGTATCTACATGCGTATCTACATGGGTGTAATATTTTTTGAATATCATAAGTTTGGAAAGGCACTTTAGGAGAGGCTCTGACTCAGGAGGTCAGAATTTTGTTACACCATCTCGATGTCAAAGTGTTCTTGGGCGAGACACTGAATCATAAGATTGAGATTAAGAAAAATGGCGTCTATTTGTGCATTTTTATAACCTACAGGAATTGTTTGATAAAAACTAGAAAATAAGTACTCATCAAATTGGCAGGGTAGAAGGAATTTATTAACTCTACAGCACAAGTTAAAGCAATATATTATCTTGCTCTCCTGTGTGTTTTATAGCCTTTAAAAAAAAAAAATTCATAATTTAAGGTCATTTCCTGTGTTTTTCCACCTAAAGGTGAAAGCTTCAGTCATGTCTGGGAACAAACTGACAATCCTCCTTAGTCTTCCCTTAAGTCACTGCTAATGTGTTAATTACAGCACATATTGCAAGTACTAATTATCATGTTCCACAGGGTGGTAATGACACAATTATAAGTGCAAGGACATCACTCATCTCCACTTATCTCATTTAGAGTCCTTGGACATTTAGAGACATACAAGCTTACATATCATGAATAAGACAGAAAAAATAAATAAAATTAGAGGACTCATAGGTGTTATTGAACTAAGTCACTTAAAGTTCTTAAACTGACACGGCCTTTTACAGAAAACAATCCACATCCAGTGATGCACCAAAGATGATGCAGTGGCTGTTGTAACTCTCTTTTGGCAAATGACATGATGCCTTGAGGTGTTCATCATTGCATTCAAGAATTGAGTTTTAGCTGCCAGAGTGCACTTGGAGGATTTTCCCTTGATGTAGTGATTTTCTGCTCAGCTCCACAACAGACGACAGCTCAGAGGTGTTTGTGACCAAAATGCCCTGCAAGGCCGTCATGCCTCCAAACCAGATTTAACTGCTGATAATTAAACCCTCCTTTTTTGTAACTGTCACAGCACTAATTCAGTACTCCAGTGAAAGATGAATAGTGTCTTTACAGAGAAGCAAGAATGATGGTACACATTTGTCATTTCTATGGGGGTGACATTTCTTAAAACTGTCTGTATTCAAAAAAAACTTCCTGTTCTTACAAGCTGGTGATTAACTAATGCGTGTGCATGCTTAAGTGTTTTTGTGTACAAACACCTGCACTACTATACCTGTACTTTTTTTTTTTATAGTTTGCAATGTTTTATTTTGGGGAGGGGAACAAATGCACACTGGGGCAGATGAGAGAAAAAGATTGGTTGTATCACTTGCAAGTCTGAGGGGCTCCGTTTGAAGTTCTTGTTTGCATTAAGTTGTTTGGTAGTAGCTGAAGCCACAAAATTTCTTTATACAAAAAAATATCAATTAATACATTAAGAAATACTAGAGGTAAATGTCTTTATTTTCAGAAATAAGTTGGCATCTGTTTTTGGATTTCACTAGCATCTTGAAGCTATAAAAGAGTATTAAATGTGAAGAACGTTTTGCCCTACCTCCCAGTGTCATCCAAAGTCTATATTTTAATGTGTCACAGTCCAAACAACAAGCAGGATGTTGGTCATGAGCACCTTTGTTTGAACATCGGGGTCCAGTCTGTTGTGATGAAGTGAGAGTTGAGCCAAAAAGCAAGGCTGTCTACCAGTTCAATTCAATTCAATTCAATTTTATTTATATAGCGTCTGTTACAATGACAATTGTCTCTAGGCGCTTTACAGAGACCCAGAGCATGACCCCCGAGCAAATATCATCAACTAAGATTATATCATTAAATCCAATCAATGATAATGGCAGGTAAAAAACTCCCACGTAGGGAGAAAAAAAACCTTTATACCAAACAGTGGCAAGGAAAAACTCCACTTTAAGAGGAAGAAACCTTGAGCAGGACCTGGCTCATATGGGGGGACCTTCCTGCCGAAGGCCAGCCGGGTAGAGAAAGAAAAGAGGGGAGACAGGACAGAGAGAAGATGGAGAACAGAAAGAGGATGTAGGACAGAGAGAGGAGAGCACAGAAAAAGTAAAAAATAAGTTGATAAGTTCAGTTGATGACGTTCATGAACTGTTGGTAATGAAAAAACACAAGAAGCGGCCGAAATGAGGTTCTGATGTTGGATGGCTGTAGGCTTCCTTACTGCTGGGGTAATTGGGGAAGGACTCAGAATAGAGTCGCAGGTCATCCATTTTGAGAGGAGCCAGCTGAGGTGGTTTGAACATCTGGTCAGGTTGTGTCCTGGATGCCTCAGGGACGTGTTCTGGGCATGTCCAACTGGGCTGACTAAAGGAGGTGGCTGGACAGAGGGAGGTCTGGGCTCCTCTGCTGCCCTCACAACCCGATCTTAAATAAGCAGTAGTTGATTCCATTAATCAGTTGCGTTTGTAAAATGTTGTAACACCAATCTGGCTCCATTGGATTCATCAATATTTTTAATCACTTTCAACATGGCACCAGTCTGAACAGTGCAGTTGTGTAAATGGTCCCATGGTAGCCAAGGGTTAATAATTATATATGATTAGCTGTTTAAGAGGTATCTGTAGTGTAAATAAATAGCGGTCCTGTTCTGTACTTTCCCCCTCTTCAGTTTTACACATGCTAATAAGCTTTAGTAAATGTTTCATTTTCTTTCTCAGGATTTGAGCCAAATCATTAAGAAAAGCTTTTTTTTTTTAGACATCTGAGCTGCGATTATAGGTTCTACTCTCTGTCTAAAAACTTTATTTATTTAGCTGTTCCCACCAACTGCCATTTTTAACATTGTTTTGCACTGTGATACTCTGCTTCAGGCCCGTGTGAATGAAGTGTGAAGATGAACAAATCAATCAGTGACCACATCGTGGCTGGATGCTGTCACACATGTGTTGGGAGGAAACCATTTCCAACCAATCTTTGCCAGGATATAAATTAACACCTATAGATCTTTTTAGTGACTTTTTTTTTTTGTTAATTGTGGAAATAAAATAGGTTGTATACGTGACACTTGAAGTCATTCTTGCCAACAATCCTGAGCTGCAGATACAGTACAGATTTTAGTGCGCTCTAACTTGCCTGTTGTGAGATCAGAGTTTTTTTTAGTTTCGATCTCTTTGCAACATTGTTCTCTGGTGCTAAAGGTTGGAAGGCATCCTTATGTCTTTATTTCTGAACGCACGCCACAGCCCTAAGTCCAAGAAACTGTACGGCACATAACTTTTCAAGCTTCAAAAAAAGTTTTCGAAAGTCTCATGGCAATAATGGAAGCTTCATCTTGTGTTTGCCCAAAATATCTGACAAGTGCTACCAGCAACTTATAATACAGAGGCTCAAAGTTCAAAGGCCCTCATTTTTCTGCACTTGAAACTCAAAGCACGTCAAGTTCAGGTTGTGTGTGACTAGTGTAGTTTAGCCGGAGTTCAGCTTTCAGGCTGCTTCGTGACAAGGGGAAAAGTTCATTGATGTATTCGAGAATTTCACCACCCAAGCAAAAGAAGTATCATCTATAATTCAGGTATATATATATCAGTTTCCCTTGTTGAGTTGCACAAGTTTTACCCTAAAATGCAATTCAGGAGAGCCAGGTACAGGGAGGTGCACTTTGAAAGTTTCCAGTTGCCTAATGGGATATATCATAACCATAAAACATTTACACATGTATTTCATACCCACCACAGAGCTAAGTTTAAAAATAAATAAATAAATAATCCTGGACACTGACGAACACCCAAAATAAGAGAGAAAATGGCACAAAGAGAGAGAGAGTTGAGTGTCTTGACTGCTAAACTGAGAGAAAATTGTCAATGCTGCTTCAAAGAATAACGGCTATGTTTAGTTGTTACTATTTTCTTGTGAAACGGTTCAAACATGAACGCCTCAGGATGGTTGTTGTGGCAATTTTCATAAATCGCACAAACTAAATTATAGATCCTTGAAAAATGCAACAGCAGAGAGCTCAAACTTGAACCAAGTTTATTTTAAGCTGAGCGCACCAGCGGGACAGAGTCATGTAGCCTGCAGACTGGATGGTTGTGTCCGTCGTAACAAACATTTACATCTGTTTTATAGGTGACTTTTAGGAAGTCTGCCAGATGAAAGAGTAAGATGAAACAATGATTATTTATTACACATTGTGGTATGTGAATTAGCAAGTCTGACAGAAAAAGCCAGGAACCTGATTCAATACACATTTCAGTAGGTGGTGGAAGTCTGCTAAAACAAGGGGACAGGAATTCATTTGATATGCGTTTTGGTAGGTGCGAAAGGAAATCTCATAAAGACAACATGTGACTGAGAATTTCTTCACAGTGCATGATAGAGTCTGTTGACCCCTTTTATCTCTGAGTTTCTTTGTTGTACCTAACACCACATCTGAAGCATTTTGTATTCAAATTTTCAACAACAATGGTAGGTGGCTGCATTAGTTGATTCAGCTAATAAAGAGCAGATAGTTTTTTTTAGTCTGGCCTTCAGGTCGTGAATGTCCTGCAGTTCAGCTGACCCAATGAGTGTGTGTGAGTCTTCTGACAGATGGGATGCGGCTGGAAAGTAGACACGAACATAACACACAGTTTTTAGGGAGAATGCATTAAATGAGATTTATTTGACAAAGACAACAGTTTGACAGCTTTACTGTCATTTATGCAACAAGACAGATGCTGTGACTCAAACAGTTTGAGTCAGTTTATTACCTCCACCAAGGAGGTCATGTTTTTGCCGGCGTTTATCTGTCTGTCTGTGTACAAGATAACTCAAAAAGTTATAGATGGATTTAGATAAAATTTTCAGTAGTTGTCAGAAATGTGAAAAGGAAGAACTGATTTCATTTTGGCTGTGATCCGGATGAAATCCTGGATTCTGGATCACTTTCAAATTTTCGATTACATTGAGGTCAAAGGGGCTGAAAATTTTGTTTCTCAACATCTCCGTTAATTATTGCCCAAAACTCATGAAATTTGACTCAGGGATTGACAATGGAGAACCTCTATCAAATTTCAAAGGCTGATCCGGATTGATCCAGAAGATGGATTTTATAGCAATCTGTAAATCACTATACGGGGGAATTGTTGTGCTTGGCGGAGGTCTGCGCTCTCCGAGTGCTTTTCTTGTTGCTCTAATGTTTAAGAAGGATTGGAACTAAAAGTACTTAGAGTGGATATGATACATTTTAGAATGTTAAATTACAAAAATAAAAAATTACTTGTTGATCTTTTTTAGTGTTTTATTAAATACAGAATTGAAACAGTTTAAACTAGTGTATATTTTATATTTCTAACTAAACCAGTACAAAGGTAAATATGGGCCCCTTCCCATCTATGTTTTCAAAAAATGCAAAGTAAAGTAAAATATTTTTCTTTGTTCAGACCTCGAGTCTGTCTCAGCTCAGCTGCTGTATGTCAACATCCTAAAACAAACCACAGGGTAATTTAGTTTCACCTCGGAACACTTCTTTCACATTGGCAGCATACTCCACAAAAAGTCAATATTGGAACAGAGATGAATTGCTATAATGCTAATAAGAACATTTCCAATATACACAGTAACAATCAGGTGGTTGAAGAGTGTTGGAGCGTTTGAAGAAGAGGTTGGCTGGCATGAGGGCAGCTGAATGACTTGATAATTGATCCCTTGGTTATTCACACATCGGATTATTTAATGAGTCGGATAGCTGACAGGGTATTCTGTACTTGGAGCTGTTGACTTCATTAAGAGCAGTAATGGTGTGTAATGATGTGATAAGGCTTTGCCCTGTCAGAGTACAGCAGCAGGGTGTTGACGTCTAGCACCATTAACATAATGATGGGCCAAGCAGTATTGTGAGGACATATGCTGTCCAAATGATTGGCCTATCTTGGGGCCTGTGATCAGGTTGATGGAAAATGATGTGTTTAGAAGGTTTGTACGACTTGTTTCTCTTGATTACAAATGATGACACACATGCATCAACTCCCTTTTTTGCTGTTGCAAAGATGTCAACTTTATTTGACCTGTAGTAATTGTATGAGATTTGTTTGAGCTATTTTCAGTTCTATGGGAGGATTGTTTTAGGACTGGCTTGATGACACTGTTCCAGGGTATATTGAGGGAAAATACATTAATAAGTTAATAAAGACAAACCAATTGTTCCTCAGCCAGGTGACTGGCAAACTGTAGGGAAGTTGGAAGTGTAGCTCAGAGAGAGCGAGAGAGAGCGAGAGAGAGAGAGAGAGAGAGAGAGCGAGAGAGAGAGAAATGTCCATGATTACATCATGTCATTAACAAGCGCTGTCTTACTTTAACTGCTCCTGAGAGTCTCTTTCTCCCCATACTGTGTGACATCTGTATCAACAGGTAGGGGAATATGATAATTGGAAAAAACATTCCCTGAGCCATGTCTTAATGTGTTCTTGACAGACGCCGGGCGCAAGAAATGGTTTTTAAACATATTTTAAACACATTATTGAGGCTTGGGGGGGCTCCGGCTCCTGTTCGCAGATTTTGATTTTCACGGGGGGGGGGGTTGCTGGTCCCCGGTCCCCATTAACCGTGAAAAATAAGGGATCACTGTACTTGCCAGCACTGGCAATTCACAAAAATAGTAAATAATTCCAAAATGCCATAAAAGATGGAATTAGTAATGTGATTTTCACATTTAGAGATTATGTCTGCAGACATTGAATCTTGTCAGATGGTGCTTGCTCTACTTTGCTCAAGACTATTAACCTCAACAAAAGTTTGTCCACCTAAATCCTCGGCTTTATGAACTGAGGTATGACATTCAGTGCAGCAGCTGCAGAGTTGCTCCCAATTTAATGTTCAGAAGAAAGCCAAATAATGGTCTCTGTTTGTGAGTGGCAGATGGTTAAATAGTCTTCTACCTGCAGACACAGGATAGATAATCAGAGTGATGCTCACATCACATCAGTCACTTAGCTGCTAATGCATGTGTTCACATACAGCTTTCATCTGACCAGACCTCAATCAATTCAAGTTTCGGTTATATAACATTGGCCCCCACTATCTTTTCCATGCTCTTTTTTCCCAGCTGCTGTTAAACAGAACATGTAAACTTCACTTAATGCTATCTGTGGGTAAATTGTCAGGTGCAACATTAACACTTATAATTTATGATGTTGCCAAATGCTAACATGGCATTCAGTTAATAGATTAAGTATAATTTATAACACTTTGAGTACGTTTGTGATGTAGTTATGAAAAACCTGAAAACATTTTTTTTTGGGTAAAGATATGGTTTTAGCCTTGCTACAATTTCTTTCTAAATAATGCAGCTGCTGCGTGTGTCAGTCTATGTCTCTGTTTAGTATGGTAATGACATCTGACCAAGTGTTTGCATCACATGTGTAAATGCACCAAGGGTACATTTAAGGATTCATTGAGGTCCATCACTTAAACCACATTTGGAAGTGGTCTGAGCAACATGTGGCCACGCTCTTTAAGCAGTGCAAACGCCAACCATCCCTAGCCACACTGGAGGACCGCTTATATACTGACATCTTCTGTGTAGGCAGGACTTACACATTTGCAACAACATACATTAATGGTGATCCTCCATTCTACATCAGATCCTGCCCACATGCGTTCACTGTGACGCTGATTTCGCTTACTGGTTACTGCGGTGCGGCTCCATCTAGTGGCGCAGATGTGTAACGACAATAGAAAAGTCTAGTCCTCGATTATAAGAGGACCCCCCCAGAACAAAATATTATCCTGTATTCGGAGAAAAACAACATTTATTTCTTTAACCTGAATCTTGACACCATAAAGAAGTTGTAAATGTGATTTTTTTTTTTTTTTTTAATCATTTATTTAAAATACCTGAAAAAGTCATCATATTTTCTGACATTAATACAATCTCTTTGGAGATGTGTGCATCTGTCTCCAAAGTTTTCTTGTTCTGAGATGTAATTATTCAAATAAGAGCCATGCAAAACATCCTGTAAATGTCCAGAACTCTCAAATTGCTTTTATGATAATGCAAAATGTTACATAAACACTCCCAGTGTACCATGTAATTATTTTACACAATTAGCATAAACTGAATCAAGTCTCTCAGCATTTCTTCCAGTGTGTCAGAATCATCTCGGCTCATTTCTTTACAACAGTTATTTATCCAACATTCCAAAATTCACCAGTGTATAAGCACAAATATATAAAGAAATAAGTATTCTACTTTTACTAAATACACACATAAAATACACAATGCTAAATCTCTACAAAACATGTCTTAACAAAAGATATATTTCAAAAGAGCATGAAAGTTAATCAGAGGCACTGAGGACTTAAACAGTCCTGATACCACTTTAGAAACAAGTCCATATAAATCAACAATGTGCCAGACTGTTGTTCCAGGTTGGAATCATTTTCAAAACCTATTTAGCTACACAAGTCAGACAATAGGCCCAATAAAGTGTTTGTGTAAACAGTAGCTTACTTTCAAATACACACCGGTAGCTCATGAGAGCATGATCAGTGTCTGTAGGAAGTGGTTTTAGTATTTTATCCACATAAAATAAGACATCACTTTGTTACTAGTTAATGTTTTGCTACACAAGATATTTTACTGTGAAGACTACTTGAACAAACATTCTACCACTCTTTTTCAGCAGCTAGTGGGAACTTTAATGCAACTCGTTCCTACAGAGAGTTTCAGGTTGTTGCCAGCTGTCACTCTCATGGCAAATGTACATTAGGAATAAAGAAATGTTTTTTTTTTTTTTTTTTTTTTTCTGGGGGGGGGGGGCTCAGATACATATGTGTGCATGCATGCTTTACTTTATATATGCAAACATCCACACTGGTGCATTTACATTATTATGTTAGCGTTGCAGAAAAACTTCCCTGATGAATGATAAAACATCTACTTTTGTTATATCTAATTAGGTCCAGAGGGCCACAGATTCATCAAAAGGAAAACTAGTGTTGACTTGAATGCTTTCACTGCAGCGCTGTGACTCCAACTGTCTGACCTGTTGGAGAATCTAGTTGAAAGGATGTGGAGTAAATATTGTTTTACATAAGTGTTCCAAAAAAGCTTTGAGAACCATGGAAAAAGTGTAATCATTCAAGTCTGTATTACTGTGTAAAGAGAAACGCCTGGTAAGGCAACAGGCAGTAGTACTGACAGACAGTAGCATAACACCTCCAGTCGATTTCAGACTGATAATAGAAATCCAAGCTGGAGTCACTTCACAGTAGTCAGATAAACTCAAGCTTAAGAAGCAAAAATCGGTTTCAGGAATATAAATGTTTGCCAGAAATCAAAGTGCCTCATCACCAAATGGATATTTAAAACTTAGATGAAATGCTGAGGAGTTACACATGTCCTAACACCATGTGATCCAAACTGGATGACAACAATATAAATGATCAGTAGTATTTTCATGTTGACATCACAGTCTAAACAATCAAAATCTCACAGTTATGATATGAGTTCACATTAAAGCACAATTCATCAGTTTTTTATAGTTTGTCATACCAAGCATAACTCTTCTCTGGGTCGCACTGCAGTTTCCCAAAGTTTATAACTCATACATCCTTTATCTCCAGCTATATGCACTTTCAGTTTGAAGCAATATCGCATCTGTGAGTAGTAATTTCAGGTCTCAGTGATCCCTGAAAGAAGGTTAAATGCAGATAAAGGTTGACATGAGGTTGATGGGTACCCCATTCATGATGCTGAATGTGAGCCCAGGTGTGAGCTCTCTTATCGCACAAAGGGGCTGGAAGTCAAATTTTCAGCGGAAAACCTCTGTGGATCCGATACCTTATTTGGTGATATAAAGTAAAGCTTTGTGATCACTTCTAGTCTACATGGACTTAGATTTGTAAACACCTTCTTCTCGTATAAATATATAAACTTTGTTTTTGAAGTGGGGCTGTGTGAGGCACTTATGAGTCGTTCGTGTCTTTCCTGGGTGGGCCAAGAGAAAGGCTCAAAGAACGTGCAAGTTTTCACCTTCTAAAACCACTCGAGCCTCAAAAGTTTAATAGTGGTTCAAGTGAAGACTATGGTGTGGATTGTTATGCCCTGTCACTTTTGCATCAGTTATTACCCTCCACCAAGGAGGTCATGTTTTTGGCCAGCGTTTATTTGTCTGTCTGTCTGTGTACAAGATAACTCAAAAAATAATGGATGGATTTTGATTAAATTTTCAGGAGTTGTCAGAAATGTGAAAAGGAAGAACTGATTTCATTTTGAGTGTGATTTGGAAGTAATCCTGGATTCTGGATCACTTTCAAATTTCCGATAACATCGCGGTCAATGGGGCCGAAAATCTCCATTAATTATTGCCCAAAACTCATAAAATTTGAAAATGGGAACCTCTATCAAATTTCAAAGGCTGATCCGGATCTGATCCATAACATGGATTTTATCACAATCTGTAAATAGCTATATGGGGGAATTGTTGCACTTGGCGGAGGTGTGCGCTCTCCGAGTGCTTTTTTCTTAACTGAAATACATCTTTGTAGCTGTGCATCATTGCATAGCAACAGTGGACTAAAAAAGAGCTGTTTTCTGTCTTAATATTCTTACTACTCTTGCCTCTTCATAATAAGGCATATTGCCATAACTTTTCATTTTCACTGTTGCTTTGGGATCAATCAGTCAGGCCTAATTAGTGAAAGGATGCACTGAGCAGCCACTGCACAGCATGAGATCAAACCGCTATAAAATGTAGAGGTTTGAGTTATTTTAGATGGTGAAGGTTTCCTCTTCTGGTGTCCTCAGCTGTATACCGCAGGCAAGACACAGACTGCACATTAGTCGCATTAGTTATTCACACAAGCCGCACTTTATGAGAGCAAAATTTCTGTCAAAGTATGGAATGCAAATGCAACTACTGACTCTCCTTCATAATACTTTAAAAAGCTGTTTCAGACCAGAAAATGAGCGGCGCTGCTGTCTGGGAAAGGGCAACTGCAGCACCTCCAGATATATTACAGAGATTAGACCATGCAGTGCTTAACAAGCTGAACCCTCATCTCTTTCTAGGAAAATGTGAAAGATATATTTTTCTGTTCCTTTTTAGAGACACTGTAAACTATCTGAAATGCTAATGACCAGTAGACTTATTGAAACTTTAGTAACACATTAAATATTTAACAATTGATTTGTGCCAATCAATGAAAATGACAACATTCCTACTATGAAAGTGTCTCTTTTTCATGTTTTTACAGTTATCACCTCTTCTGTGGTTTTATTCCAGTATAACCTTTGGTAGCTAACTTTAAACTGACTTGTCAAATGTTGTGCTCAGATATATACTGTGGCTGCCTAAGGGCATTTCAGCAAAGGAACCAAAAAGTATACCTCAAGCTATTAAAATATAAAGTTGTAGTTCATTCTGCTCCTTATTCAGACTATATTCAAGTAATTCCAGTTACTTAGACACAAATGTTATTGCTTCTATGCCATCTACTATAGCAGTTTCTTAAAGATGTGAAACAAAGTGTTTTGTAACAAGTGCTGCAATAGACTGGTGATTTGCGTTTGCAAACAACGCAAGCTCTCCTTCCAGCGGTGGCCCGATTTCTGGAGGCCACATTCTTCATCTGTTCAACAAAGTAAGCAGGTAGGTGACCTGAACCTGGGGCAACTGAGGATGTAGCCGGCACCGCATCAGCGGAAACGGTGGGAGCTGCTCCTGCAGAGTCAGGGGTTGCCTCTGGGTTGGAAGAAGCTGAGCTGAACAGCGCATTAGATGGAGAAGCAGCTGAAACTGTGGACTCAGAGGCGGGCTGGTGTTGAGGCACTTTGAATGGAGAGGCGGAAAACATGAAGTTTGGAGCTGACCTGCGTGGCGTGGACCCAATCTCAGCCAAGGACAGAATCAGTTGTTCCCTGAAAGTCTTCTGTTTAAGTGCAGACCGATTGTGCAGTTTGCACATTTCTTTGTGGAGGATGAAGGCATTCACTGTGGCTATGTCGACAAAGTGGTAAAACAGAGTTTTGTACCATCTCTGTGTTTTATGAAGGACATTGTAGTAGCCGATAAGAGCATCTGATAAGTCCACACCCCCCATGTGCTTGTTGTAATCTCTAATGCAGCTTGGAATGGGCACGTGCTTCACTGTCCACCGTCCATCTGCACTTTTTACTTTGCGCTTTGCCACTTCACTGCTGTAGGCTTTGTGCATACTGGAGCACATTGTTACCTCTCGGGTGTCAAACCACTTAACAAACAACAAGTCCCCCTTTCTAATCCAACGGATGGTTCCCCTGGGTGCTTTTTCTGGCATGCTGTTCTTTTTTGATCTGGGATAGCCCGATATGTTTGGACGAATAGTGCCACATGCCCAGATTTTTCTCTCAAGGAGGTCAAGGAAAAGAGTTGGACTGGTGTAAAAGTTATCCACGTAGAGCTTGTATCCTTTTCCAAGAAATGGAATTTTAAGCAGTCTCATGACGGCATCGTAGCTCATCCCCTTCCCGGTGGATTCCCCACCTTTGCCCCCATACACAAAAAAGTTGAGGGTGTAGCCACATTTGGAGTCGGCTAAAACAAAAAGCTTAAATCCCCATTTTGTCGGCTTGTTTCTGCTGTACTGCTTAAATCCAAACCTGGCTCTGCTCGCCACCATCCGTTCATCTATGGAGATATGCTGGTGTGGATGAAAGTAAGTGTAGCAGGCCTGCAAAATCTGATTGTACAGTGGCTTTATCTTGCAAAGTTTGTCATATCCCAGTGTCCCTTTTTTTGCCTCATTGGCTGCTTCAGCAGCAGGATCGCTCATGTGAAGACTGCGGGAAATGGCTAGAAAACGTCTGCAAGGCATGACGGAGGCAGGAAATGGCAGGCTGAATAGCTTAGATCCTCTCCAGAATTCTTTAAGGGTTTTTAGTGGTACCATACCCATATAGAGGACAAGACAGATGAAAGAGTACATATCTGCTGCCGTGACTGGAACCCAGCTTTCCTTCTGAACTTGGCATTTCTTCTCTCCATAGGCGTTGGTGTTTTTTACCAGTGTGTAGATTACTGATGGAGAGAAGAACAGCAAGAACAGCTCCAGTGGCGTGTAATTCGCTGTCCTGTTTAGCTGAGGTCCAACATCCCTTTCAGGTCTGAACCGTGGCTGAGGAGGCTCAAAATCTTCCTCATCAATATTTCGCCAACAGTCCTCTTCGTCGTCCTCATCCTTATATGGTTGCACTGCTTTCTGCTTTCCACTCGGAGTTTTCTTTTGTGGAGTGGAGAGTCTCTTGCCAGTGTAGGGGGAGGACGTGGAGTCTTTTTGGGGTGTAGCTTCACAGAGGATCTTCCTTCTGCAGCGACTCCGCTCCCACTTCTTTGATGGAGATTTCAGGGCCGATGACACTGGAGAGGCGTATACAGAGCGGCACTTCCTCCTCATTCTCTTTGCAGGTCTAAAAACACACTCTTGGTCTGAATCGTCCTCATCGTCCCTGCACATGAAATAGATAAGTAAAGGTTAATGCTACTGCAGGTAGCAGTGTTTTGTAGGAATAAAATATGTTTGTTTTTTGCAACTCAAATTGTGCTCTAATACCAAGACTAAAGGTAAAACAGACAAATTATAAGTTATCTCTTAAAAATGAAAAGCATTACTGAGTTAAGAAGGAAGATGCATGTCGCCCTAGTGGGTGTGATTGTGTATGTGTATGTGTTTTAGTATGGAGGGTGGGAGGGAAGGGGTTTTTATTGTGATAATTTGTTTTTAATTCTGTAAAGCACTTTGTGTTGCATGTTTTTGCATGAAAAGCGCTATACAAATAAAGATGGATTGATTGATTGATTGAACGAACAATGCATATAGGTGGAAATCATGACACATTTTCCTCCACGTATATTGAGATTGAGAATATGTGCCCTTTATGCATTCCATAGATCACACAAACACTCACTTTTAGAGTTATTTAAGCCTTATCAGTAAAAGAGGAGATGGAAAAAAAACCAGGGGACTATATTAAAAATGAAACTTAAAAAAATCAACTTAAAGGTCGTTGGTCCTGACATTGTCTTCTGGTGATTATTTTATAAAAACTAATGAAAAGAAAAAAAAAGACTCATACAGTCATATTCAAAAGTTAGAAACCCTTCCAGTCTTTTTTTTTTTTTTTTTGAAAAGCTTAATGAAAATCGTCCACTCACTGTGGGTCTCACAGGCAAATATAACCTCAGTCTCATCTGACCTTATGACATTGATCCAGACATTTTATCATTTGTTCATATGCAGATGCAAACCTCTACCATGCTTCCACATTCATTTTAGACAGAAGGGGCTTTCTCCTGTCACCCCCCCCCCAAACTCCCAACCCTCAATTCAGTTCTTTTCCACAGTCTGACCTTGGGGTAAATATTCTGGGACATCTGTTCCTGGTAGGATTCAACTGTCTTGAAAGTTTTCCAGTTGTGATTTTTTTTTTTTTTTCACTGCTGAATGTTGAAGTTTTATAACTCTGCAGACTGATGTGCAGTAACGGTTGCTTCAGTTTTTTGTTTGTTTTTCTTAGTTGGCACTAAGGCAATGCACACATGAAAACTGCAAACTGCTAAAAAGCTTGCTTTTATAGAGGTCTGCACACCTGCTGATAATCAGCTCATCAAGGGCTGATGATGAGCAACACCTGACTGCAACTTACTCTCTTAAGCCACGAGGGGCTATTTAGTATTGTCCAAATATATATATTATGGTTTTGTTTTTTTAATGTTGTTGTTGTTTTATGGTTTGTTTGCTTCATTTTGTTAGATATGAGTGAATAAAGTGATGTTAATGTTTGTCAGCAGTTTCATTTGCCTAATACCAAGACCTGTTTCAATCAGATCATTTTCTTTATACGCACACAAACAGGATTAAAAGATGGAGAACAAACTTTTTGCAAATGACTGAAAATATACTGCGGGTGCTATAAATATTGCAGCAATGCATAACAGGACTGCTTCTGAAAACAGCCAGCATATCATGCTCCAGTCTGTAATTACCTCCTGAACACCACCATGCAAAGGTCCATGACCCACTGCACAGGCAATGAACTGGAACTGTGTTCCAGATAAAGCAGGAATTTTTCACCCCTCATCCCAAGAGGTGATGTGTATGGCATAATCTGACAAAGAAAAAAAAACTCAACTCTGCTGTATCCTATGTTCTAAATGTGTATTCAGTAGATATGTTTATGTGTGTGATTCCTGGAGAGAGAAATCCAGATCAAACCAGTTTCCTTTTCTCTACCGCTCAGTGTGATGATTGGCATAAATGTATTGCTTTTTTGATTACATACACTATCAAGCCTGCATCATAGTGATGCAGAGTTTTCATATGGAGGGGCCGTGTTACTGACTGAAATTTCAAGATATTTTTCAGTGTTGGTTTCAAAAGATAGTCTGAGGCAACAGGGGTTAATGTTAACACCTGCAATGATATAATCATGCCAGTCAGTAAGGACTTAAGAGTCTGTATTGCTACCACCATATATCATAATACACAGCAGTATTTTACTATACTGTTTATACCACCATCATTCAAGTTTGTTATACGATTATTTTACCTGAGCAATATGAATATTAGCATAATGTTCAGAAATTACAGCAACATTATCCATCCATTCATCATTTATGCCTGTTTAATCCTATGTAGGGTCACAGGGGTGCACCCTGGACACGTTGCCAGTTACAGCAACATTATGACTGAGCTTATTTCTATTCTGTTTTCCAGAAATATCCACTGATACTAGAAGGATAGCCAGTAAGAATACGAGTCAAGACAACCTGCCTTCAGTCTAAAATTAAAGACCATAATCACTGACCAGCGATTGTATTCTTCTTTTATGTAGTACACAGATCCATTCTCTTGGCAATGATGTTGAAGGACAAGTAGTGGCTCAATGAAACAGGTAATGCAACAAAGACTGAATCCCTTGGCGAGCTTGGGAAGGAGATGAGCCTCCCAGCTTGGATTTGATTTTAGCCTTGGCACAGACCATCCCTCCCTTCATCTTAATTTGAAGAATCTACATAATATAGCTATGTTACACACCATTTACTGTGATGCACATTTACTGACAGACATCCTGAGACATGTAAGAACTAGGGCTGGGCAAGATAATACGTTATTATCCCATTAATTTATTAACGCCAACATTTATTTTATCGCGCATTAATGCATGTTGTTCACATGCTTTTGTTTTGAAAAGTCTGTTATTGGCTGCTGCGGAACCGGAAGATAATTGATGGAAAAACATGTGGGAAAGCTAAAACAGACATGGAGAGCAGTAAAGTTACTGATCTTTAAGATGGACATTTTCATTTTAAAGTTCTCCCAGATGGCGGATTCTAAATAAACAAGGGGTGAATTCCAATTCCTCCCTTAACCCTCAATCTCAACCCTAAATCTTTGGCCCTCAATCTTGGCCCTCCAAAGTTAGTGTAAGGGCTATCTCGTGGCTTAGAAATGGGACACCCTTGCGCACAGTTGGGTCTTCAGACTGTGGGGGGCGGCCTTACGCTTAATTTGCATCCAGTTTGTCAAGAAAACAACGACGACAAAGAAGACGTAGAAGAAGAATTAGATCATATAAATATATGTAACGAAGACAGTAAGATAGTTTCGTAACATTAATATCTTTATTAACTACGAAAATACTTACATTTGTAACTCCTTTTTTTCAGTGGCCTCCTTTTCGAAGATGTCTCGCGAAAACACGCAATGTCTTCTGGGTAACCCTTACCTCCAATGTGGTGCCGGAGAATCTCAATATTGAGGGCGATACAGCCCTCAAACTTGTCCCTCAACTTGACTTTCTAAGAATCAGGACAGGACTTGCCCTTCACCAGAGCGCGCATTTTTAAGATTGAGGGTTAAGGGAGGAATTGGAATTCACCCGAGGTTATTTGGAACAACTGCCAAGTTGAACTCCCTGTTAGAAGTTTCTGCTGTTACCTCAGAAATTAACTGTTTTAATGTTATGATTGTTGTCAGGATTTTGTTGGTAGACTTTTTTTTTTACTTTTCATAATAAACAGGATGACATTAATGCCCTGGCAGTGGCAATAAGCTTTATTTTATTTGACATTTTTTTAGATTTACACTAAACATGTTACTGACAAGTGCTGATGTTACAAGTGTTTGAACAACAAATGTTATAGCACTTTATTTCATATGGCAACAGAACATTTAATTAAGTACACGTTATACTACTTTTAAATGCATTATTTGATTATGCGTATACAATGTGATTAGTCGGGGAAATTAATCACTATTAAAATTTTTAAACGTTGCCTAGCCCTAGTACGAACAGGTAGCAATGACAGAAACTGCAGCAACTGTGATATGTTCATTTGGCATGCGGTTTAAGAATGGATTTTTATTTATTTATTTATTTTAACCATGTCTATACTGCATACTGACTTTTAAGGGTGATTCTTTCCCAAAGAACTGTAATTATTAATAGACTGTTACTGTATTTGCTCCTAATGCAGACACGATATCATTACTGTGCCAGTGTAGTCATATATGGTGGATATGTGCACACCCACTCCTCCCATGTCTTCTCTTGTGAGTGTGACAGTCCTTTCAATAAAGGTCACCATTGTTCAACATTTAAAAGCTCCAAATTGCACATTGCATGTTCCCATGGATGTGGAGTCCTGCCCTATAGCTCCAGTTTCAGGCACTGTTTAAACCACAGAGAGACAACTCTGTGGTTCCAGAAATCCACGCAGACATATTTTGACAGTCTAAACTCAAAACAACACAGAATAAGTAAATGCGGACAATGAGATGGTCTTGAAGGCATAACTTCCACATGGAGGTATAACTCAGGCTACTATACATGAGACATTCAACAGTTTTTCCAGTACGCAGTTATACAGTTTCTGCATATTGATAACATATTTTTTTAGTGATTTTACACTGATGTAAGCCGAGTCGATATGTGGATACATTTCGAGAAGTTAAACAAAAATTTAAAAAAATCTTCCTCCACTGCATAAATTGTTTTTCACATTTCACTCTTAATATGTCTGAAATTGATTGCCATTGTCTGCAATTTTGCAGGTTTTCTGCATCAGTGAGATAAGGCTCATCTGGTATTTGGTTTTTGCAGGTGAGCCAAAAGGAGACGTTGGAGTCTATTTTTTTTTCTCCCAAAAGGCTCATAAATGGATTCACTAAAAATTGACTTCTCTCACCACATTCTATACCAAACTCAATAAAGCTACATATTTTATCTAATCAGGAAAATAGGGCCTTTCTCTATTTTATAGTCTCATAGAGGGATTTATCGACAGTCTTCCTTTAAAACGACGAAGCTCATCATAATCGTACAACCCTGGTTAGTGTTGATAGTCTAATAAAACGCATTTATAAAAAAAGCTGAGGAGCTTTCTGAGATTGGAATTTACTGATTAGTTCGTTAACAGGCAGACAAATATTATATTCAAGTACAGGATACAAAAAGGTCCAGGCATCAGATCTGATATGTGTCATCTCTGCAGGACAGACCCGTCTCATCCCAGCAGATGCCTGTTTGAACCGCTGAAGTCAGGAGTCTTATGGCCAAAACAGAGAAGGCTCAGGAAGAACTTCAATCCTCAGGCCATAAGACGCATCTGTCAGGATAAACTACAACATTTTGACCACTTACAAGAACATACATACAGCAGCAGCACAACAAATATGAATGCTGACATGTCATGGTGAATCTGTGGAGCCTAAAACAATTAGCCCAACTAGATACAGATACTCGGATCAAAGACTGTTTCTCTAGTCACAGCGTAAGGAGGTCAAAGGTTAATTGGAGAATTCTTGTTTGATTTGATGCTTAAGATTCCCAGTCTGACAGTAAGTTTTAGAGGGACTGCTTTGGTGACATCACACACGCACTGGAGTCGCAGAAAAAGGTAAAAAACTAGACGGTTTCACCAGCCTTCTGGTCTGTATATCCAAAAAAAAAATTAATAAATAAACAAAATAAAAACTATCAATTGCTCTTTTCTCCTCTACTTTTAAATAGTAGGATAAGTTATTTTTTAATTACAGTATGTCATGCCCCCACTCTCTGTGTTTCCATTTTATGAGGCCAGGATTTTTTTCCCCATAGTGTTCTGATGAGATGGGCAGCGAGTAGATGATGAGGGGTGATGGGATCAAAATGGCATGAATCAAAGCTGTATCGAGTTAGAACAGAATATGTGTTTGCAGCAAAATAGCAGTTAATGGTAGCACAGGGAGCAACAGAGCCAGATCCAAATAAATTCCTGTTTTCAGCCTTTGACAAGACACAAAAATTTAATTTCAACTAAATGATGTGGATATGGTCCCCACAAACAAACCGAGCTAACTTTAACTGTGTATCTGTACAAAAGTGCTTAAAGGGACTGGCTAGTTCTGCTATGTTGTCAAGCCCTGTCGATAGCAAAAAGGGGGGAGTTCATGGAACTCTGCTTCCATAGAACTGGATCAGCACTTACAATCTATATATTTATGACAAAATAGGCAAGTGTTAGAAGCTAAGGTTTTTAAAAACATTCAAGTCCACTCAACGTTCCCCTCCCCCTCCCAACCAGAGCATCAGTCATGGGGAGGGGGGGAACCAAAGCTCACTCATTGTTTTAGCCTTCCCAGGGTTCCTCTGTAGTCCTTAACTTCTAATTTATTTAAATAAACAAAGTATGAATGAACCTCTGTTGACAGAAACCTTCATCTTATCATTCTGATCTTTTTTTTTCTTTTTTAAATTTCATTTTACTAACACCGTTACTCCAGAAACGGTGACGTCATCAGCTTAGATCCATAACAGTGAAACGTGAACCAGCAGACTGACCCTCTGACACGTTTGTTGATGCTGCAAAATGTAGTTTTACCCATCTTATCTTATTTGCATGCACACTTAAGATGACTTGCATCATATGAAGTGGTAATGTCATGCATTTTATCATCTTAAGCTGATACCAAACAGGAAGATGCCAAAACTAGAATTCAGAGGATCATGTTTGTGTGCTGCTCCTGAGCGCTCGGCTCCCCTGGGACACATTTAAATTCGCTTACTGCACTTTTTTTTTTTTTTTTTGGGGGGTCTGTGTGATATTTGGAGATTTTTTTTTCTATGAGAATAATTCAAATAAATCTACTTCCATGTTAGCGAGATGACTTTTTAGAACAGGGACCACAAACTAAATCCGTGCGCTCTCCGGGACCTGCGCGCCGCTCGGTCCAGCTTTGTCTAGCTGCACACAAAGAGCCGAAGCCTCCACTCGGTCCGTGCACGCGTGCACGGCAGGCATCATCCCAGGTACCGCTCCAAACACGGGTTGGTCCGGCTCTTAAATTGCGTGGCTGGTGTGACGGGCCGCCCCCCCCCCCCCACCTCCTCGTTTTGCAGCGACAATTCTTTTATTGGGCTGAGGGCGCACGTGCACTACGTTATGAAGGATCAGACGTTCATTATTTCAAGACAGCCTATATGTGATCATTTATGATCCAAGACCTGGAAAGATTTCGGTGAACTGATTTTAAATTCGTACGGTTAACGATAGGCACTTACTGGACGGGTCCGGGGGCCCGGCCCCGGGGAAGGTAGTCCTCGTCGGGCGAGTTCGGATGAGACTCGTCCGAACTGCTCTCGGCCTCGGAATCAACACATGATTCAGGCTGCGCCGACTCGTCATCAGTCTCTGAAAGCCGCATGGCTGAAAGTCGGATAGATTCTGTGAATTTTGAGGAAAGTTTGAGACTGTGGAACCGCTCTGATGGGGGGGCCGCCGTCTGGTCGCCCTGCTGCACTTTGAAAACTGATTCCATTATCGGAGTCTGTGTGTGTGTGTGTGTGTGGGGGGGGGGGGGGGGGGGGGCAGGATCATGCTTACCTTATATGGTCAACGCGGGCGTGAACAGAGGTTTTACGAGGCTGTTGCTCGAACCCCCCCCCCACACACACACACACACACTTTTTCCTCAGTGGTTCTTTTTTTCTAATTTCTTGCAATCAACATCAGACCCCGTGGAAAACATGGAAAGTCTGAAACAAATAGAATGAAAATATTCACGCTGCAAACACCAGGTTGTTATGAGTTGATATTATATATGCCATGTAAGGAACAAGTTTAAAAACATATTTAGCATTAGAAGCGTTATTTACCAACAGGTTCATCGATCAGAAGGTTAATAGAAAACAGCCTCTTCTGTTCTCTATGAGCCTGCAGTATGTGGGGGGTTATTTGAATAGATCACCTAAAAACATAGAAAAACCTTGAGCACAGGAAATGTAACTGAGAGCTGGCCGTTTGCTTATGAGATGGGTTTAACTACTAGAGCAGTGATTCCCAAAGTGTGGGCCGCGGCCCCCTGGTGGGCCGTCGTGGTACTGCAGGTGGGCCGTGAGAGGTCTTAAAATTAAACAAATATGTTTTAAATTCTCGATCTTTTTTAAATTACTGTAAAATATTCATGACATGATTGAAAAAAAAACATTAAGAAGTAATAAAACAAACCAGTTAAGTCATTCTACTGTCATCTTAACTTAATATGACAAGTGTCACCTTATTTGTTGGCCCCTTACATTAATATCAGAACACAGCCTCTAGTCCTGTATGCTGATCACAGGTGTGATGAGAGGTTTGGGTGGGCCGCGGAGATTTTTCACATTTCAAATTGGGCCTTGGTATTATGGAGTTTGGGAACAGCTGTACTAGAATGATAGTGCAGCATCTGGATTCTTTGTCTATGTGCAGTCTCTGACTTTAACAGACTGGCTGCTATGGTAAAGCGAAAACTACAAAACAACCAGTTTACTGGTCAGTCCCTGCTCACTAGCTATGGGTAGTGACCAAAACAAGATCATGGATTTAAGCAGCTGAAATGAGTTTCCTCTGCATGGTAAAGATGGTAAAGGTTGCTCCTACACATCCAGAGGTGGAAGAGGAGGCCAGTCCTAGCACACGCTGCAGAAATGAGATCTCTCAGGTGGCATAGGGACGCCTCGGCATTCACCCTGGAAGAACTGGAGGAAGCGGCCAGGGAGGAGGAGATCCGGGCCTCTCCAGAATTTAAAGGATGGGTGAAGGAATGCAGACATTTATTTTAACATTATCATTTGTATCATTTATTTTTTGCACCCATACAGATGAATCTCGCAAAAACAACAAAAAAAAAAAAGTTTTTACCCCACCACCACTGATTTCTGTAACCACACTTTCAGAGCTGTGAAACTGAATTAGATTTTCTGTTTTGCTAACTATATTTTATTCAGCTATGTAGAATTTTCACAGATCGGCTTATTCCCAGTGAGACTGCTACAAAGTGTGCAACCTTTTGTATTAATTATTGTACTATTATCCACTCTACATGCCAGCAGGATGGCTTTGCTCTTGGCTGGTGTGTGAGCACAGCCATCATTAGCCAGGATTTTGCTCAACATGTTTGCATGGAAAAGCATTAATATTTTGATTGTTCCTGTTGCCTGATTGTTGTTCATAATAATGCATAGAGCTAATCGATGCTGTGGACGCTGTTGTGAGTTAATCTACTGACCATAAGCCATGGTGATAGTAAGTGTCAACATTCAGAGGCTCTTCTCTTGTGCTGTCCAGTAATAATCTATCAGTTCAAGTTTCCTTGTTGTGCTTGTTCCAGTTGGTTTTTACAACCTCATTTCAGCCAAACCTGGTTGGTGTGACACCGTATGTGCATGAAGCAGCTTTTCTGCTACCTAACGCAGCAGATCTGTCGGCTGCGTGGGCCAGATGCATTAAACTGTCTGTTTTGAAGTGCAGGAATGTCATAATCATCGGTGTTATTCACTGTGAGTTTGACCAAGTGATTACAGAGCGACCTTGCCTCGGCACCGGCACGTTGGCCTCGGTGAAAAGGCTGAATAAACTCCCACTCACTTTTTTTCCCGCCTGGCCCTTAACACAGTGTTAGAGAGTGAAATAAGCCAAAATGCTGTTCAGCAAGCGAACACTTAAACTGCTCAGAACAGATAGCTGCAGGGTTATTTCGTGCTTCCTTTTGCACCGCTCCTCCATCATAAGGTTTAAGGAAGAGTTTAGTAAAGGTGAATCAGATGAGCATAAGGAAAAAAATATTAATGCACAGGCCTCATTGTAAACTAGTTTTTTCAGAGCATTGTAATTTTGCAGCTGTGCTGGTGAAATATATCTCCATTTATGTAATTCAATACGAATATTAATTTGATTAAACATGTGAATACACAGTATGAACTTGTACTATTAAAACTGAATTTTGGGGCTTTATTGTATAATGCTGGTTCATAAGTCCGTGACCTTTGTTCTAGATCCTGGCCTGTTGAGGCCCATCGCTTCTGTTTATCATTCTGGCTCCTGCAAGTCGCTAAGTTTTGACACGTAGGCATCTAAAGAACTTTTCTCAAGGTCTCCATGTTTTTCATGTGTTGTTTGAAGACAGCTGTTTCCTACTTGCGAATTGTTATTCTGATCATACTGCATTTTGGTGATGTGAGTAATGACCTCTCTGAATTGTGTACAACTTGGAGAATAAATCCACTTTGCACCTCTGTCATGGTCAGTGTACCGTTTAACTGCCGAACTGACTGTCTCACTAGAACACACTAAGTGTATATATACCAAATTTATACATTACAGAACTATACATTTCTAAGCTCTGATAAATATTTCTCAGTACTTTTTTTTTTCAAGAGGCAACAGAATGTGTGAGCAGTAAATGGGTGTAAGAGCTGCTCAGCCTTTCTGTTTACAACCAGAGTCATGAAAAGTCCATGAATTATTCAGTCTGTCATAGCTGTATGTTCAAATTCAGGGAAGTTTAACGCCATTGTTTTACTCACATTTCTCTCTTATGGGGGATTTGTTATTCATGGCTCTGTGTTCCAGGATACTGTAAGTGTGCTTCATCACTTATTTATTTTAAACTGGTGGAAGTTCTGTTGTGCACAAGGTCTGCAGGAGGTTTGCAACTTTGACTAGAGATACAAACAGTTGTAACCTGAGCTCATCTGGATCGGAAGGTTGACACAGAGCACAGCAGGATTCACCATTTATCGAGAGTAAAAATGAAATTAATTCTAATTTGACACTTATCTCCTGTGTCTGTAATTACTGCTGACAGATTTACTACTAGTAGGCCAGGAATCCTAATACTACCCCAAATCAAAAGAGAAAAAAAAAACAAACACAAAAGAAAAAAAACAGGTTGAAATAACACAGGAAATGCGAACATCAAATTCTAATGATTCATACATTTTCTTTGAATTTTAGGTTTTTGCTGATGGTATGAATTCAAGATGTTTAATTACTTCTCTTTTGCAACTTGTTTCATTTATTAAACTTAAATCTATATTTTAGCATTTCAGGCCTAAAATTCCTAAGAAAAGCTAGGGCAGTAAAGACTGTAGATTTTTCTTTTTTTTTAGTGTTGCCAAAAGTTGAGATGTTCTGGCACTGAGGATATTAAGGAATGAATCGTTTAAGTGGTTGCCAGTACAGTCAAATTCCCTAAGCCATGGCTTTGTATTGTCTGCAGGACGTGATTAAGCATTATCTTGTTTCTGGAAAGCCAGAGATTTGAACCGGAAACTTCCTAACTGGGAGCTCTGCTAACCAGCAGTCCATCATTTTAAGTGGCATTTGTGAATCTCCCCCCGTATTGTAGTTCTTAAAAAAGACTTGTCCTGTTCATGAATGACAGTTCTTGATGCAGTGCCACGTGAGGGGTCAGAAATCTGGAGTGTCCAGCAGATTCCTTAAATCCAACTAATACTTTACACTGCGGGTAGGTGAAAGACGTGCACCCCTGGCAAGCTTCCTTTTAGGAACAATAAAAAGAATAAATAAATAAAAAGACATTTCACTGAGTTTCGTCATGCATTTGTTGACGAAGTAGAGATCCTCTGTGTATCTTTGCTCATTAAGTGCTCAACTTTTCAAAAAAATATCAGCCCTTGAATGTGTTTATTTATCATATGGACTTACCTTTATTTCATGTGCTAATGTAAGGAAAGAGAGAGAAAAAAAAAGCTGTCAAAACTATAGTTCTATACTGTATCGGAAAAAAACAGGCAAACTAAATGTGACTTTGTTTTCTTTTCTTTGTTTGTGACATGCCTGCAGCACAATTTTTAAGTAATTTATTACATGTAAGTATTTCGTTTTTGTTTTTTTGTCTTGTTTTGTTTTTTTTTTTTTGGGGGGGGGCGTTATGCCTGCAACATGCCATCTTTTGCAAAGAGAACTTTTATTAAATTATCTGAAAGGCATCTAGGGACGATTTGATTCGTAATACACTATATAAATATTGTGGACTTTATTTATTTACTTGCTCTAGAAGGTTGATTGTCACGTCTTTCTGACAGTTTACAAAAAGCTGGGAGATTGTGCACCTACTGCATATTTAATGACTTTAATGTTTATAAAATGAACTATAAAATTATATGACCTCCAAAAGGCATTTCTGTTTGTATTCACTCTTCACAGAAGATAGAATATCTGTGAAAACTCAGTGAAAACAGGCCTGATGCAGCAGTAACAACTCTATTATTGTCTTCTCTGCAGGAGCTCAGGCTTTTGGCATCTGAAATGACAAACATAAGGAAAAAAAACAAATCGAGTAAAGATTGAATATTTGTGGGCTATGTACTATACATTTCTCAGGACATGTTAAGAAAAGCTTGATTGTTTTAACGTTGACCCTCAGACTGTATGGTGAATGTGGATGATGGCTGGAATAAAGTGATGCTGTTAAAGTGTCCAAAGGTTAAATCTCACCAAGAGCAGTGCATTTTCTGCTTCGCTGAAATAATGACACAGTCGTCCCCTCACTCTAAACAAGTTACTGTGTCTCAACATAACTGGGAGTCGTGTGCAGGGGCGCCGCTAGGGATTTTGGGCCCCATGAAAAGAATCTTTACCGGGCCCCTCAACACAGCGGCGAAATTTGTTGATGCTATTTTTGATCATCATTAGGGGCCTCTCTGGGCCCCCCTCAATCATGGGCCCCTATAATCCGTATCCTTTACCCCCCCTTTTCGGCACCCCAGTCGTGTGTAATAGATTCGGTTGGTGACGAGAGCATTGATCAGAATAGGCTTGTAGTTTTCTTGCCTTTCATACATCAGTAGTCTGTTTCAGTTATGTAAGCTTATAAAGGTAAAACGGAAAGTGATAAGGAACCTTTTTCCCGTTTTTGCTGCTGCTACTGAGACACTAGTATGCATGGAGCAGTGTTTGATAAACGGAGAGAAAGATAGATGAAGAAGAAATGGGCCGCAGATGCAGTGTGGCCTCCTCTTGGGCTGTGTGGAACAACTGAAGAACAATGCATTTGCATCTTTTATAACATTTCTACCAGATGAAACATATATTTAGGACACAATGCATTTTGCATCAATTTGGATGGATTTTTCTCTTGCGTTTGACTGCCGTGCATAAACCTTTGAGCTCATCACTCCAAGCCTCTGAAACTTTAATAGTTTCAGAGGCTTGAAGTGGGTAGCAAGTTCATATTTGAGTGAGGTAAACACTTAAGCAAAGACACAAAACAACTCAAGTGTTTTTTTTTTGTTTTGTTTTAGGCACCCATCATGTCTCAGTGGCACCTTGATGCTGCAGGAGGGAACAATTTAGAACCAGAGAATAATCAGTTTTCCATATGCGTGTGTGACTATCCACCTGCCTGAGTGGCAAAAATCACCACATCTTTACTGACCATGAATGCAGAACGCAAGTTTACTTTTATCTCATGTGTCACAAAATCATGTCTGAATCCGAATATTTTCACACACGCACACACGTTTCCATAAAAGTCTTTTTTGAAAGGTCACAAAAATAGATGCACTAATTTGAGGATTTTGAATCATCCAACATGGGCTCTGCTATAAATCCAACACAAATAATAACTTTGTAGTTATAATCTCAACCATTTTTGATCCCTTTTGGACAGGGGCGCCGCTAGGGATTTTGGGCCCCATGAAAAGAATCTTTACCGGGCCCCCCACCACAACGGCAAAATTTGTTGATGCTGTTTTTGATCATCATTAGGGGCCTCTCTGGGCCCCCCTCAATCATGGGCCCCTATAATCCGTATCCTTTACCCCCCCTTTTCGGCGCCCCAGCTTTTGGAAGCGTTGAACTTGAAAAGTTAAACTTAAAACACACACACAAAGAACAATTGTCCATATTGTCAATGACTTCTCCACTATGGACCAGAGCTCGCTAGCCACCTATAAGCCTGCCTTGTTGTCTACAAATATATATGGCCCTGGATATTTATTTTGTTAGGTATAAGGTGAGACTTGTAATGTTAACGTCACTTTAATAATTATATTATTACAATGCTGCGACTGTCTTATGTTAGCATAGCTCTGGTGTGGGATAGACCTATGGACCAGAGCTAATGCTAACAGAGAACTCATCACCCTCCCTGCCGCTAAATCATATTACTTTTACTAAACGGTGGTTAAATCAATCATCTAATAAACAAAGTAAACTTACCTTGGAGTAAATGTAGGTGTGTTTTGTAACTTTCCCCACGTTCAGTTGCTTGTGTGGACGGACACAACTTAACCTACAGCCTGCATTTTTCCAGAGTTTGTTTTGGTTTGGGAAAGGGAATAAAAATGACCCCTCCAAACGTTATGGACACCTCGAGTCACTGTTGCAGCAATATTTCACCATGGCGTTATTACAGTATAATATTAACACGAATGATACTCATTGGAAAAATAGCGAATTAACACAGTCCTTAACGCAGGAGCAGCAAGTTTGTCCGACCTAGCAACAGTAACTAGGAAGGGGGCGGTGCTTACCAAAAGGTCAATTAAATTATAATTCTCTGTCAGTCTGTGCTGTCCCAAACTAGATAAAAATAAAATGTCCAGTCACTTTTTTTTAAACAATTTGCACGAAGAAAATATAACTCACAGTAATAGTGAGTGCAATGAGACAGTTTTCCACTGCATACAACCCTACAAATAACAAAAAAGAAATGCCAATATGAACAAAGGAAGACATTGTTGGGGCTCATGTCACTTTATTCATTAGTCGCTGCAATGAGCCTGTTTTGCAGTGCACATCTTTTCAAAACTGGTGCTGCAGGGTCGTTGCTGTCATTCTCAATTCATGCTCAGTGTTCATTTCAGATCTTTGTTTTCCGAGAGAGAACGGCAGAGAAGCCCATCACTGAGGTAGGAAGCTAAATGTTCAGAGCTCTCTGCCAAATGATGTTCCTTCTCTGTCTTTCCCTCTTCCTTTCTGTCGAATCAACACGGAAGCACGGTTTGTTTGTTGTGTAACCCAAAAAGAAGTTAGTCCTTGGATACTGAAACATTAGTTTCACCATGCTTCATTCTTGCAAACCGGTGAAGGGGAAAAAGACATTAATGAAAAAAAAAAAAACAACAACAGAAGGGAGTCCCACATCACCACCCTACTGTTTGAGAGTCACAGATTTAAGCAACCACAGTGCAGTGTGGTCGTGTCTCTGTCCATCCAACCAACACTGGTTTGAAAAAGCTCATAACCAAATCTGACCTGTATTTAAACTGCCGCATGATTCGAAACGTGTTAATGAATCTGAGTCCACTTTGACTCAAAACCTCAAAGCTACATTAGAGGAAAATGGCTCCAGATTTGGCTCTACCGACTTTAACAGCATTTCTGGGTTGCTGAAGACACTCTGCTTTCCGGGAGAACAGCAAAAGTAATCGGTCCATACAGTGTTAATTATGCAACACTGTTTAATGGATTTCTCAGTTGCTTTAGCACCTTACAATCACACGGTGCATGCGTGGGCAGGAATACACATTTGGTGTAATGTAGAAGGCAAATTGCAGTGTCTAAATTGCATTGCTCCAGGCATACAAAACACAGTAAAATGTCCCTTTATTTTTCAGAAAAGGCAGTGCCTTTGGCTTTGTCTTTTTTGTGACTATGTTTTCATTCTCTAAGCGCAGTCGTTTTTATGATTCTCTTTAATTGGCAGCTTAATCGTTGTTTTTAAAAATATCAATTAAAGTAGTCTTATTTATGATGCATAAATTGTTGGGTTTACTCACGTTGATCGGCTTTCTTGCCTTTTGCCTGTGTTCTGCTTAAGAACTCATACTGCTGCATTGTTTGTCATTTTCATCGCCTTTTAATGAGAATGCTACAAGTGTACACGCCATAATTTTCATTTTGACATCTGACAATGATGTGAAAATGTGGACAATTTTTTGAGGAAATGTAATGGAGACTGATTAACATAGTGAAAAGATTTCACCTTGAAAAAAATGAAAAGAACCAAGGGAAGTATATTGAACTTGGGGAAAAACAAAAGCATGATCTCTGTGATGGCAGCTGGAATCCAAACCGTTACTCAACTCCACAACACCTGAATGGTGTAGGGGTGTGTCCAGCCAAGTCAGCCACACATATTCCCATCATGCATTGCCTCAAGAATCAGATGGAGGTATGGTCATCAGTCACACTTGATCATTTGCGCTATTTGACTGAAGGTTATTTGGACATCAATTTATTTTTTTTCAATGGGGTCATGATTAAAACATTTAAATGCATTGTATAGGGCCCTATGGAATCCGCAATCACGGAATCACGGACGGAATCGCAGAATTGGAGATTAAAAACGGAATTCACTTTAAATATGCAATATAACAGAACTGAACAGCAATTTGCGTAAACCCACAAACTTTTTCAAAAGCAACCCGCATCTCGGCGCGTACAAGAGCGTGTCCAAATGGCATCAATGCACATCCATGTGGTCACATGTGGACGTACACAAACGGCTCTACCTCTGAAATTAACGCTTGTATGAAAAGCGTGATTTGGCCTCATTTAAACCCCTGAGGAAATGGCAGAGATCGTCTTAAAACGGCTTGATCGCCAGTTAAACCATAGACAACAAGAGCGTGTTTACTGGGAGCGCACCAACTATCTGGGACTTTCAGGTAGCCGATAGGAACTGTCTTTGTAAAAATATTTTTATGTATATATCAGTGCAGAGGAGGAAGGAAAAGGAGGAAGCTCTACAGCAGAGTCAAGCTGCGCATGAGAGCTGCTCTGATCTGGATGAAAAGATGCTCCATAGCGGTTTGCGGGTAGCAGCTTGCAGGTAGCGCAACCTGCTCTTAAAGGCAATGGCTACTGACGCACTGATTGGTTTAACAGGTGGAACACCCTAACCACTCCTATGCATAATGTAGCGGGTAGCGCAGGTGGGACAGCAGGATTAGCAAAGTGGAAGATTACGTTATTTGCGGGAGAACGCCCCTCCTGCTACCCGCTATCCCTTAATAGTGGCTTTAGGAGATCTGGCGGAAGATCAGGCCCATAATCTCTCCAGCATGTCCTGCTCTGCCCCGTAGTCTTCGAATGAGGATCAATTAATGAGTGTGAAGCACAAACGTAAAAAGGCGAGAGTCACTCACTGAGCTAAACACAAAGAGGCTGACAATTATTTATTTAAACAGTGATGTCTGTAATAGCTGGAACACCTAAGATAAAAAAATAACAAACAGACACACACTCATGCACACAACCAGTGTTCAGTGCTTTGGATTTCAAGGTATCTACTTAAGCTATAGTAAATGTAGTTTTTTCTGTTATCAGACAGATAACCTGAAATACCTGAAAAATGTCAGGTACAAGCTAAAACCATTAGTTTACTGCTGTTGCAATTTCTTTCTTTTTTGCACTTTGAATGGATTTTACCTATTTGAGTTTTTTTTCTTTGTTATTTATTACATAAAAAGAACTTTTGAATTTTTTTTGTTTGTCAAAAAAAACGAATGTTTTGTTGGACACAATATGTTTAAAAGTATAAAAACATTCAAGTTTACAGTTATAATTGCATAAATTGTCTATATTTTATTACTTTCTATGCTGTCTTGGGGTTAAATTTGCATAAAATGCTAAAAACGTAATTCTCCAAAATTAAAAACCGAAAAACACTGAAAATGAAAAAAATTAAAACGGAATTAGAGAAAAAATAAAATTTATTTCAGAGGGCCCTAATTGTAATTAACTGTTTAACTGGATGTTTTACTGTTCAGTTTGATTTATGTCCCAGAAAACTGAATCAAAAATGTGTGTTTGCCCTTTAGGATTTCTTATCCTTTCTGTATGCTCTTTTTGAAGGATGAAGATCCTACTACTTGATTTTTAGGATCTCATAGTTTAAAATGAGAAAAGGACTTAAAGTGCAAAGGATTGATGAGTAGGTGTTCTTGCTTTGAAGGAAGCAGCTTACTTTAAATTCCGTCTTTGGGAGAGCTGTTGTTGGATGTTTGATCTGTAACCAATGAAGCTAGTCTAAATGAGGTTGCAGACTGAAGGGGGGGGGACCTCCTCTGGTCAGTATTTGTTTGGTCACCTGGGCTCAGCAGGGGAGAGATGTAAAGAGAACAGCACACACCCTCATCTCTTGGAGGGTATTTGATCCCCTGATATGAAGCATCAAAGCAAGAAAAAACATCCTATTAAGGTACAAGACACACGTGCAGATGCAGAGACCTAACGTAGTACAGGATAAGACCTCAGAGACCACATAATTACTCCTAAATATTCCATATTTATTATTTGTATCCAAATAAGAATTTAACAGCCACAAGCCATTGTCATGGACTTTAGAAAGCCCATCTCGAAGACATGTGCAGTGGTTAGTACCCCTAAATATGTTTTGTTTTTGTTTGTTTTCTTTTTTTATTTATTTTTTCCCTGCAAAAACATCATAAATGCGCCTGATCCTGGTGGTTTTTAGTATTGGCCAAATATAACATCAGAAAAACAACTTCACAAGGCCAGTCCAAAATCTTGATTCTTCTGTTCTTCAGCCGTTCTGATGTAGATTTGCTGGTGTGTTTAGGGACATTGTCCTGTTGGATGAACTAATTCCATCTAAAGTTTAGCTGTTGGACAGGTGTAACATTTACGTCTAGCATACTCTGTCATACGACAATGTACTTATTAAGAGGAGTTTAAGGTTGACTCAGTGACTGCATGATTCCCAGATCCTGTAACTGCAAAATGACCACAAAACTTTACCCTTTCACTGTAATGGAATATCTTACTGTATGCTGTTCTTTGACTTGCCAAACATGGGACAGGACAGTAAGGCCAAACAACTCCACTTTGCTCACTCTCATCTGTCCACAGTGTGTTGCACCATAAGTTTTGTGTGTTTTGATTCATTTTTGCAAACCTCTGTCATGCTTCCATGTTCTTTATAGACAGAAAACACTCTCTCCTGGCAACCCTTCCAAACAAGCCATATTTGTTCAGCCTTCTTGTAAACGCGCAGTTATGGACTTCTGACATGCTCAGTGAGACCTGTGAGGTCTGAGATGTAACACTTGAGTCTTTTTCTGTTTCAACATTGCAAGGTCCAACCTTAGTGTGAATTTGTTGGGACATCTATTCGAGGAAAGATTGGCAACTGCCTAAAATGCTTTCCACTTGCAAATGATTGTTTTCACTAGAATGTAGAACCTCAAAAAAAAAAAGAAAAAAACCTTTTCCAGATTGATGTGCAGCAACAATTGCTTCTCTAAGACTTGTCTTTCTCTCCTGGCATTATGCCAACACATACCTGAATGCTCCAGACCAGGAAACTGCCAAAATGTGCGCTTTCATAAAGGGCTGCACACCTGCTGATAGCTGGGCAATAAACTGTTATTTTACAACGAGACACAAAGGAAAGGAGGCCATCTCTGAGTAGTTCGACTTGTCTCCTTTGAAGTTTTATCTTTATTACCTCTTGTTTCTCCTTCCCCATCACCAGAGGATGAAACTCCTCTTTTCTCTCTGGGTTTTTGTTGTACAATACTCAAGGGTGAAGTGTTCATAGCTGAGCAGTCCAGTGTATTCTCATAATATCTCACCTGGGGCTCCGGACTATGTTTCAGGTCCCACAAAAGGATTTGTAGCTGTGATACTTTTCCATGCCAGAAGGTAAAAGGGATTTAGCTCAGGAGCTCTTTTTCCTTGCTTTTTATCTTTACTATCTTTTTTTTTATTTTTTTTTTTGTGGTCTGCAGTTTATATTCTGCTGCAGTCTGTTATCTACTGTTATTTACACTTTCATGCACGCGTGCAGGCACAAGGAGATATCCTGAAATTGTTGAGTTGTGTTTGTGCTGCTTGACACGTTTCCTCTGATGGCTGCCTTTCTTGGATCCACCAATCTTGTCACTTGCTGCAACTCCACGCTGTGCTTGCGTACACACATCACACTCACAGAAGACACAATGGTAAACACACACATTGACTTCTGAAAGAGTAGCATAACATTAGCCTCTGCAGAAGAAGCTGGGACACATCTGAAAATGTCTTCCCTCCCCCTGCTCCCCCACTCCACACTCACTATATAAGATATTTATAAGCAATTTGATAGTTTTTCTTCCGTTGTCTATCATGCGAGGTGAATGCTGTCATGTCGCATTACTACATAAACCATACAGCTGCTCTCCTACTGTTCACTGAAGTCACCAGCATTCAACCACATCTCTCTTTAGACCCTCACAGGGTTTTGTTCTAAATTATTAATTGCATCCTTGTCATTAACCAGCTTGTAGAGCCTCCCAGGCACTGGACCCCTAGCCTGACACAGAATAGAAGCAGCAAGGCACTGATTAGATTCCCAGCACATGTAGCTCAAACCCTCTGCTACACTGGATAGAAAGTTGGTTCATTTGATCAAAAATAAAGAAAATGACACTGACATAAAAATGAATGTCTTCACTGTTGCTTATTTTTACAAATAATGGTGGATGAAGTAGCAGTTTTAAATGCCTTTAAGACATTCACTCATCTAAATATACACCTATAGCATTCGTAGCTATAATAGATGTTCGGCAGAGTTGCTCTCAAATGCAGGATCCTTGCTTGAATAGGATAACAGCTGTATCCATAGCAACTGCTTAGCATCCAAATTTAAATAGTTGCAGCCTTCTGTTATGAGACAAAATTACCAACTCATTTCTGTGTTTAGAGCCTCAGAGTGGCATTGGTTTCTGTGGGGAACAGTGTTTATTTTTTTTCCCCTGAAAAACGAGTAGAGACCAATATATCTGCCTTTTAAATGATGTCGTTTTTAGTTGACAAGTGTAGCATTGGCTGCTGGGACATGGAACGTCACCTCTCCGGCTCAGGAGCCTGAGCTTGTGCGTGAGGTTAAGAGGTATTGACTAGATATAGTCAAGCTCACCTCAATGCAAAGTGCGGGCTCTGTAACCAGTTTTCTTGAGAAAGGCTGGACCCATTAGTGGACCTGAGGTCACTGAGATAGTTAAGAAACTGAGTTCCCTACAGCTCTGGATATTGTAGGACTGTCCTGGTTGACATCGATGCAACATCTTATTGACATCAGGGGCAGTACCTCTGGATTGGCAGACTGAGGTGGTGGTTCCCCTTTTTAAGAGGTAGGACTGTAGGATTTGTTCCAATCACACTTCTCAGCCTCCCTGGTAAGGTCTATGCAGGGGTGCTAGAGAAGAGAGTCTGATCGATCATCGTATCTTAGATCCAGGAGGAACAATGTGGGTTCTGTGTCGGCTGCAGTACACTGGACCAGCTTTATATCCTGTCTGGGTCCTGTAGGGAGCATGAGAATTTGGTCAGATTTGTTTTCAGTGAGAGTTGGACTCCGCTAGGGCTGCCCTTTGTCACCGATTCTGTTCGTAACGCTTATGGACAGAATTTCTAGGCCAAGTCAAAGAGCGGAGGGGTTTCAGTTTGGTGGCGTCAGGATTTCGTTTCTGCTTTTTGCGGATGATATGGTCCTCTTGGCACCATTGGTGGGGATCTTCAGCTCTTGCTGAAGCAGTTCACAGCCAAGTGTGAAGTGGTGAGGATGAGAATCAGCACCTCCAAATCTGAGACCATGGTTCTCAGTCGATAAAGGGTAGAATGCCTTCTCCAAGTTGGGAGTGAGGTTCTGCCTCAAGTGGAGGAGTTTAAGTAACCCACTTGTTCATGAGTGATGGAAGAAGGGAGCAGGAGATTGACAGACAGATTGGTGCAGCATCTGCTGTGGTGTGGACTCTGCACCGGTCAGTTGTGGTGAGGGCAAGGCTCTCTGTTTACCGGTCGATCTTTGTTCCAACCCTCACCTATGGTCATGAACTGTGGCTGGATACCAAAAGAATGAGATTTCGGATACAAGCAGCTGAAGTGACTTTCCTCTGTACGGTGGCTGGACTCTCCCTTAGAAAGAGGATGAGAAGTTCAGTCATTTGGGAGAGACTCAGAGTAGAGCCAGTGCTCCTTTACATCAAGAGGAGCCAGCTGAGGTGGTTCAGGCATCTGGTTAGGATGGACACCTCTCTGGAGAGCTGTTTCCAGTATGTCCAAGTGGGAGTGGAATGTGGCAGACCCAACACTTGCTGGAGAGAATACATCTCTCGGCTGGCCTGGGAGCACCATGGTGTCCTCTCGGAGGAGCTGGAAGAGGCAGCTGGGAAGAAGTAGCTCTGGGCCTCTCTGCGGAAACTGCTGCCCCCACCACCTGATTACGGATGAGCAGAAGTTGATGAATGGATGGATGGAAGAGTGTGTAACCATGTCAACATGCTTGTGTTTCTGGAGTCATTTATTAGAGTCAAATAAATAACATCCCAGCATGTTCCTCCATATCTTCCATTTACTGTCCAGTAGCAATGCAAGCAATGCATAGGGACCAGGGTAACAAAAAAGAAAAAAAAAAAAAAAACAGAAATATCTATTAACAGCAGACTTTTGGACTTTTGACATGTTTGCACAAAAAATGTACAGTTACCTGCTGACAATACTGACAAGCCAAATACTGATAATCATCATAAGCCAACAAGATGTCTATAAATGTACAAGGTAGTAATCTCAATGTGCAGGTGAACTGGTAAAATAAATTACAAAGTACAAAAAAAAAACAACGTCAGTTGTAACCAGTATACCTGTCAATGTGGATCTTGTGTTGTCCATACTGTGTTTTGCATTTCTTTCTTTTAGAAACGAATGCAGTATGGGCGTCATTTTGTTTTCAGAACGAAACTCACTTGTCAAAATAACAAAGTACGTGTGGGCTTGGCCTCAGATGCTTGCACACATACACACCACTGGTGCAGATAGAAAATGGGTTTTGCCAGTGACAATAAGAAATGAATGGAGAAGTGCTCAGAGTAAATGAGGTGATTTCCATGATGAAATAGAGCGATAAAAAGGCAGAGGAGAGATCACTTTTTCTCCCTCCCCCCCTTCCTCTTCTCTGCCTTGTTGGCCACCCATTTATCATGACATCACGGCAATGGAAAACACACACACACACACAAACACATGTGCACACACTCAGAGTAGATGAGGTGGATACCAACTGCTGATCTGAAGTCAGCCAGAAAAAAACACATGTTGAAGTTCTGTGCTGAAATTTGGCTGATTCTAAAAACGTTGGGGGTGACCTTGAATTGAAGAGGAGGGTGTCACTTTGGAGCTCAGAGCAGCAGCACAGTGTGTCAGATAAGAGTTGACTCTGGGCTTCATGGGATTCAAATATGTCAGCAAGGAATTATTTACTGGACAAAGACACTTGCAAGGGTAAAGCCAGGACTAATAATGTATATTTCTAATACCTTTACAGTATTTTCTGTAGAGTTTCATACACCTATGACATTCCAACATATTTGTGTAATCCTTCAGATTACTGTAGAAATGTTTAAACCATGGATGATGCAGAATGCAAACACTGTTTCAGGAAACCAACAACAGACAACAGCTGTTAACAACAGCTGTTAACCATAGACTTGAGAGAATAATATCTTGTGCCCACCACTTGTGGCCAGATTACTTGAAAAACAGGTGCAACAATCAGGCCTGAGAGGTAAAGTGAAGGAGAATGTGCCTTAAAATCATCACATACCATACATATTTGATTAACCAGTGAAATAAGAGACTACAGATTGTGTGCTGCGCTGACTTTATGTTTTAGCCTCTTAGCTATTGTTGGCTTTATGGTGTTGCCTGTTCTTAGCCGGCAGAAGTTCTTGGATTAAGTTTGTTGTTTTTACTCTGCAGGTTCTGTTTACTTTACAATCACCAGGCCAAGTGAGTGGTCTGAATCTGTTTTTATGTTCCCAGACCTGACTCTTTTTTTTTGACAACTTTCAATGGAATTTTTTTTTTTACTCCATATTAGACACACTCACCGGCCACTTTATTAGATACACCTGTCCAACTGCTCGTTAACACAAATTTCTAATCGGCCAATCACATGGCAGCAACTCAACTTAGACCAGACACTAACAAGGCTCAGAAACATAGGGAAAACACACAAAAAAAAACCTTACTCAACCCACACTATAACAAATAACCACTCGTTACAACTGAGGTCTGCAGAAGAGCATCTCTGAACGTACAACACGTCGAACCTTGAGGTGGATGGGCTACAGCAGCAGAAGACCACACTGGGTGCCACTCCTGTCAGCTAAGAACAGGAAACTGAGGCTACAATTCGCACAGGCTCCTTAGAATTAGACAACAGAAGATTGGAAAACCATTGCCTGGTCTGACGAGTCTTGATTTCTGCTGCGACATTCGGACGGTAGGGTCAGAAACATGAGAGCATGGATCCATCCTGCCTTGTATCAACGGTTCAGGCTGCTGGCGGTGGTGTAATGGTGTGGGGGATATTTTCCTGACACACTTTGTGTCCTTCAGTACCAACTGAGCATCATGTCAATGCCACAGCCTACCTGAGTATTGTTGCTGACCATGTCCATCCCTTTATGACCACAGTGTACCCAACTTCTCATGGCTACTTCCAGGAGGATAATGCGCCATGTCATAAAGCTTAAATCATCTCAGACTGGTTTCTTGAACATGACAATGAGTTCACTGAACTCAAATGGCCTCCACAATCACAAGATGTCAATCCAATAGAGCAGCTTTGGGATGTGGTGAAAAGGGAGATTCGCATCATAGATGCGTAGCCGACAAAACTGCAGCAACTGGGTGACGCTATCATGTCAAAAGGAGCAAACTCTCTGAGGAATGTTTCCAGTAACTTGTTGAACCTTATGCCATGAAGGATTAAGGCAGTTTTGAAGGCAAAAAGGGGGTAGAACCCGGTACTAGCAAGGTGCTCTCTCTCTCTCTCTCTCTCTCTCTCTCTCTTGCATTTCTCTAAAATGCAACCTCACTCTTAACAGTCATTTGGCTTGTATCAGAATTTCATGTGACTTTGTGGTCACCCTTTCTTGGCATTCTCCATTGTCATGCACTGGAGGAAGAAAAAGAGAACAGGGAATGGCAAAAGTAAAGTTGGAGAACAGAGGTTAGAAGAAGTCAGGAGAAACTGCAAGGTTTTTGACCTCATAAGTATTTGGGTTGATGCATTCATCCAGGTAGCAGCTGTTGCTCCAAACCACACCTGGTTTAACTCTCCTTTAAATTATCCTCCTCATCAGCATGTTCTGAAACATGTGCCCACTTCCCCTGCACAGTAATCACTGAAATTAACCCATTTTCCATTTTCCCCCACTACAGTCCTCTTCTGTCAATGCATTTCCTCTTTATTTTTGTCTAGTACATTAAGTGTGCTCACGTCATCTTGTTCTGTTGCACATCCAGGTCAAATCAGGACCTTGAGGAGTTTGCACTAGAGACAAATGTATTAGGGCTGGGCAACGATTAAAATTTTTAATTGTGATTAATCACATGATTTTCTTGATTACTCACAATTAATCACATTGTAAATGCAAATTCAAATAATGAATTAAAAAGTAGTGTAAAGTGCACTTGAACTAAAGTGCCATTGCATATGCAAACACTTGTAACATCAACACTTGTCAGTAACACATATTTAGTGTAAATCTCATCTTAAAAAATGTAAAATAAAATAAATGTTATTGCCACTGCCAGGGCATTAATGTCATCCTGTTTTTTATGAAAAAAAAAAAAAAAGTCGACCGACAAAATCCTGAGCCACAATCAGAACATTAAAACAGGAAATTTCTGAGGTAACAGCCGAAACTTTTAACGGGGGTTTAACTTGGCGGCAGTTACAAATAACCTTGTTTCTGTTGAATCCAACGTCTGGGAGAGCCAGTCACAGACTTTTCAAACAAAAGCATGTGAGCAACATGCGTTAATGCGCGATAAAATACATGTTGGCCTCAATAAATTAATGAGTCAATGCAATCATTTTATATATATATATATATATATATATATATATATATATATATATATATATGTTTCTGGCTGCTGCGGAACCGGAAGACAATCGGCACTGTCGTGCTATTCTCTCACCGGTTACTTCAGTGTGGCTCCATCTAGTGGCACAATTGTGTAATGACAAGTGAAAGTCCAGTCCTCGATTATAAAACAAATTCAGTTCTGTGGCCCGTTTTTTCCTTTCCTATTTTTGATCCAAGTCTAAAATTGAAATATATAAAAAAAAAATAAAAAAAAAAAAAAAAAAAAAACGGGCATTGTTTTTTTTATTTTTTGTGTTAGATTAAAAAATGAAAAACGTGATAAAATGTCATTTTTTATTTTTTTATTTTATTTTTTTTTGATTGATACACAGATTGGTAAAGTTACTGAGCTTTAACATAGACATTTTCATTTTAAAGTTCTCACAGATGGAGGATTTGACAGAAACAAGGTTATTTGTAACAACTGCCAAATTGAACTCCTCGTTAAAAGTTTCTGCTGTTACCTTCGAAATGACCTGTTTTAATGTTCTGATTGTGCTGAGCCACACTCATTTTGTTGGATTTTGTTAAAAAAAAAAAAAAACAGGATGACATTAATGCAATGGCAATGAGCTTTATTTTATTTAAGATTTTTTAAATGAGATTTACGCCAAATATGTGTTGCTGACAAGTGATGTTAAAAGTGTTATGTTATGGCGCTTTAGTTCATATGGCAGCAGAACATTTAAAAAAAAGTGCATTTAATTCATTATTTGATTTTGCATATACAATGCGATTAATCGTGATTAATCAGAGAAATAATGTGATTAAAATTAAAATGAAATTAAATTAGTTTTAAAAAATTCCCTTAGTTTTCGCTGTTAATGGGGACCGGCGCCCCCCCGTGACAATCAAAATCCGCGAAATGGAGACACACATTTTATTTATATATATATATATATATATATATATATATATATATATATATATATATATATATATGTAGAGGCTGAATAAATATATACAAAATGGCTCATTCCTGAGTTTTGAATTTTAGCACTTCTCACAGCAGTAGGTTTATTTTAGCCTGAATCAGTCTTTCATTGTGCCCCCTTCGCAACCCTTCTTGACAGCTTGAAGAGTTTTATTACTATTCAGTCCATGCTAATGTATTCTTTTGTATGTAAATGCAGCTGTGTACCTCTGTTGCTGGGAGATGAGTTTGGCCCCCCAGATTGTTTTGTGAGGGGAAACAACAGAAAACAATGTACAACCACAAGGCTCCCCATAATTACATGGAGGAGCACAAGCACCTATAAAGGTCACAAACTACTGCATCATGTGGGGTACTTGCTGAGTAAAAATGCATTATTTCAATAATTTCTCCATTTTATGTGGCAATTCAATATTTTGAATGACTTTGATTTCTGACTGCACACTGACTCTGCTGCACTTGAAAACTCATCTCAAGCCAACTCATTTACATGAAAATTCATGAGTGAAAAAACTACTTGATTGTCATTTCTTAAATTTTAATTGCTGTCAAAGCAGCATTATTCGTATTGAGTAAGCCAAAGAAATTTTAATTCAGTGTATATCTGTAAATGTACCCAAGGTGAACAGTTTTATATGGAAAGATCTTATTGTGTTTGAAAGTACAGATCGGTTAAGAGCAAACTGTAGAGATTTGCATTACAAAAAATCTTTTCTTACAACTCTAGATGTGATAAGGGTTTTTGTTTTCATCTTTTTTTTTTTTTACCTGCAGGTTATATTGGTGCAGATTAATTGTCATCTAGGTCATGACAATCCTAAAGGCTTGCATAGAAGGCAACTGGAGTATATTTCTTAGTTTTTGAAGATGTTTCACCCCTTTTCCAAAAAGCTTCTTCAGTTATACCTGAAGAAGCAGTGTAGAGTTTAAAAGAAGATTAAGTAATTCTAGAGCACTAGAACACTTTCCATCACATTTGTCGACCATCTCCTCCCTATCCACTAACTGCCCATCTCATGAAACTATTAACAAAAGAATGGAGACGGTCGGCCCCACAAACCACAACAAACATCAGCCCAGCCAATCACAGACAGGGGCAGAGTTCATGCTTCTGCTTGTGAACGCAAGAAGCACGAGGCATGAGTGATATGTTTTCTTGAGGAGTACTGGAGGAAGGATCTAGCTCTGTGTTTTTGATATTTGGTTTGAATATCGACAGATGTGACATCATCCAGAGTTGCTTACCCTACCTTAAAGATTTTTAGCACATCCCATTTTTATTTGGTCCATGTTACAACCTGGAGGTTTCTAATGCAGCGCCCCCTGAAGTTATCTGACTCAGAAATTGAGCCAGACTAGATGTAGGACCGTTCACTGTTTTATCAGTGGACATGTTACATCGTTTGTATGGCCTAAGTGCCACATACAACATTGTTAGGAATTAGCATTGCTAACAGTGACAAGAATAAGCTTCATTTTACAACTTTGCAACTAGAAAACAGTGAGCAGATGTTTGACTCTAAATTCTGACTTCCAAAGTAAATGGAAGGCACCATCAAAAGTGATTCATCACAGTTGATACTTTGAGTTGTTTAAGATTCAGCGTCAGAATGAAGAGGAGGCTATCCTGTGAGATATTAACAAATGAGTCTGAATGCTGGCTAACATTAATTTAGTGGTATTTAAATGTCTGTCTGAACTGTCACATTTTCTCTCACCTGCTGAGTTGCAATCTGTTAAATGGGTTTTGTGACCAAAAGCAGTCAAAGTCTGTCTTGTCTGTTTTCAACTCTTTTTTTTTCATGGCACTTCAACAGAGCTGAAGGTTCTTTTTCTCCGTGTTCACTTGGAGTTTGAGATGGTTAGCCCAAAGGGAATATAAGGACTTTTATTACTCAAAGGAGTATTTAGAGCAAAAATAAGACACGTGGAACTGAGGGAATCTAAAATAAAAAATGTATCTCATAGTTATTAGATTGTAAATATTGTAGGATGGTACAATGTTAATCTCCACAATTTGGAGTGAAAATAAGGTAAATTTCCCTTCGGAAAGGCTCCTGCGGGTTCAGACTAGCCTTCTCCTGCACAGACAGAATTTCTCCCCTTCATATTGAAAGTTGTCACCTATCATTAATCTCTGTCTACCTCCTGAGCTCTGTGCCCTTGTGGAAAGGTCATGCAAATGCACACTTTTGCACTTGCGCATGTGATCCTGCACTGCTTCATATAGTTTTCCCAACATTCACCAGCTCTTAGGTAAGGTCCTGCACTGTACAACAAGTGGAACATGAAAAAAAGATTAGCATGAAATGGCTGAACTCATGCTCAGCGGAGTGCAGCCTATCTGTGTCTCTCAGCCCTGCCCAGAGACAACCTTTCCCACCGGGGGTGGCAAGAGTTCACTGCGGGGGCTGAAGACAGAGGACAGGAAAGGTCTGAAGCAATAGAAAGAATAGGATTTACAGCCATTTTTTCCAGGGGAAAACAAAATCCACAGAACAAAAGCAGAGTCTACACTCAATTTACCAGTTCATAATGTCGTAAAGAGTTTTATTTCATGATGTGTGCAGTGCCCCTTAATCTCTTCTGTATTATAGTTCCTACTGTAGTAGACACATATTTTATATACTATAGATTTTCACATTTTTTTATTTACGTGTGACGTATATAAATAAATCTCAATTTTTAAGTAAAATTGCCATTTACAACTATAGTTTCAATGCTATACTGTTAAAGATCCAGGCCACTGGTCCGTATTCTTTAGGAACTCGCCCAAAATTACAGGAAAAACATATCTAATAGTCTCAAAATTGTTCTTCGCAAAAGTTCATGGTTACAACCTCAACTTCGCCATAAGACACCTCAAGGTTGGATAGTTTTGATGTCACTTGCCTTGATGCTGCCTGTCAATCATTGTGCTGTTTGTGTCTGCATTATTTTCTTGGGATTTGTCCTGACTTCACAAAATCTCGTTTTGTGAGTGTCTGAGCAAAAACGGCAGGCATTATCTCTTATTGGAGCACAGAAAATGATGGCTGACTGTATAAGGGATGTCCCTGCTGATTGAGAGCAAATTCATTTCCATACACACACATGCTGCCTGTCTGAGTCGCCATCACTGGCATTTAATTGTACTTGATATTTTGGCGCTGGAGCAGATCACATTATAAGTGGCTCTTCCTCTTATTTGTGCTGGCGGCATATTTCATTATAAGCTCCTCATTTCCCTGGCTGTCCTTCAGATGATGTTGAATGTCAGCAGCTTGGGGCACCAGGATCCTGTATCAATTATAAATTTTGAGGTAGCTACAGTGAATCAGGTGGTGATGGGATCAGTGCAAACCAGGTAGGTAAGGATGGAAAATAGCATAGGTACATAGAGCCTTGTCTCATAGGACACTTTACATGAGCCAAGGTAGAGAGCGACCACCTCGGGACAGAAGGAATACTGGAGATCTAGAGGGAAACATTAATGAGACATTTAGTGCAGAAGGTAGACAGTTTTTTTTTCTCTTATTCTGAATTAAGTTGCTATATAGGCATAGGTTTATGTCCATTTCCTCCTGTCCATATCAATTCTTCTTTCCCTAACTCACCAACTACATGCTTAATAATGAAATTATCACTTCACTTTTTTTTAAAAAAAGGCACTTCATTGTAGCTAAAGGTGCTGGTTTTGATTTCGATGTTGTGGCCTTTTTATGTCACCAATTGATGATATCTAAGAGATTTCATGCAACCCAAACACCAGCAGGAAACAGGCCTAAGTTGACCAGTTGCAAGACTGCAAAGGCTTCTTACAGTAAATTCATACGTGCATGTTGCATGTGTCATCGACATTCATCTCCATGGACTTTAAATGCGGTGACATCATCTGTTGGTTCAACTGAATTGTGGGTTCCATGCGCCATGTTGAAAACATCTCCAAAGGTTGGAGGATTTTCAACTTTTCCTTCTTCAGCTGTTTTTGGTATGGGGAAGAAATGAAGATCAAGACCACCACCCCAGATGCAACACACCTGTGTGAATCCAGCATCAAGATTCATCATTCCCTTTTATTTTGTAATCAAAAAAACAGCCATTTTGTCAATAATATTCTACTGTCAAATTATGGGTAACATGAGACACATTTAATGCACAAAGGGAACTCAAAGTGCTTTAAAAAGATACTTAAGCTGAAAGGAAGGGAAAGCATTAAATACACTAAATCAATGAAAAAAAATACATAAGAGTGCATAAAAACAAAGATGAAAACGCATAGTATTGTGTCTAACCAAGACATGACAACAGGAACATATTGCTGACACCAACACCCAGCTTTCAGCGATAAGGGCAGAACCTGCCACATAGGCAAAAGAGATCATGGTTTGTGAAAGAGACTGGTCCTCATAACCTCTACATGCATGTTTGACATCCTTCCTTTTGTCTGAGGGTTTCTGCCTGGCCACTGCTGCAGGGTATTTCTGTCCTCTGTGGTTAATTTTTTCTTGAAGTTGATTTTCACTCCCTCAAATATGTCTGACTCCTGACCTGGTGTCGCCATCGCTTTCTCATCAAAAGAAGGAACTTTGGGCTTCATGTAGTGTCCTGTGAATCAGAGTAAAGGTGGACATTTACATGGGCACCATTGCGCTTAGAGCAATCGGTTATGAGCTGGCTGATTCACTCATCAGTTTCCACCATTGTTGTGTAGAACATCTTGTTATGCCTCTTTACTTACATGCATGTAGATGTTGCTTCACTTGCAACTCAGTGGTGCATCAGCTCTACCAGCCCATTCTGCCAGTACACCTTACAAACCGAATGACGAGGTACAAGAACCATACAGCCCTCCTGGTTATAATGAGCAGTTTGAGGAGGGATGATGGCATAGAAAAACATCTATCACATAGTTATATTGGAGAAGATACAGTACATGAGATGACAGAGAAGTACTAACTTTGAAGTCAATGAGCTGTAAACGGGGAAGATAAACGGCTTTTGTGAAATAATGAGCAGATATGTTGGACTGAGCTGTGACGTGATTGAATCCAGTAAACATGATGTTCATAAACACAAATCAGCAACTGATTTACATGCGCTGACTTTGGGTCAGCAATTATCTTTCACTGTATCGTTTGAAGAAGGAGACTTTCTTCCACCTGGAAAGAGTGAATGACAGGCATGGATGTTAACAGAAACATCAACATGAGGCAAGTAAAGTGCTTTTTCCTGCATTTAAGATGTCGTGCCACAGTAAGATGTCAGAATCTTTAAAAAAAAAAAAAAAAGAAGTTTTAATGATACCCATCCAAGCCTATCCTCCCACCCTCTGACCCTCCTAACCACCAAGGCAATAATAAAGTGTTAATATCAGTAATAATAATAATAATGTGTTAGGTTACTTCACTTTTTTACCCCCATTGGAGGCCACTGATATACCAAACTTGTATGAGCTGCATCTGAGCATCGAATGAGGAAAATCCTCCAAAGCAGCTCATTTTAGTTTATTATCACTTTTTAAAAGGGACAGTTTTCAGGGATTAGGATTAAGATTAGATCTAGGATTAAATTGGAATGAATGTCGAATGTTAACTCTCATTTTCGCTGCCCCCCATCATCCACCATACTGACTGCAGAGTCGAGATAATTCCTACACAACTTTAGCCCCGATAAACACGCAGCCCAGTAAGCACTGGCCAGGTAAGCAGGTCAGAGTAATCCAGAAGTAGCGGGTGACATTGACGTATAGTTTTACGACATGTAGCTGGCACGTTGTGTCGCGGCGGCAGTTTGAAAAGCAGCCAACTGACTCTCGGCAGTTGGAACACACAGATGCAAACACAATTGCTACTGTTTAAAAAAAGAGAACTGAAACACTGTTTTCCTTCCATGTCTGACCGCAGTTGAGAAAACCTTCCTGTTGTAGGTCAGCTTATCTTATTTTAGCTTATTCCTTATCTTTACATGCACTTAATTAGTATTTTGTAGAACTGCTTTTAATGTTGGTTGAAGCATTTTTGCTACATGCAATCTTCTCACAATATCTTGTTTGTGGGCCTTTAAAAAAAATCAGTCATTAGTCTGACATTTCCAAAAAAACAGTTAAAAAAAAAAAGATTAATCTAAAACAGGAGAAAGACATTTTATTTTTCTGACCTGTATGAAAACTCTTAGCCAGACGAATTAAAGAGCCAATAAAACAAGCTGTAAAACCGTAAGCCTTTAACCTTGTAAACAAATCTAGACACACAGTGAAAGGATTTTGCTTTCCAACGTTGTCACTGCTCCCACCTCCTCTTGTGTGTCCGTTAAGTCATTTAACAAGTGATGGTAGAGCTGATCAGTCCATAACTGGATTGCAGGGGATTTCCACATGATGTTCAATCTTAATTCAGCAAGTCAGGATATAAAGTTTACAGTTGAGATTTAAAACATGTTCGTTTGGCCTGATGGCACATATGGGTTTGGTCTGATCAGGAGAGGCGCCCTGCTGCCATTCACCTGGAGAATTCCACCTCTCCTCCTGTTCCTCTGTCCTCCAGCTGCTCTCTGCTGTCAGGTGGAACCAGAGGGGCTGGCCTTAATTATGGGGATGAAGTTGGCTGTGACACTGATGCAGGACATACCGTCGGCGTCTCCAAGGCTGAGGCCGAACAGGGCACGGCTCACTCCCTGTTGCCTCATCCTGAGACAACAGAAGCTACAGCACACCATCTGCTGCCGATGCCTTCCCAACAGGCCCGGGGCACGGGGACAAATAGTTCTGTGTGTTTTATTCAGGTGAAACCTTCTCTCCAGCTTTCTTCTCGGCTAATCTATCGTCACTTTGTTGGTTTCCCTTTGGATCCCATGCTGACACATTTACCTTCCAGGAAAATGGGGCACACCAGCACTGAAGCAAATTACAAACTCAATAAAAAAAGTTTGTGAGTCTCTGAACAGTCCTTACAAACATCTTATCCGTTTTAAACATATCTTATCCGTTTTAATCTGTTAAGTCTAGCAGTAATCAGACTGGCTATGGCCTATCAACAAATAATTTAACAAATCTGTTCCTCTTAAATTGTTAATTTTGGTTTGTTCTAGTGCTTTTTAATGTACTTTTATTTACTAGACACACCAAGAGATGAGTTAAATTTTATGGAGAATAGATGCATAAGAAATAATATTGAAAAAAAGAACTGCAGCAAAACATAATGGTCTGTTCAAAAAAAAAGATGCTGGAGGCAACTGCATCATCATTGCAAAGTATTGTTTTGGTGATGATTAATTATCTCCTTGATGATAAATAGGTCATGCCATGATGCAGCCAGGTAAACCCAGATCATGATGCTCCCTCCACCATATTTTCTGCTCTCTGTGCCACATGTGCTGCGTATTCTTCCTTAATAATAAAAGCGAAAAAATTTTTCCAGTAGGGTTCCAAATTTCCCAGGTGCTCTTTATAACAGAAGTGTTTTACTAATACCAATAACATGGCAATATCGATGATGATGGTGCAGTGTCTGTTATGCTTGTTTTATGGCAATATTAAATATGAAAAACTGTTACGATACATCTCAATCTGACCTAGCTACTTTAAGGTGGAAACTACCCAGTTATTATTATTCAAAACTTTGACTTCCCTTGATTCATGAAAAATAAGTACTCGTCAAGTGCTACAAGACTATATTATCTAACATTACGTAAGCTGCTACTATATACACCACCTTTTGTTCAGATATAAATTGTTTTGTGATGTCAAATTCAATATTTACTGAAATAGTCTATATTGTCAGAGTTTCTCTCTAGATTGTTGCATAGGCTGCATTATTGTTATTCCATATGTGTAGTAGACATATCGGTAATTTTCAAATGATATTGCATAAAGTCTGCTAAGACCCAGACACATGGCAATTCGCTTTGTGTAGTGTCCACAAAAAAATCTGTTGAGCCGATTGTATTGTCCCAATCAGCCCTGCTCAAATCAATAAGCCTTTGTTATGAAAAGAAAAAAAAATCATTGAAGAAGTCAACTGTTGCAAACGCAATCAGTTTCATATTAATCATTTGTGCAGGTAACACAAACAACAATGAAACTACAATTTTAAAAGATACAATCGATATCTTAAATAATTTCTGTAATTTTATTTGCAGAACTTTGTTCCTGCAATAAAGATTTTGAAAACCTAAAACAGCTGTTTTACTAATATACTAAGTACACCTCATGATTAAGTGGCTTGTAAAACCACATTGAGCAGCAAAATCTTGAGGTAGTCATTTTTTGTACGATGCAGATACCCAATCATTTTTGCTCACTCTTCTTTAAAATGTCTTTTCAGTTTCCTTCTGTTTGTTATTTAGTCGTTCTCTTGGCGCATTTGGTTGTGTGTTTGGGATCCTTGTCCCGCTGCATGAGATGATTTCCACCAATCTTTGGCTGCCAGACAGATCGCCTCAGATTTGGCTCGAGAGTACTTTGGTGTAAACATGAGTTGATGGTCCAGTCAGCGACTAAGTGCTGGTCTTGTTTGTGTCTGAAAAACAAGACCTAATCATCATCCTTCCACCGCCGTGCTTGAAAGGGTGGGAATGAGAGTTTGTGAGGCTTTGTTCCAGGAGTTTTGTGGTGTGTTTTTTCTTTGAAAACCTAAGCTGCTCTGCCATGTTCTTTTTAGAGAAGAAGCTTTCTCCTGACAACCCTTCTAAACATGTTATATCTAAGACTTGGCACTTGTTTTTGTTGTTGTTTATTTCACCTTGGGATGAAATTGAAGGAATGTCCATGAATCACTGCCTTAAATTCTTTTCAGTTTGTGATTAATCTTTCTTTTTGTGGAATGATGAATTTTACCATGATATTTACCACTACACTAAGATCATTGCTGTCTACTTTGGCTTTTTTTTTTTTTTTTAACACAGTCCTTGAATGCTTCAAGACATCAAACTGATAATGACTTAGTCATGTTATCATGTAAAGAGGTAGTTACCTCATTTTAAGAGCTGCTAAGGGGTAGATGATTTTTTTCCTCTCATTTATTCCTCATGCCTAAAACCTTAGATTTGACCGAGGACCACTACAATTAGATTCAGCAGCAAAATGTAAAAAGAAACCATGAAGTTAACTGAGCATGCTCATGCTGTGTTGTCAATTTATTTATACTTCAATATCAGCTCTGTTGTCAAATAATGGATCAGTCATTAATAAAGTCCCAACAAGTCCATTACTACGTCTCACACTTTGCTCCATAGTTTCTGTCTGCTCTTTCCTTTGTCAAGGTTTTTGTTCTTTGTCTGTGTATTCCCTCCACCACGCACCTTTATCTGACTCACTCTGCTTTTCTTAGAATAAGTCCATCTTTACATTTTCATCTTTTATTATGCGCATCGAGTCACAAAGAACATGTATTATTCAAGGAGAACAAACATTGTCTCAATATATGAAATATCCAATAACATTCTCTAAACTGTCAGCTTAATGGCACCATTGCACTTCCTCTCTCAGCTTTCTACTGTTTTCCGCTCCTGTCATTTACAAGGTGAATGGTGACTGATGGGAAATGATTTAGATCATGCACGTATTTAGCTGTGACGAAATAGTGTTACCTAGCAACCGTTCACTAATGTTTGGATCTGGACAAAAAATATGAAACGCGTTTCTGTCTGGACTCGGATGTGGTCAGGATGACGACACAATTTTTATCTAAAATGCTACAGAAGCCTGGTACAATGAGCAGCTAATGTAACCATTTTCTGTTGCTGCAACAACTCAAGAAAGGGGTACAGGGGTGTGTGTGCGTGCGGGTGTGTGCGTGTGTGTGTTTGAAGTGATGGAGCTTGCAAAGAAGCAATGGCCACTGCTGGAAATGGGGCGTAACAAAACTAATGTAGAGCAGCAGGCAGATACGATAACAAATTGGAGATATCTCTTCTTTGAATAAGACTTGGTGAATTTTTAGAGAGAAGTTTTTCTTTTTCTCTCTTACATTTGCAGGTTAATGGCTCTGATCATCATAGATGATCTTTAGTGGATGGAGAGGAGTTGAAGCATTATGCATGAGTAACAAAGAATCACTCAGGCCTTGGTCTGGATATTTATAATCAGATTACTGTTTTTTTTTATGTTATACTTAATACATTCTTGAAGTCTGACTCATAAGAGGAAAGGGACTAATCCATGTTGTCTGTTCTTGTAGAAAGGAGAAAAAATGAAATATAGAATATGTTAATTTTGTGCAGTGAAGCTATGTGGAGCAGTGAGCGCAGAGTCAAACCACTGAGAATTCAACAACAAGCTGAAATAAACCAATTTTCTATGGAAACTAAATCGTCATATTTTAAAAATGGAAATGATTTATTTCCCATTTCTTAACCCTCATGTGCGCTCTAGGTTTTGAGTGCTCACTAGTTTGCATTACAAAGGGACACACTTTTCATCAACAGCCCAGAACCCACTCTATAGAAAGCTTAGTGAGAGGCTGCTGCAAAGTGAGCTCATATAGCTAGCTGTGTTAATATCAGATCAAATCGAACCCAGTTCGAAACTTAAATGTGCCCGTGTATGTATGCAGTCTGGTTGTACTTATCGACTACAACCCAGTCTTGTTCTTTTTTTTTTTCCACACAGTCTGTCATTTTGTTCTGATAGCCTTTTTGCATTACCAGTTGGAAGACTTGGTGTGTGTCTGTATAGACGGAAACTTATGCCAGGTTCATGCTTTTTTTAGCTGTTGAGCCTGAGTGAGCACAATTGGATCATTCTGAGTTTAAAACTTTTGCAGAAATAATGTAAATGTCTTCTGCAGTACAAGGAAATTAAAGCTTTCAAGCTAATCAAGCATGCCATGATTGCAAGCATCAGTCCATGGAGTTTAAATGGTACTTATGTGCTGAAAAGTGTGATTACTGCCAGTTACTTTACTTAAGTGCTGTTTTCCTCTTTCATCATCCATGTTTACCTCTCAGATTCTCTCCTCCATCTCCATACCAAGCAGCATTGACACTATTTCTTAGGTAATCAACCTATCACTGCGTGTCACGTGTGTGTCTGCGTGTGTGTGCAGACATGTGCTTGCTGAAGGATCTTCATATATGCATGCCAACCTGTGCCACTGATTAATTTGTAATTTGTTGAAACAAACTAAAATGATGAGTTAAACATTGGAGGAGCTGAGACGGTTGCTGCCTGAATAATGCATAACGTTGGAGTTGAATGAGAAGAGATGGCTCGTATGCAAAGAGGACATGAGATGGCTAATGACATCATCTCCTGTCCACAGAATACCCAGTCAACACCGATTCAACACCACCCTCCCAGAAGTTCCAGCATTTTTTATTTATATATTTATTAATTTTTTTACTGGACCGCACCTAGTAATAGAGACACATATCAATACTTAAGGCCCTGTAAAACCACCCAAGAACCCCTCGAGTGGAAACACACCTATTTATTCATTGTAACCAAGGGGCAATTCATCACCTTGCTTTTTGAAGCCAGTGCAGAAGTGTGAAAGCTTCCAGTTCCTTGAATGACCACCTGGGGTTTGGCTCCAAGACCTTCAGAAATATATATATACAACTTTGTACAAAAGAAACAGTTTTTGTCTCTATCGCTAGATTTCATATCTGTCACAACTGTACAGGAGTTGAATTTTAAGCATTATTCAGGGTGTGGATTTCTGAGTGACAGCTGCATTGTGGGATGTGGCGTCAAATGACTAATTGTTACTTTAGCCGCTCCCTTATTTTTGGTGAATTTGCATTCTGATGTGAATTCAGTCTTAACGGCGCATAATCAGTCTCATCTTGGAGATATTGCATGTTATGCCATGAAAAACAGATTATCTAAGAGTTTTGTACTTTTGTTTTTTTTTTCAGTGAGTACTGTTTTGTCATTTCATGACAGTAAATTGAATTGGAGGATATCGATTTAGGTAGTGCCTCCAAATACTTTAAACCTGTACGAACCAGTACTGAACCAGTACGTTTCACGCGCATGTCGAAGTGAGTGTGGTTCACAAGCATGTGGCGTTGAACTAGTGAGGCCGACCTGTGCTTGACCGAACGAGTGTGCTTCACACACGTAGGATTGAACGAATAAAGACCCCATGTTGGGACGGTGCGAGATGGGCGCACACGTGCCACGCCGAACAAGCATAGCAGATGTAATTTGTCAACTTGTCATCACTCAATTTAAAATGTACCACACAGCTGAGGTCTCTGGCATGCTGAGTTGTTAACACTTAAAAATTAACTGAAACATAACAGCAGGTGAGAATGACGTTCACGCCAGCCAGGAAGCGTGAGCGCTGAACTTTGCAGCCAGCTACAATATTTAACACTAAATAAAATCCAGACCCACAAGCTAAACTCTGAAAGACCACATACAGGAACGGATACCTGAGTATTTGGGACCAGTTCTAGCAGCTACCCACCTGAGCTATCCTGAAACTTACTCTTGTTACAGATGTTGTTCCAGACTTTTGGGACAATTTTAATCAGAGTAAATATACTTTAGTTAGCATTGTAGGTTAGCACATGCTAAGTTAAAATAGCTAACTTGAAGCCCATTTCTGGGTTAATTGGAGGTTCGGGGGAATCGGTTCCTTCAAGTTGTCAACAGGTGGTGCTCTCACAACTGGGCTTCAAAATCCCTCTTCGGAAACCTGCGGGGGATGCCTCAGAGGGGTTTCTCCAGTTCTTAAATGTGTGATTATAACAAGTCAGAGACGGTTGTTGCAGTTTCTGATTGTCTAGAATATACAGTATGTATGTTCTGTTTCTACAAAGCAGTCCTCTTTCCCTTTACAGAAGGACTTTTGCAATAATAAGAGTGTAGCAGTGAACTGTTAAACTGAGAAAAGGCACCTACTGCGTTGTCTCCTGCTGCCTGATATATGGATTTATTTTAGTCCGTGGGCACCTTGGTGTAGCGCCATGAGCTTTGCAGTAAATAACTTCAAAAACACATGCAGCACTTGTCATCCTGGTAAACTGTGATGCTCTGTGACAGAGGGGGTCTGTCACATTTTCAGCCTTCGGAGCTTTTGAAAGTGTCATTGTGCTGCTCTGTGAATGGCAGTTCATCGCTGGAGTTGCCAAGTGAAAGATACATTAAACCACCTCTTCTCACTCAGTTTCACTCTTCTGATGGAGAGCCATGCCATTCAGTTCTACCGACAAGCTGCTCTCCGCGAGACAATTCAAACAGCATCCTTCTTACCTGCTCTAATCTGCTTAGCCTGTTTAGCATCTCCTGCTCTAGGAGTCCTCCAGTGAGACGAGCATGGCAATAGAGGCTTCTGAATGCGCTCTTTTTTCTTTCTCCTCTGATACCTGGAGAGGACACCGCATCAGGACAGTGTGGTCCTTCAGCTGAATGTTGATGGGTGTTTGTTAAATTTGTTTACAGCACGCAAAGAAATTAAACTGACGTCATGAAAATCTTTCTATGAAAAGTCCAGAGGCTATTAGACTAGCAGCACAAGTTTCAAAAGAACTACATTATTAAGCTATCCCTTTTTCTGGCACTTAGAGATTAGTGGGTGATATCTGTGCTCACTTCCCCGCTTCACAAGTCAAACTTGTTTAAGAAGAACTCTTTTTATAGCACCCAACTATCACATTATACAATTTGTAGATGAGATTGTGTTTTTCACAGTTAAAAGCTGCATGACATCAGAACAACTGGTGGTGCAGTGCCAGCAACCTAAATGCGTCTGTTACACTGCTACTGGAGATAACGGTTCTAGGGGAGTTCGAGAGATGTAGAAAGACTAGGCATCTGGTGCAAAGTGGCACAAAAAGAAGAGTGTTTGATGCTGACTTTAAGGTGATGGTGATAAACGCTGCAGAGCTGCAGTGAAGCAGCAACAGAATATGATGTTGCACAATGTAATACTCAGCGATCGTGAACCCAAAAAGACCACTTATTACGCCATCGGGTTAGAAATCTGACCACTTCCGTGAGCCTGAGCACAAATATGTGACTGAAATAAAGAAGTAAAGGACCATGACTCAGTTAAAGCTGTAAGAATTGCCAGAGTTGTTTCAGATATGGGACGCCATATCTCACCCAGGGGCCAAGTATTTGTCCAACATACTTGCATACGATCCAGTTTTTTGTTAAAGTATAAATATATTTCACCAGCCACACCTTGTTCATTTCACGTCATTTGATAAATAATGTATAAATAAAAAGACAACACTCCTCACCAATTTCACATGCATTTTTAATGTCCACGAACAAAATACATAACACTTCGCAACATTCATCTGCACCAGCTGTCTCCTCCAGCTCTGGTCCACAGATGTTGGAGAGAAGCTGCTGTCCTTTCATCGCTATGTTATTGAATTATTGAAATACCTGAAATGAATGTAACAAACCTGGAACAAGAATGGAAAAAAAAGTCCCTAAAACAAAACAAGATTTGGTTCACACAAGATTTTTATTATTATTATTGTTGTATTTTATTTTTTTTTAAAGATGTGTCTTGAAAAAGGGGGGGGATATTCTTATAAGCATCTTATATCCAGATCAGAATGGTAGGCTATATCAAGAAATTTGTGAGTTGATTTATTATAATAAAACAAATAGTTTCAAATGCATGGTAACACTTAATGTTTTGCCGTATTTGCAGCACAGATGCTTTATTTCTGCAGAGACGGAGACATTTGGAGGAATGTAAGATAAAGTGGTAGCGCAGCAAAACTCGAAGTGTTGTTTATATTTTTCAGGATTGTGTGAGGAGAAAGTCAGCACCCTCATGACCTCATCAACATCGGTTTTCCTACTGCAAGGACCCAAAGAGACTTTTACCATGTTTGCGTATTTTACGTGAATTGCTGCAGTATTAACATTTTTGGAGTGGATAGTTTTGAGCTGTTTTATTTATTTATTTTTTTACTCACTAATTTACACTAATGATGTTAAAACCATAACCAATAATACCTGGCAAGAAATAGAAGAACTGGTTGGCCTGTGAAGTGTGCAACCTATCAGTACAGATAAGCTATTAATTTTATTATCATATTTTTATTATTTCACAATTTCATGTCAATTATTATGGCTGTAATCACATATCCCATGGTTTGGCTCTTATCACAGAAAGGATCATTGCTTGGATTGATTAGATATAAGAAAAAAAGGCAATGTGATTTTTGCTTTTTCATTTCCATTTAGGAGTAAAAACACTTAAAGCGAGGAACAACATTCATGGTATGAAATTTCCAAGTGAGATGTATTTCTGGGTGCATAAAAACAGAGGGAGCAGTCGAAGAAGAAGGGACTGCTGGTTGTTGAATATACCGTTGTGATTAAAATAATAGCAGTAAACCTAAAAAAAAACTGAGTAAAGCTCAGAATCCTTATAAGAACTTTTATTTCCAAACACGTAAGTACATTGGGAATACTGTACATTCTAGTCCAAATCAAAACATGAAGAAAAATTGATCCAATTTGTTACTGTGTACTATTTATTTTATAGAAAGTGAACTGTAGATACTGTGAGTGAGGCTGATCTGCCATGATGAAGATGTTGTCTTTGTAAGGAAACCTTCAAAAAGTAAATAAATACTTTGTTTCTGAAGTAGCTGTTCTTTTGTTCACTGGAATTTGTCACTTATGCTGGCATTTCTGGTTGATGCTGCTTGTAAAAACCTTTGAAAGTTTCAGAATCTATAATCCTGAGCTTTCCACAAATACATACATATTTACACACACACACCCACACACACACACGATTCTTTTCCACATGAGTTGTCATTTCGACACATTGGTTCCAATTCGTTGCTCTGTTGATTGTTGTGGTTCAGCTAAAGTGTTGAACCTAAAATTTACAAATAATTAACCTTCTGGAGACATTTTTAAATGTGGAGGTTTTATATCTGACAGGAAGAATCACTGTCGTTCAGACACATCTTTATTTGTTGTCTATCTTTTTCAGAGTGTTTTTGTTTGTCTGAATGAAGATTTTTGTTGATTTAAAACAGGATAAGACTAACAGCCTCGCCTAATGTTGAACACAGTATTACTCAGTCATTATCCAAACATTAATAAGTCACATTACACTTACAAAGAGCATCAGGGAACCTGCCCATTTTTGAAATTGAAACCTTCATTCTATTTTTTTTTTTTTTAAATTTTCAACATTGCTGTTGTCCTGTCCATGTTGAGAGGAGCCAGCTGAGGTGGTCCAGGCGTCTGGTTAGGATCCCTCTTGCACACTTCCTTGTCCTACCAGGCGACAGCCCCAAGGCAGACCCAGGACATGGCGGACAGATGATATTTCTTGACTGGCCTGTGAATGCCTTGGCTTCCTCCCAGAGGAACTGGAGAAGGTGGCTGGGGAGAAGGGGAGGTCTGGGCCTCTCTACTGTGGCTGCTGACCTCATGACCCAAACCCAGATAAGTGGAAGCTAATGGATGCATGAATGGAACCAGCATTTTCCTCACGTGCTTATATGGAGGGTATTGTTTCTTATATAAGAAATCAACACGAGCAGAGAGCTCTGAAAATCTGGAAACAAAAGTAAAAATCTAGAATCCAAAAATAGGATATGTGAGTACCAGTTGAGATTCGTGTATGTATGTGTTTATTTGTTTGTTTTATTGCATTCGGCACATACTATTTGTGTTTTTCCCCTAAATAAAACGTTGGCTAATTTAACTCCATTTTTATTTTTTTCCTCTTAAAGGTGGGGTAGGTGTTCTTTTTTTGCAGCACTTTTTACAATATTGCCTGAAAACCTTTTCACATTCCCATTGCACCCACTGAAATAAAATGTTTGCAAAAAAAACAAAACGTTTTGGTCCAGTCTAGAGGGTTATAATCAGAGAAAAACTCTGACCAATCAAATAGTGATCATCATTACTTTCATTGGCTGCCTAATACGTCCATCAAATATCAATGCACTCCCACCCACCCCTCCCTCCCTCCCTGTGGTTCATGTAGTCGTGAATCGTGTGAAGGCGTGGTTTCGAGGGGTGAGCTGGAGAAGGAGGCGGAGCCTTTTGGAGGAGGGAGGGAGTGTATTTATTCAAAATCTCACTTGAGTTGGATTGCTGGAACCTGTTTTTTCAAAAAACACCTACCCCACCTTTAAGAATGCTCTTTGCAACTGGCTCTTTGCCTCTGGGAAAATCAAAGTTCAACTTTGTTGCAAGTTAAAAAATAAATAAAAAAAAAATCTATAGAGCACAGATGCTCCACATTTTGAAAAGAAAACAGAGCTTGTGATCACTTCAGAAGTTGAAAGGGATTCATCTCCAAATTTATCATCTCTTCCTAATTAAGGGACCAACATCTAAGCATCCAATGGACCTCAAATATAAGCCACATTTGCAAACACACACAGTCTGGGCTTGTTTGAGTTAAGAAAATAAAGGAGCTTCCTCCAGAAAGAGTTAATATTTTCACTGGAGAGGAAGGTGTTTCCATTAATCGGTTCATGAGAGGGTGAGGCACACATGCAGGGACAAATACAGATGAATATAGCACTCTGGTCTTATACACAACGCGGGTTGAGCAGGCACAAACATGCCTGCTTTCACATGCATTTATGAGGCAGGTCCTATCCTGCTTTATTTTTAGCTTTTTTTTTCCCCTACCCAGACCCGACCTACATCAGAGCATGAATAAAGCAGCAGAGGGATGAGGAGACTGAGCTCAGTGGGGCTCTGGAGGGGGTGGGCGAGGGGGAGGATCAGGGGTGAGGATGGAAGGGGGTGAGGAGGGAGGCAGAGGGAGTCATGCTGGCAAATCCAGAAAAATGAATTTTCCTCTGTGTGAAATGACAGTCCCAGTTCTGTCAGCAGGCCTCACCTGCGACGGTGCTCCCAGAGGAGGCTGTGGAGGGCGAACACACACACACACGCACTCACCCACACACACCGCTGAAGAAGCACAGGACCCTGGAACAATGAAGATCAAAAAGCCTCATCATGCCTCTGACTTGACACAAGGTGCTTTTCTCACCTAAAATGAGAGCTGACAAAAGCGGTGAGCTCTCTGCTTTGAATTATTGAAGCTGCGTGTCGCGACATCACAGGCCTGATGTGACCGAATGATTTGGAGCCTTTTATTGATAAAATGTATTCTGATAAGTGACTTGTCAGGGCGGAGCAGTGCTACGGGTAAAGAGGGATTCAGGTACTGTTTGAAGATTCAAAGCTTTCAAATTAGATGTTTTTGATGTAGCAGATCAATGCGTTTTTATACTGAAGGCTTTGTATGACTGAATAGACAGTCAGCTGCTCTTTAACTGTGCAATTCAGCACCTCCACAGTACACTCTCAAAGGATGAAATTTACCAAGAAGAAAAACCTCTGGGTGTTGCATATAAGTCAATTACATACTTCAATCGCATTCATTCTGTTGTAAGGGGAAATTGTGAGCTGAACCGCTCAAAGCTGGAATGTATATATCCAAAGGGAGGAAAGGGAAATACTCTTTGTTGCTCTTTCTTTCCCTTCAGTGTCCCATAAGAGGTGGAAAAACATGTTGGCCTCAAGATTCTCATTTTCTGCTGCACTCTTTTGCATAAATATTCTGTACTGTACAAGTACACATGCACTCAGATTCAGGCCCCTTTACATAACTCCTCCTCTGTGTGTGATCCCATTACATCAGCAGTCATCCAGCTTGGCTAATGCTTCCCCGAGCTGCACGTTTTTAATACTTAAGCAATGTCTTTCAAGCTACATTAGGAAGATAGGATTTCTGTGTATGAAGAGAGGATGTAATTCATCATGATATTAGCTGTGCATTTGGATGTCGGGGGAAATGATGCTCTTCCTGCTTTTCTCTGTCCTTATCTAATTCACCTTTCTTTTCCCGTCATTCTCTACCCTTCAACATCTTTTATTGTTCTTCTCCTGGTCTGTTTCTCTTCAGTTCCTTCCTCTTATCTTGCCTCCCAGCATTCTTTTATCCTACTCCAAAACACCCATAAATTCATACATGCGTTAACTATCCTTTTGGGTAAAACTTCTCTGTCCGATCAGTAAACGGCAAACCTTGAGGAGCAGGCTTGGTTTTGTTCGGTGCCCCTAGACCTTTTCTCCTGTAATGTGATTAGAGCCACACTAATAAAGCAGTTCAATGAGCTTCATCCACCTGCTTCCATCTGTCACCTCAGGAGGAAATGTGGTTTTAAAGAAGTGTCAGGCAGTTATTAATCCACTGCTCTGCTCTGTTTGTCATCAGATATTGACGAGTGTGCGACGCAGATGCATTACTGCCAGGCCAACACAGCGTGTGTCAACCTGCCCGGCGGCCATCGCTGTGACTGTCTACCAGGTTTCATCAGGGTGGACGAATATTCCTGCACCGGTAGGTCTGCAAACATCCAAACATGTTACTGAGCCATGAAGGGTGCGATCATGAAAGTTGCCATCTGCTTTACTTTTTGTTTTGCATACAACCCCAGTTCTGAAAAGATAGAGGGAAAAAAATGGGACACGGTAAAACGTAGATTGGCAAATCACTGCATTCTGTTTTTGATATAATAGACCACAAATCATGTCCTAAAAAAAGTTGGGGGAGATGTTTACTGCAGAGTAGCATTTCCTTGTCTTTTAACAGTCCATATACAAGTGCGTCTGGGAAGCACCTAGACTCTTCCATGCAGTTTAGTATTAGAGTTTATGTTGTCCTAAAATCTGTGCGTACCTTTCAGCATTGATGTTTCCTTTCACAAAAGTTCATTCCTAAGGCAGTAAAGCATTCCCTAAAAATCAGAGATGCAGGCTTTTGAACTGCGTGTTGATAACAAGTTGGATGGTCTCACTCTGCATTTGTGGTTTCCACAAAGAATTTCAGATTTTGATTTGTCTGACCACAGGACAGTTTTCCACTTTGGCTCAGTCTTTTTGGCCCAAAGAAAATGTTATGTACTGTAGATGATGAGATATTCAAAGTTTTATACTGAGGAACATTATTTTTAAATAGTTTCAAGATTTTTGATACAGGTTGGTGAGCCTATATTCAGTCACATGATGTCAAGTAACCTACTTTGCTGCAAGATTGCCATCCATTTGTTTCATTTTAGCACCACGTGTTTTTCTAGCCTTTTGTTACCTACGTCCCAACTTTTGCAACGTATGTTACTGCAGTCAAATTGAAAGTGAGCTTACACTTTTCATGTGGATGTCTCATTTTGAACATTTTATGTTTTCTGTCTCTGTTGTGAGTTAAAATATAGGTTTGAGATTTGTAAGTCACCTCATTGTTTTTATTTACACTTACACAGCATTACCAAATTTCCTTTTCTTTCTTTTTTGTACAAAAAAAAAGGCAGAGGTGATATTTTTGTTTTTTTGAATTGAATCTTGTGACTTGTGGGATTAGGTTTCATATTTGTAAACTTCCTTTTTGCAGAATTACTGAAGTTGTTAACTAACCAAATTAATTTCACTGTGATGATTACATCATTAGAGAGCAGAAAACACCCTCTTGACATGAGTGTCTATGGGCCAATAAAAGAGCTCCTCTTTTTAATCCTTTTTAACCTACTAGCAGTAGAACTCTACTACACTGTTGGTTTATTTAACTGGAGTAGGTCATAGATCTGAAGGAGCCACAGCTCCTTGTCTCACAATTTCCTCTTATATCTTGACTTTTCATTTAGCCCGACCAGCAGGTTGCCATTTTCATTCTGAGTGAAATGCTATTACAACTAATGGATGGAATTGATTTAAATCTGAATCCTTGATTATTATCTGGGCAATACTTTTTCCACTAAAAATTCTAACCATCAATTTGCATCAGAGCATCAATATTGATCTCAAATTGATGCTCTGATGCAAATTGATGCTTTTTCCACTAAAAATTCGAACCATCAATTTGCATCAGAGCATCAATTTGAGATCAATATTTTAGTCTCTTCAGTTATTGTACTTCGTGACGTGCAAACGTAATTATCTTCCTTTTAGCTGTTGCTCATTTTTATATTGAGCGTAAGTAGTGATATGTTTACAACAGACTAGCTTGACAGCAGCCTACAAACATGCCACACCAGTGGCTGATATTGGTATGCAGTTTAAAGTATATCATCAGACTGCTGCTGTCATGGTCGTAAACCCTGCAGACACGAAGGGCACTAAGAGCAAACGGAGCTGCTGTTGCATCACTTTTATGACAGCAAAGTCACAATTACAGACTGCAAGCTCGTGGAAGGGAATTTTTTTAAAGTCCTTAACAGTTTCGTGAATATAATCATTTCTTTTTAAACTTGTGGTTTGTGTAATGATTATCTATGATTCTCAATACCTGCCAGACAGAAAAGACTTTCAATCAGGAATGTAACATACAGTCCATATTCAATTTTGTTAAAGTGCCTTTTTTTTTTTTTTTTTTTTTTTTTTTTTTTTTTTTGAAATGCAGTTTTAAGCCCAATTTTTAATCACAATTGATTTGTACAATTTTATTGTAAATAGTCACACATAAATTTTTACATGCAGGTATACTCCATACAAATGTACTTACTACTATTTATTTGCAACTGAGCCATCCGCTTTAAGAAGGTGGAATTGTGGGTAACGGCCAATGACATATGCTGTTTTCAAAGTTGTATCTTATTCTGTTGTTATGAACTGAAGTAGTACATTGTGCAATTGTTTGCATATCAAAAGCACCTAGATGGTTTGCAGCTGACCAGTCTACTTAACATATCCCACAATGCAGTGTGCTACTATGCAAGGCAAGTTTATTTGTAGAGCACAATTTGTACACAAGGCAATTCAAAGTCTTTTACAGATGCATAAAATCACAAGAAGGCAAACAGAATCATTCCATATATCATACAAGCAAAAAAAAAAAGAATCATTAAGAAATTAAATAAAAAATGAATTTAAAAGAAAAATAAAATAAATTAAAAATGAAGACTGCAAAAAGTCATAAATACATTAAATTAAAAAATGAAGAGTACAGATAAAATCCTTTCAGTTGTCATATGTACATCTAAACAGAACTGTTTTCAGTCTGGATCTGAACATTGTCAGAGTTCAGGTCTGACTCACATCTTCTGGAAGACTGTTCCAGAATTTAGGAGCATAAAACTGAAACGCAGCTTCACCTTGTTTAGTCCTGACTCTGGTCACCAGCAGGAGACCACTACCTGAGGTTCTCAGAGTCCAGGTTGGTTCATATGGATCTAACATGTCAGAGATGGACTTTGGGGCCATGAAGAGACTTGAACACAAGTAGAGCTGTTTTAAAGTCTATTCTCTGAGTGACAGGAAGCCAGAGACCTCAGGACTGGACTAATATGGTCGTATTTCCTGGTTCTAGTCAGGACTCGTGCAGCAGCTTTCTGGATGTACTGCAGCTGTCTTACAGCTGGTTTAGAGCCCAGTGAGCAGGCCGTTACAGTAGTCCAACCTGGTGGAGACAAATGCATAGATTAGTCTTTCTAAATCTGGTTCAGATACAATTCCTTTGATTCTAGCAATGTTTTTTAGATGGTAAAAAGCTGCTGATGTTATTGCTTTAATGTGGCTGTTAAAGTTCAAGTCTGAATCAAATATTACCCCTAAATTTCTGACCTGATTTTTAGGTTCTAGATAGAGTCTCAAGGTGACTGATAACACTTTCTCTTTGATTCTGTGGGCCACAGACAATGATTCCAGTTTTGTCTGAGTTTAGCTGGAGAAAGTTGTTTTGCATCCACACACTGATCTGTTCAATGCAGTGACACAGTGAATCTACAGGCCCATGTTCTCCTGCTGTCAGTGACACATAGATCTGAGTATCATCTGCATAGTTACTACAGCGGAAGCTGGTCACAGCAGTCACATGACCGACTTCTGTTTGTACTGCAGCATAATTGTTTTTGCAGTGGGCATTCAAGGGATGAACAATGACCACAATGACCAGTGCAGTACATACCGTCTACTGTGTTGTATGTGCAATACATTGTATTTGTTTTCAAACATACAGTTGTTAATGAAAGAAGTAGAATGTAGCAGCCTGCAAGTAATTAGACAACTCAGAAGAAAAAATTGTGTGTCTAATATAGTCTAAAGGATTAGGGTATAGAATAATAGTTAACTTTGTGTTGTTCACCACTTTCAGTGTCTTAGAAGTAAATATAAAAATGCCAAGTTCAAGTATTGTCTGTTTGGCCTTCCTGTCACTGGTCCTGACAATAGAAACAAGTTGGCATTATAGACAGACATGATTGGGTATTGCTGAAATGGTTTGAGTCTTTTACTAGCTGCTGAACAGACACTCACCCCACTGATATCACCAGGGCTTGTTCAGTGGATAATACCACACTGCAGTGCCTTCCTGTTTTGGATCATTCACGTTCCATGTTTGTGATGCTTCCAGTTATGGTTCTTTCTGTTGCTTCTCTGCAGAGGGTAACAGGAACTAAGTAGTCTAACCATAATACATTTCCTTAAATACGCATTTTAAAAGCTGATGCAATGTCTTCAGGTCTAAAGAAACAACTGTGACACACTTTGGTCAAAATACCAAGAGTACAACAGCTCCCTTCTCAATATGTATTTACATCTCTGTTTATAAAAGACAGTTTTAGTTGGTGACACCATCCATTGGCTGGACTCCAGCCCTGTTCTCTGCAGCATGCACATAGTTTAAAATAAAAGTAACAGCTTTGTGCTACCCACTACTGGGGGTCAGGTTGGGTGGAAGAAAAGTTGGGGAAAGCAGACAATGCCACACTGATCTGTCATAGAATCCTGCGAATTATTCATATTCACAGGCTGCTGTGTTTTACCTGAGTTTTGATTTGGTAGTCACTTTAGACACCCAGGTGCTCTCAAGTAGAGATAAAGTTCTTTTTTGATTGTTTTTTTTTTTTTTGGTTTTTTCACAACCATGGCTCTTTTGAGAAGTTGTCATTTCTGAACTTTTTTGGCCTGGTGTGATGTGTGATGACCACAACAGATTTGATCTAATACTGATTCTCAGGAACCTTTTATTTTCCCATGAACTCATCACCTCCATTGTGTTGTTGAAAATTTGCAGGAGTTTGGATCTCTGTGCACCACATAGCAAGATTTTTGTCTTCTTCCTGATATGAGTTTTTATCCTCAAGATTTTTAATCTTGTGGGTAGGGATGTAACGATATAGAAAATTTGATATCTCGATTACAGTGACCAAATTATCACGGTTTACGATATTATTGCGGTATTCTTCATTGCTGTACAAATGTCCAAAGAACACATACATTTAAATAATTTCACAAAATCTTGTGATTTTCTTGTCATACTAAAACATCAGAAGCCAAAATTTTATCAAAATGAAACTTTCACATTAAAAGGGCAAACAACTGCCACAGACAGAGGTTTTATTTTTTTAAATGAACAAAATAAATAACAGGAACAAAGCTTATTTGTCTGGTGCAAATTTAAATAAACACTTTTACAACCATAGTAGGTCAAAATATGCAAACAATTATCAGGAACAAAAATTATGGTGCAAGGTCAAATGAATAAACTTTGGACTTTAAGCTGAACCTTAAATACGTATAAATGTGCCAATAAAGAAACAGTTGTATAGGAGCCAAATATGTTGTTATGAATTGTAGTTCACTCTGTGTGTCTGTGGGTGTCGCTGTGTTGTTACCTGAGGGTCAGGTATAAAGGTAGCTGCCTGTTATTGGTTAGGTGTTTGACCCGGAAGAGCAAAAGGTTTTTGACCGCTGTAGCGCTAACTGCATTATAACAGCGTTATGGTTTTCAGGTCAGTTAATGGAATGAATTAATATTTTAACTGCATCAGAAGAACATCGTTCCGGTCCTTTTTAGATTAACACGCAACAGTCACGTTTACGAAAAGTGAGTTAGGGAAGCGCGTCAACCAAGTTACTCTTGGTCAAACATCTCAGTAGCTTGGAGCCTTAGCCTTAGCTCCTTCAAGTTGCTTGTACAAATCACAATAAAATGTAAACAAGTGCTCTGCAGACAGGATAATTGTCCTCCACCAGTAGTCTCTCTGCATTCTTAAAAGAAAATTTTAAAAAATGTGCCCAGACCTCAGATTTCGTCCATTTAGTAGGTTGGTAAATGTCCTGCGTGCTATCAACGCTTTCCACCGATTACGATACCGATGTTACAAGCTACATATTCAAGCGAGAGACAGTCGTGAGTCGCTCGCAGACTTGAATGAGGCTGATATTACATATCCCGGTAATCGACCGCGATAATGAAATGAAGTCAAACATAAACGGTAATCGTTATTGCGTAAAATTTTACCGCGCTTTACCGTAATACCGGTAACCGTTCCATCCCTACTTATGGGTAATGGTGGCATTGCTGGCAAACTTCACAACAGAGTTCTGTCAAAACGTGCAATCTTGGCTTGCAGAGTGAACCGAAGGGGGCTGAGCACACAACCCTGTGGGACTCTCAACAAAAGAAGTCCAATGGCCCAAACTGAAGATATTCATAAACACAACTCACCTTTTTCCTCCTTGTGCAGGACAGCTAGTTTTGTTTGTTCTTTTTTGAGATTTTGCCATCTGCCATCCTTCTAACGACATCAGCCAGCCAATGACATTGACTTGAAGTTTTCTTGACAATTACATTGAGAAACAGTTTATGATGTTTTCGGCTTCTGTTTTATTTGAGTGTTCTGCATTTCATAAATAAACTGGCCAAATCTCTCTGTTGCTGTGAGACAAAAACTTTAATCTTTCCATCTGAAATATTAGCATGCCAAGAAAATTCATGCAAACTGACAAGTACCTCAGCGTCTGTCATTTCAATGCCTCTTAGAATTAGTGTGCCTATAAACAAGAATGCAGGCGTTTATTTTTTAAAGTTTTTTTTTTCCTCTATATTTACCCAGAACCTTTTCGGCATGGAATCTAGAGGGACACATTAAACGGCTGTGCTATGATTTGGTCTTTAGCTATTTGTTAATATAGACTACAGTGACTGATATTCTGGTGTAGCTGGTTTAAAATGTTTTTGTTTCTCCTTAAGGGGTGTATTGCAGCCTATTTTCTCAAAAGTAAATAGAATGTGCTTGGTTGCTGCTCAGTGCTTCTCCAGAGAAGTGTTCTTAAATTAGCTCACAGTTGGCAGCCAAGCAGAGACGAGGTTCCATGGACAATCAATCCATTTTGTGGCTTGTAAACTGCCCTAGCTGCTGACTGGAAGCCTGAGGAGGGCTCTCTACATCTGCTGTGAGTGATAAATCCTCTTGCTGTCTTTCCTTTCCCTCTTCCTGGCTCTTTTTGTGTGCTTCCCGTAAGGGTGTCAGATGCTCATATTTGGCACCTCATATTTCATGACACTAACACTTCTGTACAATGGCTTCTCCTATTAATTGCCTTTATGTTAATCTGTGCTTTTACGTTTTACTTTTTTAGGGCAGGCTTTTGTAATTATATTGTTGGCACCATGTTATCGAAGTCACACATAGACATGCTTGAAAACTGTTAATGGTTTTTATGGTCTCTCATTCTATCAAACATTTGACCAGGAGAAAATAACCTATGTAGTTTGATTAATGCTTTGATTGAATGGGAGGAAGTAAACTCTGTTAAAGGTTCATTAGGCCATCATTTAAAGAAGTTTTTTGTTTGTTTGTTTGTTTTATTGGTTTAAATTGCTTTTACATTCTGGTAATGAATACATGCTCTGACATATGAAAAGCACCAGTAGAAAACATGCCCAATTATTTTTTTCAGACAGCAGAAAATGATTCATTACCCATTCTGCAATCAACTGGACTTTCTGCTTGTTTCCATGATAGTTACGTTCCACTTTTAATGCATATTCAGAAAATGGAACTTTCTGAATATGTCGAAAACAATGGAGACCCTACGTATAGCGCAAGCCTTTGATAGGTCCACTAGCTACATAATTTCTGGAACTATTATTCCAATTTCCCAACGTAACAACACCACCTGTCATATTTAATATTTAATATCTGAAGTGCATCTCTTCATCTATTTCCCTCAGTGAAAGAGCTGAATATTTACCTGTCTTCTGCCTTGACTCATTCAGTGGATGCACATGTCACCTCTGAGCTCATCTCCTCCTTCGATTTTGTTTTATCCTTTGCAACAAAAGTCCTTTTTTCTCAGTGCTGATCAGCTCCAGCTCCATCAGAGGTCTTCTTCTCTGTCCGTCACCATGCTTCGCTGTCTGTGTCTTTCTGTGGCAGCTGGGATGTAAATAAACAATCCACAACCTTACGCCATGGGATAGTAGGCTAGTCTTGGGAAAAACATCACCAGCAGTGAATTCCTTTGCAATGCTCACCAAGCAATGGAGAACTCTTGAAAGGTCCACATCTCTGTCAATAAGACTGTGAGTTATGTAGTATGGACGTGGGAGAAGTATAACAAGGCCTTAACTGGTAGCATGTAGCAGCTGGTTTACTGGCCACACTGCTGGTTTTCTGTATCCGCATCATTTTACAGTGTGTTTAGTCAACTGCTTTAAGTTTGGTGGCAATGTATTTTGTTAAGGTGGAAACAGTCTTCAACGGTCTTCATTGCTGTAAAAGTAGAGCTTTTCCCCATTCTTTTTAGTGTTCTGCAAGTGTGTATTTTACCGTGTATTTTGAATGATCTCTTTATCATCTTCACCCTGAAAGCGTGGCGCTCATTAGTGAGTTCCCCATGATAGGGACTTTCATTTCTGGCTAAGTAAGTGTGTGCTCGTGTGTTCTGCAGACATGATTCAGAAGGCGTTGCTATAAGGAGGAGTCTGAGAATTTTGGTTGTGTACTTCATGTGTAATTGATCCCTTTCTCTAAGAACCAAGACTGATGCTGTCTTTTTCTTCTTCTTTACGACCACGATATGTACAGGATATATAAGCAACAACAGCATGAGGTATGCATAAGTGTCTGTCAATGCAGGTGAGTATGGGTATATCTGTGTGGAGGTATTTGTGAGTAGGTAGACCAGAAAAGAATCAAAATGCTAAACGTTTTTACGTAGGTGGTAACATCCTTGAAAGAAGAAAAAAATATATCCCTCTGTATACTGTATTCATGTGTCTTTGGTGTGTATCGCACACATTGTACAATGTTACACAAGATCCCATGAAAGGCAGAATCTTTAAATCCATCTGTCCGCTTGTATTTAGGAGCCAAAGACACTCTGTATGATTTTCATACAGTGCCAGATACAGAATGCTAGTTGCATTCAGATCCCTTTTTTAAGCATAACATTGTCTTATCTTAAATGTCTCCATCCAAATGTACAATAAATAAATCAGGACATTTAAAATTGCAATTTGACATGTGTATGCTTATTCCTGTGTAGCTTACTTTTAATACCAGTGTCTATGTTTAGACATTGGCATTAAATCCATAATACATGTTATGCTCACCAGTCCAGTGTTTTGTGATTCATTACAGAGCAAAAAAAGACTTCCAGCATTAAGTGAAGTCAAATAATGGTCTTTAAATCCTTATGGTGTTCTTTGGAAAAACTAAACCGGTCACTCTTTTGTCATTGCTAAGTTAGCCTTGGCTCCAGCTCAATGGGCTTGAAGAAATCAGCTCAAAGCAGTGTTACCAGCTTACAAGCCTTGTCCCAAACTGCAGGTCACATTTGCGCCTGATCTGGGTTATTGTGGCTCCAGTGTCTCAATTATGGTTATTGGCATGTACTGTGAGTGCTCGTCAAAGGCCCAAAGGTCGTAAAGGAGGCCAAACTTGAATCACGGCACCGGCCAAGTGTGGCCCAAAAAAAAAAATTACGATTTGGACTTGATTTTTGTATGAGTTCTGGCAGCCATATTCACTCTGAATCAATACCATCAGTCAAGGACATGTGAACCAAAAAAAAAAAAAAAAGGCCCATGTTTGTTTGCTTTCTGGGATGTATTGTTGTGTGATAGTTGGTGTCTGCTGAGCCTCGAGGAGTTGAGCTGAGCCTTACTCCCATCTCCTCAGAAGGGGTTGGCATGGAGATGCTCATCTCAGAAGTGGTTGAAAAAGACAATAAATGAAACTAGTTCCAACTAGTTTGTTGCAGATTTAGGAAGTCTGCTTACGTGGTTTGTGACATCTAAGATGAAAATACGAGACCAAAGGAAAAGTATGTTTCTGTGTTGTTAATGGCAATTGTGTTTGCTTCCCTCTTTTTGGCTCAGGCCAGTGTTGTCGGCACACATATTACCTATCTGTCTTTACAGACATATAGACATGCAGTGTTCACCTATTCTCAGTCTGATCCATCCTTTTGTTGCTCCTGCATGCCCTTTGAGAGGCCATCGCCCTGTAAACAACAGGAGGCTGCTGTAATTGTGGTTCCACTTAATTCGCCTCTGGAAGCTGGAAAGCTGCCCAAGGGAAATAGAGGATGAACAGACATACAATGGGGAACAGAAAGTGAGAAGATTCCATATCTCAGCTTCTCAAAAACTTAATACAACCTGTATCGTTACAGGGGTCAGCTTTATGAAACATTTGGTGAAGCTATTTAAATTAGATTTTGTTTATATCATGTATGTGAATTTGACGTGAAGCTGATTATTTGTAGCTTATTGACATTATTTTTTCCTCATTTCTCACTAGATTTTCTCCTGGCTTTAACCATGTAAAACTAACTTTCCTTATTATCATGCGAGGTGTGCAGCTTTTCTAAGCTTTAATATAAACTGGCTATAATAAAATTTTCTTTGTGTCGTGATCAGATATTTAAATCTACAGAATATAAGACATGGCTAAACCCTTACCTTGTGTCAGACTTTTTTTATTTTACCAAATTACTTTTTTTAAGTTTGCAAAAGACAGCAGAGCATAGATATTCTTTAGAACTGTTTTTTTGCATTTTAATCAAGTAGAGATTTCATTTAAATAGTTTATTTAAAGACAGGTTTTGTACAAATATACAACTGTCACGATCTTCCATCCCTGCAGTCAGCCAAAACCAGCTAAAATAACTTTATAATTAATGATAGCATTTGATTGCTTGACAGAAACATGTGATAACTGATGGTTTCCTTTACCAATATGATCTCATTTACCCAAATAAATTGACACTGTCTGCTCAGTTGTGCACAAATCAGCACAGGAAGACAACCGTCCTACAACCCTCCATGTTGACCAGTCCTGTAGAGGTTCAGCTTCCTGAGCCGTCAGCACCCCCCTGAGGTGACGCACTCCCTGCACAAATGTCTCTGCTGGCCAGGAACTTTATTCTACTTTTCTCTAGCGCTTATCGCATTGCTGTGAAATTTCATCAATCTAACAGATTTAATACTTAATTTCATTTGATTTTGGAGACCAGTCCAATATATTCTTTGCTGTAGTTATATTGATTCAAACTTGGATAATTTACAGTTTTTACTTCTGATGCTTGTTAGCAGTCAGCACAGAGCACATACATATATATATATATATGTATATATATATATATATATATATATATATATATGTATGTATGTATATACAGCGGGGAAAATAAGTATTGAACATGTCAACATTTCTCTCAAAAAACATATTTTTAATCGAGCTATTGACAGATGTCGGCATCAACCAAAGTAATGCACACATACAAAGAAATCCAAACATTTATGTCCATAAATTAAGTTATGTGTAATAAAGTGAAATGGCACAGGGAATAAGTATTGAACACGCTTACTGAAATGTATTTAATACTTACAAAAACCTTTGTTGGTGATTACAGCCTCAAGATGCCTCCTGTATGGAGAAACCAGTGGAATACATTGCTCAGGTGTAATTTTGGCCCATTCATCCACACAAACTGCCTTCAAATCTTCAAGGTTCCGGGGGTCTCTTCTGTGAACCCGGATCTTCAGTTCTTTCCAAAGATTTTCAATTTGATTCAAGTCTGGTGATTGACTGGGCCATTCTAGCAGCTTTATTTTCTATATCTTCAACCGGTTGAGTGTTACCTTGGCTGTGTGCTTGGGATCGTTGTCTTGCTGAAAGATCCACCCTCTTTTCATCTTCAGCAGCCTGGCAGATGACAGCAGATTCTGATCAAGAATGTCTCGATACTTTTCTCCAGTCATTATTCCTTCAATGATATGAAGTCTACCAGTACCACATGCTGAAAAACAGCCCCCCATGATGCTCCCACCTCCAAACTTGACTGTTGCTATGGTGTTTTGGGGGTGATGTGCGGTGCCATTTTTCCTCCAAACATGTTGTGTCTTATGACATCTGAAGAGTTCAATTTTGGTCTCCTCTGACCAGAGTGTGTTCTCCCAGAATGTCATGGGTTTATCCAAATGTTGTGTCGCAAACTCCAAACGAGCTTCAACATGCTTCTTCTTCAAAAATGGAGTCTTGCGTGGTGTGCGTGCATGGAGGCCATGGCGGTTGAGGGCATTACTTATTGTTTTCTTTGAAAACAACGGTACCTGCTGATTCCAGGTCTTTCTGAAGCTCTCCACGAGTGGTCCTGGGCTGTTGGAGAACCCTTCTGATGATTGTTTTGACTCCTCTGTCTGAAATCATGCGAGAAGCACCTGGCCGTGGCTGGTTTATGGTAATGCCGTGTTCTTTCCACTTCCAGATGATGGCCCCAATGGTACTCACTGGAACTTTCAGAAGTTTAGAAAGGCGCCTGTAACCAATGCCTTCAGTGTGTTTTGCAACAATAAGGTTGCGTAGGTCTTTGGACAGCTCTTTGCTTTTACCCACCATGCAATGCTTCTTGTCTAACACCTTGGTGGTGAGAAACCTTTTTAAAAGGCATCAATCAGGACTAAACCAGCTGATATTACTTTGCAGTAATAGGGGACAGGTTAACTTTCTAAATACTGACAAACTCCAGCTGCTTTCTTGGCTTTCCAGACCGTTTTACCCCTCCTTTTCTTCATGTGTTCAATACTTATTCCCTGTGCCATTTCACTTTATTACACATAACTTCATTTATGGACATAAATGTTTGGATTTCTTTGTATGTGTGCATTACTTGGGTTGATGTCGACATCTGGTGAAAATTTCATGTCAATAGCTCGATTAGAAATATGTTTTTTGAGAGAAATGTTGACGTGTTCAATACTTATTTTCCCCGCTGTATATATATATAGGTATATATATATATATATATATATATATATATATATATATATATATAATTTTTAATATTTATATATGAAAAAAAAGTAATTGCAAAATTATAGACGTGATAAAGAATGCGTGAGTGGCTTTGACATTTGAGAAAATATTTGAGCCTGGCAACAAATTTTAACTGATTAAAGCTGTTTTTCACAACACAGCAGATATCTTTATCAAAATTGCACTCAGAAACAAAAATGACACCAGATTTTTTTTCTTGTAAGCATGAAATGTAAGCATTTTAGCTTGTAAGCTAAAATGTTTACAATGGTTCTTGTAGATTTGGAAGGAAGAATGGTCACTTCAGTTTTGGTGGTGCTCAGCTGGAAGGAGACCTTAGATATTTACAGCAGATATAGTTGGGAGTCATCAGCAGAGAACTAAAAAAAGAAATATTATATCTTCAAATAAAGTCACCAAGTGGAAGCATATAGAGACAAAAAAAAATAATTGGTCCCAGGATGGACCCCTGAGGGACCCCTATAAGAGACAGGGCTAGAAGATAAGAGGATTAGAAGATGCTAGATAGGGAAAATGTAACCTCAATGCAAACCCAATGTCTAGGGCAGGATAAAAGATTGCTGTGGTCAACTGTATATAAAGTTTTTTTGCATTGATATGTAGACACCAGCTACTGCCTTCTGCCTTAATTTTCTGTTATTTTAGCTGGTAAAAAATTGCATTCATTTTATTCTGTGAGTATACTGGATAGAGTGTTTGTTTTTGTGAATACTGTTTTGATCCCTCTGCTGCTATTTTCTAAGGCAACAACCATGTGGTCTTTGGAATGTAAAGGTAAAAGCACAACGCTTTTAAACAAAAGACCTGCAAAAATTCCTCTGTCACACCAAATATTCAGTTCAGCCCTTGGCGTGGTGGTGGTTTGGATGATAAATACAGGGTCCCATTGGCCCCCCGAAGCCAACAGTGACATCAGGCAGGTTATTAACCCTGCTGCAACTCGTCACCCTTCAATTTTTCCTTTGGAAGGATTTTTTTTTTTCTTTTCAAACACAGTAACCGTGTAACCTGAGTTTACCCGCTGGACAAGAAATGGACTTTTCAAAAGAACACTTTGAACCATACGCTGATCTCCAGTAACTTGGAGAAGGAAGATATGAAGCGCGATCTTTGAGAGGCTTAACCTGCTTTCATTTTGCTGGCGCTGCTGTCCCAGAAACCCTTAAGAGTTGAGCTTTTATCACCTGCCAAAAGAATCTCTGTGTGGACACGCGTCCTAGTTACAGTAGGAATAAACAAAGGGAGAAGGCAAGTTTATTTTAAGGAAAAATTCTTTACCCATATGCAGTTTAAAGTATGTATACAGTGATTAAAATGGAGACCCATTAAATAGATTAAAAGGGATAAACAAATATGGAAGAAGTAATCCCTCGCTACCAGACCTTTATATTGTACCAACTTCGTATCAACTGACTTCAAATGATCAGTATTGAAACACTTGTGGCAGATATCTTTCTTTATTATTTTGTTCTCAGAACCTTTTACTGATGTGAAGCGAGTTTGTCGAACCATTTCAGATCTCTGGGAAACCTTAAGAAAGACCAAGAAATGAAGTTAAGAAGAAAAATGATTCTCCAACATTTTCAAACTCTAATTTTTAACAGTTGTCAGAAACATTTGTCACGCAACTTGGTTTGAAGATGTTTTCTCTTTATCAGGCAATTATGGCTTCTAGTGGTGCTGAATGAATTTATTTGCTCCTGATTATTGTGGAAATTGCTCTGCCATTGAGTTGTTCTCCTAGCTTGAAACACAAATGCACGTAAATAATCAATTGATTTTGTATTCAAACTGCAATCACATCACATGCCATTTCCTTTGATGCTCTTTGCACATCTTTTTAGGTACTCTTTCTTGAGCAATACTTGATTGTGTTTTCTTATATACCCCTCAGACTGTATTGTTGCTGCCACATGGATGACCAATAGAAGCTGCCAATTAATTCCATGCATCACTTGCTACATATTTTCTTTTAAATTCTAGCCCTGGTAAAGGCTGCATACTCCCAAGATGCATTCCATGTATAATTGCATTTTAATCAAATCCAATTTTAATTATTTATGTACTGATTATGGAACTCAGGTGTAACGAGTCTGCCAATCCTCACTGTATACATTAACTGTTCAAAAATGGAGGTCATGCTGTTAACTGGCTTGGCACAAGCTTGTTTAATATCCCATCAAACTGAGCTTTGAGAGGGAGGGGGGAAATTTCAGATAAGTTTGTCTTCATCTGCACTTTCATCTATTTGTAATTGCCTCTGAGAAGCTGGTGTTTATATTTAGACTCCCCATAAAGGTTTGATGTAGGGAGTGTGTTTTCATGCTCGTTACTGAATTGCGAAGCCATCTAGAGGGATGTCTGTCTTTGCTTTAAGATGCTGCTCTGCAAGCATTGTCTCTTCTTCTCAAATGCATTGTCTGCCAGCTCCCTTGACTGAATGCACAATGAGATTTATGGAAAAAATAATGCACTGTGGCTATTTATTGGATGGATGTTTACTGACAAAGAACATTAAAGAAACATGCTTGTATTAATGCAAATTGCTGCCTTGGCATCTTTAATGCACTAAAATGTATATTTCGTGGGTATTAAATTAATTTTAATATGTCGGTGCTGTGGCTCTACGGGGAGGGCATGAACTGGCTGGTTGGGACAACCATGAAGCAAATGGTGCTGAAGGAGCGGCTGTTATTTATGATGGAAGTGAATATATTTGCTGCATAATGAGAGCCACTTGTGCTTTTAAGTGAGGTCATTAGTGTTTCATATTAATGATGGTGTGCGATTGCTAAATGCACAGCAGCAGTGCATTCATTGCCACATGTTCACATACAGCAGTTCCACATTTAACCATGACTTTGCATGCATGACATGCGACCAACATTTGCTAAATGCATATTTAATGCACAGTTTGACAAAGAAATTAAAAAAACATGCTTTTATTAATGCAAATTGCTGCCTTGCATCTTTAATGCAGAAAATGTAATTCTTGGGTATTAAATTAATTTTAATATGTCGGTGCTTGGCTCTACGGGGAGGGCACTGGCTGGTTGGGACATGAAGCATGCTGAAGGAGCGGTGTATTTATGATGGGTATATACATTGAGTGCCACTTGTGCTTTAAGTGAACGTTAGTGTGCGATTGCTAAATGCACAGCAGCAGTACAGCACTTCTTTCATTGCCACATGCTTTTATTTTCACATACAGAAAACAGTTTAAATTCCTGAACTATAAGTAATAACACATGCAACTTAGGGGTGCAACGGTACAGGTGGCTCACGGTACGGTCCGTACCTCAGTTTTTGTGTCACGGTTTCGGTACGGATTCAGTTTCAGACTACCCACAGCCCTAAACCCACGATTGCAAGATATCGAGTTTGCGGAAAGCGCAACTCGCATGTCGGCGCGTAAAAGAGCGCGTCCAAATGGAATAAATGTACATCCACCTGGTCACATGTGGACGTGCACAAACGGCTCTACCTCTCGATTAAGCATCACCGTATTACTTGCATACGTTTTTATTCTCTTGAGGTCATAGGATGTCTGGTCAGCAGTTGTAGTGGATGGGGGAATAGTCACGGCCAGACATGTCAGTCTGTACAGCTGTGGCATGATCTCATTCAGATGTCTGCTGTGGAGGAAACCAAGGAGATCTTTGTCTCTGGTGTCAAGCTGGAAAAGGTTGGATGTGGAAATTTATTTCCGATATGTCTGAAACTGTTGGTGGTCGAGGAGGGACAGGAACATTAATTGTTCGTGATCTTTAAATGCGCGTCCAATGATTCGTTCTGCAGTATTTTAAAAAGCACATCAGCTGCGCCAAGACGCACAACTGGTAACAACTGGATCTTACGCAGGTAAGATCGCGGGTCTAGGGAGGTGGAAGATTGTGTTCTGTTAACTGTTAACTGTTTTCACTCCCTCACCGGTGTATTCAACAGCAAAACCAAAATGCTGGTGTTTTTCCAAATTTCTCCGCTACAGCTGGCCATGCCTGCTTTTTTTTTTTTTTTTTTTTTTTTTTCCCTGCATCTCTGAGCTGCAGCCAACCGGCCAAATTGTGATCGGCTGGTCACTGTGAGTGAGCGGAGGCGAGTAAACAATTAAAAGTAAAGATTAAAAGTGATTGGAACATAAATACCGCAGGACATTAAAAGCGTATTTTCCCGTGCAGGTCGTACCGAACGGTTCGGTATTTTACCGAGTACCGTTGCATCCCTAATGCAATTAATAATTCATGTTTTTTGTTGTTGTTGTTGGTTTTGTGTTTTTGTTTTATTTTTACACCAAAGGTTCCTTATGAGATTGAAAAACAAAACTAATAGATAAAATGTATTTTGATGCACAGATGGATTAGATTTATAGGCCAGAGAGGAGGACCAAAGTTCAGCTGGGTGATCAGACACAAGACAATAGAATAAATATAAATGCTACTCCTATTTTTCTCTGTGTGTGGATCAGCAGCTTTCTTCACAATTTTATTTGGGGTGTTTCTGTGTTATCAGTGTGTTTGAGCTTCATGTGGCCAGGGCAGATGGTTTTGTTATATGTTTCTTATTGAAATGTTCTTATTGCACAGTAATAAACTGTGAGTGTTACTGATGCAGATGGGGCATTGCTGTGAAATGACAGGGTCAAAGCGCCCCCATCAGATTGGGGGGAAAAAATGTTTCCCTCCCTGCTGTAAACTTAATGTTTCAAAGGTGTTTTTAGAAAGGGACAAAATTCTGAAGAAGTATTTTATAACACCATGACTCATGGCTGATGGGTGTTACAGATTTTTTGATGATGACCAATGTACATGTGCATGTATGGTGCTGAGACAACAAAATATGATTTCAACAAGCAACAGATCAGCACTGATGGTTGCATGAGTGGTGATCCTGCCTTCCCTTGGAATAACTGGAGGAAGTGACCAGTGCGATACTTGGATAAGCTCTGTAAAAAAATAAAAAATTTAGAACCTAAACCGAGAATCGAAGCAAAATTCAGAATCCGTAACCAAGAAATCAAAGGCTATAAATGACAGGGTGTATGTTTGTCACAGTGTAAGATCATTGTTCATCATTGTTAAGTTACCCTTCAATCTAACCATTTTGCTGTGGGAGCAGAATGTGTGGCACCATCACTGAAAGAGCGTGTACAGATTGGTTATTAAAAGTTTTGAAACAAAGATTGTAGAACCTTTGTGAACCACTGGATCAGGTTAATTTATCACTTTGGCGTATTTGATGTGCCATTGGCAGATGAAGTCAAACCAAAGAGAAATAAAAGAAGCTCCACATCTGTCAAGAGTTTAAAAAAAAGTCTCCAGATAAATAGGAACCCCCTAATTGTGTCCAATACAAGGGGCCCTTTCTACCTTATTGTGACTGAATGATCTCTAAATGTTCAAATATGCTTTTCAAGCAGCAGTCTTTATCAAACTCAAGATTACAGCAGGGAATCAGAAATGCTCTCAAACTATGATAATTTTATTGGCATCCATGTCCTTCATTTTAAATTCTGTGAACTCAGTGTTTTCTGTCTCGTGTTACCAGACGGATCTCTGCTGAGGTTCAGCTCATGTCAAGGTGAGTGGGAGGGATGAGAGTGAACATGACGACTTTGGGTTGTTGCAAAGGAAAAAAAAAAAAAAAATGGGTGGGGACCTTGAATTTCTGCCGCGCTGCGGTCTTTTTTTTTAATGGCCTTGTCACTGCCCATTAAATTTCACGTTACTGAAGTGTTCTGCTTGACATTATGAATGAGGTGATGGTAATGGTACAGGCTTAAAGGATGAGGACATGATTTAGGAATTTATTAAGCAAAGTAAAATTGAATGATGAAGTGTTGGTTTTACTTGTAGATCCTCTGATGTACACAGAAGCAGGAGTAAAGTTTGTGAAGCTGGAGGAAGGCAAAGAAGGCCTAAACTGAATTAATTTGAAATGAAATGAAAAAAAAAAATTTTTTCCCAACAATAAATAAATGACACCAATAATAATATTGAATTAATAATAGTAGGATGTCTTGTTGTGGAGGCTGATGGCTGCTGGCAGGAATGATCTTCTGTATCTTTCCGTCTTGCAACGGACCTGCAGAAGCCTCTCACTGAACACACTCTGTTGTTTGATCACTGTGTCTTGGAGAGGGTGTGAAGAGTCCTCCATCATCTTCATCAGTTTGTGCAGCATTCTTTTTTGTACAATCAGCTCCATCGGCTCCAGCGTTACACCCAGCACAGATCCAGCTTTCTTGATCAGTTTGTTGATTCTCTTCAGGTCTCTGGTTCTGGTGCTGCTGCCCCAGCAGATGGCTGCAAAGCTGATTGCACTTTCAACAACAGACCTATAGAAGATGTGCAACATCTTGGTGCAGACAGTAAAAGATCTCAGCTTTCTTAAAAAGTAGAGTCTGCTCTGACCTTTCTTGTAGATGTATTCTGTGTTGCATTTCCACTCCTAGTCTGTTGTCAAGCTGAACTCCAAGGGATACTTGTATTCCTCCATCCTCCACCACCTCCACCTCCTTTCCCAGGATGGAAACACTGCTGTGTTGATTCTTGCTCCTCCTGAACTCGACAATCATCTCCTTAGTTTTGCTGGTATTTAATACGAGATGATTGTTACCGCACCATTTCACAAACTGACAGATCAGTTCTCTGTACTCGGCTTCTTGTCTGTTGCTGATACACCGAACAACTGCAGAGTCATCAGAGTATTTCTGCAGATGACAGGACTCAGAGTTGGACTGGAAGTCAGAGGTGTAGAGCGTGAAGAGAAATGGTGAGAGAACAGTTCCTTGTGGTGCTCCAATGCTGCTGACCTCCATCTCAGACACACAAATTTTCAGTCTCATAAACTGTGGTCTGTTTGTGAGGTAGTCATAAATCCAGGAGGTTGTGGAGAAATCCACCTGGAACTTATGGAGCTTCTCACATAACAACGCAGGCTGAATTGTATTAAATTGGTTTTGAGAAACCAAAGAACATGACCCTCAAAGTGCTGCCTGATTGGTCCAGATGAGAGTGGGCTCTGTGAAGCAGGTAGATGATGGCGTCTTCAACCCCAAGCCCATTACGATATGCAAACTGTAATGGGTCCTGAAAGGTGCTGACCTGCTTGTTGAGGTGGGCCAGTAAGAGTCTCTCCAGGACTTTCATGATGTGAGATGTCAGGGCAACTGGTCTGTAGTCGTTAGGTTCAGCTGGTTGTGGTTTTTTAGGCACTGGAACAAGGCAGGATGTTTTCCACAGCACAGGAACTGTTTTCTGTCTCAGACTGGTGTTGAAGAGGTGCTGGAGAATCGGACATAGTTGCAATGAGCAGGTCTTGAGAACTCTGGGACAGACACCGTCTGGACCTGCAGCCTTGTTCTGGTTCAGTTTCTCAAGTTGTTTTTTGACCTGATTGCAGGAGACAGACAGAGTGGAGGGGGAGGCAGAGGAGGTCTCTGAGGTGGAGAAAGATGATGCTGTTTTCTGGTCCATGACTGAGCTGCAGGGTGACAGAGTGGAGGTGTGACAGGAAAGCTGTGGGCTCACCGAGGGGGTGTGGTCTGTTGGGCTGGAGGCAGGGGGGGAACTGAACCTATTGAAGAACCTGTTCAGTTCATTAGCTCTGTCCAAACCTCCATCAGTCTGGTCCCCCTTTGCCTTGAAGCCGGTGATCTTCTTCATTCCGGACCACACATCCCTCACGTTGTTCTGCTGGAGCTGACTTTCTAGCTTCTTCCTGTAGTCCTCCTTGCACTTCCTGGTTTGTGCTTTAATTAGTTTTTGTGTTGTCTTCAATAACTCCCTGTCTCCATCCCTGAAGGCTTTCTTTTTGATGTTTAACAGCTTTTTCAGGTCTCTGGTGATCCAGGGTTTGTTATTGGGGAAGCACCTCACAGTTCTTGTTGGAACGATGCTGTCCACACAGAAGTTTATGTAATCTGTCACACACTCAGTCATGGCGTTGATGTTGTCTCCATGAGGTTCACAGAGGGACATTCCAGTCCGTAGCCTCTAAGCAACCTTTCAGAGCATCTTCAGCTTCATTAGACCAGGTTTTGATGATCACTGGTTGCTGCTGAATGATGGGCTTGTGGGTGGAGGTGAGAAGAACCAGATTATGGTCAGATCTTCCTAAAGGTGGCAGGGCAGAGCAGCTGTATGCATTTTTAATATTTGCATAAAATAAGTCCAATGTCTTATTTTCTCTAGTGGAGCAGCTGACAAACTGTTGGAATGTTGGTAAAGCTGCAGAGAGGGAGACATTGTTGAAGTCTCCAGAGATCGCCATAACTGAGTTTGGATACTGTGTTTGCAGCCTTGCAATAACGGAGCTGATGACATCACAGGCTGTGTCTGGAGCGATACCAGGTACAATATAAACCGCTACTAGAATAACACAGGTAAACTCTCTGGGTAAATAATAAGGACGGACACTAACAGCTAACAGTTCAATGTCCCTTCGTGCAGATTTTCTCCTTTCATCCTTGTCCAGGATGACACCAACGCTGGTTAATCAGCACTACAATTCCACCTCCCCTCAGCTTCCCGCTGAGTTGCTTACTGCGGTCTGCACGGACCGTCTTAAAGCCGCGAACAGACACATTACAGTCCGGGATGTGTTCATGCAGCCACGTCTCACATGAGACTACATTCTCTGTATTCTCTCTGGGACCTGGTTAGCACCTCAAGGTCGTCCGTTTTGTTAGCTAACACTTTGACATACGGAATTGTCCTTTATTTGAGAAAAAAATGTTGCATCCCGTATTGAACTAATACGGGACGCGATTTGTCCCGTATTTTCATTAACGCCCCATACACACGTCTGTCACCGACACATCAACACTAAATTTAACAATAATGAACAAAATAAAATACAGGAAACATTAAGGCCAGCAAAATCATCATCTTGTCACTCTCAGTGCCTGCCCCCTCCCCACGCTGTCACGGTTGCCTAGTTACCACCGACGCTGGTGCTGCGCTGCTACCGCGCATTTTAAAAATGTCTACCCCATAGGGTTGCCACCCGTCCCGTAAAATACGGAATTGTCCTTTATTTTCATGTCTGGAAGGTGGCAACCCTAATTACCCATCACAACAGTTGGAACAAACGGTTCAAATCTCCACCGCTTTTCTCTCTGCTTCACTCCTTCCCTGCAACCTCTTCTCTTTCTTTTCAACTGCATCGGGATTTGCTGTGTTATTTCACTGTTATTCCTGATTTGGGAGAGTTTTAGCAGTTGATCAAACAAGTCTACCGTTGCTGGTAAACAAGAGACACATCATAACAAGATCAGGAAACAGCCAAAAAGAGCCAAAAATATCCAGAAAACTCTCCTGTTGCAGCACAGCCTCCAAACCGACGTGAAAGTCCTCTTCAAAATAAACTGATTAAAAGACGGCTGTATTTCAAAAAATCAAAAAATACGATAACCAAGTCAGAGCTACTACAATTTGCTGCCACCTTGCGGCGCATTATAATCAACCATGAATGGATGACATTGTGTTAATCTCCCAAGGGAAATAATATTATTGCAGTCTAAAGTAATCAGGGAAATATTTAAAAAATTAAGAAATTTAAGTCAAACAAAGATAAATGTCAAAAACTGTCACATATAGGCATGGTTGAAATCTCCAGAGATCAATAAATGTTTCAGCCAATCAGGTTCAACATTTCAACATCTAGAGTGCAGAGACGCTGCTTCAGTCACACATCTGGAATTCCACCATCTGTTGTTAAACTATTGCACGCTCTCCTGCCCCACGTCTGTCAGTCTGTCTAAAGTCTCTAAATACGGCCATTTCTCATAAACACTGTCTCCTATCGGTGCCACAAGGTTGGATTGTCCCTCCTCTCAGGAATCACACACTCCCCAGGATGATCGAGAGGGAAAATAATTACCAAAACCTCTGTAATTTCACTCTATTTTTTTTCCTGATCTACATCCTTGACCTCTCCTCTTCAACTCCTCTGCATTTGAGGTGGGGCCAGTGGCAGGGGGGGCTGCCCACCCAGTCAGAAGCCCGATTTTAGGACCCTTCTACCTTTTTAGGACATTGAGGTTAACATAGATCAGGTCCCCATCAAAAACCACAAAGTTAAACCTCTTCATAAATGGAGGAAGTTATTTCTTAGTAAAGTAAAACCTTAATTGTATTTGTGAACATTTCTATTTGTTACAATGTCCCTGCTAATTTGTCAGCTAGACCACCTTAGACAAAACAACTTACTAAGCCAAGTCTTTTAAATACTACAGAAAACCCTGTTTGTGATTTGTGAAACTTTTGCTTTATGAAAAGGCAAAAATTAGCCATTTTTTCTGATTCTTTTTGAGAATCACTCAAAAGGAGAGTTTCATCCCAAAAAATTCCTATTATACAACTGACCAGTCTGCTTCACATACTATATATCATAGTCATAATGCAGTGCCCCACCACAGCAAAACTGGTGACAGTGGTCATATGATTGGCTTCTGGACTGTCCAGCAGAATAGGCTATTCACTTAACTCTTGTTTGCAATAACTACTACTAATACTCACTTATGCAGTGCTCCTTTTCTAATTTGGACCAAGAGGTTTGTGCCATGCTGTATAATTTAGTTTGTTGTGTTCTGTATAAATGCATTATTTTTTATTGAAAGAGTTGTTTGGCTGCTATCACATAAACACATCGTGTTGGGTAGATTATTTCTTTGTTGCAACAATGCTTGGCAATAAATTCTTATGTGGTTAGAAAGCCTGTTTATTTACCTTTCAAGAAAAATAAAAATATTAAACGCGAGCTGCTGGAAAAAGGATTTTTTTTTTTATAGGTGAGTCTACATCTTGTGTACAAATTGCATTGTTCCCATCTATTTCTTATGTATGCTCAAGCAAATTAAGGAAAAAGTGAATGTTGCATATAAGACTGATTAAGAATGCATTACAACTCAGATCAGTTGAGTCATTTGATCAAAACATACAGTTAGAGGAAAATTGATGATTTTTTAAACAAGCAAACAAACAAAGTGTGTGTTTTCCTTCTATTATGCTAATTATAAAGACTCCTGTAATAGTTTGAATGAGTGAAGTTTCTCCACAGACAGAACAAAACTGGTCCTCAGTAACTTTGAAATGATGTGAATAACAATTATTTGGTTGTTTTATGTCGTAAATTGTTTTTATTTAGAAAAAGCCTTATTTCAACAATAACATTGAATTTAACATGGAACTTGTAAAAGCAATATATTTTTTACTTACTTTGATAGATATGTAAGGCAATTAGAATGGTAAATGGAGTGCTCTTATACAGTGCTTTTTAGACCATCGCGGTGCTCCCAAAGTGCTTTACAACAGCCTCTCATTCACCCATGGTCGCTGCCATGCAGGGTGCTGCCAGGCCCCACTGGGGCCAAGTTAGGGTTCAGTGTCTTGCTCAAGGACACTTCAGCACCATGACAGTTGGAGCTGGGATTGAACCACCAAACTTTTGATGACTGAACGACCTGCTCTACCAACTGAGCTTACACCCTCATTAAGAAGTGCCAACAGAGAGAAAATGTAGAGTAATCTGCCAATGTAAAGTAATATCACTAAATCCTCTGCTCCAACAGAATTGCGCACTGATTTATAATTCTGACCTCATAAACTCTCAGGTTTTGACTTTATGTTAGAATTTCTGACTTTTTTTTTTTCTTGGAATTTTACCCCCCAGCCAATACTTTTATGTCCTCAAATGGCTCTAATGTGCCATCAAATGTGACAAAGAGGTTTGAGTACAGTGGGCTGGTGGGATTTAAGTATTTAGTATGAGCAGAAAAGTCTCATTTGCACGCCTTTCTATGGACTTGGGGACAAAAGAAGAGCAAGTGGCTCTGTTGGTTTAATAAATAAATAAAAATGTGACAGTATATCAACCAGCCCTATTGAAAGGTAAACTCGATTAATGAGAAGTTTTAGTATTAACAATAACAGTTAGAGGCAAATAATTTGGTCTGAAGCAATTTTGTGTAGTATTTTAAAGGTCAATTAATGGAGGGGGAAACTGCACACTACTTTCAAAGAACCCATAAAACAATATTTTGTGTGTGTGTTACTGTTGACAGTGATGCTTCATAAGCCCTTAAAATCTCACTAATACACTTGTCCTACAGGGACAAGTGACTGAAATAACCTGGGAGGCATTTCAGACATGTAGCTCTTTGTTAATTTGCCCTCATTGCCTGGAGAAGCATGTTGTTTGGAAAAGGATAAAATAACCTGAGTGAAGTTGAGCTCTCCAGGGTGCTGACAGTGCAGGACTCACTCTGGGTGTGAAGGCCGACGTCCATGGTTCTGATTATCAGTGATTATGCATCATTAGCTCAGCGCTTCAAGGGTCACCTCAACGTGTCCAGACCTGACACTACATCACTTCATAATCTCTGCTAATTAGACAAAATCCGACAGGGACGGACAGCATGCTCATATTAGTGGATTATCTCCTTGAAAATTGCCGTGGAAACTAGTGGCAATGTAATAACTTTCTAGTGACATGATCATTTATTATTGGGATAGGTTATTGTATTCCAGAGAAAAATACTCTGTTAGATCTTCCCAATCACTGGTGGTTGATACATCCATTAATTATTTTGTGTGGCATGATTAATTTTTCAATCCACCTGCAGATATGAGCGACAGCTATCACAGCTCTCTTTTTAAGCTGCCGCAGAAATGAATTAAAATTAATGTCACTTTTTTTCTTTTTTTAGCCAGTTGAAGCAGATAAAATGTTATATTAAAATTTAATTATTTTTGGAAAAACTTGATAAAAGTACTCATCAGTCTTAACAGTCCTTTATTTAATCCAGATAACAGATCTCATTTACATCATTTTATTTACTTTAGCAGGGGCAACATTTGAAATGTTTATCTTAATACAGAGATTTATTTTCAATTTCTAAAGCTAAAAAAATGTAAATGTTTACGATTGAAAATGTATTTTAAAAAATTAACTCAATGAAAAACAGTACATCAAAGCAAAACAACCCTTTTGAACACCATGTCAAGCACAGATGAGTTGTTCAAAGAGTCATTGAAAATACTGTGGTGAGGGTGTAATGCCGCTTTGTACCACAAGGGGTGATATAAATCATTCCCGCTTTTGATCTATCTTTATATATTCAAAGAGAAAGTTGCTGGCTGAGTCCACCTCAAACACGGGGTGTGTGATTTCTGAAATATTCGAGGTTAATTTGAACTGATGTGTACTTTCAAGAATTACTTTTTATCACATAACTTTATTCTAGAATGGCTGTTTTGTGCTCATCTTTAGTCTGTTCTAGTAGAAAAAATATACGCCAAAAGAAAAAAAAACTTGAAGCCTGAGGGAGGGCTTCAGGATAAAACTATAGTTATATTGTGTATAATATCACCCCCCTGTGAAGGACAGTTATACTGATAAAATGAAAGCATCTTCATTTCAGCTGACTGTGAATTACGGGATTGATGGATGTCAAGTATAGCTACTGTTTGCACTGATTCTGTCAATGACACCTGGGTCTAACAGGCTTTCCTTGTGAACCTGCGTGGGCGGTTCACATCCTGTGAGTTACTTTGGGCTGAGCTGAACAGGGTCAGTGTGGAAACATCATTAAACTAGGTTGTGTTCACAACTCTCTGGAAACTGGTGAGTGGTGCAGAGCAAAGGTCCATCAGCACATTGTTTCTTATGACCTATTTAGATTTGGTTTTGTTTTGGTTTTTTTTAAATCCTAAATGGATATTTGCCAGAGTTTAGGAGAATGCTCAATAAAGACAAATGTCAAGCCATCTTGTTGAAGTTGTCAAAAGTGTAAACCTCCCCTTCTTTCTGATGATGTGGCAGAGGAGTTTCAGGCCAGTGCAAAACAGCAGTTGGGACCATGTCCTTGTGTTTGCAGCAATTGAGCATAGAGGTTAATCAATATGGGATTTTTGCTATGTCATCTGCCAATACCAGTTTTAGAAATCAGAGCACTCGATGGCCAATTTAGATGCCATTTTGTTTTGTTTCTTTTTTTTTTCTGATATGTTGGGCTGATATTTTTTATTTCCCTCTCTACTGTCAGATATAACCGTTTAAAAAGAATAAAGGATGCACACATTTGCTTCATTTAAAGCAACAAAAAGAAGCTTTGTCATTTTTTTCGCTCAGAGTCATCCTATAGGTGTGGAATTTTTACAACACTAAGATTTATTCTTGTTAGCAGTGTATTTGCATACTATCTCTGAAATAGAAAATGTAGCAGAAAGACAAGATTTTAAGCCTTACTGTTTAGTCTAAGAAGATGAGACATTTCTTCTTCCTCTTCCAAATGTTTCTGGGAACCACACTGTAGTCCACCAATAAGACTGTCAGCCAATTGATTGTTTGCCCTCTACTTGGGCAGTGGTGTTGGAACTGGCTTCTAATCTTGCCAATGAGGTAGTGTCCATAATGGTGATCATGGAAGCTAACTGCAACAAGGCATCTTTTTTTCAGAACTAAACCTGAATTCAGCCTATCCTTAAACTTCCATACTCTTCTCTGTGGATGCAGCTGTGTAGGAGTTATGTGGGAGACAGCAGGCTGGTTTCCATTAGTGGGGATCTGGGCCTGTCCTCCAGGTTCTTGGCTGGGAAGTGACTTTTCAAGAACTTCTAGGGCACACAGATAAGTCTCTGTCCAAAAAACTGCAGTGTGGAGCTGACTCTGTGCTGACTGAGTATGATGTAGGCAGTAGGTAACGTTCACCTTTTTTCAATTTTCCCTTTGCGTTTGAGGCATATTCTTCAATTCTTGTATGCAAACACAGCAAACAGAAATGCAGCAACCATCTCAGCTCTTTTTCATGTTAATTCTTGTTTTTTTTTTTCACTCTTTTTCATCTTCACTGCCATATCTGTCTGGCTGCAGACATTTATTGCTAAATCAGCGCTGGATAGTCATTTACAGATCAGTGAACTCTGATTTAATGACATTTCTCTTCTGAGTAAACATTACTGTTGGTCCACATTAAAAGCGATCTACTGGCTAGGAAGTATTTAATCCCTTATATGTAAGTACCTCACATTTTTTCTTACCATTAGATTCACAGCAGACCAATGTGTTTTTAGCATAAACGGCTTAAACTCTTACCTTTTATGGCATTTTCCCATATCTGATTCATTTTGTCCATTGTGACTGGCATCGATATATCACAGAGGCACATCGACGTCTCCGACACTAAGGGGGGGTGTCGGGAGTTGAAGTGTTCTCCACAGCAGCACAACGCCATTCTCTAAACTTGTTTTATGGTTTATTGCTTATTGTGTGTATTAAGCTTGCTCATTGTTTCATAAATTCATCCACTTCATGTGTTAGTTCACATCACTCTCCGATTTCAACATGGCTTGCAGACATTAAACTGCACTAATAAGCATCTGTGTCCATCACTTGTTTGATCGTGTTGCTTCTCACCTTCATCAGCTCACAGCCATTAGCACACTGAATATTTAATCACGCAACACCATTAACGAAAGCCTCCTTTTCCTATCCCTTCCACATAAACTCCATAAACTCTTCCCATCCCACCAGTGCTATAAGTATTCACTTCCACTTTATAGTTCAACATGGGGAGGAAATCCATGGAATAAGAACGGCTAAATAATTTCTGCTCGTTCGCTTTGGGGCTTCTCGAACACCACTCATTAATTAAGCAGAATGTATTAGTCATGACTCCCACCGAAGCTTTTGTATATTAATGAGGAGTGTGTTTGAGTGAGTGTGTATCTTGAGTGCAGGCAGCTGAAGGCCAAGTTGTTGCTGCCACTTTCAGACACCGTTCATGTTTGATGTAAAACAAGCAGAAGAAACACAACTCTATTGTAAATCGTCACTGCTGCACCATCAAAGGGTTCTCTTTAAAGTATTGTTTATCGTCATGTGGGATACTAATTGAGGATGGATTAACCGCAGCTTAATCACTTTGATTAACTCAGCAGTGAGTCTTCAATCAATAAACATGTTGCCAAAAATCAATTGTCATTTTTAACAGACATCCATAATTATTGTTTTGTGCAGATAAAATAGCCTTTTTCTGAACACCATGTTAGTCAGTTTCCTTTTTTCCTGAATTGTAATTACCAGATAGCCTGAGCTCACCTCCAAAATGTCTCCGGCATGTCCTCATTAAGACATGTCATGCTGATTTGAGGGAGTTTACAGAAATTAGGCAGTTCCCGAAGGAGACTCTGAAGGTGATTTAACAAAAAAAAAAAAAGGTCTTTTACAGTCACTAACATGATAAACTCTGACATTTCTAGATCAGTGTTATTAATCTTTCAGAAATGCATATTTTTCTTCTTGGGAACAAAGAGTAGTGTGAAGTAGTTGGCACAGCTATCTGCAAGAGAGTTGTCAAAAATATGAAATAGTCATCGATGAACAGTTCTTAGGTTCTGCAGCTGATGGACTGTGTAAGTTCTCTGTTACACTGTTAGGGCTCACATGGACATTTGGATAAAGTAATACGACTCAACTATCAAACAAATCATGATCAGGCTTATTTCTATCGGTTATAGAATGATAATCACTTTGTGTGATTGTCCCCTGACTTTGGAAGCATCCCGCACCTGAGACTCACTGTTTTTATTGAGTAGTTTTGGCTCAGGCTGTAGTAAACGGCCGCAGCCTGGCAGGAGGTGGTTTGGGCCTTTATGGGAGGTAAACGGACCGACTGTGCAGGAAATAAGTGCAATGTTTAAAACACCAGACAGAACGAGGGCTTGATTCCAAAACATATAAAACATAATAAAATGTTATTCCTCATCATCTTCTCATAATCTCTATGAGTCAGATTCATAAATGAAAGTAAACTGCAGAGAATTCCTTCGTGTAGTAAAATAAATAAATAAATTGTGATAGTGATTCTAAGATTAGAGCATAGTCTTTTACTAAAGTATAGTAAAGTACTTTAGTGCAATCATTCACACACAGCTTCTGCATTTTGTCTTGTTTTTAGTTAAACGATAGCATGCTGTTATGTGTATTGCTCTAAATCTCCTTAGATTGAAAACTAGTTTAAAACCATAGGATATTTTATGTATAATACCTCTAAACTGGTACCAGGTGTGCATCATTTTTCACTTGACTGCATTATGCTGTTCAGTACTGAGCGCTTTAGGGTACCACAGATCATTCTGGTTTTTCCAGTTAGCTCCCAGTCAACATAGCAGATTGACTCTGTTTAACAGCAAACTTTTCAAACTTTTCATCAAGGTTGTGTTTTTTTGTTTTTGGCAGATTAGATTTCAGATGGAGTACACCTTAGGTAACTTACTGACAGTGAGGTAGAGAGCTGTGATTGTGTTGAGGGTTTCATGAACCTCAGTTCTGCAGCTGTATCTGAACATTGATCTCTCATAACAGTGAGGTGTAGCTGCTTCTTACCACGGGGCCTCTTAGTGGTGATAAGTCATGCATGAGCTGCCATGTTAAACCTACTTTTTTTTCTTTAAGCAAACATTTTTTTTCATCTCAGTCCTCGAGGGCTGGTGTCCTGCATGTTTTGCTTGTTTTCCTGCTTAAACACACCTGATCCTAATTAATGGCCGTCATCATCTTGTCATCAAGGTCAGCACATGTCTGTTAATGACACAGTCACTTGTATCAGGGTGTGTAGAAGGAGGGAAACATCTAAAACCTGCAGGACACCGGCCCTCGTGGACTGATATTGAAGACCCCTGGTGTAAAGGATAAGAAAATAAAGTCACTGATATTTCACTCATAATACTGCGACTAACTATAATGAGGTTAAGTTAAATAATGAATTTAGAAATTGCACTGAATTGCTTATCCTGCCATTAAAAACGATTTGATAAAAACATCCATCCATCAATTATCTATGCCCGCTTAATCCTCTGCAGGGTCACGGGGATCTGCTGGTTACTATCGCAGCTCTCTTCAGGTGAAAGGCAGGTGTACACCCAGTCCATCACAGGGCCACATATAGACAAACAACCACGCACACTCACAATCACTCCTACGGGCAATTTAGAAACACCAGTTAACCTGATATACATGTCTAAGCTGGAGTACCTGGAGGAAACCCACGCAAGCACGAGGAGAACATGCAAACTCCACACAGAAAGGCCCCTGCTGAGGTTTGAACCAGGAACCTTCTTGCTGTGAGGCAACAGTGCTAACCACTGAGTCACCGTGCTGCCCCTGATGAAAACATGTGTTATGGAAAATTATTGAATCATCAAACCATTTACAACATCTTCAACTTCTCTTACAGACTTTTATTACTTTTGACCAGACTTATGACCTAATCATGGGACTAAACCAGACCACTCACTAACCCTCCATGAGTCAGCATTTTCTAAAGGAAGACAACAAAAACCCATAGACACATGTTATGAAGAAACAACAAGGGAGAAACTAACAATCATTGCATAGCAATATATAAGAATAGAGATAACCCACACACACACACACACATATATGTGTATGTATGTATATGTATGTGTGTATGTATCTGTGTAGGTATGTATGGTCCCAGCTGCCTTGAGATCATTAACCAGCTCCTCCCGTGTAGTTCTCTGCTGATCTCTAACCTTTCTCATGATCATTGAGACCCCACCAGGTGATATCTTCCATGGAGCCCCCAGCCTAGGTTGATAGTCATGTTGTACTTCTTCCACTTCTGAATAATTGCACCAACAGTTGTCACCTTCTCATTCAGCTTCTTACTTATGGTTTTGTAGCCCATTCCAGCCTTGTGGAGTTCAACAACTTTGTCCCTGACATCTTTTGACAGCTCTTTAGTCTTGCCCATGGTGGAGATGGTGGAGTATTACTGAGTCTGTGGGCAGATGGGTTTTTATACAGGTGACTATTTGGAACAGGTGTCTCTCATGCAGGTAATTACTTCAGTGAGATTAGGAGTATGCCAGTGGTCTTGTGGGAGCCAACACTGGTCAAGGTTGGTCGGGGATTAAATACTTATTTCCCTCAATGGCTTACAAATTAATTTTTATTTTTCATTTCATGTAATTTTCTAAATTTTTTTTCAATATTCTTTCTATAACTGTTAAAATAAAGCTGCCATAAAAATCTGAGACTCTTCATTTATTTCTTAGTATGACAACTGCCAAAATCAGCGGGGGATCAAATACTTATTTCCTCCACTTATGTCACACAGATCTCACGAATGGGTAGACGCTGAAACCATTAAACACTGCGTCTCACAATGTAATTTTTCACCTCATTATGCACAAGAGTCCTTGTTGTGTTTCACAATTTTTCCATCTTAAAAACTGAAATTGGAGCTTCAAAATAATTTGATTTATATAATTTCCCTTGTGAGGTAAATAAAATAGTATTGACCCTAACCCTAACCCTAACCCTTTAGCTGAATTGAATTAAATAGAAAATATAATGTAATAGAATTTGATGTAATATGAGCTAAAATTAGGTTTTATGAATAACAGATTTTGTCATTTACATTTTAGCTGATCCAGTTTGAGAAACCCTATATGGCTTTGTGTGCAACAAATTCACTTAATTCATTCTCTCACTATTCTATTATTATTATTTTTTTTTTATTAATGATTAAACATATGGTGTTATGAAAAAAATGTAACTTTTATATTGCATGTTTTCACAAAGCTTACATTGAAAGTTTCAATAAATGAAAGATAAGATTCTTTACAACATGAATGACATAAATTAGTCACAATTAGGAATTCACAGATGTTGTGGGAGGAAACACAGAGTCAGGCTTTTTTCCTTTTAACAGTTATTAAATGCATGTTTGCAGCAAGAAAGGATAAGTCATTAGTGTCAACAATAATGAAGATCAGTGCTCTCAGACCTTCTATAGCTGGCTGCTGTTCCCACAGTCTGGCGGCTCCACATCTTTGTGGAGATCCCCGCTGTATTCCTGCCACAGTCATTAGTCTAATTGATGCTGATACAGAAAAGTCAGTAAGCACTTGGATATATATATATATATATATATATATATATATATATATATATATATATATATATATATATATATGTATATATATATATATATATATATATATCAGCTGTTGCTCTTTATACATCTATCACTGATTGCAGGTTAAAAAAAAAGAAGACATAGTAGTGTTTTTTTTAAATGTTTGAAGTAACGCTCATGGCCCAGCACCCTCTTCCAATCCATTGTGAGTATGCCGAGAAGAAAAGGTCTTTTTGAAATATTGTTTTCCATGGTTTCCATTTCCTTGCTGTTGACAGAAGACAACCTCAGCCATGGCGTAGGAAACTGTATGATTTACGTTCAGTGTGGAGTTTCTGTTTCCCAGAAGCTGAAAAAGAAATGACCTATCTTTCCTTCACACAACAAATATACCGTACCAATGTCTATGGCTTTTCTCTCCCTCTCCCACAGAGCATGACGAGTGCGCCAGTGGCCAAACTTTGTGTGATGAGAACGCCATCTGCACCAACACCGTCAGAGGACACCTGTGTACCTGCAAGCCGGGCTACGTGGGCAATGGTACCATCTGCAGGGGTAAGATCCTGCCCTGTAATGGCCCTCTGGACACACAAACACAGACCTCCTCATCCAATTGTAGCTCATCCTCTACTACGTAATGACATGGTTCAGTCCTTCAAATCACCTAACCGCGCAGCAGCTGTGGAAGAGATGATGAAAATTGATTCTGAACCACTTTCAATCTGTTGTTGCACATGTGTGCAACCTTTCCCTCATTTTTCTCCTTCCTCCCTGTTGACCTGTTACCCGTACGCTCCTGTGTTTGGCCCCTCCAGTATTATACGGCTAGACCTGAGAAGTGACTTTCTGTAGAGTATTGCATACAAGTATCAGCCTCCTTTCAACCTGCTTCAAAGACCTCTGTAATGATCTGAGAGAAGTGCAGGCCACTCACCATAATGAAACATTAACTCCACGCTTCTGCCCTCTCACCGTGCTACTCACATTAAACTGACTGACGACGAGGTTAATTGTTCTCCACTTTTATGTCATGCAGTTGTGTAATTGCACAGTTTGTCATAGTTTTTTTTTTTTTTGGTTGAACTGTTGAAAGATGAAAACAATATTTCAAAGGTCTCTAATGGAGTAAAATGTCACAACAACAGAAGTGAACTGACAGCTTTTCAAACCAAAAGTGCTTTGCACTCAATAGGTGTGTGAAGTGAAAGTCTTAGAATGCCAAAACCAATACCTGTGATACCAACACAGAAATAAGACTATTTGATTCTTTCATTTTGTATGTTGCTTATATGATCCTTGCACATCTTTGACAATAAAAGCCCTGCAATACAGTAGCAGTAGGATTTCTATCAAGTAAATTCAGAAGGTATTATAATGTAATACAGTGTGTGTGTTACTTATATTTACATTCCTTCAGAGCCAGCATATATATATATATATATTAGGGATGCAACGGTACTCGGTAAAATACGGTACGGTTCTGCACGACCTGCATGAGACGCTTTTATGTCCCGCGGTATTTATGTTCCAATAACTTTGCATTTGACTTGCACGTGAGCGTGCATGCCTTTTAGGCAACAGGCCCGCCACTGCATGTCAATGTGCACTCGCCTCTGCTCACTCACAGTGACCAGCCGATCACACTTTGGCTGGTTAGCTTCAGGTCATAGATGCTAAAAAAGAAAGAAAAAAAACAAGCAGGCATGGCCAGCGGTAGCGGAGAAATTGGGAAAAACTTTTTTGATCACTGGTGTGGGAGCATTTTGGTTTTGCTGTTGAGTGCACCGGCGAGGGAGTGAAAACAGTTAACAGAATGCAATCTTCCACCTCCCTAAACCTGCGTAAGATCCAGTTGTTACCAGTTGTGCGTCTTGGTGCAGCTGATGTGCTTTTTAAAATACTGCAGAACGAATCGTTGGATGTGCGTTTAAAGATCACGAACAATTAATGTTCCTGTCCCTCCTCGACCACCAACAGTTTCAGACATATCGGAAATAAATTCCCGCATCCAACATTTTCCAGCTTGACACCAGAGACAAAGATCTCCTTGGTTTCCTCCACAGCAGACATCTGAATGAGATCATGCCACAGCTGTACAGAGTGACGTGTCTGGCCGTGACTATTCCCACATCCACCACAACTGCTGACCAGACATCCTCTGACCTCAAGAGAATAAAAACGTACGCAAGTAATACGGTGATGCGTAATCGAGAGGTAGAGCCGTTTGTGCACGTCCACATGTGACCAGGTGGACGCACATTTATTCCATTTGGACGTGCTCTTTTACGTGTCGACATGCGAAGTGCGCTTTCCGCAAACTCGGTATCTTGCAATCGCGGGTTTAGGGTAGCAGGTGGTCTAAAACTGTATATATATATATATACATATATATATATATATATTATTCCAAACTTCTAAGCACACACTTTCACACATCTCTCTGTGATTATGGGATTCCCATAGTGGAATTCTGATTGCATCACACACAGAATGTACACGCAGGTATGTGTAAATGATGTGAAAAACACATGAAAGTAGTAACGATGAAATAGTAACGATGAAAACAGAAAACAAAGGCCTGCATCCTAAAAAGGCCTGTTTTTTTTTTTTAGAAAACAGAGTCAGTGAGGATGTATTTAAAGGATAGATTCAGCATCTTCCCATGCATTCACTCACACAGTAGAGTTTATATTCGTTTGATATGTAGTCCTACTGATTTCTGGTGTTATTTTTGAAAATAAAGACAGCCCCTAGCTTGCGAAATCTTTCATGATATTTTCATGACGTGTGAATATCCTTGGCTGCTGTCCAGGGGATGGGGAGTATCATTACACTTAATGAGGCTTCAGTTTTTTCACCTTACTTAAGCATAATTTCCATAAACTTCCTCCTAAATATATTACATCATTGCATACCACTTGATGTGAAGGATTGGTTTGTCAATTATTTTGAGTATTTTTTGGAGATGGTAGAATTGTCTAAATTGAAATCAGGCCTCATTTGACCCTCTTTTGATGTTCCACTGTGATCTCTCACTCATTAAGCCATGTTTGGCATCCACTCTGCTGCACATCAGTATGAAATTTAATAATAGCATAACTGGAACCCTCCTCCATGAGTCACCACCTTATCGTGGTGGAGGGGTTTGCGTGTCCCAGTGATCCTAGGAGCTATGTTGTCGGGGGCTTTATGCCCCTGGAAGGGTCACCCATGGCAAACAGGTCTCTAGGTGAGGGACCAGACAAAGTGTGGCTCATAAAGACCTTTATGATGGAGAAGAACCGAGGCCCAAGATTTCCCTTGCCCGGACGCGGGTCACCGGGGCCCCCCTCTGGAGCCAGGCCTGGAGGTGGGGCTCGGAGACGAGCGCCTGGTGGCCGGGCCTTTGCCCATGGGGCCCGGTCGGGCTCAGCCCGAAAGGGAAACATAGGCCCCCACTCCAGTGGACTCACCACCTGCAGGAGGGGCCATAGAGGTCGGGTGCGCAGTGAGCTGGGCGGTGGCCGGATGCGGGGACCCTGGCGGTCCGATCCCCGGCTGCAGAAGCTAGCTCTAGGGACGTGGAATGTCACCTCTCTGGCGGGGAAGGAGCCTGAGCTGGTGTGTGAGGTCGAGCGGTTCCAGCTAGATATAGTTGGACTCACCTCAACACACGGCTTGGGCTCTGGAACCAGTATCCTTGAGAGGGTTGGACGCTTTTCCACTCTGGAGTTGCTCGGGTGAGAGGCGCCGAGCTGGGGTGGGCATACTTATTGCCCCCCGACTTGGCGCCTGTACATTGGGGTTTACTCCGGTGGACGAGAGGGTAGCCTCTCTCCGCCTCCGGGTGGGGGGACGGGTCCTGACTGTTGTTTGTGCTTACGCACCAAATAGCAGTTCAGAGTACCCACCCTTTTTGGAGTCCTTGGATGGAGTATTGGAGAATGTTCCATCTGGGGACTCCCTCGTTCTGCTGGGGGACTTCAATGCTCACGTGGGCAACGACAGTGAGACCTGGAGGGGGGTGTGGTTGGGAGGCAGGGCCCCCCCGATCTGAACCAGAGTGGTGTTTGTTGTTGGACTTCTGTGCTCGTCATGGATTGTCCATAACGAACACCATGTTCAGGCATAAGAGTGTCCACATGTGCACTTGGCACCAGGACACTCTAGGCCGCAGTTCGATGATCAACTTCATAATCGTATCGTCGGACTTGCGGCCGCATGTCTTGGACACTCGGGCGAAGAGAGGGGCGGAGCTGTCAACTGATCACCACCTGGTGGTGGGTTGGCTCAGATGGTGGGGGAGGATGCCGGTCAGACCTGGCAGGCCCAAACGTGTTGTGAGGGTCTGCTGGGAACGTCTGGCAGAGTCTCCTGTCAGAAGGAGCTTTAACTCACACCTCCGGCGGAACTTCGATCATGTTCCGAGGGACCGAGTGGGCTATGTTCCGGGCCTCATGTTGAGGGGCCGACCGGAGCTGTGGCCGTAAGGTCGTTGGTGCCTGTCGTGGCGGCAATCCCAGAACTCGTTGGTGGACACCAGCAGTGAGGGATGCCGTCAAGCTGAAGAAGGAGTCCTATAAGGCCTTTTTGGCATGTGGGACTCTGGAGGCAGCTGACAGGTATCGGCAGGCTAAGCGGGACGCGGCTTTGGGGTTGCTGAGGCAAAAACTCGGACATGGGAGGAGTTTGGAGAGGCCATGGAGAACGACTTCCGAACGGCTTCGAAGAGATTCTGGTCCACCATCCGGCGTCTTCAGGAGGGGGAAGCAGTGCTCCATCAACACTGTATACAGTGGGGATGGGGAGCTGTTGACCTCGACTCGGGACGTTGTGGACGGTGGAGGGAATACTTCGAAGACCTCCCAATCCCGCCGACACGTCTTCCAATGAGGAAGCAGAGTCTGGGGACTCAGGGGTGGACTCTCCTATCTCTGGGGGTGAGGTTACCGAGGTGGTTAAAAAGCTCCTCGGTGGCAGGGCCCCGGGTGTGGATGAGATCCGCCCGGAGTTCCTCAAGGCTCTGGATGCTGGGGCTGTCTTGGTTGACACGCCTCTGCAGCATTGCGTGGACGTCGGGGACAGTACCCCTGGATTGGCAGACTGGGGTGGTGGTCCCCCTCTTTAAAAAGGGGGACCGGAGGGTGTTTCCACTACAGGGGGATCACACTCCTCAGCCTCCCTGGGAAGGTCTATTCAGGGGTCCTGGAGAGGAGGGTCCGTCGGATAGTCGAATCTCGGATTGAGGAGGAGCAGTGTGGTTTTCGTCCCGGCCGTGGAACGGTGGACCAGCTCTACACCCTCTTCAGGGTCTTGGAGGGGGCATGGGAGTTTCGCCCCAACCAGTCTACATGTGTTTTGTGGACTTGGAGAAGGCGTTCGACCGTGTTTCCCCGGGGATTCCTGTGGGGGGGTGCTTCGGGAGTATGGGGTGCCGGACTCCCTTATACGGGCTGTCCGGTCCCTGTACGACCGGTGCCAGAGTTTGGTCCGCATTGCCGGCAGTAAGTCGGATTCGTTTCCAGTGAGGGTTGGACTCCGCCAAGGCTGCCCTTTGTCACCGATTCTGTTCATTACTTTTATGGACAGAATTTCTAGGCGCAGTCGAGGTGTCGAGGGGATCCGGTTCGGTGGCCTCAGGATTGGGTCTCTGCTATTTGCAGATGATGTGGTTCTGTTGGCTCCATCGAGCCGTGATCTACAGCTCTCGCTGGAGCGATTCGCAGCCGGTTGTGAAGCGGCTGGGATGGGAATCAGCACCTCCAAATCCGAGACCATGGTCCTCAGCCGGAAAAGGGTGGAGTGCCCTCTCCGGGTTGGGGATGAGGTCCTTCCCCAAGTGGAGGAGTTTAAGTATCTCGGGATCTTGTTCACGAGTGAGGGAAGGATGGAGCGGGAGATCGACAGACGGATCGGTGCGGCATCTGCAGTGATGCGGGTGCTGCACCGGTCTGTTGTGGTAAAGAAGGAGCTGAGTCGGAAGGCGAAGCTCTCTATTTACGGTCGATCTACGTTCCTACCCTCACCTATGGTCATGAGCTTTGGGTAGTGACCGAAAGAACAAGATCGCGGATACAAGCGGCTGAAATGAGCTTCCTTCGCAGGGTGGCCGGGCTCTCCCTTAGAGATAGGGTGAGAAGCTCGGTCATCCGGGAGGGGCTCAGAGTAGAACCGCTGCTCCTCCGCATCGAGAGGAGCCAGATGAGGTGGCTCGGGCATCTGGTTAGGATGCCTCCTGGGCGCCTCCCTGGTGAGGTGTTCCGGGCACGGCCCACTGGGAGGAGACCCCGGGGAAGACCCAGGACACGCTGGAGGGACTATGTCTCTCGGCTGGCCTGGGAACGCCTTGGGATCCCCCCAGAGGAGCTGGAGGAAGTGGCCGGGGAGAGGGGGGTCTGGGCTTCCTTACTCCGGCTGATGCCCCCGCGACCCGACCTCGGATAAGCGGAAGAAGACGGTACGGTACGGTACGGTATAACTGGAACCATAGGACAACTGAAAGCATGTCAGTCATAGTAATGGTAAACAAGTCCATCATAAGCTGCTACTCGTGAATATCTATATGTGAAGATAAGGACAGCGGGGAAAGGAGAGTGAGAGAGGATAAATGCAAAGAAAGCAGTATAAAATTATATAAGGAATAAAAGAGTGGCACCTCCCACCCCTCTAACTATCTGCCATCAGAATGTGTAGCAGGAAGAAAGATCACATCTAGGGAGAGAATAATGTAATTTACAAAGTGCCGTCAGCACAATTTAAGCCTCTGGGTTGTTAACAGGCTAATAATACACACGCGTATCCACTGGAGGGAAATATACTAACTAAACTCATTAATACATTTCTCACTATAGAAGTCATCAGTGTGACATTTATAGAACAGGTAATTGGATGTCTCAGATGCTGTTTGAAATACAGATAATTGGAGATAAATAACAGAAAAAAATGAATCTGAGAGTACCTTGAACATCACCAGTGTGGTTGTTAAACAAGTTTATCCAACCATGGATGCTGCTATTCAGCTGTAACAGACAATAGATGTGAAGCTATCTTTTGCCGTGTTGCATGTTGGGATGAGGTGATCAACCTGGAAGGTACCTCCTCCACTACCTTTGTCAATTATTGAATGCCCCATTGGTTCCTGTTGCTTAGTAACCTCACATTTTGTTTGGCTAAAATGCTGTAATAACAGTAGATTTGGATGGAGATTGCAAGAGATGGAAAGTAGAGAGAAAATGAATGTTACTGAGAGGAACTGAAATGCCCTGACAAGGAATGATATTAGAAGAAACGGAGCAAGATAAGCACTCACTGGATCACTGAGCCTGATGCACTATCTAGACCAGTGGTTCTTAACCCTGTTGAAGGTACTGAACCCCACCAGTTTCACATGCACATTCACCAAACCCTTCTTTATTGAAAAACAAAATATGATTTTTTTTTTTTTTTCAATTTCAAGACATGGGTATGTTTTACTGGTGCACAAAATGAATTGTGTGTTAACATCACTGTGTTCAAAGAGCGAAACCAATACAGTGCATGAACTGCATACCTTATTTATTAAATGGTAACTGGGACTGCACTTATATAGCGCTTTCCAGACACCATCAAGGTTGCCCCAAAGTGCTTTACAATGGCCTCTCATTCACCTATTCACACACACACATTCATCCACCAGTGGACGGTTGCTGCCATGCAAGGCGCTGCCAAGCCCTTCTGGGGGCAAGTTAGGGTTCAGTGTCTTGACACGTGGACAGTTGGAGCTGGGATCGAACCACCAACCTTACAGTGACTGGACAACTCCGCTCTACCAACTGAGCTACAGCCACTATTTACCATCTACCATTCCATTTCCTCATATGGAGTGAAATATTCAAGAAATCACATGATGTACCATCATGACAGTCATAAGTCGACCGCTGAGCGCACGAAATTCTCTGGAGCACAGATTGGCCAAGCAATGTGAAGTGATCACCTGTAGCCAGTGATGGTCATCATGAATCATATGAGTCAGGTGTGTCTAGACCTCCGCCAAACCCCTCTGAGACTGACTAACTGAACCCCTGGGGTTCATGGTGGTTAAGAACTACTGCTCTAGAATGTGTACTATGTACAAAAATATGCAAAAAAGTACCAGGAAGGTACTTTTTAGCATATTTCTAGGAAATTTTTCAAGCCATTTCTAAATGCCTAGTATACATAGAATTATGTACTTAATACTTCATATTTAGACAAGTTTGACTCAGGAGAACATGATTAGGTGGAATGCAGTTTGGCTTTTCCATGGTTGGAACACCAGCGTATTTAGTGAGCCAACACATCTCCAAAAATGTCAAATAAAATTTTCTCCATCTTAATCTTATCAAGGCTCTGTCTTGATAATTTAACCACAAATGCAATGTTAGGACTGCATTAGAGCATGAAAAACATCTTAAAGTTACATAATGTTACACAACTGCAGTGCTTTGGATTGGAGCAGTAGTTGGGCTGCAACTGATGACATTTCCAAAGTCCACAAGAACGGAAGTACAGACCAGAAAGCATATTGTGAAATGGCCCCAGTGAGAAACTCATCATCTATGTATGTGGCGTCAAGCTGTGAGGCAGCATAATTGTTTTACAGTGGTTATATTATATACTAACAGGAACCACCAGACCAGGAGGGAGTACAGGAGTACATACTACTTACTGTATTGTATCTGCAGGGTATGGAAGCCTTATGCAATTTCAAACGTGGCACATGTTTTGTTTTGTTTTTGTTTTCTGTTTTTCTTATATTGGATGTAATTGTGAATAGCTTCAGTGGCTGGGTCCATGATCTGAGGGCTGATAACATCCTGACTTCCCCCTTTTTGGTCCAGTGATTGAAGCTGACACATGACATTTCCTTCTATGGAAATATTCTGTTCCTTGCTTATTTTATCGAGTCAGAAGGAGCAGGTTTTTGTCATCTGCATTGCAGAGAATAAAGGAGATGCCAACTCTGGTGTGGTGGGTAGAGTCGGTTGCACTCCAATGAGAAGGGCGTGGATCAATCCCCAGCCTTGTCATGTGTGAAAGTGTCCTTGGGCAGGACACCGAACCCGATATTGCCCCAGCTACCAAGGGGTCACAAGCCAGTGTTCTCATTGTGCCAGTCCCAAGGTGAAAGAAGTTGCTTTTTTTTCTTTTTTTACTAAAGATTTTCTAGAATGTTCTCTCTCTAATGCACTGATTATATTGTAGATTAGTTTTTCTTTGAACCTAAACATAACTTCAATCCAAGTGGAATCTTCTCAGTACGACCTCTAAACAGTACCTTTAATTAAACTACAGGTAGGGGTGCACGATATAACTATCGGGCCGATAACAGGAAATGATGACATCATTCCGATAAGTCCGATATCATGACAAATAGCCCCGATAACATATATATTTTTGTCAACACGGCAGTGCCTCGCTCCCTCTGAGCCTTGAATGACCGACAGTGAATGTTATGTTCAAGTAACGTCGGCATAATCAGAAAAACGATTTCTCAATCAGGAAAATCAAGAATACCCCCTCATGCCAGAAAACAACTTGTTAAGTCGGTCATAATTTTAGTAGTTGCTAACTTGAATTGATATTTGCAGTATTTCCCCTCATGTTAAACATAAAAAAGAAAAAAAAAATAGAAAAGGCTGAAAGAACGACTAACAAATGAGGGAACGTCGGAATTTACATTACACCTTGAATGCAGCATGCATTGTGCTGATCACAACAAACATGGCGGCGATGGCATGGAACTTCGTTAAAGTTTCAGAAGAAGATAGTTTGGTGGTTATTTGTGATGAATGTTCCAAGCGAATTTTACGAGGAGGGAAGCACAAGGACGAGCTTTGATACGTCAAAGCCTTTTTTTTTTTTAATGTCAGTAAGTAATGCACCTATTTAAGTTGATGTGAAATATCAAATAGGTTTGGTTGATAGCTTCACGAAAATGTTTGAGAGGCTTGCCAGTAGTTTTTCAATGGAAAAAATAAATATCTATTCATTCAAAGAGTCCAAACTATTTTTGATTTTGTTCATAGTATTGATGTAATGATCTTAGGTATATGTGTGTGTTATCGTTTATCGGTATCGGCCTTTAGGAGCTGAAGGTTATCGATATTGATTAAAAAAAAAAACAGTTATCCTGCATCCCTAACTACAGCTATTGAACCAACTCACTGTACTTTTCTTTTGAAGAGCTCTTGAATGTAATGACATCAAGTAGCTAAAACTGCAACCAACAACATTCATTTAGGGTTGGATTCCTTGGCTTGAGAGCCGGTGACCAGATGAAACCTTTGGCTTTTTGAAGTTAACTTTGCATATGCAACATTGCATAGAGGAAAGGATGTAAATTAGAGAATGTCTGAATTCTGGGAAAAAAAAAAAAAAAAAGGCAAAAAACAACAAAAACCACAGTCCTCGTATCGTGTAGTTTAGTTGCAGCAGGGACCTCTCATGACAAAGTCATTCCCAGTCACTGACAGGTTGGGAAATGTCAATAATGTCATTAAAACTTTCTCCATCTTACCTATTATATGCTAACCAATTAGTATCATGTGAGCAGGGAGTTGAAGGTCCCCCACCCCCCCCACCCCCACCCCCCCACTCCCACCCCGGAGACCTCATTACTTTGTGATGGCATCAGTGTTGACCAATCGACCAGCACCTCCCATCGTCTTTGGCTCATACATCACCACCCTCTCAGGACTAAAGCCTGACTGCAGCTCCATTCCTCATCACTGCTGATATCTAAAAGGCCAAGAAAAAAAAACAATCTGCCTTAAGGAATGTGTCATAAGGAGACTGGGTAAAATTCAATTTGAGTCAAAAATGTATGATCTATTGATGAGTTTGAAGATGAACCGGTAGCAGAGTACCATTGACCACCATCGTACTTTAGTGTGAAAGCAAATTTTTTGGACATTTTTATCTTTTCAAAGGGATAGTATTTTATTTACTAAGATATACTTTGACCTTTTGTGTGTGATAAGAGGAGACAAGGACAGCTTGCAGACATTTTGTAAATGCTGAATCTTTTCTTTTTTTTTTTTTTTTTTTTGTTAAGTTCTAAAAGCAAAAATCCTCTGAGATTTCTTTTTCTGTTAAACCTTACTGAGTCATGCTTCTTGAATCCCAGATGCATGACATCTGTCTTGCCAGAATATTTGCTTTATCAAATACCTTTGTTTCTTTGAATGCCTCCAATGGACTGCATTATGTTAGGGCAAGACCTTTGGTATGAACAGTTTTTGAGAAAAGGTTTCAAACTCACTTTTAGTGATGAGACCTCCAGTCTGGCGACTGTGAGTTGTATTATGCTTGCAATTTTTTTTTTTTAATTGTACAATAAGGCTTGAGTGGTTGTGGGGATAATAAGTGGCCTGTCTCAGTAGTGTAATGGTGTTATTGCAAGGTAGGTGAATGATTAAATCTTGTATACAATGTAGGTGTGCAGTTGATGCCACAGACTTGAGTGTTATGTGACATGATCTATCTGAAGGGGTTCACAGAGGAGGACCCCTGTATACATATTAAAGTCATGTCACATTCTGGGAAATACTCATCTAGAGTGCAGAAAAACTGACAAGTAACAGAAGTCACTTCACTTGGTGTCAGAAGGCGCAAGTGAGATGTCAGTGAAACAAATAAACAAAACCAACTACAGTTGCACTTTCATGTAAGAGCATGGTTGGGAAAGTCTGTTTTGTGTTGCATTGATCAAAATCCTTTTTCAAAAAATGTCCCTGCTGTCTGAAAAAATTGCAAGGTGTATATTTTGTGGACAAAAAGAGTGCAAAACTGAACCAAAAAAAAATAAACTTGAATGATTTAATTTAATCAATTACAGATAGTTTATTTTACAATTTTTAAACACAATCAATAATTTTTATTCATATTATGTCCAGTATGACATTATAGGCCTCCAGTTTTGATGATGGTTCTCGTTAGATTCACCACAGACGAGCAGCTCTTATATTTGAGTTGTCACATATGATGAATTCACTATATGTCTATAAGATGTTTCTTTTTATAAATTATTTGTTTGTTTATATTTTCCTCATGTGCTTCAGAATATATCACAACCTACATTACAGAAAGACGAGGCCACACGGCTCGCATGTGTGTCACATAAATATTGGAGGAACCATAGTTCTGGCTACTTGCAGTCACTTTGCTGCTAATTTGCATGTGTTGTCAGGACATAATGAAATTAGAAGATATTTAATATTGTAAGGAGAACTTGGAACAAGATAGGTAGAGGCAAAAGCAAAACCAAAGGGGAAGCTCAGTAAGCCATGGCTCTACAGCTTTTTTTGTTATTGCCAAATGTTTTCAAAGGAAGATCAAAAAAAAAAATGGCCAAAGTTACCTTTCAAATTATTTTTCTTTCTGGGAGAAAACAAAGTATGAGTGGGCAAATCAGTCAGCAGGCACATTTTCTTTTTCTTTTTGCTGTGCTTTTTCACTGTCTTGATTTCTTTTGCAGCTCCTGCCCTCAGACAGGATGCAGATGCTACGCTTGTGCTTACTGACAGTGGCTTAGTGTTTCTGGTCATTATCAGCTGTTTAGTTTAATCGATAAGAAGCTACAAAACCGCTCAAAGCTGGGAACAGGGTTGAGTTGATGCTAGAATCACAGCTAACAGCATTGTCCAATATTTACTAATGATTAAAAAAATTAAATTAGATATAATGATAAATAGGATTTAATAAACACCCTAGAATAATGGTATCATAGTAGAAATACTTTAGTTTTATTTTCCACGTACTCTAAAACTTAAGTCAAGTCTGTTATTGCGTTGCGTAAAAACAGCAGAACTGAGTCTTTCTTAAAGCAGATGAAGGCTTCTCTCTTTTCCCTTTTGTGATGTCTGAGAGTCGGCAGGACTCCACTGATCCAATGGTCATGTGGATCACCTTTGAAGGCTCTGACGGATGTTTTGCTTTTCCATCAAACAATACATTTGGCATCCTGTGTCCCTGTCTATTCAGTTCAAAGTCTTTGAGACGATTTTAACAAATGTAAGCAACGTTTAACTGGAAAATATGAGCATACGTCACATGGAATAAACCAAAACTGAAAAATAATGATTATTGTTAAAATTATTACTTTGTATTTACTGAAGAAATGTACATGTTGTTATCAGTAAATGCCTCTTGCTTCAACTGTGATATTGATTCATTGATCTTATCTTTAATTTCCACTTCTTGTCTACACTTTGTGAAAGCCAATACTCACCTGTAAGGGGTTGATGTGTTGGATTCCAGCAGATAACTACCACAGTGAACCCATTAGATTTCCCCTGATGGTCTCCTGTAACTGGTGTGAAATGTGGCTTCACCGAGACTCTCAGCGGGGTGATTTCTTCCCTCTCCGGCTGGATCTTTGCCTCAGTGAAGCCAGACACTGTCGTCTCAGTCACCCTACTGCAGCTGACCTACTTCTGCTCTCTCATTGACAGAGTGGTGATTACAATTCAGATGTGCTTTTGTTGCCGAATAGTAATAGCTAATGCTGTTGCCACAGCAATCCTGTGTCCATTTGTTGACTATACATGGGTCTTATGTAGATATTATGCAAACAGATAATCAACAGAGAGGGTTTACTTTCAAGAGATTCATACTACTCTTCCTTCTTTGAGCTTGAGCATAATTTGAGGTTGTGGTTTAAGATTATTGCATCCATAGATTCTTGAGAAAAGTGTCCTCATACAAAAGTACAACCACCAGCTACTTTAACAGTTACACCTGTTTGGACTAAGAAACTTGACTTCGACCAGGCTGTTATGACTGTAGGATGACTTTACAGGAAATGGTTCAAAAAGGACAAAATATCCAATGAGTGGCCATTATCTAGACAAAAAAGACCGTATTGGATGCCAGAGGTAAGAGGAGAATAGTCAGTGGTTTGAAATGAAAGGAGAAAAGGGAAGAATAACTCAATGACCACTCATTACAACCAAGATATACAAAAGGTAATCTCTAAAAGCAACCTTGAAGCAAATGGATAAAGCAGTAGACCGCATTGGGTGGCACACTGGTCAGCTAAGCATAGTAAACTAAACCTACAATTCTTATGGGTTCAGCAAAGTTGGAAAATAGACCACTGGTAAACATTGCCTAGTGTGTCTCCATTGCTCATGTGATATTCTGAACATATATATATCTGTTGGCATATTTACTGAACAGCTGAACAACTGAGCTGTTGCTACTGACAGGATAATAGCCATGTCACAAAAAAAAATGTGTAATCACAGAAAAGTGAATGAGGTTATTTTACTTAAATGGCTTCCACAGTCTCCAGATCTAACACGGTTAATATGGACCAAATTTTCTGAGGATTGTTTCCAGAACTGTGTTGAATCTATCCTGCAACAAGTTAGGGAATTTCTAGGGGATCCAACCTGGTACTGCTAAGGTGCACTTAATAAAGTGGCTGGTGAGTGACTATATGGATTGTAAAACCTCTAGTTAGTCCACTTGTTAATCACTTATGTTTTAAAAATACCAATATTCTATCAGGCCTGCAGCAGTCCTCCTCCTGATGATTGCATAGACTTATATGGAAACGACTTCATTTCAAGAGGTTCTTTTAGTCTAAATGGACCTTGAAGATGGACTGGAAGGACTAAGAACAAAAACAAGCTGTTCAGACTCCCTCTACCTTTGCTTATTCCTTGTTTTCGCCACTCTCCTGAGGCAATTCTTTTATCCTGTCCTTGTTTTTGGAATAAGGCTAGCACTATGTAATCTCCCTGGTAGAACAGTGAATGGGCCACAATAGTTCAGTCGGAGTATGGCATGAGATTATGGATCAGCATTGTTCTCGCTGCCAGCCTAATGATCAGCAGCCTATTGCTGAGCCTTTGTCACCAGCAGTATGAGTGAGATAATCTTGTTAATGGTCCGTTTCATTCCCTTGAATGGGTTTGTATAGAAAAAAAAGGGAAGTTAAATAGAGAGGATTTGAGAAGTGAATCTAAACAGCAGAGGACAAAGGCATTGACTCATGCCTTTTTTTTATTTCACTAATGGAGCTAATTACAGAGGAACCATGTTGCAACCAGCTTACAGAGAGCAGATGAACTCAGAACAATATATTTTGAGAGATGGAGGGAGAATGGGGGGCTCATTTCCTCTACAAGTGGGATGGATTTAATTTTCTGTTTACATAATTATTTCTGCCGCTCATCCCTCTTTAATAGTAACAACGCATTTAGTGGTTCTTTTGCTGTATAGTTTTGTGCTAGAGGGAATCATTTAAAAAAAACACATGATTTAATTGGGCAAAAACCACAGTATCTGAAAGTAAGATTAATTGGAAATATGGAAAAAAAACTGCTTGTTTTTGAAGCTTTGTAGAAATTATCATTTGAAGCAATTATTTTTAGTCTACATGCCTCTGTTACATGTTGCTGCTGCAGCAAAAAGAAAGATCATCTCAAGTGTTCTGCTCTATCAGATCCACTCTTGTAATGAAATTGAATGCACCGTGAAAAAAAAAATGGAGCAGGCTGTCCTCATTCTGTCAACTCTGTGGTGTTTTTCTCCTTCAATCAGTCCTGTGCCACTGATATTATGCAGTACTAAATCAGCAAGGATTATTTTTGTTTTACTTGGAGATGTTTTCCAATGATTCAGAGTGGAAGGAAAACCCACACTTTATTTGTTATATCAGTGCCTGAGACAGGGTGACACTTTGGGATCTGAGAAGATGAAATCATCACATGACAGTCATTAATTAGCTCTGTAGCATGTTATAAATGTTATTATGGGACAAATCAATGGACAATATGTAGAATAAGGCATTATATTTGATTGGACATCAAGTCCGCACTGAGAGAAAGGATCTTATATTTAAAAAAGAAAAAAACACCCCAGAAATGACATCCTGGTTTGTAGTTTGCTTGCAAAGATGAAATATCCTGTCAAGTCCTGGAACTTATTGTAGGTACTGCTAATAATTATGTATACACAGTAAATATAAGCAAATGTCCAGTCAGTACATTTTGTGGAACCCAAGACAGGTGGGAAACCACAATGTTGTCTGTTTGATTTTATTTTTTTAGTTGTCTATCACAGTTTATGCGATGTGTTTAGGGAAAGCTACTGTCAGCTGGTAATAATAATGACAAGTAGTGACTAAGACTTACTGAGGCTTCACGGTGACTTTAAGACTAAGTTTATCAGGCATTTTGAGCTTTTCACACACCTATTAATGTTTCCTAAACCCATAAATATTTCAACTGACAAACTACATTCACTCTTCCATCAGTGCATTTACACGGTGATATGTTTTGACAAATGTAATCACAATGTGGTGTTGGTTAATTTTTCCCACCATTTATTACCTCCACCAAGGAGGTTATGTTTTTTTGCCGGTGTTTATCTGTCTGTTTGTCTGTTTGTTAGTTTGTCTGTGTTCAAGATAACTCAAAAAGTTATGGGTGGATTTTGATGAAAATTTCAAGAGTTGTCAGAAATGTGAAAAGAAAGAACTAATTTCATTCTGGGTGTGATCCGGAAGAAATCCTGGATTCTGGATCACTTTCAAATTTTCGATAATTGTTGCGCTTGGCGAAGGTCTGCGCTCTCCGAGTGCTTTTCTATTTTGTCCTGCAGCCATTTGAACCTTAAAAAAGAAAACAACCTCTTGACCAAAAATCCACATTGAATTTACAAGTGGTGACAGTTTATGGTGACAGTTTATGGCATTATATCCCTACTAAAATACAGTGGGGAGCGTATCGGTTGCGTTTCCTTAACGTGGGCCAAAAAAACACACCTTCAAACCAGCTCTACACTCTCACCTGAAAATTCAGGTCGCTCACTAAATTTAGTGTGTGTTTTTGTCAGTTGGGACGTAACCTTTTGGATTGATGTGATTGGCTGAATTTTCCGTTCAAAACTGGTGACAATGCAGGAAAGAAAGAAGAAGAAAAGAGGGGACATGACAACAATGGAGAAGGTAAGCGAGCTTTTGTTAAGTACAGTAATTTTTTTCTCTTGGGAGATTAATAAAAATCTAATTAAAAAAAAATTATGTCCCAAGAGAAAAGAGTTACTGCACTTAACAAATGATCCCTTACATTCTTCGTCATTTATATTGTTTTATTTTTTGTTTTTATTGAGCATTAAAACAATTAACAGTATATAGAAAACCTTTAAAAAAAATCTATATAGCCTATATATTACCATCAGAGTCATGTTTATTTAGTCAAAAATATACTTTGCTTTAATCTCCTTTTCAGTCTCCACTTCTTTGATTGTGCTGATATATGCTGATGCTGATATTTGGCCTGGAGTCTGTCCATCATCCCATGTGAATATGAAATTTTCCCAGAAAGAGTATCAGCTGGATAAAGTAAATGTCATCTTTGTCCATATCTTTATCATCAAAACAGATACTCATATCTCACTCTGTAAATGGAATTATCTGCCCAATCTTCTGGCTAATAAAATATTGTACATCCGTCCAAGATATTCTTGTATATTCACACCGGAAAAACAAATGAGAAATTGTTTTGATTTGTTGGTCACAGAAAGTACAAAAATAATTGATATCTAGGTTAAATCTCTCCAATGTTTTCTTGACTGGCTACAGGTGTAAAATTTTGAAAGTAATTTCCTTAACTTTATTGCTTAACAGAACCTCCCTCCATTTAACCAAATCTGGTTCCAGTTAAAGGTCTCCAAATAAAGAAAATAAACCAAAAGAATTTAACCAGAAGGCAGAAAAACCTTCTGTAAAAATACATATTCTGTTCAGTTTACTTGAGCATTTCTTTTTAGTGACATCAACCTTACTGATCAGTCTGCCTGTTTAACAGGTTACTAGTTGGAGTATCAACAGTCGTTCCCTGGAGAAGTTGGAGCAAACATTCAGTGCATATTCCTTTGGAGTTACAGGGAAGTTAAACTTGGACAAAGATTCAGTATATGTCAAAAGATTTCCATTAAAATTTAAAAGCTGTTTAAAAAGTATGATATTATGCTTTATTTTTAAAACACAGTTTTTACAATAAAGTGACTTCTTCTTATAAAGGCTGTTCCCATTCTTCCAAATGCAATCAGAAGTTCAAAGTCAGACAATTGCATTGAGAGCCTTTCAATTTTGTAATTGTACTTCAACTAGAATGAACTTCCTCCTATAAAATTAAAACATGTTTGGGAAAGTCATTCCAGATAGCATCTTGTCTGTTTAAAAGGTTAGTGAACCATTTAACTTTAAAGGAGTTTAAGATTCAAGAGATTCAAGATTCTTATTTTCCATTTGTACAAAGACAGCTAGTCAAGGCACGTTGGAATTCTTGTGCAAAGCTTAGAGGTCAAGTTAAAAAGGAAACACTCAAGACACCTATAAACATAGAACACAGACACGGAAGACAGACATGCATATTAAAAACGACAACCTTAGATGCTGATTTACAAAGAGAAGTCTTTCAACTGCTAATATTGCTGTCCATAAATATGACTATAGAACATACATCTATATATATGTATATATATATATACATATATACATACATACATCTGCCCATACTCAGGCCTAAATATAATATATATACTAAGGCTGGGCAACAATTAAAATTTTTAATTGTGATTAATCGCATGATTTCCCTGATTAATCACGATTAATGGCATTGTATACGCAAAATCAACTAATGAATTCAAAAGTAGTGTAAAGGTCACTTTTATTTAAATATTCTGCTGCCATATGAACTAAAGTCTCATAACATTTGTTGTTCAAACACTTTTAACATCAGCCCTTGTCAGTAACACACATTTAGTGTAAATCTCATCTTAAAAAATGTCAAATAAAATAAAACGTATTGCCACTGCCAGGGCATTAATGTCATCCTGTTTTTCTATGAAAAATTAAAAAAAGCCTACCAACAAAATCCTAACAATCTAGAGGCCGCAATCAGAACATTAAAACAGGTCATTTCTGAGGTAACAGCAGAAACTTTTAACAGGGAGTTCAACTTGTCAGTGGTTCCAAATAACCTTGTTTCTGTCAAATCCACCGTCTGGGAGAACTTTAAAATAAAAATGTCCATGTAAAAGTTCTGTAACTTTATCAATCCGTAATTATCTGCGTATCATTTGTTTTTTTTTTTTCATTTTCAATTGTCAATCAAAAATTTAAAAAATTAAAAAGTGACTTTGTATTTTGTTTTTCATTTTTTAATCTAAGACACACACACACACAAAAAAAAGCCTGTTTTTATATATTTCAATTTTAGCAAATAGGCCACAGAACTGAAATTGTTTTTAATATTTAGTTGTCTGGTTTATGTGACCCGGAAATGGCTTTGAGCGCAGCAGTTCAGGTAGCATGACGGCGATGGAATCACATACTATAATATTTGCAATATTGTAGAAATCTCAATGAAAACTCTGCTCATATATAGTTGAACCAAAGGGCTCTCCAGCTCTGCATCTGACATTAGTCTTTCTCCTCAGATCATGACGAGCACAGAATTTTCTGATGCTCATTTCCACCATTGCAGGACACCCATCTGCTGTTGAATAAGTTCTTGATCAAACTGCTGTATTGGCCCAAATATAGGACGATATTTTAATCTAGAAGTCATATTCTCAAAACTGGGGGTCGTTTTATAATCAAGGAATAGACTTTCTGTTGTCATTACACATCTGTGCCATAGTTAACTCGCGATTAGTCACACATTAATCAAATGTTTTTAATGTTCTGTATATCCATCCATCCGTCCATCATCTATGCCCATTTTGTCCTATGCAGGGTCACGGGGATCTTCTTTTTTTTTTTTTTTTTAAGCCTTTAGTTTGAGACCAGAAGTCCACCAATGCTGCCGTACTTTTTGGGGGTTTAATTCATCAGCTTCTTTGTATATTTTGTTGGGCTGCTGCTTGACCGCAGTAATTTGCTGACAGTCCCTAAGCTCCACGACGGCACCAGCAAGGTACTCAGAAGGACATTCTGAGCCGGTCCTTCGAGTTTTTGCCACACTCACTGAGCTTGGAGGGTTGATGACACTTGTGAAATGTCTGGCATACTTATATCTACAAAATGATACCAACCTGGATGAAATCAGTGCCGTTTCATGACGGTTTTAAAGTTTTAAGAGAAATGAAAACAAGCACATGTTGGATGTGAAACTAACTTGACCGCGCCCTGCAGTAACTCAATTCACAGCGACATTAAATAAAAATAACCTATTTCTTTTCAACAGACTCATCTGGCAGCACCTTAAGGCTAAACTTCCCGTTCATAAGATCCTTTTCTGTAGCCATGTGATATATATATATATATATATATATATATATAGAGATAGAGATATATATATATATATATATATATATATATATATATAGTATATATATATATATATATAGATAGATATATATATATATATATATTATATATATATATATATATATATATCTATATATATATATATATATATATATATATATAGTCTCTCTCTCTCTCTCTCTCTCTCTCTCTCTCTCTCTCTCTCTCTCTCTCTCTCTCTCTCTCTCTCTCTCTCTCTCTCTCTCTCCTCTCTCTTCTATATCTCTCTCTCTCTCTCTCTCTCTCTCTCTCTCTCTCTCTCTAGTATCTCTCTCTCTATCTCTCTCTATCTCTATATATATATATATATGTATATATCTATATATATGTATATATATATACATATATATATATATACACATACACATACGTGTAACAAAATGTACACATGGTGCATGATCATTACTGCTCAGTTTGAGAATATAAATAAACAAAATTACACAAGATCAGGACAGGTAATGACTGGTAAATTGCACATGATTTTTTCTTTTAAATCATATTTTTGTGTTTGCCATCAGTCTCACTGTGGCAGAGAAAAAGCTCTTCTGGAACCGTGTTGTGTGTGATAATACTATCTGCTCGACTGCGTCTAAGGTTGTAGGTGGAGTGTTTGTGTCTGAGCAGAAGGTCAGCTGGATGGAGAGAGCCTCTGATGATGTTCTCTGCTCTTTCTTCTGCAGCGCTGTGTGTAAATGAAGTCCATGGATGGAAGCTTAGTTCCAGTAATCCTCTCTGCAGTCTTTATTACTCTTTGGAGAGCCTTCCTCTGCCTGTCTGGTATTCCCATACCAGACAGTGATCCCACAAGTGAGGATGCTCTCGATCCTCTCAAGCCTGCTTTCCTGAGCAACATGATGAAGTACAGGCACTGCGGAGCTTTTTTCACTGTGGCAACAGTGTTTGTAGTCCAGCTCAGGTCAAATGTTACTTGCAAACCCAAGAACTTGTAGCTGTCCACCCGCTCCACTTCAGTCCCTTTGATGGTGAGTGGCTGCAGAGGGGGAGAGTTCTTTCTGAAGTCCATGACGATTTATTTTGTCTTCTTTACACGGAGAATAAGATTATTCTCCTCACCATAAACAAGGATGTTGTTGACCAGAGTCATGTAGCTCGACTCATCTCCCCCACTGATAAGGCCCAGGACGGTGGTGTCGTCAGCAAATTTAACAGTGAGGGTGTTGTCCTGGTTGGAGACAGAGTCGTAGGTGTATAGGGTGAAGAGTTTAGGGCCGAGACAGCAGCCCTGAGGAGATCCTGACAGTCACGTTTCCATTCTCACCACCTGTGGTCTTTCAGTCAGGAAGTACGGGAACCAGTTACAACTGGGAGTTGGGACACCGAGGTCTGTTAGCTTATGTGTCAGTTTGCCTGGTGGAATGGTATTGAAAGCAGAACTGTAGTCTTAGAAGAGCATCTGACATACGTTCTGCTGCTATCCAAGTGTATCGTCCACTGATCTGTTAGGACGGTTAGGCAAACTGGAGAGGATCAGTAATGTCTGGAACCATGTGGTTTATGTGTGTGAGCACCAGCTTTTCTAAGCACTTCATGGCTACTGATGTGAGCGCAACTGGCCTAAAGACATTCAGATGTGTCTGATTATTTTAGGGACCGGTATAATGATTTGAAAATGCGAGGGACTACTGGGAGAGAGACGTGTTGAAAATGTCTGTATACACACCAGCGAGTTGTTCTCCCCAGGCCTTCAGGACTCAAGGGGGAACACCATCTGGTCCTGCAGGTTTGTGGGGGTTCACCTGTTTCAGAGCCTTCAAGACCTCTATGTTGCAGGGGGATTTCATGGGGCTTCTGTGTTCAGCCTGTCAACTGAGCTGTTTTGAGGGTTTTTTTTTTAGTTTTTTAACCTTTCTAAACTTAAAACATCCAGGCAACCACATTTTTGTGCATTGCATAGTATTTCTCCTTTTTCAGATAATGGCTTTTATGTTTCTAACTAAAATCAAATAGAATTTTATCCAACATATTTATCCAATGTTTTTGTTGAGGTAATGCTCATGATAAAGATGCATAAACAGATCTGGAGATTCCTTCTGCCTTTGAGAGTAAAACTCTACCATTTAAGGATAAATCTCTTAATGGCCACATATTGAATTTCTTTGTTATTGTAATGGTAAATAGTTTCACTGCTGTATTATTGATTCCATCCATCCATCTATTATCTATACCCGTTTAATCCTATCCAGGGTCACGGGGATCTGCTGGAGCCTATCCCAGCTTTATTTGGGCGAAAGACAGGGATCCACCCTGGACAGGTCACCAGTCCAACACAAGGCTGTATTATTGATAACTAAACTTTATAATTTCACAAGTGCCTGGGTCTTTTGTGTCAAAGGTGAAAGTCTCTGCCACTGACATGTAGCTCTTATCCTGTTTTAGATCAAATTTGTAACAGCATATCTGAATTTTGAAAATAACATTCTTTTTACAAGGAAAGGCAGCTTTGCATTTGTTGCTTACAAGAAGCTTACTTCATTTCCAGGAATCACAACCATAAACTGAAAGATGTACATTTTGACAAATATAAAAAGCAAGAAGCTAGAAAGCTACAACTTTCAGAAAAAAAATAGTTTTTGTATATCAGTTTTACAGTTCCAGTGAGTGGGGAGTAAAGCTAATCTTAAACAGAAAAACTAATAGCTTTAAAAGTATTATATTCTGAAAGAACATCCTGAAGGACTTTTATTTGCCAGTATGTTAACTCACATATGAGTAGAGCTCTATGTTGTATTGTTAAAGTTGTTTTTAATCTCATGTTAGTTTAATTTCCCCAGATGACCTCTCCCATGTCAAATCAACTGAAAACAAAACTTAAAATCATATAAAGCGGATTTACCTTCAGCCCAAATGTGTTTACCTTAGTGTTTTCTAAGTTATAATGGATTTCATTGCAGTAATTGAGTAAAAGAATTCACCTGCTACAAAGCTGTGGTGTAAAAGAGTGAAAGTGTGTTTCCAAATGCAGTCAAGGTTTCATCTGAGACTGAAAATCCCAAAGCCTCCAAAACGCTTTAGTTCACATGTTCAGGCCCTGACTGATTTATGACCAACTGCAGCCTGCACACGCACAACTAATGCATTGACAAGTGGAGGGAATGCTTGACTGGGAAAACACTGAAATATAAGATGTGTTGTTTATTCAGAGCCACTGCTCTGAGGTAATCAGTTTGTTTGTTAATCTAAGAACTCCTGTTAAAGGTAAATACTTGAGTCTTAAAACAAAAGGTTGAAAAACAAATCTTAAAAAGAAGAAATTGTATTCATAATGCACATTTCATGCAAAGAAGCAACATGATGTGCTTTACAAAAGCAATAAAAAGAAAATACATTGAATGAGTGAGGAAAGAAAGAGGCAAACAAATAAACAAGACCATAAAATAAGTAAATAAAGATAGAAAAACAAGTGTCCAGCACAGTTAAATACAACAGTAAAAGTATATCAGTCTGTTTTTAGCATGACAACACATGCTGGTTTCACTGGCTGTGACAAGGTCTTGTACTGTTCTGTGATCTGAAGATGGCAATTCATCAAACGCTTTATTCATTATAGGTGTTCAGTTGATTAGAGATGATTTTTTTAAATATCTTTTTTTCTTATGAATATCAAGGATTGTGTGAAAATGGAGGCACAGATTTGTCTTTCTTCTCTGTTGATAATAATAATGCTTTTACCTTGAAAGCGTTTCTTAATCTTTTAAACTGTGAGTCTTTTGCAAAAGGTGACATAAATGTCTGCATGCATTTGATTATGGACTGCCACCTTCTGATGACAACAAGTTATAACCAAGTTTTCCCATTTGAACAATAATTGTAATATAATCACAAAAAAATAGTACGGAGCATCAGAGAGTAATCAATGATTTCATTATGTGCTGGACACAGATTCAGATCATGTTATTTCTTGTTTCACACACATCCATTACCAGTTGGTGGTATACAACTTTATTTCCCCGCTTTCAAAAGAAACAAGTGCAGGTGATATCTCCTGACATAGAGATCTATGATCAGTAAGTGGGGCAGAGTGATGTTTATGTGTTACTCTCACACTTGTACGTATCATAATCTGATACCTCGGTTCCTGCAGCTAATTAGAGCTGTGTTTGTGCCAAGCAGGAAATACAACTGGCACAACTGAGACCTTCAGAGAAACGGCCAGTTCCTTGATGGATCCCATTGAGAAAGTTTGGCATATTTTTTCCTTTCATATATTATTGAATGTGATAAATAAATAGCTTTCACTGTTTTCTCTGAAGAAAATGAGCAGCTAATTATTGTGCAGCAAAATGAAGCAGCGTCTTGGCATTCACTAATTAGTTGGAAAATGTTGTTTTCCAGAATGTTTTGACACAAACAGGAATTTGACCTCTGCACTTGACTCATCTGTAAGTTATGAACGCAACTCGGAAAACAACTGAAACAGAGAGCTACAACACCGGGACAGGTAGCAGCGGAGGGGACTGCAGTGCTTTGCTTTAATGAAGCAGAGCAGCAGCAAACTGGAAGGAAAAATATATTAAACTGGACCTCAGTGCAATTCTTGAATAATTTAATGTTCAGTATGGGTTAGAGGCTAAAGAACTTGTCAATAGTCATTCTAAAGCTCAATATCTGGCATTTACTGCAAAATAAAAACCTCTAAATGAGCAGCAGGGTGAGAACAGCAGTGATGGCATGTTATTATTGAGCATGTTACAAATGAGAAGCTAATTGTTGATTCTTGATGTAACATTAGTAGGCTTCATCATCTGAACACAATGCTTTTTTTTTTTTTTTGACAAAATTATATGGAAAATAATTTATTATTTTGAGATACATTTCAGTCTGGGACAACTTGCCTGTCAGCGATATCACCAGAAAGAATCATGCAAAATTCAACCGGAAAAAAAATAATTGCTGTGTTTTTCCCTTAAATTTATTTAAGTTGTTAATACTGTAATATCAGACAGTAAAACTTTGTAATGTTTTCATTCTTTCACACAAGACTTCATTTTGGCATCACGGTTACCAAACAAAGAAATTTAATTTTTACATTGTTCAGTTCAACAACAGTGCAGAGAGCTTCATGAATGGGCTTCCATGGTCGAGCAGCTGCGTCCAAGCCAGACATCACCAAGTGCAATGCAAAGTATCAGATGCAGTTGAGTAAAGCACGTTGCCACTGGACTCTAGAGCAGTGGAGGCTCGAAGGGTTTTGAATCACGCTTCTCCATCTGGTAATCTGATGGAAGAGTCTGGGTTTGGTGGTTTCCAGGAGAACGGTACTTGTCTGACTGCATTGATCCAAGTGTAAAGTTTGGTGGAGGGGGGATTATGGTGTGGGGTTGTTTTTCAGGAGCTGGGCTTGGCCCCTTAGTTCCAGTGAAAGGAACTCTGAATGCTTCAGCAGACCAAGACATTTTGGACAATTCCATGCTCCCAACTTTGTGGGAACAGTTTGGAGCTGGTCCCTTCCTCTTCCAACATGACTGTGCACCAGTGCACAAAGCAAGGTCCATAAAGACATGGATGGAAGAGTCTGGTGTGGATGAACTTGACTGGGCTGCAGAGTCCTGACCTCAACCTGATAGAAGACCTTTGGGATGAATTAGAGCAGAGACTGAGAGCCAGACCTTCTGGTCCAACATCAGTGTTTGACCTCACAAATGCTCTTCTGGAAGAATGATCAAAAATCCCCATAAACACACTCCTAAACCTTGTGGACAGAAGAGTTGAAGCTGTTCTAGCTACAAAGGGTGGCCCCACGTCATATTGATTAGGAATGTGATGTCACTAAAGCTCATATGTGAGCCAAGGCTGGTGAGCAAATACTTTTTGCAATATAGTGTATATCTACTCATGAAATAAGAATTTTATGATTTTTTTTTTTTTAGATTTCCATTTCCATTTTTGTCCCAACATTTTACAATTTATGAGCTTGTAAGCTCCTTAGCTGAGGGACTATTGTATTGAAAAGCTGTGTTGGAGTGAAGCTGCATCCGTCTCCTGAAGTGACAATATGACATTTTCTGTTCTTTAATAGCAACTGCTGCTCCGCCTGATGAGACTTAAAATTGCAGAGAGACATACACATGCGTGCAGAAAGCAGCTTCTCACTGGCTGCCATGTTTAATGCAGATTTCTCAGCTGTCACTTCAATCTATTTCTTTCTTTCTTTTATCATCTGCTCCTGACCGCTCATCCATCCTTTGTCTACTTCATATGCATCAGTATGACAGCCCTGCAACTCAGTCATTTTTAAGACTTTTTATTCATTTATTTTCCCGTGTCTTAATGTAGAACTGCACACATTTAATATCACTCTTTTGTGTTATCGTAAAGTTTTTTCTCAGGTTTTTCCTTACCACTCCTTGGAGAGGGAAGACAACGATGGCTACAGCGCTAATCTCAATAGACTATACATACTTTAATTATGGACACTAATCCTTTATCTGAGGCCATGAGGAGGTGGTTGGTGACTCTTAACGGGCAGCATTTCTGTGCTATAATGTCCTCTGAACCCGATTGAAAGACTTCAAATAGATCATTTCTATGCAGGTGGTTGCCCAGCTGGCTTGCAACTACTTTTTACAGAATTTTAGATGTAAATGGAGGTTGGATATTGGTCTATAGTTTGCTAAAATGTCTGGGTCAAGAGATTTTTTGAAGTACAGCTTTAATTACAGTAACTTTAAAATAAAAACCTGTGGTACATGTCCTGGTTTTAGGGACAGGTTAATCTGATGTAATATTGTCATACCAATAAAAGAGAAAACATTTTTGAGTTGTCGAGTTGGGATGGGGTCCAATAGGCACGCGGATAGTTTAGCTTTACTGATGGTTGAGTTCAGGTCAGAGAGGTCTACAGGAGAGAAACAGCTGAGCTCCTATGGTAAGAGACCCTCTTTTTCAGAGGGGACAGCAGCATTTAAAGCTGATTTTAATATGTGTAATATTATTGTCAAGATAATCAATATCTGCAGGGGTAAATTTCAGGTCATCACCTTCATTTGTTCTATCACATTCTACCGTAGGGAGATGAGAAAAGATGGCCTCCTTAAATTTGATTATAGTGTTTTATCTGCTGTAATAACACCTTTTATTATGCATTGGAAAATCGAGAATGCTAAATTTGAACATTATTAAATAGTGATTGGAGAATTCCAAAAGATTCTTAAAGAGAATTAAAGGCTAATTTAAGGCTGTCGCTGTCAACATCCACGTGAATGCTAAAGTCACCCACTATGACGACTTGGTCTGAACTGAGCTCTAAACCAGAATCTGAGAACTCAGAGACTCGACATCAGCACCAGCAGGATGCTCCAACAAAATAACACGTAGGATAACATATAGACAGCAAGTTGTGTAATCTGAGCAGCACAGTAACTAACAATCTCTGGAAGTTCAAAAGTAGCTTTAACATGAAGTCAGCAATGTATTTAAAAAATGAATAAATAATAATAATAACTGGCAAATAAAGAAATGAACTATGATTAAGAATTCACTGTTTCTTCTGGATTGGTTGCTTCCCCCATTTGGTCTGGAATGTTATATTTACCCAGGGTGCCTTTAAATCTGCTCTGAAACTAGTCAACTGCAAGTTAACTAAATTAAACTCAATAACAGCTACATTCATTTTAGTCATACTGTGGGAGCACTAATGCTTGAAAACCTTGAAAAAGTGCTGTTTTTGTTTTGTTTTTCTTAAACAAAGACAATGTTTTGATTCTCTGAGATGGAGGAGGTTAAACCATCACTTGGCTCAAATATTTATGAAAATCATTCACAACATATATCTCTTGTAGGTGCTGAGATACCCCTCACACATCAATAATGAACGTTGATTATGGTAGCTGATTCTGGGAAAACACATCTTAATTCTGAAATGCTGTGAGCACTACAGGCTCGTTTCCATTAATATGCATTATACTTGGACTAAAGCACGCAGTTGTTTGATTGTTTCTGTGTTTTTATGTTGTAGAGCATAAAAAATGGGAAATTGAAATATAAAAGAGAATTTGAGAGAAAAAAACCTATAAACAAGAGAAGCTGTCCTCTGTGTAATTAAACTTCACTGTACGTTGCTTATCCCTCCTCAGGGTTTCCAGCAGAATGGGTTGTGGGCAATTCTGCCACCACATTTCACCTCTCTGCAGTAAACGTCTTCTTATCAGAGAGCAGAGCAGCAGTGGCGCTAGTAGAAAACAGTGGTGTCATTTGCCTACCTGCATGTGTCAATGATGATTCTGATTCATCCTGCACCACCCTCTGGTTATGAAAGTTCCTCACACTGAGCTACCAAGGAGGTCCCTGCTTCTCCCCCCTCACTGCTCTGATAGGTTCACGCCCTCACGATGCTTCCACAGATGAAAATGGATAAAATCATCCAGACATGGTGTGAACAGCCAGTTAAAGCCACACAAGCAGTAAGATAAATATATTTCTTCTTTTATCATGTATGTCTTCCATACTCAAGGATGAAATTAGCTCAACATATAGATGAATGATAACTGTTTTGTCTTGAATTCTGCTTGATCTTTTCTTTCTGAAAATATATTCTCAAAGATTTTGTCCATTTACAGTCAGTCATCTGTATATATTTTTACCTCATAATCTTAAACATCAACATATTAACAATGTAAAAAGAAACATTAAGATGGGCCAAGATCTCATTCTAATCTCAGCAAGGTAAATTTTGGAAAAAAAAAACTAAAGTCTTTTGGGTGCCTTAAGTTGGGGATATCTAAAAACACCGCTGTACTGAGAGTCCGGTATTTTCTTCTTGATTTTGCATCGTCTTTGGCGTACTAATTTGTAGTAATCAGGTGGTACGTACACATTCATTTCAACAAGCCTCTGTATTTGTTGCCCCACGTTTCGAAAAGTTTCCTATCTACCGTTATGATTAGACTTATATATATATATATATATATATATATATATATATATATATATATATATTATAAGGGGTGCAACGGTACAGGTGGCTCACAGTACGGTCTGTACTGCGGTTTATGTGTCACGGTTTGGGTACGGATTCGGTTTCAGACCACCCGCTACCCTAAACCCACGATCGCAAGATACCAAGTTTGCAGAAATCGCAACTCACACGTCGGCGCGTAAAAGAGCGCGTCCAAATGGAATAAATGTGAGTCCACCTGGTCACATGTGGACGTGCACAAACGGCTCTAACTCTCGATTACGCATCACTGTATTACTTGCATACGTTTTTATTCTCTTGAGGTCAGAGGATGTCTGGTCAGCAGTTGTGGTGGATGTGGGAATAGTCACGGCCAGACACGTCAGTCTGTACAGCTGTGGCATGATCTCATTCAGATGTCTGCTGTGGAGGAAACCAAGGAGATCTTTGTCTCTGGTGTCAAGCTGGAAAAGGTTGGATGCAGGAATTTATTTCCGATATGTCTGAAACTGTTGGTGGTCGAGGAAGGACAGGAACATTAATTGTTCATGATCTTAAATGCGCATCCAACGATTCGTTCTGCAGTATTTCAAAAAGCACATCAGCTGTGCCAAGACGCACAACTGGTAACAACTGGATCTTGCGCAGGTAAGATCCGAGTTTAGGGAGGTGGAAGATTGCTTTCTGTTAAATGTTTTCACTCCCTCGCCGTTGTATTCAACAGCAAAACCAAAATGCTCCCACACCGATGATTAAAAAAAGTTTTTCCCAATTTCTCCACTACCACTGGCCATGCCTGCTTGTTTTTTTTTTTTCTCTGCATCTCTGACCTGCAGCCAACCGGCCAAAGTGTGATCGGCTGGTCACTGTGAGTGAGCGGAGGCGAGTGGACATTGACATGCAGTGGCGGGCCTGTTGCCTAAAAGGCACGCACGCTCACGTGCAAGTCCAATGCAAAGTTATTGGAACATAAATACAGCGGGACATAAAAGCGTATTGTCCTGTGCAGGTCGTACAGAACAGTTCGGTATTTTACCGAGTCCCGATCCGATACTTTCATAACACATTATTAAAAAAAATGAAGAAATACAGGATAAACAGATCCAGGTTGTCTCCCATTTTTATAATACTTTTTAACACTTAAACAGTGCACTTCTCTTTGAGGTAGCTTCAACAATTAGCAAATAGTGCACCAGTATAACAGAACTTCTGTGAAGTAGCTTGAACGATCAAGTATAGTACACATATTAGCTAGTAAAAACATTTTACTAGATTTTCCTCGCGGTAGCCAGGGTGTCTATGGTGTTGAGAAAGCAAGCCCTCATGCACGCAAAGTTGGCTAGAATGTGCAAAACAACCCACACTCCGCACCCCCATCTTACTCATAGCTTTCTTCATATTAGCAGCGTTGTTGCGCAAAAATTACGTGGACCCATTGCTTGTTGATACCTCAGTTGTTTCACATTTTCTCCATAGTCTGTTTGATGCGCTCTGCTGTGTGGAATCCGCAAAATTCCGGGGCATGCAGGGTCGCACAGCGTAAAACAAAACTAGAGTCGACCCACTGAGCGGTGAGGCTTAAGAGGGACATCGGAGCCACAGACGAACTTCAGACATCTGTGGTGAACGAAATGAAGGGCGTGTCTGATAACAAGACAGGAATTTTCTCCTTAACCTTCTTTTGAAGTGCTGGCAGAGCTTATTATGTTAGTGGGTTTCCTGGAACCCCGTTTTCGACATGCTGTGATCTGTTCATGCATTATATGCAGGTGAGAGATTTCTACTAGGGTATTATCTGTGATAATAAGCTTGAAATAAATAGCGGTGATTAAAATTGTGAAAATGAAATATATATCCAATCTGAGATCGGGATGCAACATCCGATTTCGATCAATTCTGAAACCACGTGATCGGGCCCGATTTCCGATCACGAGATCAGATCGGGACAACCCTATATATATCTATATCTATATCTATATATATATATATATATATATATATATACACATATATATATATATATATATATATATATATATATATATATATATATATACACAGTCATGGAAAAAAATAATTAGACCACCATTTTTTCTTCACTTTCTTGTTCATTTTAATACCTGGTACCACTAAACGTCATCATGTGACTAAAACAGGAAAGAAAACACTGAATGCATAAAAGCAGTGTTTTTGGCAGTACAACGCCATAGCTACTATTGATGTAAAAACTTAAGTGATTTGGGTCATAATCAAGAAAACCATGGAAAATGGTAAGATATCAGCTCTTAAATAAAACTCTTATGAGCAATCTTTGTGGTTATTTATCGTTATGTTTGTCCAAACAAATATACCTTTAGTTGTACCAGGCATTAAAATAAACAAGAAACTGAAGAAAACAAGGGTGGTCTAATAATTTTTTCCATGACTGTATATATATATATATATATATATATATATATATATATATGTCTGTTACCATAGACTTAGTGTGGACTTTTAGCCCATGCTGTTAGCAGGGATGTAAAGCGCTGACAACTTGATATTCCATCAAATAAATATTCCTTCAAGTGAAATTGAAACTGATATTTTGAGATGAAAAAATAATTATTTTTGAAGTGGACTAGTACTTGTTTACTCTTGTTATAAAGAGCCTTGAGATCACTTTGTTGTGAATTGGTTCCTCTGAATACTGAAGTGTCAATGCTGGAAGCAGGATTTAAAAAAAAAAAAAGAAAAGAAAAGAAAAAGCTCACACGGTAACTCAGGTTTCCAAAATAAAAGCACCACAACTTATTCTACTATGATCCCTCCCCTTGATAATTGTTAATATAACCCTAATTCGAAAAAAGATAGAATGTTGTATAAAACATTAATAAAAACAGTATGCAATGATCTATGAATCTCATTAAACCGTATTTAATTCCCTGTAGAACCTAAAGAACATTTTAGATGTTGAAACTTCATGGAAAGTATCTGCTCATTCTTTCTTTGATGACATCTCAAAAAAGCTGGAACAGAGCGGTGTTTACCATTGTGTAGTACACCTTTTTCTTTTAACAATTGCCTGTAAATGTATGAGAAGTGAGGAGACCAGTTGATCAAGTTTTAGGAAAGGTATATTGTTGTGGAAATACAAGTGGTCATATCAGTCTTTTATTTTTATGCTTATTCAGTCTGAGCACTTTTTTCTGGATATTTATAAACTGCAATTTTGGATTAAGTACATGCTTTTAAAAGATCAGTCTATCTCTGGGCAGCAATCCGCTCATTTTAAAGTAGCACTAAGCAGGGCTGTGTTGTCAACTGTGTACAAAGGGAAATGTAGCTTTTCAGCTTCGAGCAAATAACTCGAAAGAAAAAAAATGTGTTTTGAATGCTGTAAAAGCAAAGTCAGAATCCAAGGGGACCATTCAAACCTTGACAGCTGTTTTACATCTCGTGGTGCTAAAATGTGGCATCAGAAAAATCGGGTAGTCAATTTGTTCATGTTTCTCAGTTTCCCTGTGTAACAAACTAATGGCACCTCGGTGTTGGCTCAGTTTACTGCTGCCATCTGGTTATGCAGGAGACATTTCAAACAGTCTCTCTGCAAATGTGAAAGCCATTTTTTCCCACTGAATATATTTCTTTATGTAATCCTGGGCATTTTTTAATTAAACAGAAATAACACATTTTAGAAGGAGTAATTTGGCTGAAGTTTCTGGATTGCCTCCAACTGACCCTCCACTGAAAAACAGAAAAGAGATATCAATACATCACCATCCTCTTTCCTTGAACTGCTCTGTAATGGTTCGCTTGGATATCCAAATGGGTCATAACGCTGGCCACTCACTTGTAGCTCTCCTGCCTCCACCATTTCAGACCTCAACAGTCTGAAATCTATGATGGCTTGCTACAGAGCGGGAAATCTCCAGAAGCACCTGGCAGAATTTATTGTCATGTCAGCAATATTGATCAGCCATTATTATAAGCCTCTGTAGATACATCATGGCAGCAAAAATTGCCCTTAATGTGTCTTTAATCCATGCTGACTGGCTGGCCCGAGCTCTTATTGTCATTTAAGTGTAGTCATTATCTGTGATGTTCACTTAAAGCCCAACAGAGAGCACAGCCAAGAGTGAACCACCTTTACTCTGATGTATAGCAAAGCAAGCCATTTCGTAGAAATAAATGCTTATTTATCTTTTCTTACTTGTATTCTCAGCCCTGTTCAGTTTAACGGAGAGTTTTGGCAGAAATTATACATCTGCAATTTAGAATGACAAAAGGGTTTCTTTCCTCCTCTGAATTTAGGACCTTAAATGAGGGTGTGAAGCTGATGGGCAGCCTTACCATACACTTTTGTTTCTCTGTCAGAACTAATAAATAGTTTATTTTCAGTAAGGTTTAGTGATGTGTTTGTTTGTGCATCCTCTCCCATATCCTTCATCCTGTCGGAAGCTATGACTAAAGGAGTCACAAGTAACAAGAAGGCACTGCAGACCACTGAGAATGATCACTCCAAGGAAATGCGTGGTGCTTCCACAACAAGGCTGAAATTCTGCTCAGAGAATTATATTTTCAAATCTGTTGGGACAGTTTTCAAATGTGTTGGAGCAGTTCACAAATTTGAGCATAAGAGTAAAGCAATTTACACATCATGCTTCTGCTGATTGGGAACTCTTCCTTATGCTTGTACTACTGAATGTTTTCAATATTTCAAATCCCCTGTTGTGCCTATAAAGAGCTCAACATAAGTGGTGTCTTGAAGTCTCTCACTGTGCACCATTTATGTTGTGTGTAAAACGTGCTCGTTTAGTCAAATAAAGGGGGTTATTATCAACTGTCTTAAGGGATAGCCGCCAATAACCAGAAAGGTATTAACAAAGTTTAATAAATTGAAATGGGGCACCACCTTGATATATCAGGAAACAAAGACTGAACGGCACAATCAGTCTCAAAGTGGCTGTTGGTCTATGCGTGCCAGCCTGTGACCAGGTGTGGCGCTATAGAGCAACAGAGAAGGTGTGAGTCCGAGCACAGCCCTCTTCAACCAGCAAATGTTACAAAACTGTGTAAAATAACCACAAACAACTTCTCTCATTAGAATATATCAGAATTTATTAACACAAGTACTAAGATGAACAAACACTTGAATCAAGATCCCGATATCTGCTAACTAAAGGATAACTAGACTTACATAATCAAATAAAGATTCAATGGAAAAGGTGTGTCAACCTATATACATGTATGCTGAGGAACTAGAGATGCGCATGTGTGTGTGATAAACTAAGATGACTTAGTAGTGTGAGAAGGGTCCCAAGATGGCGGAAGAGGTTACGCGGTAATCCCGTCCCTTACCAAGATGGCCGCCAACTCATGTGATAAGGCACATGTGATATGTGATAAGGCGCTCATGTGATAAGGCGCTACAAGATGGCCGACATGGTCCTTTCTTACTAACCAGAAAGGAGAAGGAGAGGAAAGGCTAAGCGAAGGTGATTCCTAACCACTGATGCTGTGATCGCATCGAGGATTTCCACACAGGAGTGTGATGCAGACTTCCGTACTCTCATCCTAATTGTTTGTTTGGAAATCGGGGCACTATCAGCCAGTGGTGAGGAAACATGCTGGTCACGTGGGTAAATACGCACCAGCGGATTACCAGTGGCTTCAATCGTAATAACAGTGTAACAGTAATAATAGTGTAATCACAAAAACAAAACCAAACTAATCTAAGTATCTCTACCCAGACACAAGCCTCTTCTGTTGCTCTGAGGGGCAATTGGAGGTATCCTGGAGTCCGGGGAGGATGATTAGTATTGATATCGGCAGAACCGCTGATTGATTACGCTCCGCGGGTATTATCGCAGGAGCGGCTCCTTTTGTCCTGGTTCTGTCAGCCTCCGTGGCGTGTACAGTTTGCCGTGTCTCGACACAGCTGGGTCCTCCAGTGAAAACACGTCTGTAGCCGTCACGTCGTCCCGTGGTGCTACGGTGCCTCTCTGCGCCGATACATGTGCGGGTCACTTCTGGTGCTGGCCGGATGGGATGCATTAACCGGTCTTTTCTTTTACCGGTGGCTCATTGGAGCTTTACTGGAGAGGCCTCGTGGCTGCTGGCTGAGAGCTGTGGCTGGCCGGAGTAGGCCAAAAGAGAATATCTTGAGTTGTGTGGAGAAGGTCCAAGCAGGAGAACTGAGGAGCAGGAAAAGAGAAAGAACTGAGGGTGTTCACAGTTTTTAAGCTGCAGGGATGCGATCCCCCTTCATTGGGGGTCCCTGCTGTGAGATGGAGATCCCCAACGAAGGCGGAAAGGTGTGACATCACTCTCACACCTTGTTTTAAAACAATAAAAATCGCCAGGCATGCTGGGGATTTGAGTTTTATCGTTTCCTTTGTCTCACAAACCATGCAGTCTATGTAACTCATGCAGTGTGGCCCAACAGGGCCACTAGTGCATACAAGGTTCCACAGTGGAAAAAGTCACCCCAATCACACTCAGTTGTTTGGTTGGCTTAAAACTTGACTTAATTTTCACCTTAAATTAACTACTACGGCCTGGCAGATGTCTCTTCAGCACTACAGAGAGGAGTTTTTTTTTTTTCTTGGAGCAGGAGCAGCATGCTCTGGTTTCCACCCATGAACAAATATTCTTGGCATTTCCAAAAAAAAAAAAAAAGAGATGCATTCCTTCAGAAGCCAAGTACTGTTGGGAACAGGAATCCTGACAAAACCAGCATGCTCATAAAAACAAACATGGAACTTGTGCTCAGATGAAATGTGCCTCTTGGCTGTAGGCCAATGAATTCTACAACTAACTAAGAAATGAAGCTAAAATTGCTGCTTCATTTATTCATATCCCAGATGTTTCAAGGAATTTTAATATCTTTGGGGGCTAGAATCCATAGGTCTATTTCAAGTAAAAAAAAAAAAAAATTAATTATTTAACATTATGAGGTAAGAAGGAAAGGTAATGTCCATGATGAAACCAGACAACACAGCAGATGGCGCAGACTCAGGGTGGTGAGTTAGTCATTATCTGAGGTGTTTTTAAATAAACCTTCTGAGATTGTTCACGGGAAAAATGAATCCTGATGAAGATATATGTCTGTTTTTATTAATTCCGTTTTTTTCAATCAGAAAGATTTGATATTGTGAAACTTGTAATCTATTGGTATGTTTTGCATTTAGATATTTGTTGGAATTGACCTTTCAGCAGTTACTTTTTACTTTTTTTAATATACCTCAAGTAAATTTACTTAATTAAATCTGTTTATCCAGTACTTCTACTTTTATCAGTCAGTTTTCACAGAGTTGCCCGTGCTTCTACTTGAGTGTGTGTACTTTGGCTGAAGTATTCTTCTGAATCTCGGTGACTGTATTTGTAAAAACAGGTTGCTCGAAGTCTGAATGCAGCTTAATTTTCCATGACACTAAATCATGCACTAAATTTGCTTTCAAACCAAAATAATGAGTTAAAACTGGATAAATATCACTATGGTATGGACTCTTGGATGGTCAGGTTGCAGTTTTCCATCCTTAGCTCCTCCACGTAGCAGGATGATGAACCTCCACATTACCCTTTATATAGTCACTCCAATTCTCCATAAATAGAGTCCATATGTAAAATAAGTTGCACTATATTAGTGGTTTTGTGAATGGATGAAAGTGAAACATCATAAAACGCTCTGTAGAATTTAGGATTAAAAGGTGCTCTGTTAGTTTCGATCATTTGTGGACAATTTGAATTCATCTGTACAAGTACCGCTTTTCACATTGCATGTCATTTGATACACTGATCAGAGTAATGGGAAAATAATGGAATGCTTCTTCTAGCTCATGAGATTCACGTTTTCTGTCAGGGATTAGATCATTATCAGGAGGTAAACAGTGTCTTAGTGCAACACATCGCTGAGCTGTTCTACTCATAATGCTAATTATCATACCATTTCTATTCCATCACTTGCAAACCTCTTTTTGTCTTTTTTCATACCTACGTAAATTTGTCGACTATATTCGCTGGCTTTCTCTGTCATATTGCTGCTCTTAATTCAGAGACGTATCCTTGGACAGCCAACAACCGTGAATGCAGCTGCTTGCCACGGTGCTGAGTGGAATGATTTCATTCTCACCACCTACTGGAAAGCAATCTAGGGCCTGTAATGGGAAACTCAAATAGGAAATCTTTGGGTCTAAGTATGTCTCTCCAAGTCTCGAGTCAGCAACTGGCTCACTTAAGCAGTAAGACAGTTTAGCTGGAGGTCAAGGGGACTGAAATGAAGGAGGACGGTCTCCTCCTTGCAGCGCCAGTACACGCTGTACGTCGTTGTAGCAGGGGTCTTGCTGATGTACATTGGTTGAGGCACAGATGCAAAAGTAAAGGTAAAGTTGTTCTGTTGTTTTTCTTTTAAAGAAAAGAGTAAGAATTTATAAAAGGTTAACAAATGGGCGGAGAAGATGTAGGAGCAACAGAGAGTGTTTGGGAGACCCATTGCACAAGATTATGCTCAGATCAGTAGCAAACATCGGGTTTGGTGTCAGACCACAGCAAAAAGACATCACAGTCTACAAGTACAGTATAAAGACATGGGAGGGAACACAGTGCAACTATACTGCTCTTCTCTGTCTTCATTTTTTTTAAAATGTAAAATACATTTCCTCATTCTTGTTCCCTGCTGTGTTTGTTGAGTGACAACAGTGCATCTTTATGCTCCTCTCAATCCTGTTTGGGAATGGAAAACCATCACAAAAACACTCTGTATGTAAAGTCTATGAAGGGGAAAGAAAAACCGCATTTGAGGGTGCGCTCACCCTAAGAAATGTGTACCATTTCCAAGCACGATTGACCACTGAACTTTGTCTGGTGTGAATGTTCAGTTCTGTGCTCAAGCTTAGCACGATTCCTGTTATCTGGCACTGTAGGAAGAGGTGTGCACGGAGGAGGGTGTACACACAAGTGCACACCCTCCTCCGTTTTTGTTAATGTTTTGTTACTGTTAAAAAGAAATGGTGGCATAATGCAAAAACTTAAAAAGTATGTGGGGGGCTATATCTCACACATATCTGAAACACTCAAAAAGGCCACACAGTCAGTGGTGTTGCTGCAAGATTCATAGGATTTTGTGCGACCACATGTGCTTCAAGTAAAGAAACAGGCACTTAATGTAATGACATGAGCATGTATAGAAGCAGCATGACTGGAGTAATGTGATTGCAAGCCAGTTAGAAAATCAGGAGGGAGGCTCAATCACATCTAGTCAGTATGTGTGTGCACCCTGACAATAACTAGCACTCCTTTAATAGAAGCTCCGACAGCAGATGCTGCTCATTCATCAAAGATTTAGCAAAATAATGTCAGATTATATTACCAATACCTGCTTTATTAGCACGATAGTTTAGAAAAAATTAAGTAAAATAAAATAACATTTGTTTGCGAACTTAGTGTAACTAAACCATGTGACATCACAGACCCAGCCTCTCCTTTTTTTATTTCCTCACAATTTCTCATGATGATGCAATTGTCAGAAATGAATAGCACAAAGCTGGAACACCCATTTCAAAAAAGACACACCTAGCAGAAGACCAGCTGTGATGAAAAGAGGTAATGACCTGGATGAAAAGGGTGTTTTTGTACTGAACTTCTGTGGTAGTTTAACCAAAGTATGTCAGAACCATCATGACACCTGAGGAAATTGTCAACTTAAAAAAAAAAAAAAAAAAAAAAAAATCACACAAGAAATGTGACTAAACATGAAATGAGGTCATTTGCGCACTGGACCTTGTATTTGGGGAAGATAATTTTTGTTCTTCAGTATGTAGCACCCCGACTCCCACTGATGCCCCTTCTGTCATGTTTGCAGCTACTGAAAGAGGACCAAAGAGCAGGAGATCTCAAAAAACAAAAGGGTTTAATATCCAACACAAAAGTCCAGAATCCAAAACACAAAGTCCAAACTGCAAAAACTCCAAAATCCCAAAAAAAATACAAAAACATAACTTCTATTTTAAAAAGATGACAAGAGGAAAACAAGCAGGACTGCAAACAATACTCACGACAATGGAGCCACAGAGAACAGGGGAAAATGACAGGACTTAAATACAGAGGAATAAACGAGAGGCAGGTGCAGGGAATCAGTGGTAACGAGGGGAAGGAAGCAAAGCAGAAAACAATATAGACAAGACAGACCTTTCAAAGTAAAACAGGAGCCACTAAAGACAGGGAGAGACACCAACTTGACAGACACAGACACACACAGGCCTGCCATGGCCGACCCAGGCCATGACACCTTCATCTTTTCAAGTCATGAGGTTGATAGGTACAGGATTCTGGCACAGGATTTAACATTTGTTTGTCTATATGGTTCTTTTTTTACCTAGCTATTTCCAATGCCTATTGAGTGTTGAGTCTTCTCTGGATCTTCGTTCCTTGGAGAGCAGGTTCATCCACCACAGAATTCTTGAGGGAACTGAAGTGATAGGCTATGTGCAGTGAGGTATTTACCCATCTCAGAACAAACCTCTCTTTTGAGAGCAAGCCACATGAAAATGTGGTAAATTGTCAATCACACAGTGCTTTGTGGGTCAAGGACCCCGAAACTCGTCAGTCTGGTTGCAGTCACATGAGTCATCATGGTAACATGGGTCATGAGCATGTTCATATTTTTATTTTATTTTTAATTTATTTGCATTCAAGATCAAGCTGGGTCATGGAGATAGTGGTTATGAATGTATGAAGTTATGTTGTCCAGCTTCACCCTTTTGTCTTTGGGATGAACCAGATCCTGACTGCCGGGTTTGAAGTACAGATCTCAGGATTTAAGACAGACGCTAGTAGTCTACATGACTTCACAGCTGTAAGGTGTGTCCCCCTCCCCCACACAAACTTCCCCCCACCCCTCTCCCCTCTCCCTCTGCCAAAAACAGAAGTTTGTTTGTGGCTCAGCGTGTCCCCTTCTGCCGTGTGCCACTAACGGCCTCATTTCCATAACAAAATGAGTGTCTACAGGAGGGCCTTTGGGCCAACTGGCCCCCCTGTAGGTTTAATAGGTATAAAGGCCAAATGGCCCTTCTGTTTTTCAAAGAGGTGAATGTCCTCACTTGTAAGGGCAGCTTTTAGGTACAGCTCAGTCATTTTGGTGGTCTCTGAGTTGAGATGCTCCCCCTACCATGGAAAGGAGACAGTTTAAGTGGTTTGTCCATCTGGTCAGTTGCATACAGTACATACGGTACAGGGACTGGGGAATTCCCTGGAACATCAAACCTTCATGGACTTCTAGTTGATTTTTACAGCAGATGCTGAATTGATATGACAAAAGACCAGTAAAAGTTGTGTTGGCACTTCCTTTGTGCTTCATTTTGGATTTTACAGGGTGAAGTTATAAAATTTTTATTATCGCCTTTTTTTTTCAGATATTAGTATATAGTATTTTTGTAATGGCAGGTGCTATTGATGTTTATGTCAACCAGTCGATACTAAATGAACTGACTGTCCGGCCCAATCCAAGCATCAAGATCCCCACTTCCAGGTTGAGTCCTACCAGGGGTTGATTGTGTTAGGATCCTTTTTTGAAAAGATTCTAACTCCGTGTTCTTTGCTGGAAAGGAGAGTCTTGGTCGGTATTACAACACAGATGTTTAATTGCAATAACGTGATCACGGCTCCTTTGCAGAGGCAGTCTCTAGCAGAAGAAGGACGAATTAACTGATACAACAACAATTTGTACAGAAATGTGCGTCACTAGATGGGGAAGAGCCGCGGTTTAGACTTGGCTCTCCCATTGGCCAGTCCGGTCCCCTTGTCCAATCCACTGCTGGTGTTTCCTAAAAAGGAATGATGATTACCTATTCCACAATGCTATTCTGTTTACCTGGCCAGGTCTTTGTTCTCCAACATGTGGGTTTTACCAGCTACAGCTGGGCTAGTTTGCTACATGTCTGATATCAAGTAAAGACAAAACATACACTAAGAATGATCTAGGACACTGTGAGGTGGACATATGGTTCATTAAACAAAACAGTGTAATAAAAGCAATGAGCAGCAATAAAACAGTATGATATGAATCAAGGGGTAATGTCATTTATGTTTCCAATACTAGAATATTAATAATACTATTGATAACAGTACTATTTCCAATATGTAACTAATGTGTATTTGTGCACAAATGAGACCCTCTAGCTGCACTAATTCTGGACCTAAAATGTTAAGAAAATTCTGACCTAACAATTGCTGCTTCAGTTCAAAGAGTTTAAGTTTGTCAGGGTCTTCTTCACAAGTGAGGGAAGAATGGGATGGCAGAACAATGCAGCATCTGCAGTAATGCAGATTCTGTACTGGTCTGTTGTGGTGAAGACAGAGTTGAGCCAAAAAGTAAGACTCACCTTTTACAGGTCAAACTTGTGCCTACTCTCACTTATGATCATGAATGAACAGGGTTGTGACTAAAAGAACACAACTATGAATACCAAAGTCTGAAATGTGTTTTCACTGCAGGGTGGCTGGACTATCCCTTAGAGATGGGGTGAGAAGTTCAGTCATTATGGAGAGAATCAGAGTAGAGTTGCTGCTCCTCCACATCAAGAGGAGCCAGTTTAGGTGTTTCAGGCATCTGGTCAGGATGCCTCCTGGACACCTCCATAAGGGACATGTTTTGGACATGTCCAACCAGGAAGAGACCCTGTGGGTAGATCCTGGACACAGAGAAAAGATCATTTTTATCAGCTGGCCTGGGAACACCTTGGTGTTCATGGGAGCTGCAGGACGTGACTGAAAAGAGGGAAGTCTGGGCCTCTCTGATTAGGCTGCTGCCCTCCTAGCCTAAGTAGAATTTGATGATTGAATGGAAGTTTATATGAGAGATAAAGAAAAATGGTCATGGAGCAGGTATGTAGACAAAAAGAGATAAGGGGTGCAAATGCAGTGGCTCAGCCTAAGCATGGGGAGAGTAGAGAAGAGGAAGCTTAGCTGGAGAGACCTGTGAAATATGGAGGAGAGCTACATTAGATCCTTGATAGGAGTTACATACTGTGTTGCCAACCACTCAGAACATAAAGCTCTGGGTAAATGGGGACCCATCATGCTCATTGTGTTCAGGTACCGCAACAGTAAATCATATCCTGTCAGACTGTAAAATTAGCTTGTCACAAGGCCAGTACACATGGCGACTCAGTAAGAGCTGAAAGGCTTAACTGCAGGTACTGAAAATATACAAAGGCAATGTTTAGATGGTTCTAAGGAGCAGAGTGTAGTAATCCAGTTTATACATGGAGGAGAAGTACAGAGGTAATAAGTAAAGATAAGTGAAGATTAATAAGTAAAGAGATTTTGGATGTTTAGAAGACTGGGGAATGCAGGTAGATTCAGGTGGAAAGCTGAACTTCCATTGACGCTCCCAGTGGACAATATCTTGCTTTAGCTCTGAAAGTGTTCAGCTGTTGAAGTCTCCTTCAAATTCTGGAAAATAAAAGACTGCTAGAGTAATGATTATTTGATGGATTTTTGGTCTACATGTAATTTTTTTATTATTATTATTACCAAGGCCAGTGATAATGGTGAGCCTGAAATCTTCAGTAAACTGTTTAAAACTAGTTCATTACACAAACTTATTAGATTCACTTTGAACCAAACTCTCATGAATACAACGTTTCATAACTTTACTCTGACAGTTCTATATGTATATAGAGTATCTTTCTTCAATGATAATGACTTAAAAGAACAATTTTATGAAACTTTAAAGAGAAATAAATCTCATATTTTGAGCTTGGGTTTTTTTGAGTGATGTGCTTCTTCATATATAGGAAGATAAAAACAGGTCTTAAGCTTGTGCAAATGCCATAAAAGCATTTATTTTCACTATCAGGGTTTTTTCACTTTTAAAAATAGTCAGGGGAACCACTTTTTACCTAAATTCCTTCATAAATCCTTCGCAGAAACATTCAAAGCTGTTTCATGGCAGTGCTGTAGTGATATCCAGGACATGAAAAGAAAAGAGAAACTAATGCATTTCTCTTGCTTTCTCCAGCCTTCTGTGAGGAGGGGTGCCGGAGCGGAGGGACCTGTGTGTCTCCAAACACGTGCGTCTGTCCTTCAGGATTTACAGGGCGCCGATGTGAGACAGGTAAGACCAGAAGATCCCGTCTACGGTAACCATGCACCTGTCTGGCTTATTCATCCGTCCCTCTGAATTAAGACTCAGCTCAAAGTACAATCATTCACTGTTTTTCTAGCTGACTACCTGTGATCAGAAGAGGTCAAATTGATTAATATAATATTAAAAAAAAGAAATAACAACAAAAGTAAACCAAATCAGGTTTAAATGGTTTGATTTAATATCTATGCAAGTCAAAAGCCATAGAGAAGATGTGAGCTTTAAGCACAGAGTTGAATGGGTCTACAGTCTGAGTCATGTGTACATGTAATTGTAAACTGTTCTATAGATTGAGGGCAACCTCTGCAAACGCTTGAGCACCTCCATGTTTTAATTTAGAAGGAACATCTAAAAGTAGGTCGCCGGCTGACTGTAGTTCTCTTACAGGGGAGCAAAGGTGAAAAAGTAAATAAAGCCATAAAAACGGTTGAAATCAGACTTATATGATCACACTTTTTTGTACCATTTAAATGATGCACTGCTGCAAAATGAACTACCTGTAGACACTGCAGAGAAGACTAATCTAAACCAACATACAGCGCATTGCATTTGTCCAGTTGCGATAACTCCTTGAAAAACAGAAATTGGTAGGTTTTATTACCTTAATTTAATGCTGACAGCAAGGGACAGCATCTGTTTTTCAAAGCTGAAGTTGTTGTGGAAGTAGAGGAAATTGCACTTCATTAATTGACCACCGGGGGGGCTGACTCCAAAAGCGAGTCAAATTTCCATTGACCCTCCTGTTAACATGTACAACTTTACAGTGGAACAAAATATACTTAACAGTTAGTACAATAAAACATTCGCTTTGGTCTCTGTAGCTAGATTTCACATCCATGACTACTGTACAGAGGCGATTTTTTATATACATCATTAACTAGGGGCATGATCTTTTGATTGACAGCCTAGGTGTTGGCCGTCAAACAGCCAGCTGTCACTACTTAGCAGCTTTGGTGAACTTGACTTCTGAACTGTAAATAAAGACCTAGTGGAGCATAATAGCCCTTATTTTAAAGATGATATGGCTTGTATTCCTGTTAACTAAACTAAGAGGCAGCTGTGACCAGCTGTGGGTTGGCCTGGAAGGGTTTGGGGACAAAGCTTAGCAAAGCAGCCAAAAGCAGTTATTCTTAACCCCGGATGAATGTTGCTGGACGCGGTTAACCAGAGGATGCCGCCTAGCCTGCTTCTTGCTTCTACCTTTTAGAGCAGCTGGGTCCGCAGGTTGAGTGAACTATGCCTTGCATCACTTTAGACACCTTCCATGTCGACTAACCAGACCACGAGCCAAGCAGCCAACCAGTCTGGGCAACTGGCAGTTGACGGCGGCATTACTGGACCAGGCCCGTCACTCTGTCCATTCATATCTTCCTGCTCATCCCCAGATGGTGCACTTGAAGCTCATATGCGTGCAGAAGTCCATCAGACCTGAATTTATGTCCTCACAGAGACGGTATGAGTTTATGTGGGTTCAGGTTCAAGCCATCGGGGTTGATTAACACAAATGCACATATGTACACAAACACATTCTATTTCAGACTTATTTAAATTCAACCCTGCAGAAACTGAAGACCCCAAGAGAGCCACAGAAAAGGGTGGCTTATTATTTCTGCTGTACTTTTGTGTATTTTCATTTCTTCCTTTTGTTTAAAGCTCTCTTCTTTTTCAGTCCCATGTCCTTTTTAACCTTTTCTTTATTCTCCCCTTTCCATTTCTTCTCTGCTCTTCACTCTTCTGTTCTCCTGTTGTTTCATTGTCTCTTGCTCCTGTCTGTTCATCACTTGCTTTCTTCCATTTTTCTCTCTTGCTCTACTCCTGCTGTTTACTTTTCTTCCCAGTCCCTTTTTCTTTCTTTTCTCATCTTTTCCTTTTTCCTCTGTATCCCTCCTGTTTAATTCAAGTCCCTTATCCTTTCTTCATCCTTTCTTGTACTGTCCTCCTCCTTTATTTATCCTTCCCAACTTTCCTCCATCCTTTCCTTTACTTTACTCCTTGTTATCTTTTTTTCCTTTATCCCTTCCTGTCAATTCATTCGCAGTGACCTCCTTTTATTTTACCTTAATTACCTCTCTCATCTTTCTCTACTTTTTGTATTCCCTTTCCTTTTGTATAATGATACAGTACAGGTTAATTCAGCCTTTTGCTTTCTCCTTTTTATGCATCTTCTTTTTTTTTTTCTCCTACGTTATTAAACTGTCAGTCTAGTTTAACAGTTTAGCAACAAGATCCCAAAGAGCTCTGCATTCAGAGACCAGCTATTTACAGTTTGTTTCCATGCTTTACCTTTCAAGTTTAAAGTACTCTAAATGTTTCTTTTTCTACATGCAGTCAGGGCTGAGGTTCTACTGACAATCTTGATACAATCTTTACATATAGACAGTGAAAAACTGCAGAAGTATTTTTGCTATTTTATTCTTGGAAGCCAGTCTCAGTGCTGGTTATGTTCAATAGAAAGTCCATTTAATGTATCAAATATTGTGCTTGTTGTTGTTTTAAAATGTGCTCAGCTTCATCAACTCTGCTTGTGCCAACACAGGCAGACATAATTAGGTTATGCAGCACAGCTTAATTAACAGGAGAAAATTTAAAAGCATTAGGATTTATCTAAATTCAAATCTTGATTGCCTTTCATATAATGTGTTGCACACTGACTGCAAGGCTAACTAACTGTGAGTACCGTAACAAAATCATAGTGTCCCTCTCTCAAGTCAATAAAATGAAAAAAGATTAGAAGACAAAAACTTATTTTGAGTGTACAATTTTGTTTTTAAACATTGGAAAATAGTCTACTTTTAAATGAATATGTTATCAAATTAAAGTTTGAGTGCTGGTATTGAGTTTGAAGATTTGAGTTTTTATACAGACTTTTTCTTGTGTCTAAATTCAGAATTCTGCTGAACGTCAGAGGTGTCCGACGTTTGTCTCTGCCCGTGCATGAACGTGTTTGTGTGCGCGGCAGAATCTTGTCTTCTGCTCCTTTCATTGAAGATACTCTTGTGTAACTTCAGTAACTGTTATGTGACTAATATGTCCTGTCTTGGCCAGGAAAAATGGGAGTATCATTGAATCTTTTGGAATTGGCCAAAAGAAATATAATTTATTCTTTTCGTGATAAAATAAGCACACAAAATCAGTGAGTCTAAGAGAAGGCAGTGCCTGGGGGTTTCAACAAAGGGACAACTCAGCAGAATCAAAGAAAAACACTAAATTAGGTCATGTACACATAAGAGGGAATTTATGTCAAAATGCTTTTTTTTCTGCAAAATGTAACATGAGCAACCAGTGTTAAACTGTTAAACTGTTAATGTTATGTTTGCTAAAACGAACGCCAGCTCTCAGAGCAGCTGTGAAACAAAACCTACACAATGAAGTAACCTAACTTTTTTTTTTCTCATGTGTAATACTTTGAATTTGTTGTGGAGAAAATCATGCAATCTCATTAATTGAACCATTGACAGTTGTTCAGCTGCAGGCTGCATGCCGCACATTTAATTAAAGACAGCCAACCAAAGGCTAATTAACAATCCCCTATGCAACAAACGCCATCAGCTGTCCAGCAGTTAATTAGTATGGTAAGCTAACTCCGTGGTGATGTTCTGAGAATTAAAAAGATCCAAAGATTACGTCTCACCGTTGCATTTTCGCACAGACTTTATGTTTGTTCCAGGAAACAGAATTTTGATTGGGAGCAAAGTGCAGCATAAAGGATTTGTCAGCTCTTCCTTGAACAACTTCACGACGGGGAGGCCGGGCGGGGAGGGTGTGTTGTGAAACGGAAAACATTTTACAGAGAGCAGCTCCCCCTATTAGGATACAAAGGGGCATCCCTCTAATGGATCTATTTCCTGTGGCTCTCTGATTGACATTTGAGATTGTTAGAGATGTGATGCCCTGCGAAATCACTCTGTCTCAAAATCTGTGTCTGTCAGGCCGCCGGGTGGCTCAGTGCTTCAGGCAGGCGGCTCACGTTCAGAGGCGACAGTGGTCAGCGGTTCACAGGTTCGCCTCCCAGCCTGCAGCTTTTTGCTGTGTATCTTCCCACTCTCCCTCTGACTCACTTTCCTGTTGCTCTTCACAATAAAGGCCACTAGTGCCAAAAAAAAATCTGTCTGTGAAATGTAAATACACAAGATTATTTCAAAGTTCAAGATGAAGCATCAAAACAGGCTCAGAAAATGAAAATAGTTGAAATGAATCAACATTTTATCTCTAAAACAGCTGAGGGTAAATATTAAGAGAGGTTGGATGTGTTGGCTGGCGTGTCAGAGCACATAGAGAACAGCAGTTACCAGCCAGGGTTCTTATGGTGCCGTTCAAGCTCGGACAATGCAATGCATTCTATTGCTTAGATCTGAATTTTTTCGAGAATCTGGTATTATAAAAAATAAACTTCTTGCCTTGAAAATTTTTTTTTCCAGAACAAATGTTTGTGTTATCTGTATTAAGCCTTTAAAGCAGATAAGCGAGCCGTTTCAACAGCCCTTATTAGATAGCGAACCACACCTCCAAAATACATCACAAATGCCTGCATGAGGGTTTGTAAATCAAGAAACAGAAAAGACCTCCAGGAGGTAAAATGGAGATAAAATACTTGCATGTCCTTAAAGTGTCGTCTTTGTTGGTGAGGCTTTTCTTGAAGTCTTGCCTGAGGCAGTTTGCATGAGCTGAGCTGAGGGTTTTTGTTTTAACTTTGCGTATAAGAGGTTCTTTGTGTCTGTCACTGTATTTCAAATTCAATCAGCTTCACCTTCTGTTCAAGTCTGCCGCTATCTGTTTCTGGGTATCATCTGACTTCACTCTACTCCTGTGTAATAAAATCCATCGCTGCTCTGCTTGCTTCTCTCATCTGTGGCGTATACTGTACCTCACTGTGGGGTTGAGAGCATCTAAATATAAAGCTGATGGAAACAGAGTCATCTTATCACTGATCTTTTCATCCTCTCCGTTGTTTTTCTGCTCCTTGGGGTTGCCTTTCATTCTACAGATTTTCTGAAGCTTTGCTCTTTAAGGAATCAAAAACTGAAGAACTCACCTAGCAGTAAGCTCCAAGTTAAATATATATTCCACTTATTTGCCGAAACAGCTGATGTTGCACTAAAAGGTATGTGCTTGGGTTAGAGCTGAGTCATTTTTTTCAACACAACGTGGTACAATGGTTAACTTCAACGTGACTGTTCTTTGACACGTCTAAGCATTGTTGCAGACCAAGCTCAGCTTCGGTTGGAGGCACATGTCAAAGAGTCCAAACCATTAACCCAGCCTCCACATTCCCCAGGTCCTAATCCAATTGAAACTGGAACCAAGTGGCAGCAGATAAGGTATAAAGAGAATGCCACCATATCAAGGTTTATCAAATACCCTCTTGAGGAAGACTCTGAAAGCACATCAATTTCCATTAACTATTTAAAAGTATTAGGCATATTAAAATGTTCATGCAAATGATGTGGTCGCTACCCACTGGTCATGTATAATCCTCTGCTTGTTGTTCAGGTCCATCTATTACCCTTCAGTTATTGGTCCAAAAACCTAAAATGGCTATAAAAATTCAGATTATAAAGATGTCATAGTGCCTTAGAATCTTTTGTATCTATTGTTTGCTCAGGAAAATCCTCATCCTTTTTTTTTTTTTTTTTTTTTTTTTTATGGCAGAATGAGAAGCCATAAAGAAAATTAGAGTTTGTGGTTTTAATGTTGTGGCGGGGGTTGCAAAGCAACAGAAAATTTCAGGTACATTTCCAGAAACTTTCCATGGTAAATTAAGTTGGGGAGTTTTGTAAATATTTGAATTTGGAAACTTCCCAGATGAGATAATATATGAGCTTAGTGGGACGTCTGTGGTCATTAATCATGTGCAAACATCAATACTAACATTGTTTGGTCAGAAGCAGATAAGTATGAAAAGAAATGTCTGGCATTAATAACCAACAGACATATAAATTTAAAAAAAAGTCATTGTTGTGTAGAATAAGATTCCAGAAAATATTTACCCTAACAATTCACTAAAAACGTACATGACAGGACTATTGAAGCCTCACACATATACTACAGTAGGTGGCAGTGGTGCTCTCATTGTCACAGTGTGTGCAGGGAGTGTTAGCTATATTGTGTCAGGTTTTCTTTTTGCACGGACATGTGTGCACACAGCACAGAGCAGGAGATATGAGGTGAACAAACCCTCAAGAGACACCACTGAAAAATATTTAACAGGGATGAATAGAAAGGTGGAGAGAGACAGAAATAATGAGACAAACAAAAGTCAGCAGAAAGTTAAGACGAGAAAATATGACGGTGCTGATGTAGCGCTTGGCTTCACTGTGACTACGGTGGGATTGATGCATTTTGAATCTTTACAGACTAAAAAACAATGTTAATAAAGTTATTCTTAGTTATAAATTGATCTGTACTTTGTTTTTTGCTTCCCTTAATGTTAATTAGGATACAGTGTTTTGCAGAGGTGTACTTATAACATTTTTATAGACAAATGATACTATTTATAGTTGCAGTGGTGGGTGGGTGGGTTGGGGGGGGGGGGGGCAGCAGAAAATAATAAAGAAGCTCTGATCTGTATGAATGTCCCAACAACAGCTTCAGTGTCAATTCCCCATCAATAAGTCAGAACCAAAGAACCCTTTCAAATGAGAAATTAAATATTCTCAAGGAACAAAATAGCTCAGTTGTTTTCTATGAAAGCTATGAAGGGACTGGTTGTGTGTAACACCGTATCATCCAGTGATTAAACCCACTATAAGAGCTCCTTTAATCCAGCATGTTGACAACTCTGGAAGTCATTTCTGTCCGTGAACACGCAACTGTAAATAGCCCATGTAACATTCCCCCATGGTGTTGGTTCAGTAGGTTCATACGGAAAGGATAATCATAATTATTTAGAGCTCAACAGGCTAGAGGATTCTGTGGAGAATGTTTGGGTTATTTTAACTTTGCGGAATAATTCCCAGTTTTTTTTCTGTGAGCCAAAATCCAAAGCTCTTTGCAGTCAGGGCTATCATAAAGTCTGTTCTGATCATTTTGTATTGAGAAAGTCCACAGACAGCACAAACATGAAGCCTCCAGTGCATTGTGATACAAGGGAACCGAAGACAACGCTGTTTTAAAACTCTGATTGGCCTCATTTTTTTTCCATAGCTGTAACCCGTAAGATGATGAGTATTTGAGTGTGCAGTTTAGCGTATTGTACCTTGTACCCAAAGGTCATCTGTCCATTCATTTCCACCCGCAAAGAGAACAGAAGGCTGGTCATGGACATTAAAACACACTGCAGCAGCTAACAGATGAATAAACCTGCTGAGCAGTTATGAGCAATTATTGGAAGCTTCAAATTAAATGATTATTTACTTTGCCTGTATGAAAAGGTCTGACTGCCAGCCATGTGGAGGTCATTGGTGACTCTGACCAGCGCTGTTTTTGTGCTATGATGTGTTCTGAACTCTGACTGAAAAACTTCAAGTAGATCATTTCTACTCAGGTTGTCTCGTAGCTGGCTGGCAATGATTTTTTACATAATTTTAGATTTCTTAAGCAAAGGTTTTATTACTCCAACTTTAAAACCTGTGGTACATACTGCATCCTGAAATGTAAATGTAACTGTACTCCTGATTGCTAATGCTAATCTCAACTAAGAATAATACTTTCCTCTTGACCCTGTGTTCTTAACTGCAAAAATTACAACATGCACTTAAAGCACCAATAGTCTGTGTTGTTTTTATCGATTTTTCTGATTAATTGTATTTTGGGCTGTGTGAAGTCGTTCTCAGTTGTTAGCGGTCGCTGGACTCATTTTAAATGAACTGAGCAGGGATTCTGATGAAGTTGCACTAGCATCTACTCAGAAAGAGCCAAAGAGGAGCAACGACCTCAAACATCATAGATTTCAGAGGTTCAAGCAATGTCCGCATAGTTGACTTTTGTTACATAGACCGTGTCTGCAGAACATAATCCATTTTGCAACACAAAGTGTTTCTCAGTGTGTCTTCTTGTCTGTGCTTTTGTTCTTACTTATCAAACATCATCAGTAGCAGCTGAAGTACTTCTCTAATTCAAAGTCCTAGCTATCTGTATTTTCATAGATGGATGATTTATTTCACAGCCAACAGAAATGCATACAAAACACATAAAAACAACACAATAAGAAGCAGGAACTTTTTTATTTTTTTACATCTGAGCCTTTTTTAAAGTCCTGACCTTGAGCTATTTGTTAAGGTCATTTAGGTTCACACCCGCAGTCTCTCAGCTGGTTCTTCTTATTGAAGACAAGTAATCCAAGCAAGCAAATAAAAGTACCAACAGGTTCAATAGAATCAGAGTAAAACATCCTTGTAAAAGTACTGTCAACATTAAAACTTTAAATCTTAAATCAGTAAATGGAAAAAAACTGAATTATCCTTTGAAAATACTTCATGTGTAAGGCATTACAAAACCCATCACTATTTGGCTAGAAGATTTGACAATAGGGAAATGATGTATGACAGTAGCATGATTGCTCACAAAGGTGCATATAAAAAGGCAATAATGGCAGTGACAGTTTAATCTTCTTGCTGATATTCTTGGTTGCCATTAATCAAAATTTGATGTTGAGAGGCTTCATTCAGGAGTGCTGTTAAATATAATATATACTGCAGATATTTAGTAAATATCGTAGCTCCAGACTTTTTTGGGGTTTGTTTATGAGACAAACTTCAACTCCCACAACGATCCTGAGCATCTCAGGCAGTCTGTTTATATCTTATTGTAAAAATACAAACTAAAATCTGCTATGTTATAAATCCTATACATCTCAGTAGCCTTTCACAGATACAAGTGAAAAGCAAATCAGGAATGGAGGTCAAACTGATACTGACATAGTAACAGTATGTCCAGCTGCTAATATTTTAGCTAATACAGATGCAGTAAATCAGCTGTGCCTGCTTCAGTCCAGTTACACTACTCAGTCACTAAACCTTTTCCTCTGTCAGTTTATGTACCTCATAAACTGACAGAAGCTTCAGAAAGTAAGACCAGTATGGGGTTTTGCCTGGATTTTAGAGATTACATGGACGCTACTGGCTTGTCAGATTAAAAACTGCCGCATCCATACTTAGTTTTGCTTGAGGCATAAATATAACAGTCAATGAGGCAGTCCCTCACTTCCTCTCACTGTTTACTGTGTTTTGCATTTAAGCGATTTAAGGTGTGACCTTCAGTCACATCTTAACCAAAGAGTGTGCACAGGTCAGACTTTACAGCCAGAGGCGAGACAGCTCCAGATGAGAAGTGGAGCTAACGGCATACATAATGGATGAGAGAGCTCTACTTTCCTGAGAGAGAACAGACCTTACACCTCTGGGCTGGACATGCACATGTATGCATGCTGCAGGCCTGGCACAAAGTGAGCTAAAAAGGAAATGCAAAAGGAAAGTAGAAGAATGTACACTGGAAACAACCCTTCTACCAAACTGCAAGATTTTTTAAGAGTTTAAATCAGTTCTGCTGTTGCAGTAGCAATTTGTACACATCAAAGATGAGACAAAACATCAGATGACATAAACAGAGGTTTCAGGTTTGTGTTTCCCTTCCAGAAGAAATATTTTCGGAGTCTTTCTGATGTCACTGTGTGTGTTTTGTGTCTTCAGATATTGATGAGTGTGCGGAGGGCCTGATTGAGTGTCACAACCACTCCCGCTGTGTCAACCTGCCTGGCTGGTACCACTGTGAATGCAGAAGTGGTTTCCATGACAATGGATCCTACGAACTCGATGGCAGCTCCTGCATTGGTGAGCATGCACTGGGTTGAAAACATCACATCCACATCACTGCTACAAAGACAAGCCCCTCGACCGCTGTGTACTCACTGTTCTTATTGTTGTAGCCCCCCCCCCCCCCCCCCTCCCCTCCTCTCTCCTCTGAAATTCTCAAAACTGTAACTACTTGGCTTCCTATTCAAGTGTCTCTTATCCGTAAACTCTTTATTGACGGCTTAATTTTTTAGCATAGAGGCATAAACAGAATGTTAATGTACTGGCTGAATGCGCGTGTGCTTGCTCTTCAGTGGGCTCAGAATAATGCCAGTAAGAGAAATCGTGTCTCCCTCAAAGCTTGAGCTCCAACTGCTCTGTATGAAATGTGTGGACACCCCTTCATTGGACATTCACATGTCAACTTTGCGTCACTATTACATGCTTAGAGTCTTAATATGTTGTTCCCTGAGAGGCAGAGTTAAAGATAGCCAGAGAGCAAGGCTAGGCTTGAGTGATTAAAAATAGTCCTGATGGCATCAAGAACAGGAAAGTCAAATGAAAGATTAGGTTTTGTTTTTTCTTTCCTTTTCCTGTCTTGTCTTGTCTTTTTTCTTTTCTTTTCGTCTCTAACCTTTTCTTTTATGCATAATTCAGTTTCATCTAAATTCATTTCACTTTCTAAAGCGCAAATTCTCATCAAAAAGCTATCCCAGGGCATTCTGCTTAAATAAACAACTAACAACCCAGCTTTTCCAATCCTAGCAAGAAAATAAATGAATAGAATAAATTACCAAGAAGAAACCTCTGCTACTTCTGCCACTTCAGACCCCATTTCAGTTTGTAAACACAACTGTTGCAGTCTAATTTGGGTGAAAAAAACTAAAAGCATTTGGAAATGCTGATGTAATTGCACAGATTCAGATTTTCACTACGCCTACTTTTAAACTGAAGTTCTTGATGGCCAACTCTGATTCACTGCCAATATTCAATTTATTTTGATGAGTTGCTTACAACATCTTTTAAAAGAAATCCATATTTAATGGAAGTTATACTGGTTTACATCTGGGGAAACGATTTGCAAGGTATATCAGTTTGGCTATCACTGTTGGAAATACAAATCCTACAAAAGAAAATGAAAAAATAAAAACAGCCTTATTTTTCAATGAATGCATGTGATGTCGAACATGTGACCATTAATAACCCCACCTTGCCATCTCAGCCAAAATGTCCTTGTAAACTGTCCTGTATTTTAGCCCTGGATCATCTTGCCGCAAAGGCTTGCCTCCAAGTCCCACCAGGTGAGGAGATGCCGTGACAGCTGCTCTGAATCGCAGCCATTCCAGTCAGTGACAGTGGTCCCACCTATCACTGTGGTGGGATAGGTGGGAATGTGCATATTTTTCTTAGAAGCATCACAGAAGCGACTGTCCACTCTGCTGCAATGAAGCAGTTTTGACACTCAACTGTGACTAAGCCACATCATTTTACCCAGAGCAGATCAAGCTGGCAGAAGTCTGACACTGGAATGACATAGAGAATCTGGTGAATGAATCTTAGATTCCTTCTGAGTGATGTACAAGGAAAGATTCATTTTAAAAATCAAAAACTGTAATTATTTGACAACTTGTACCCTTTTTAAGAGGGTGAAAGTGATCCCTCGCCAATTCCCGCTTTAAGTTCCGCGGTTTTAATTATTCGCGGATTTTTTCAGAAATATATAATCTAAAAAAAAAAATCAAGAAAAAATAGCGGAAACATCACAGGATGTTGTGCACGTTCTCTTGCAGCAAAGAAATGTTGTGAGCCAGCCTGGCCCCTTTAAGAAGGTGGCCTTATGGGTAATGTAGTGTGTGTGTCGTGGGACGGCAGAATGAAAACGAGGTTAGATGAAAGAGCGGTTTCTTTACTACGGTTCAGAGACCAGAGGCTGTGAAGGTAACAGTCTTGTTTTGCTGCAGTGTCTCCCTACTTTTTTGCAGTTTTTAAACATATTTTAAACACATTATTTAGGCTTGGAGGGCTCCAGTTCACGGATTTTGATTCTCGCGGGGGGGCGCCGGTCCCCATTAACCGCAAAAAATAAGGGATCACTGTATATATATTTTACTGCTTAAACATCCTTTGGTCATATCTATTCTGTCCCACATGGAAGGTAAAAAATCAGAAGTGTGGTACTGGTGGTGGTCGCTGGTTGATGCTGAGCAGGTGTTGGAGATGAACATCACACCTGTGGTGTGCGTAGAGGGGTTACATTCAACACAATCCACTACTCATTCATTTACATTCACCACATTCATCACAAACCCCACATACATAACCATACTATATGCATCACATCGATCCCGATCTTATCTTTATCTGTCCTCTCACGCTTCACCGTCTGTGATTTTAGTCCTCTGACAGAATCAGGGTCTCAGGTGTCACTAAAATATGCTAGAACAGACTGTCGAAGAGGGCTAGTGAAGGACACATCAGCAGAAGAAAACCAACATCTGCAATGATCTAGTTGCTTATGTATCTGGCTTTTAACAAAAAAAAAAAAAAGGTTTTGCCAATTATGGCACTGACTATTAATATATATGGAGACAGTTGTTAAAAAAAATCAGAAGTAAGTCACTTGAATTATGTAGTGGAAATGTACCCTTCCCTCATTCATCAAGCCTCTATCTGTCTGGTAGCAGGAACGGAGAGTTTACCACATGAAATGGTTGGATAATAACAAAGCAATACAGAATATTATTTAATTTCCATCACAATGACCATCACAGAAAGATGACACACAGATGCATCTTTATGACAGAATAAACAACAGTGCATGTAAATAAGAAGATGTGAGTTTTTTTGCTCTTGATTCCAGCTCTTATATAGTCATATTCTGCATTTAATAATGCTACAAGTGCCTCCACACACAGGAGGGAAACTATTCTGGGAGCATTCTCAAAAGAGGTTATTTCTATACGTGTTTTTAGCCTGTGCACATGTCCAGCGAGTATGGATGACTGTGTGTTATGCACATGTATTGCATATGGAAAGCTTTTCTGACAAGGAGTTGGAAGGCTAATGATTTTTGTTTTTAAGACGAAAATGTACTAATGTGGATGTAGCTGATGAGCGTGGTGAGGGAAAAGGAAAAGCAGAAGGACAGCAAGAGAGGCACTGTTGGGACCCTCACGCTTTTAGCTCAGTTTGGGTCAGTAAGAGCAGACAGAAAGGGAAGAGCACAGCCAATGAGGAAGAGACACAAAATGTTGTGATGGCAAACAGAAGCACAAATTGGGAGAGAGAAGAGAATAGTAGAGGGTTAGAGGACAAGTGCTCAGGATATTAGAGGAGGCCTTGCAGAAGCCTGCAACTACAGCAGTGCACCATGGTAATCTTTCTGGGTCATCCGAACCAACTCCAACTATAAGCTTGACCATTTGACCATTCTTGACTTAACCTTATAGATAGAGTGTCTGCATCCTGAACTGAAACTGGAAACCTGGTTCCACAAGAGAGAGGAGGCTGATAACTAAAGGCTCTGCCACGTTTCTACTTTTAGGAATTGTAAGTCTGCAATCTGAGAGCAAAGTGCTTTGTTGGGATTTTGAGGGCACTAAAAGGTCTTTAAAATACAATTGTCTTTGGCCTGTATGGGCTTCATACATAACAAGAATAATTTTAAACACTATCCTGGATTTAACAGAACACAGATGAAGAAAAGATAAAAAAAAAAAAAATAAAAAAAACTGATAGAGAATTTTGGAGCTTCAGTTTAAAAGAAGTGCTCTTTTGTAAATCTTCAACAAAGGGGATTTATTTAATTTTTTCTCTCCATGGAAATTAAACGTAATAGGATCAAACCAATGAGGTGTTTGAGTCAATGCTTTGTTTTGATCATAGTATGAAGAAATTATTAAAAAACGGCAAGAGGCAAACAAATAAAAAGCTTTTTTGATTAAAAGTATATACAGTGGTACCTCTGCTTTCGAACGTCTCTACATACGAAATTTTCAAGTTACGAAACGCCTCAACAGGAAAATATCGCCTCTTGTTAAGAAAGAAATTTCAGGGTACGAAAGGCAAAAATACAATAGTGCTGCTACTCGCAGCTCCCAGAGTTTACCAAATGTAAACATACTTGTCAGTTCTGTATCTCGGTTTAAAAGAGGTGCGTTCGAGCTGCTCTGCCATTGGCTATCACTTAGTATCTTCCTGGCATCCCATTGGCTAGGAGGGCCCCTTGTCTGTATGAGCGTAACCCAGTAACCAAAGTAAACGAACAATTATTTTTACCTTCACCAAGGAGGTTATGTTTTTGCCAGCGTTTATCTGTCTGTCTGTCTGTCTGTTGTCTGTGTTCAAGATAACTCAAAAAGTCATGGATGGATTTTGCTTAAATTTTCAGCAGTTGTCAGAAATGTGAAAAGGAACAACTGATTTCATTTTGGCCGTGTGTAATCCAGAAGAAATCCTGGAGAAGAAATGTCTTCTTTGGATTTCATTTCTGGAAGCTTACGGATTACATTTACATACTACTTACATTTCAGGTTAGTATAATTCGTAAGTAGGTCTTTTCTTTTCTTTTGAAAATCAATATGGATACAAAAAAGATCCTGTAGCCCAGAAGCAATGATTGGCAGGTCAGAAAAGGTTTTTATATACAAGTAAAAATAGACCTAATTGGACTGCTTTTTACATGTTTATGCAAATAACAACTAAAAGTGTGGACCACTTCAGAATGAAGCAGTCATTTTAAGCACTACCCATCTACAAACAAGTCCGAGTCCCTGTGAAGCTGCACTCATGTGAGGAAAGCACAGTTTACTTTACACACAATCTGGCAGCTGCCTTATTAATTCAGTTGTATCCAAATGTACTACTGGATTAATAACCAGTGCAGCCAGTGTTTTTTGTAAAAGTTCATAGTTGCAAATCATGAAGTGAATTGTGCAACTCATTGTTTCCAATTGCTTTCAGTTTTACATTACCCCCCCCACCCCCAGTGATTAATGTAAACTCACCCTATTTATGATCTCAAATACAATTTAAGTAATATGACCACTGATATTTTTAGAATTCGTAGGATAAACACAAATGTGTTTTAACCAAATGTGAGCATGTTTTTTTCTGGGACAGTATATCTGCCACCTTTTTACTCCACCGACTTTGCTGCATTAAACTGGAAGCCCGCAGAGGAAATAAGTCCAAATGACAACTTAACAGGATTTTTCCTCTCTGCAAAATTCCCCCAACAGTCTTTCATGAGTCAAGCAAACATGAAGTCACATCATGTGTGAGGAAAGTGGGATCAAAGCAGACTAATGACATCAGTCAGTTAAGGACATATGTGATGCGTCTGTGAGAAGTAACAGAGAGCTCTGTGGGAGAAAGCACCATTATCATTATGTTTAGAAAATGAGAATGTGTGAACATGGTGCTGATTGTATCTGATAAGGAGGTTACAACATATGAATCAGGGGTAAGAAAGCATCATTTTAGCATGGTCTCTCACTAAAGCTTTATTCAAAATACATTGTAGCGGTGGCTTCAGAAAAAATATTCATATATTCATATATATTGTTCACATTATATTCATATTTATATTCAGCGTTTTGCAACAACATCTAATTGGGAAATTATTCAATGCTGGTGAACTCTATAAGAAATGCTTTTCATAAAGGGTGCTATTTTTCACACGCGTGGTTTGTTATGTTGCTGCTAATTTGTGTTTGGCACACAGAGGAACTGGCTGCGCTGCTCTCAGGGCATCCTGCTGCGTGACGCATGACTCTATGAGCGTTTTATCTCTGAAGTGACTAAAGCCTGATTTATACTCGGAATCAAGTCGTCTGCGTGTGTGACGCAGATAATGCAGAGATGCCCCCCCACCCTATGCAGACACTCCGGTGCACCTCCCCAAAATTGTAGGTGACCGCAGACAGTGCCGCAGAGAGGAGAAAAAGGAGGCCTCTGATTGGTCATTTCTACATCCGCGTAGAAAAGAGCCCGTCATTGAAGAAATGAGGAAGTACCCACATCTGTACGATTCTGGTTCTCCACACTACAAAGACAGCACATATTCTAGTAATTCATGGAGGGAGATAGCGATGAATGTGGGTCTGGATACGGCCGAGACGGTGAGGAAGTGGAAAAACACAAGAGATAAGTTTAGTAAGTTTAGCTAGTTCGTGATTGTCCCTCTTGTGTTGTGGCGTGGAATAACGTAGCGCAGACCGCGCGTCAAAATTGAGCATAAATCAAAAGTAACTGCGGCATACCGGCGACAAGATAACTGCGACACATTGCTGCAAGAGTATACACAGCCCTACAGTGCTCTCTCCTGGATCAGATAGTTTACAAGATTGAATCCCTTTTTTTTTTTTTCATATATCTCCCAAGAGTGGAAAATCTGTTCAAATAGACTTTGCCATCAACAAGTGTTGGTCAGAGGGCACTAACTCTTGCACATGACTGTGTTTACTTTTCTCATCATGGTTTTAAGTATTTAACTGAAATAAAATCTTTTACATGGCATTAAATGGATGATTCCTGATGTCCCTTTAAGTGGATGATGTGCAATGAAACCACCTAAGCCCATGTATATACTGAAAAATGACCTCTGACCTCTGTGGTAACCTTTGTGCATAAAAGGGTTATTCATTTTAACTGTATAGCAGTGGTTCTCAACCTTTTTTGAACAAACGCCCCCCTGAGCCACCAGAATGCTCTAAGCACCCCCCCACCCCCACCCCCCAGGGGGAAAAAAAGAGAAAAAAATTAAAAATGTGCACGTGTATGTAAGCATGGATTTTAATTTGTGGAAATGGAAATAAAGGAAATAACATGGAAATAATATAATACTTTAGTTGCACTGGGACTGAAACCTCTTCAGTTGATCTTCTGGACTGTAGACTGAATTTTTTCAGATTGAACTGCGAGATTGAATTTAAATCAAATTGATCTTTCTACACAGAGAAAGGCCACACCGCCTTTTATGATTATTGAATTCATCACAACATTTGTAAATAAATTCTTGAAACTAAGAAAAAATACCACCACAGGAGAATTTGTTGAAAAACTGTTTCTGTTTATGGGTAGGCCAGGAGCATTTCTTGGGACTTAGAACATTGGGGGCTGAGCCCAGACCCTTATGGTTTTGGGTATTCTACCCGGGAAATAAGCTCTATGCTTAAAAGACATGTTGCGTCTTGTCTAGACCCAAATACTGCCAATGTTTACTTCAAAATGAGTCAAAATTAAACGACATACCCATAATAGCGATAGAAAGAGAATAATGATGCCCTTATAGATAATCAGGAATTAAAAGGAATCACTGCACCTTCTCTGTCCCATGGCCAAGACTTTGGAATAAATTACCTGACTTTACTAGGATGTCTGACTCCCTTGCTGCTTTCAAAAGTAGCCTAATTTATTGAGTATTGCCTTTGCATATTGATATAGATTTTCTTTTTATTCTGTTTTTATACTATAGGATTGTCAAGCCCCTTGAGAGGTCTCTAACTTCAAAGTGTGCTATAAAAATAAAATTTACTACTACCCTTATTATTATTAATAAAATCAATAAGTAACCAAACATTTTGTATTCTGTCTGAAGTCAAGTTATATTCCTCTCATAAAAGGTTACGATTTTCCTTATTTTTGTTTGCATGTTTGTATGTTTGTTTTAAACCCTAGACCACGTGAAACATGTTGAGTGATGCCTCCAGACTATCTTTCACAAAAAAGGAGAGGGCATACAGACACCTTAGTAAAATGTCATAAAAGCAGTAATGTAGTTGTGCAAGAGACATATATGAGAAAAATATCACTAAATGAAAGATGTAGCATATGTGTAAGCCTACAGTTACAAGGGTTGTAGTATGATTGTACCGCGCTTTCATTCATCTTCTTTTTCATGATGTAGCCTACTCCCGGGGATGCTAGCCTGTCCCACAGCCCCTTTAGTAACTACACGTTTCACAAACTGAATGTGAATTGGGCATTCATTTATTTACCTGTTTCTGGTGGTGGTTCCTCAAAAACGTGAGCCCCAGCCGAGTCAGCCTCCACGTCCTTTTTGGAAAGAAAAAAATGCTGTATATCCATTGTTTTTATTTTGTTTTTTGTTTTTTTCGTTTCTTGCTGTCTCTCTGGAAGTGAAAACCACTTGGCGCCAGAGGTTGAGACGAGCATACGCAACCCCTCTGATTGGTCTCAAAGACGTCATCCTGTGTTGCATTCGCTGAAAATTGGAAAAACTTCTTTCGTGCCTATAATTAAGCCTGAGTGCACCAGAGCTCACAAGGTTCAGACGATTTGGGTATTTTGTCTGCATGTAAACCGAGTCTTTAGATGACTGTCTGGATGTTTTTTAGAAAGATGCTTCTGTAATCACAATGGCTTCATTGGAGAACACCTGCTCACATAGCAGCACATTGACAGATATACGTTGCTCGGTGATGGAATAAATCCATAATTTATGTAATTGGCATTGTACTGCCAGGACTTTTTCTTGTTTTCCGCCATTTTTGATTGTACCGTAAATATTTTGTGATAAAATGTGATAACGTAGTCTTGATTGTGTTTTCATTAGTTGTTGAATGAATGAGGTTTCTCTGCTGCTGTGTGTTTATGGGTGTAACTATGGCAACCGATCACGTGGCTCGTCTGGTTGTGACGTAGAGAGAAAAGGAGATTTTACCGGGTCATGGAAGCAGCAGACTCGGGGTTTTGGTCTCAGACAGCAGCTTTATTTTTTGAAAGGAAATCTGAGCACAACATTTTATTGAAACATAAATAGATTTGCTCTATAAAAAAACCTTGAGAAACCATGGAAGTTTAAAATAGAGTTCTCAAGGCGTGGTGCCCCTCATTTGTGTCTGAGCGCCCCCCTCTCAGCCCTGATGTTTCCAGCGCCCCCTAAAGGTTCAGAACGCCCCCTGGGGGGCGGTACCGCCCCCGTTGAGAAACCCTACTGTATAGACTGGGATTTAGTTAAGAAAAAAAAAGGGGGATCGTAATGGACCAAAAAAGTGCAACCGGTGAGCTAGATCACGTTAGGTTTCCCTCTTTTCTGTACTTCCTTCTCCAGCAGTGTAGTGTGTTGAGTTGGCTGTGCCATGATGGAACATTTCACTATGTTGCGCTGTGCAACAGCGTGTCTTGTTGTGGCGAGAACCAGAGCAGCTGCAAATAGAAGTCCTCCTGCTTTATGGCTCTGAATGAAAGCTGCGTGTTCTGCTTTTTATACCACGTGCCTCAGGGGAAGACAGGTGGTTTTAATAAACACAATGTGAATAAAGACGAGGAAGATACAAAATCAATTCCCAGTGTCTCGCTGCGAGATGGAGATTGTGCATCATTATCTCTATTTTTGCAGGGCACAAGACCTGTCAATAAGAGCTGTCTGGGGACATACCAAAGGGAATATAATTTAAATAATCAAATACTGAGCTTTCAGATGCCTTATAATTACCAACATCTGTCAGAAGGATTTAGTTGTTCTGTGAGTATGCCAGTGTGTTATAATGTACTAACACAGGATTAGTGCTTTCATGTGCAGCAGCACATTTGGGTGTGAGGGAAAGTTTCACATATGCTTGCCTCTGCTTTGCTGGTTCCTCCAAAGGGCTTTTATGTTTGGTTCTAACACTTCCACTCACAACCTGCATGTAAGAGCAATCTTCGTTTGCGAGCAGCAGCTTGTGGCTGAATGTGTTGAATGTAGCATGAAGAGCATTAATCCTTCACCAGCAGAGATACAGTATGTCTGACTGGCTGATGGGGATTTCATTTAGAGTATGCAAATAGTCTGTCACAGGCACTATGAATTCTCGCCTGAGCTGTTTTCCTCCTCTTCCTCACTGTATCCTGAGGAACTGATAGTGCAGCCAATTAAAGCGCAAATGCAGCGGTATCACAGTGTATTGTTGATGCTGGTATGTTGAGCATTTGCCAGGCTTTATGTCCACCTGGAGAAAGGGGTGCCTGCTGCAGACCACTCAACGTACTCCACTGGAGAACACAGAAAATGATGTTGTAAGTTAACAGACTGAGCAAAATTTAAAAAAGGAGTTTGTGAACTTATCTTTATCAATTTTACTACTTTTTTCTTTATAAAATAGAAGAAGAAAAAAAACAACACTAAATGCCTATACTCTCTGATGGACTGGTGATCTATCCAGGATGTGCCCCCACCTTTTGAAATAGACTTTTTTATTCGAGACCAAAGCTAATGGTGAATCACGATCTGAATCATGTACAACACAAAATTAATTTACAGGCAAATTACTGCTTTTTATATTTTAATTATTATTTCTCTTACACGAATCCAGCTTTTTTTTTTGTCTTTTTAACAATACAGTAGTGGTTTCTCTTACGCTCTTTTCATTTTCAATACAGTAGATTAGAACTAGCAGCAAATGACAAAAAAATTGTATCAGTTCTCTTCTTTTTATTTTTAAAATACAGTTTTTTTTTCTTATCCTCTTTATACCAAATGACTGCATAGCAAAAAATGACTGCTTTGGAAACTGTTCTTTGCAAAAAGTCTGTTATGCTGTTAATTGGCAGCTCAAACATGCAATACTGTGCATGGCATCAAACATGATAAAAATCTGTGGGGCCATTCGATACGTCTCGGCCAATCAGCGCCTAGATTCTAGAGTTCTGGGCCGTCTGCTTTTCTTGTGTTGCTTACAGGAGGCTGTGAGTCATCGTTTGACATTTCGCTGGCAGCTGTGGCCTCTCGTCTGCTGTGGGGTGGATTTTCGCAGAATTTCGGCAATTTTTTTTCTTGATTTTTTTATTATATTATATATTTCTGAAAAATCCGCCAATAACAAATCACTGAACTTAAAGCTTAAACTGGCAATGGATCACTGTACAGTATCAAGATTTTTTTTTCCTTTAGTACATAACAAGTCAACTCTACCTTAAGCCTAAACTAAGGCATTATACAAACATAACAAAACTGGTCTTTTCTTACGCTCTTTCCAAATCAATACTGCATCAGAGAATGTTTTTTTTTTCATTCCTGAGGTAGATAAGCCAGGCACAAACTAAGGCATATTTATTTTTGTCTGAACAAAAACTGAATACCAATTTTACCAATTTACCGTATTGGCCCGAATATAGGACGACTCTGATTATAAGACAACCCCTATTTTTCCAACATCATTTTGGGAAAATAAAAATATGATGAAGACAGTTAGGTTATTCATAAACCAACTTTTTATTGTACAATTACTATAGAAAAAAATCACAGGGATAACATTCTGCTGTATTGTTAAACATTTTAATGATTTCATCTTTTTTAGGAAGTATGGTAGCATACTTAAGGTAAGGTACGTGTCAGGTTTCAATGTTATTTAAGATCAAGGTATAGTACTATTCAATAATCACTATTCTATTAAAATCTGAGTCTATGACTCAGTGAATAAGCAACAACCATGTACAGGGGTTGGACAATGAAACTGCAACACCTGTCATTTTAGTGTGGGAGGTTTCATGGCTAGATTGGACCAGCCTGGTGTCCAATCTTTATTAATTGCACAAAGGACCAGTAAGAGCAGAGTGTGAAGGTTCAGTTATCAGGGTAAGAGCACAGTTTTGCTTAAAATATTGCAATGCACACAACATCATAGGTGACATATGAGAGTTCAAAAGAGGACAAATTGTTGGTGCACGTCTTGCTGGCACATCTGTGATCAAGACAGCAAGTCTTTGTGATGTATCAAGAGCCACCGTATGAAATGAAAAATACTTTATTTATCCCATAAAGGGATCCAGGGTAATGTCAGCATACCACCAAGAAGGATGAACCACATCCAACAGGATTAACTGTGGACCCAAGAGGAAGCTGTCTGAAAGGGATGTTCAGGTGCTAACCTGGATTGTATCCAAAAAACATAAAACTACAGCTGCCCAAATCACGGCAGAATTAAATGTGCACCTCAACTCTCCTGTTTCCACCAGAACTGTCCGTCAGGAGCTCCACAGGGTCACTATACATGCTTCTATAGCCAAATCTTTGGTCCCTCGTTCCAATGCCAAACATTGATTTCAATGGTGCAAGGGGCGCAAATCTTGGGCTGTGGACAAGGTGAAACATGTATTATTTTCTGATGAGTCCAGCTTTACTGTTTTCCCCACATCAGGGAGAGTTACAGTGTGGAGAAACACCAAAGAGTGGACCACCCAGACTGATGCATGCCCAGAGTGCAGCATGGAGGTGGATCAGTGATGGTTTGGGCTGCCATGTCATGGCATTCCCTTGGTCCAATACTTGTACTAAAATGGGCGCGTCACTGCCAGAGACTACCGAACCATTCTGGAGGACCATGTGCTTCCAGTGGTTCAAACATTGTATCCTGAAGGCGGTGCCGTGTATCAGGATGACAATGCACCAACACACCCAGCAAGACTGGTGAAAGATTGGTTTGATGAACATGAAAGTGAAGTTGAACATCTCCCTTGGCCTGCAGTCACCAGATCTAAATATTATTGAGCCACTTTGGGGTGTTTTGGAGGAGCGAGTCAGGAAACATTTTCCTCCACCAGCATCGCGTAGTGACCTGGCCACTGTCCTGCTGGAAGAATGGCTTCAAATCCCTCTGACCACTGTGCAGGACTTGTATATGTCATTCTCAAGACAAACTGACGCTATATTGGCCGCAAAAGGAGGCCGTACACCATACTAATAAATAATTGTGCTCTAAAAACCAGGTGTTTCAGTTTTCATTTCCAACCCCTGTAGTGCTGTCTAAAAACCCCTTCAGTGTGCCTCCATTTTTCATCATCATGTGTGTTTCAGTTTCATGTGTAACCAGTGCACCCTCTGGTCCACCGCCTGGCTTAAAAAGTTGAACAGTTTATGAAAAACTGGCAGTTTAAGTTACATATCTATGCTGCAGCAGTTTAGTTGTGATCTGCCCAGACAAGTTCTGAAGAACAACTCAGTCTGCATGCATTGTTTGTCTTAATTATGTCATCTCGTAGATGCTTCATAAAGTGTTTCACCATTTTAAATTACAGAATGCCATGCGTTTTTCAAGCTCGACTTGCCTTGTGTATCAAAGGTCATGTGGAGCAGGCGGAACAGCGAGGATGGAAAGAAGAAAAGGTGAAGAAGGTGCTGGAGTTTAAATACTTGGGCTCAACTGTTCAGATCAATGGAGAGTGTGGATAGGAAATGAAGAGAGCGCAGGCAGTGTGGAAAAGAGTGCCTGGAAATGATCTGTGATAGAAGAGCGAAGGTAAAAGGAAGGCTTTCAAGACAAGGCAATTCTAAATGGCTTGAAGAGAGCAGCACTCACCAAAAGACAGAAAGCAGAGCTGGAGATGTGAAGATGTTAAGATTTTCTTTGGGAATAATTAAGATGGATATGTTTAGAAGGTGAAGCTGGAGCTGCTGGGCAGAGGAAAAAAGGGAGAAAACCCTCAAAGACAGATTTCTGAATGTGATGAAGGAAAGATGCTGTTGGCTGGTATGACAGAGGAAGATGCAGAAGACAGGAAACAAGTAATCCACTGTGGAGACCCTTAAAGAGAAAAGACAAAAGAGGAAGGATCATAAATACTGCCCGTCTCTGACCTAAAAACTCTCAACCCCAATGAGCTTGATGGACAGAAAAAGTAAAAAAAAAAAAAAAAAAAAAAAAAAAAGAACATAACACTCTGGGGAGTCAAATTTCAGTGTCATAAATCTTGCTCTTTGAAAGCATCAACTGGAGAGGAACACCAGATAGAGGCATGTCTGGCACTGTGTATGATAACATTTGCTTTCTTAAAACTGATGACTGGGTTTACTTCAGGCATTTACCTCCCCGTAGAAAAATTCAACACAAGCCATCCTGAAAGTGACAAAGTACGGCAGGCAGCTGAAGCTGAAAAAGGTTCAGTAATGCAGTGCTCAGACTGACAGGTGCTAAAATGGTAACTACACAGAGGATTAAACTCTGGATCTCCTGGTGCTAGTCTTCAAAAACGGACTCAGACACACCGTATCGGTAAGGAAACAAGTCGTTAATGCTCATACTAAGTGAAAGTAGTTTCCTCACTTTTTATTTTATTTATTTTTCTTTTTGGGGGGGGGGCATATATCAGTCTTTATACTGGGGCCTTTGACAGCATGTTATTAGAGTTGCACGAACTGTGTCACATGGCTGTGATCAATGTCTATAGACAGCACTAGCTGGCAGGGGTGAGCAGAGCTGCTGTCAAAAGGTCTTTGGTCTTTTTTTCTCTGAACAGCTCATATTTTGGGATTATAAAGAGAGTTTCATGCCATGACTTGGTAAAAGGGAAGGACAGACGTTTGGCACCCTGGTGACTTTGAATATTAGATGTAAATGCCATCCACCTTCTCTGTGCTGGTTAGTTCTGTTGGTCTAGAGGTGGTGTGCACGTCTGTGTGTGGCTGGGTGGGACCTAAAGTTAAATGTATGACCTAACTTATTTTATTAATCATCAGGCAGAATCTTTTTTAGAACGAAATGGTACAGTGTTTATGTTGTGAGTATGTGCAGTACATATTCATGATTATTTTCAGTCATAATTATGCAACCAAAAAAGCTACAAGTTTTTTTTTTGCCATTGCATTAAATCCTTACAAAAAATGTCTGTGTTTTTCCAGAACCTCTGTAACTTTGGCAGATTCATTTCTGTTTTTCCAAACCACTCTATTTGTCATTGTTTGGATTCAAAACTTTAGATGACTCACACAGCTTTTGTGCAAAATACAAACATCTTGTTATTAGAGGTGGGCGGATTGATCCGGATATCGATAATATTGACACCAACACTGGTATTGATATTGAATGATACTCATGTAAACTCCCCTCACTGACACACACATCACTGAATGAGATAATGATAAAGAATGATAAAGAATCAAGAGTGGCAGAAAAGAGGCGCAGTTTGGCTGTTTTTTAATTCCAAAAACTGAAACAGTAAGTTGTGTATCTGTAAAAGGCAGTAAAATACAGTGGAAACACTACAAATTTATTTAAGCACATGAAAAATCATGCACAAGAAAACGAAGAACTGCAGAAACAGAGAGAAGAGAAATATCCCCCATTCCCTGACCCTGACAGACTGTCAACCCTGAGACAGAAGTCATTGGCCAACAGAGTATCCAGGTAGATAAGAGCATCAATTCATATTAATTTTCAAAGTACATGTTACTGAAGTCATATGTTACTGGAGCCAACTCAAAAAAATGTAATTAAGACTTTGAAATAACCCAATACATGTCATGTATCCCATTGAAAGGTGTTATCTAAGATAAAATAACATTAGATAATCCTTTATTTATCCCACAACAGTGAAATTTATAGAGTTAGAGCAACAGGAAAGGGCACACAGTGCAAACAAAATTACACAAGTATTGAAGGATATATCATAAGAGGTGGACAAGAAAAAACATTCTGAACAGAACAATTCAGTTCCAAGGAATATTTACACAAAAATGTTAGTTGTGATGATAAAGTATTGTGCTGTCACCTATAAAGTTTGCCAAAGTTCTATGTTAGGTTTTAACAAAAATTCCAAAGACAGAAATCACAAAAAAAAAACACCAACAGGTCAGCAGTTTCATGATAGATCAAGCTTAATATGAAAAAGTATCGGTATTGGTATCAGTATCAGCGATACTGGCCCTGTATTTACTTGGTATTGGATCGATACCAAAATTCCCAGTATTGCCCACCTCTACTAGTTATGTATAGTCCATCATGCCCAAGGGAGCAAGTTTACACAACGGCAAATGTGACTTTTTATGGGACCTGTAGATGCAGTTTTTCTAGAATATCACTTTTATTTTCCTTTTTTTTCCAAATCACCAGAAAAAAAAAAAAACACAAAATATGGACGTAAAAATCTTTTTTTAATATATATAAGTAAGTGTTTGGAAAATTCATGTGTTTTCAATAGGTATACATTGTTTTTACAATTCAACATTTAGAGGTAATGGAAACACACCTGGTGTATGGATCTTCAAATTTTACTGCCACAATTAGTGAATAATGTTACTTTTGGAGGAATGATTAAAGAACATGGGAAGGCTAAAATGATCATTGGTGCGCATTTATGGATATCACATCTAGTACTTTGTAGGCTTCACACTAATGCAAAGGAAAAAAAACTGATTTTCAAAAATCACAACAAAGCTATCTATCAACAAAAATAACATTCTATCCAACCTTTCTTTTCCAGGAAAACTAACATTCACAAAATTGCTAAATCGTATGATCTACCAACACAATCTCTCCACGTTCATAGCGCAAACTACATGAAAGGACTTATCTGATGGGGCTTTCTCTTTGTTTCTCCAGACATTGACGAGTGCAGTTTGCAGACACACACCTGCTGGAATGACAGCGTGTGTGTGAACCTCCCAGGAGGCTACGACTGTGTGTGCATATCTGGTCCAGGCTGCAGCGGAGACTGCCCACAGGACGAAGGAATTAGACGCAACGGTGAAGACTGGAAACCTAGCTTTGATCGCTGCGCTACATGCTCCTGCAAGGTAGAGAATGTGAAGATGCACAAAGAGAGATCGTTTACTGCATCACATATTGTTGCTAAAAACAAAAGACCAGCATGTTAGCCGAGGGTTTCCTTTCTTTGAATCCTTATAAATAAGTTACTGAAGGGCAGATCTACTATCACTTTGCACCTGGTGCAAACTTGCTGTCACTGTTTACTTTGCAAGCACGGTGGTAAACTCAGGGCAGTTGCTAGGAATTCTGGGGCCCCTGAAAGAATATCGGTGTGGGCCCCTCTACCCCATTCATTGCCACCTTCGATTTTCTTGTTTTTCAGTGTTCTTGACGGATCCTGGTGTAATACACTCAATTTGTTTCCCTTTTTATGACGAACAACTTCGCAAGTCAGAGGATCATTATGTAAATTATGTATTATTAGTTGTCTTATTCTCATTTCACTGATAAGCAACATGTTATTACACCTCTGATTGCAAATACATTTTCTTTTTTTATATATATATATAATTGCTAATCTGCCTATGTTTTGCTATTATATAACTAAAATAGCCAAGGTGTTGATTAATGTCTTAGTCACTGCCAGTGGTACAGCTGTTCACTAATAAACCAAAACAGCCAACCAGTGTCTACATCACTCACTCACCATCAAAGGCATCATTGGACTGCTGGGGGGGGGGGTCAAACTCAGATGAAGCAGCCACTGCTGATTCTGAGGCAGCAGAGCATAAAGGTTTATTGTTCCATTATATATATTGTAAACATTAAATGTTATGTTTCATGGAAAAACTAATGAAAAAATAATCTATTATTGGACAAAATCTAAATGGGCTTCTTAGTACCATAGCTTCACTTCTGGACAGCTTCACTTTCTCAGGCAAAAAATATTTTTAAACCATTCAAAAGTCAGTGTAAACTGTCCAAAATTCTTAATAGTCTTTTTACTTTGTTGTTGTCAGCTACTATGGTGTATTTTATTTTATATTGCTATGAAAACAAACAACAACAACAAATCTTTGAACATTTAACTTCTTGGTATTTAGGCAATTCAAATGTCCCACTAATAACACGTTTTACAAGACCACATTGAACACATCATGATAACGTAACTGACCTTCATCAGATGCTCATAATTATTGAGTAGAACTTGAATGCGTCATAATTCAATTCAATGCAGCTTCTGAGTGAAACACAGTCACTGACTGTAGCCCCTAAATTAGTAACGTTCAGTAGCTACTCTAGGAACCGTTACTCTACAATGAACTAGCAACTTTTTTATTTAAAAAAAAAAAAAAAACTGGAGAAACAAGTAGCCTAATTGTTTCAGCCGCCCTCAGTAGTTTTACTCTCACCATTAACAGAAGAAAACGTTTTTAATGTCCTGGGCCCCTGCTCTGCTGCTCCTACTCCTGGCCTCCTTCTCAAGTCTTTTTTGGTGTCCGGACTTGTGTTTTTTGGGGGCTGGAGTTCGCTCGCGCTCCGCTCACTTGAGGAAGAACGAACAGCGGTGTGGACCAAACCATTTTTTAAAAAGGGGCCAAGGGGGTTATTGAAATTATTAAAATTAGAATATTGTATAACTTGTGGCTTTGTTTTAATTCGGAATCATTTGTATGAATATATATTAGTTCAGTGTATGCATTATCATTTTGTCATAGAGGCTACTGGGGGCTGTGTGTGGGCCCTAGCGGGCTGGGGGCCCTTATAATTGTCATCACCTTTCCCCCCTATACAACGGCGCTGCTTGAATCTTTTGCTTGATAGGGACGTATAGGTGCTTAGCAAGACCAGCAGGAGACATGTGCCTGAAAAGACGAAATCCTCTACCTGTGTAGATTTATTTAGAATACCAGAAGATGACGCTATCAGAACATATCACTTTCAAAACCAAAATATTCTTGATTGGAAGAGATTGAAAATGACCTGGAACGAGGAAGAGTCACAAAGCTTGTGCTGCACCAAAACATTTCTCACTCTTGAGTTTTGCATTTCACAAGCGAGATAACTTGAACCACAGTAAGAGGGTTCAGTTAAGCCCAGTTCAAAAACCAAGCTGACTTATGCTCGGATTCTGTTAGCACGTGAAGCTGAAACGGGTTTAATTTAATGCCCATAAAATGCAAATTTTGAAGACAGTGGAACAATGACATGTCACGTTTGAGTGGGGAAAGTATATTGAAGATCTGAAAAGATGGTTTACAGCAGTCCAGCCAGCCATCATTCATATTTGGAGTAGACCATACCCTGATGGAGAGCGATAGGTCTTTTATTTATTTATTTATTTATTTCTTTGCAGGTGTATAACCTATATGTAGCTGATCGTATCCTTCCATGCCTCACAGCCTCACAGACAGTATCTCCCATCATAGGCCAATACTTGCCTTGGGTTATACACAATAGGGATGCTGAATGTAGCCTGTTAGAAAGAGAATAGTGGACAGAGCTGTTTTTTTTTTTTCTTGTTTTTAACCCTGTTGCTACTCAATCACAGGATTTTATGGTTGCCAAGATGATTCAGAAGTTGATATAATCAACAATTTGATATAACTTTCTAATAACATGCAGCATCCACTTCTGTGAGAAAACAAATTTTTCTTTTATGATTTCCCAATGTCATTGGATCCATTGATGACATGTATATTCCCACTGAAGCTCCTTGAATGACTTTTTTCTCTTTGTTACAGCAAAATATTAGTAAAGTGAGTACTACTGAGCTTGTTACATTTTAGTTACTTGTCTAAATTATGTTTTTGTTCTTCATCTTCAACTTTTTTTTTTGTTTTTTTTTTTTTTTACTAGCAGGATTTTCACCTGCCATTAAATATTTGAATTACACTTTCACTCTTTCATTCATTCCTTTCTGAAGCAGGTCCAAAATAGAAAATAAATCCAGTGAAAACATTACTTGCTAAAAAAGTCAACTTCAAGCTTTTTTTCTCTCTCTCTCTCTCTCTCTCTCTCTCATTGTCTCTTTGTTGTAATTTTAATGTTCCACAGCTTTGTAGATTCCCTCTGTGTTCTGACAGGGAATTATTTGAAATTGCTTCTTCCATTTTCTTTCCCAACAGTTTGATTTGTGGCAAATATTGTCTTAATTTGTTACTGAGGTGCTGGTAAGGAGAATATGAGGAAGAAAGCATGAATATCTCATTGAATTTGAATAGTCTTTTTCTTTTAATTCAGAACTAATGGGTTGGCTTTCCAGACTGCTGCTCTGATTCACTACACTGATGAGTAGTGATGAGAGAACTGATGAGAGATTTTAGTGAATCTAATAGTTACATAGTACATTTTAACCCTGCTTTATGGTCTATAAAAGCAGGGTTACTCTTCAGGCTTTCACACTGTACAGCACTACTTATCTTCTACATATATAAGCACTATATATATATACAGTGTGCAATGCTTTTTTGCCATAATCACGATGGGGCATTACAGGGGCAATGTGGCATTCAGGGTGTTTCCCAAGGGCACTTTGAGGAGCTGGGGATGAAACCATTAATCAACTACGTGAAAAACAGCCATCTTTTAACAGGGCCAGAGCCTTTGCTCAAATTGAAACATTATCTGCTGTCTTTACTAGTTGCATAAACATTGAACTCACCTCACAGGTAAACAATCTTGCACACATACAGATATTTGCTGGCAGCTTAATGCTTCTCTTTTCTGCTCTGAAGTCAGAGGAAAGTAGAGCACTGCAGCTATAGGAATGAGAGATACTGATCACACTTGTCTGTGGGAAGGGAAGGCTCAGAGAGTCAGATTAATATGAAGCTGCCAGTGTGTGATTTGGACTAAAATGACAGCTGAGAGCTATGATTTGAATAAGGCTTATCGGCTCATAAAATTCCAGATTTACTGCAAGGACATTACTACTGTTCCCTGATAAATAAACTGAGGAAAATTCCATAAAGTCTGTTATCAGTGAAGAGATATAACTCCAGCATATTTTAGGAGAGACACTGAAGTCGCTACAGTCATACAAATGTAACAATGTAAGATTTTGAGTTGTCTTGCAAATTTTTTTTTAATTTTTTTAATGTATTTTATAAACATACAAAGCACAATGCCTTATCAGGTAGTCTGTGACTGAACTGAAAAAAAAATTCAGGTACAAATTTAAATCTGAGAAGAGAGCATTAAATATTTGCTATGTGTCCAGTTACCAGTAAATATAGAAGTAAGATCAATTCTGTTAAAAATAGAGATGAAGCAGCACATCAAGTGGGAAGCTCTTAGCAGGATATAAGAAACAAGAAGTATTTTCTGGACTAACGGCTGTCTGTAAGGTGCCACAAACTTATAGTTTAGGATGAAAAGAGAGAGAAACAAACATTTCTTATAAAGAGTTAAATAGCTGGCCAAATTTTGGAAATCTCTAAAAGTTTCCAGATAAAAGCTAAAAAGCTCCTTTAAAGAAAATTGCTGAAGATATGAATGTCCTTAATGGCAGTGCTGAGAAAACGATCACACCTGTTGAGGGGAAGGAGGGAAGGAAGAAAGGAAAGATTTCCGCCGGCATCAAATTCACCATAAAGACCCCATTAAAAAAAAAAAAATGCTATGTTCTTTAACACAACAGTGTGGCATTGGCACAAAACCTTGGTCTTAATGCTGTTCATTAAAATGAACAGTCTGCCCTCATAAATGCATCCTGCCGGTGCTTTCCTGGCCAGTCGAGGGTTGTAACTGTAAAGACCAAGGGCATCAGTATCAGCACCCCAGAACTGAACGGTTACGCTGCAGCCAGACAATATGCATCGATAAAACCTTGGCTCTGCATTGCCCTTTTAATGGCATGCAGAGCAATTTTATGGTCCTCATGCATTTTTCTAATAGACATTTTATGTAACATTTTTACATCACTATAACAAAATTGTCCCTGGGCCAGACAGTGCTGGCTCTGCTCAGTAAAAATGGACCATAAAGTTCTCTTCAGGTAGACATGGAGAGCCAGCACCACAGAGGCTGGGAGAGCGATGAAGATCACAGCACGGGACTTTGAATGCCAGCTCGATTCCAAACTTGTCACATTCATGCAGAACTAAACTAGATGCTGTTTGAAAATAGAAATTTGCTTAAACACATTAAAGACCCTCACGGGTATACTAAGTGGTTTGCTTACATAGCTCTTTGTGTTGACAAGAGCAGTTGAGATAAAGGAAAATACTCCTGGATCTCCATAAACATCACAAGGTAATCAAGCAGACCCCCGTGAGCCTGAACGAGAGAAGTGGGGATAGATAATGGATGGATGGATGGACTTTTTTAATAATCATGCTTACAAACTGTACCAACCCCATTAAATCCTTGCCAGAAATAATAAGATCTTCCTAAAAAAAAAAAAAAAAGGCCTAAGATAGATTTGAATTCACACCTCAAACACATTTCAAAGTCTTGAATTTGTCTGACAAGAATTTTGAAATATGGATATACTGGACTTTGTAGGTAAAAAAATCGATATCTAATTGTACAACTAAATTAGCAACAAACCTTTTGGTATTTGGAATCCACTAAAGGTTTGTAAGAGGTAAAAGGATTGCACTCCAGGTTAAATCACTTAATCCATCACTGCAGTCAGATTGATTAATGCTTTCATTTTTGCCATCTGTTAAACACTGGCTGGCCTCTAATAAAGCAACTGGCTAACAATGTTTTGTCTGCACAGCGTAACACTGGTGCATAGTAAAATCCACACCCTATTATCATACATCCCCTTAATTTTAATTCACAAGATATACTGATTGGACCTTTGAGACTTACACGAGAAATTGCTAGTTCGATTTGTAGTCTCTGTTCTTTTAAAATTATGAATATTTCCTGTCTTGCTGTCAACTTTGCCTTCGTGACCAGCTGGCCACCGGCTGAGTCTTTACTCAGTGTAGCTTTTTCTTTCCTTTTTTCAACTGACTAATGAGCTGTGTTTAAAGCACAGAGGATTTTTTTCATAATAATAATAATAATAATAAGCTGTTCTAGTATTAACCCAGTCAATTCTGTGTTTATATCTGTGGCCAAGAATGATCTTAATAGCTTTTTAACTCAATAGTGTAGTTTTTTAGAAATACATTCAAGTGGTGCTTGTTAAAAACCTTCCTATTTTCTGTACGCCCAGTGTAGAGGACCATAGTCTGGGCAAAGCCTCATTGGCTGAAAAATACCCATTAATTTCTGGTAAGTCATAAACATGAACATGTTGGATGTCTTTAGTCATCAGGAGGCTGAGGATGAGTCAATAAGGGGAAAAGGGGTGGGGGGTGGGCAGGAGGGGATTAAAAACAGAGACACACACATCACAATATCTATTTAATTGACAAAATGGTCATTCAGTGGCTGAAGTAACTGCATAGCTATCTGGTATTAATGTTTGAATTTGATCCAGTTAACTGTCCATTGGCCTATTGGCTTTGAATCTCCCTAGCTTACTGCTATTTTGAGTCAAGTTCAAAGATAAGTTAGTTGAACAAGTAAGATTTACAGTTAACTGACAGGATGTGTCCAAACATTCTGCTTTTTAAAGACGTAATTCTTGATGTAGAAAGTTTCCATTGTCCAGAATATGGAATAACAATGATAGGTTCACATATTAGTCAGACATTACCAGGGAAACCACAATATAACTTGTCAAAAACTTTTGCCATTGATTGAAAAAAAAACATGCATTTAAGGCATTTTATTGATCTGATAATTAATTATGGTACAAATAGGTTTTTTTGGACAAGGAGGCTTGCAGAGGCAACAGGTCTTTTCTTCCAAACATTCTGATCTCCATGCCATCCATAGTTCTTAATTTCAACACCTTATTTCTTGCATCACTTTATACCCTTTGACATAAAAATGGCCACAAAAAATCATTTTTATGTCAATAATATTGTGTTTTTATCAATAACGCTTAAGTCATTACTTCAGACATTACTGCAGACCAATTACATAACCCAAGCATGGGGAAACTGGTGCTCTGCGTAGCCCCCATCACTAAGCCCAAATAGACATCATAGAACTACAGGACCCCTCCTTTTATCCAGGTGTATATAATGGATCTGCAGCAATGATGGGTCAATAACCTGAGTCTGTTCACCCTCTTACCACTGTGGCCTCCGTTTCACAGGATGGGCAAACGTATTGCAGAAGGAGACCCTGTGACTGTGGTGACCCTGATGAGGACCTGTACTGCTGTCCTGGCTGTGACAACAGGCCCAGCAGTCAGTGTTTGGATCAGAGTGGGCGTACGCTCTACCGCAGCGGAGGACGTTGGCTGTACGGTTGCCAGCAGTGCCGCTGCATGGTCTGTATATAAAAACAAACTCTCACACATTCTCAAAGGGGCTACATACATTTTGTCATTATATACCTCTGTAATTTGAGATGTGGCAAAACATTGGCATGTGAGTTTGTAACCACGTCTTCACAATAAAACCCACAGATAGTAACAATTCTGCTGACTCTTTTTTTTCTTACCCTTGGCCTGTGCCTTTGCAGGAGGGGGAAGTAGACTGCTGGCCTCTAGTTTGTCCCGTCTTGATGTGTGAGTACACGGCAGTGGCGGAGGGTGAATGCTGCCCGCGCTGTATCACAGACCCCTGCCTGGCTGACAACCTGTCATATGACATCAGGCAGACGTGCAAGGACCCCGCAGGCCTCACCCGCCTGAGTGGGGACACGTGGCAAATGCCCAAGTCACCCTGCACCACCTGCAAGTGTAAGGTAGGTCAATGGAAAATCCATTACAATAGTAGTCCATTTTAAAACTCCAAGCCACAACAAATTGCAAATTTGTCTTATGACAATGATCTTTTTTTTTTCTTCTAAAGAGCTTCTAAAAATAGTGCCGCATGAGATACTTCAGTGGATGTTATTATTGTGGCATAGGTCTTTATACAGTTTACACTGGTGTAGACTCCGCAGTCATCCGGGTTATGGTTGTCATGGCCCATGACGGCCATTTTGGGTTTTTCTTTATTCTGTGTTAAGTTGGCTTCAATCACTGTCTTTTGTGATTTACTTTGAAGGTCTGTCTTGTCTCCGTTGTTTTCAGCTTTGCTTCCTTCCCTCTTGTTATCCTGATTGTCTGCACCTGCCTCTCGTTGGGTTCCCTGTGTATTAAAGTCTTGTCATCTCCCATGTCTCTGCTGGTCCGTTGTCTTCTGTTCCATGGGTTTCCCTGCCATTTTTTTTTTTTTTTTTTGTCTCCTGTATTGCGTCTCACGTTTTTTTGTGGATTTTTGTTTTGTTTTGAAAAAAAGACAAGCTCCAAAACAACTTAAATACACAGGGAACCCAACGAGAAGCAGGTGGAGACAATCAGGATAACAAGAGGGAAGGAAGCAAAACTGAAAACAACGGAGACAAGACAGACCTTCAAAGTAAAACAGGAAACAGGTGACACAAAAGACAGGGATTGACGCCAATTTAACACTGAACATAGAAAAACCCAAAATGGCCGTCATAGCCACCCCAGACCATGACAATGGTAATCCTCAAACACTTGAATCAAGGCAGCTGGACTTGTTTTTTAAGTTCTTGAAGATGTTTGACCTCCCATTACCTCTAATGCAGCAAGACAGGTGAGGAAGGAGTTGCAAAAAAAGAGCAACAATCCCAAACTTCCTGCACAAAAGACTGAACTCCACTTCTCCCGTTCAGGCCCAAACTCCAAACATCCACTTTTAAGTGAGACAAAATTACCCCTCCACTATACACGTGTACAAGCAATACCACACAAGTCCAGGTTAGGAAAAATGTATATATTTTTGAAAGGAGCCAGTGGTGGTGTCTATCAGTTTGTGAAAAGTAAATCTAACAGGTCAGTCAATCAGAGATCCCAGTTGCTAATAAACCTTGGACAAAGTCATTTATATTGCAGACACATACACTACATTGTCAAAAGTGTATTTGCTCACCCATCCAAATGATCAGATTTAGGTGTTCCAATCACTTCCATGGCCACAGGTGTATAAAATTAAGCAGCTAGACATGCAGACTGTTTCCACAAACATTTTGTGAAAGAATGGGTCGCTCTCAGGAGCTCAGTGAATTCCAGTGTGGAATTCACCTGTGAAACAAATCCAGTCGTGAAATTTCCTCTTCAAAAGGGTTTCATTACGGCCATTTTGGTGCACACCAGAGTCCAATTGTTGTATTCACTCTGACTTAAGTGAACAGCACCCTAGTCCTAAACTTCTTCAAACCTCTAAACTGGGGTAGTATGAAAATGACTTGAGTGACAATGATGTGTTGTTTGCAAATGAATCAATCCGATCAACAGTCTTTTGTTCACAGTCAAAACAAATGAAGTGTGTGCTGCAGGCTGACGTATAATTGGCAGGGAAACCCAACCTGGAATGTGAAATGCCACAGCAAGTAGTCAGCTGTTGAGAGTGGTTTGAAGACTGATGGTGAAGGGCATGAGATAAAAGGCCCGAGCCAATATTTACCTGGCTTTCCCAGGTTGGAGATTTCTGTGTGCTAATGAAGAACTTCAAATATTTTGGCTCAATTTGTTTTGGCCTGAAATACTGAATCTCTAGTGTGAATTCTGCATTTGAAACTTTAAACATTTGTTTTGCAGTCTGGCCAAAAAGAAACAGAGCTTAACCACCAGGAACACAGTATCACCATCTCCTTTTAAATTTACAAAAGACTACTGTCTGACCTGGTCACTCGGCACATTCATCCTCGCACACTGGTTTGTTCATTTGTGTAAGAGTGCTTTTCTAGAAACTCAGCAGCTAAAGTCAAGGGTTGATTAAACCGTGGAGCATTCTGAAGATCATCACAAGTCATTTCAGTTTTATTATTAGCTGTATCTATCTGATCTGGACAAGAAGGACCTAAATCAAAAGACAGGAAAGTCATCATAAAGGATGACATACTTCATAAAAGTGCTTTAATGTTTCAACCTTAGTTTCAATGACTGGCATATACTGAAGACATGGAAGATATTCATGTGCTCTTAGATGAGTATAATCCCAGTGTTGCACATCCAATACCCTTTATTTGGAGTGTTACATTCCAAACAAGCAAATTCAAGCACCAAGACTAAATAAATGTTTATACAACATGTAATTTTACAAACATGTTATAACCTCTCCTACTCAAATACTTAACAGATCCATATATGCTAATTATTTCACATTTCATGTGTTGGGCTCATACTGAATGCAGTGAAATAAGTCAACACATTTCATGTTTTGTCTTTCCAACATGACTTCATTTACTTTTATTGTTTTTTTCCTGCATATCCAGCCTGCGTTTCCATTCAGCAGGTTTCCATTAGCAGAGATCCGGGGTGAAACCCATTAGTCAGGAAGTGTAACAGAGCCGACTTCCACGGTCCTAATAGCTGTTGAGCCTCTATAACAGTGTCGGACCTCTGTTGGATTTTCTGACCCAGAAAACTACACACTTCATCTCAGTTAGTGAGGGCGGTGCAGCTCTTTTGCTGTTAACAAACCACTAATGAAATAAAAGAAGAATAAGATACCAAAAAAAGGGGAAAGAGTTTACTAGAATGATGAACTCAAGATGAGCTGAGGTGGTTGCTGCATTTCTGTTTGCTGTGTCTCCATACATGAAACGTGGTGAGAATCTGAAAGGAAACTCAAAGTTGAAGGGGGGATTGAGAGGGTTAAACAGCATTGTCTCTCACTGAATCAACACCATCCCCCACCCAGCAGTTTTTCAGGGTTGTGCTGAGGTTCTGAACCTAAGACAGAGACTTGTCTCAGAACCACAGAAGCTCCTGAAAATTCTTTCTGCCTGTCCAATTCCAGTAATGGAGATTTGTCCAAATAAAACTACCTTATTTCCCTGCTAATGGAAACCCGTCTAGTCCCAAACAGGTTGGCCATAGCCAGGGCTAAGCTTTTACCTTTGAAAGTTTTCTATTTCTACTAACAAAGCTTAAAAGACATTGAGCAAAGGAAGCAAAGAAGTATCTTGTTTTTTTTTTTCAATTCCTCATGCACATCCACTGCAACAGTATGGGATCGCTGTTGTCTCAGTTGTGGTTTCAAAATTTCTCCACACATTGTCTGTCTGAAGATGGAAAGGACTGCATTCAGGGCGGTTCATTATCTGTGCTCTTCCTTCATAATGTGAATAAATGGGACTTTTACATTGTTGTGTTGGGGGAGGGGGGAGTTATCATCATTTATCAAATAAATGTGCTTTAAATAAATGTGTTTATTTTGGTAAAACATTTCATCACTCATGGAAATTTACAAGCAGAACTGGTTCATTCTGAGAGGTTTAAGCAAGATGAGGAGGTGATGACCTGTTGCTCACTCAGGTCTTCTGAATTTTGTCAGTCATTGCAACAATTAACCAGCTAAATAAAGTCATAAAATAAATGCACGTGAAACATACAGCTGTCATAAGAAGAATCACTTGACAATGTGTGTTCAGTTCGAATTAATTTACTGTGCCTACCAGAGCGATTCAGACTGTCCAGATTATTATATGCTATTGGTGTTCAAATTCTTACTTACAGCCATATGAGATTGCAGCGACAGACATGAATATCTCAAAACCAAGGGAGGCAGTCAGAGTCTGAGATTTCTTTTTTTTTTTTGTTATGCCGGTTTTAAAAGTATTGTCGGTGTACTTTCAATGCTTTAAGACTGACGTAAAACTTTTTTTTGTCCCTGCTGAGATAAAAATCACCAAGAAAAGTGTATATTATTGTTCATTGAGCTTTTCACTGAAGGATTCCTTATTAAAATCCTCAGAGTCTGCCTCTCCAGAATAGAAGATTGTTGATTGAACCCAGTTATGGTAAAAGAAATTGTACTTAAAAAAAATAATAAAGCAAATAACAATGAAATTCAAAGTAATTTGAGATGAGTTATTCTTGCTCTGAACTGAGTTGTATTGAACACTGCCTCGGCAAAAACAAAAAAAAACAAAAAAAAAAAAATGCAGAATATTAATCACTGCAGTTTTTTTTCCTAACTGGAAAAAAACTGCAGTGATTAATATTCTGCAGCTGGCAACAAGTTATTTAAACCTAACTGTGAGGTCAGGATCTTCTTCTCATTACATGGTTTGTTTTTTCAGAAGGATCAAATTACTGATCCACATCAAACAAACTATACTAAGCAGAATGCTATTAAAAATTGGCTAAAAATGGCATTATGGCAAAGCATTATTTAAACCTAAAATTATAGTGATGAGCTATCATATTCCAAAAAGAGAGGAAACAAATCTTGAATAATTGTGATCGTAGATTACTTATACAATTACATCTGGTGAAATGTAACAGAAGAAAATCAGCGGTAGAATAATTTGACATGTTTAATAGTGAAAGTAAAAAGATTTACACACGCACAAAATAAAAGTTAAAAATAAAATTCGGTGAGGATAATCAAAATGAAATAGGCTTCAATTTGCTAAGAGCAAAAAGACTGGACGCTGGAACACTGGAAGAAGGTATTCATGTGATGAGTCCAGGTTTGCTCTGTTCCAGAGTGATGGGAGCATCAGCAGAACTGATGAGCCCATCCCTGGTGCCTTCTGTGAAAACCTTTAGGAGAGTGTTATGAGATCTGGGATTGCTTTAGTTGCTCAGGCCTTGGTTCAGCTGAGGTCAGCTCGATTGGCCACCAGAATCCAGACCTTAAACCCACTGAAAACCTTTGAGAACTACTAAAAAAGACTTTAGAAAGTGGTCTGGCTCTCCAATCATCAATATGACTTATAAGACAAAGTTATGCAACTCTTTATGCAAGTAAGTTGTACGTTCCATAAGCTTATCAAAATAAGACCACGGAGAATACATACCAAAACTGTTCTAAAGCTGGTCAAACAAGATATCGCTGTGAATTATCTATTGCTATAACAATAATTTCACGCACGTTTTTCTGTCATGCTGCTTTGTTCAGAACGGGAACGTTTGCTGCTCGGTGGATCTGGACTGCCTTCAGAACAACTGAAACTCCTTCACTGCGGGACCGCCACACGCCCTCCGCCATCTGACGACCTCCCCCTGGATTCATAAGACAGACTTGCGCTCACATGTGCATGGCAGCGTGAGCAGAGAAAACACGTTGGACAGACTTGGGTGTTGAGACTGGGTTTTTATGTGGTAACTGATGACGAACAATTAGTGAGTGCGACTCAGGAGGAAACTGAGCCCAAAGTCACACTCGCCACCGTCACTGTGTTGTGTACACATCTTTGTGTTTGATCCCATTTCACTTAATGTCTTGAGCAAACTTGTGTAGTGTCTTGAATCACAAACCAGAAACAAAAAGCTGGTCAGATGTCGAGGTGATTCATCTCCATCTATTGCCTCACAATTGCTTGGTCACTTGCAGAAAATTATTGTAAAACATTTGTTGTTGTGGTGACAAAAAGGAATGCATTTACTTGAAAATGATTGTGAAGATTTACTATTACCATCAACTAATATGGTCATCGCCATTCACCAGGAGAATGTTCAACCTCAGGACTTCCAGTCGTCTTCGAGACATTCATGAGATAGTCCAAAACGAATGAGGGTCAATAGAGCTGGTGCCCTTATAAAATAAAATAATACGCGTTTCCTCTTTCAATTATCTTTGTCTTTTAACTCGAAAGCTCAAAACAAATTATATGATTCAGACTGAATATTTTCCATGTAGTTTTACTTTTGGTAAACAAATGTACATGACATACGGCACTCATCAGGAGTGACTTAAAGCATCCCGTCTGTCGATTTGGTCTTTAAACAGGATGAGATCAGAGGCTGCTTCCAAGAAGGATTTGTGTTGGTGATATTAGCTATTCCTCACAGGATCTATCACAGATCCTCAGAAAATCGCTCTGTTGTGATCTGCCATGAGAGTCAACTACCCAGTCAGAATTCAAAATGTTTACAGTCGCCCTTAGAAAAAGAACCAACTGATATCTTTACATTTTTCTTTCAGTTCTGACACATCATTGATGCCGCATTTGCTAAAACTAAAATGAAATCGGGTTGTGTTTTATTTTTTTGCCTGTACCAATAAGAAAACAGAAATGGTGCATCTCCAAAATACCTCAATGCCATCTTAAACAACATATTGTTCATTCATTTCATCCAAGTCAATCTAAATTGTCAATCAATCCAAAAGTCTGTTTCATGATCTTCTGTTAAAGCCCATGACACAGGTGTCAAACTGATCCTTGAAAGGGCCGTGTAGCTGCAGGTTTTTGTTCCAACCATGCAGCAGCACAGCTGACTTGTTTTAATCAATCAACTAGTTGTCTTTACTAAAGGTTTTAACCAGTTCAGTTGATTGAGTCAGCTGTGTTTCTGCATGGTTGGAACAAAAACCTGGTGCCACACGGCCCTTTCACGGATCAGTTCGACACCCCTGGCCTATGATTACAGCTAGTTTAAAGTCACCGCTATTCTGTCAACACATTGCAGCTTTTTGGAAACATCCTCACGAATTAAACTGAGATAACCTTCGGTTTATTTACAGTTGCTACATAGGTTTTAAGGTGTTTTCTGCTCCTGAACCAACACAAATTTTTGCCTCCCACGGAGCTTCCTAACTGTACGCCTACTCTTACTCATAGTCCACCTAAACTGACACTGATAGCAACAGAAAGAATATGACCTGTGTCAATAATATCAATGAGAAGAATAAATGATATCTTAGCCATGTCAACAAATACGCTTTCTAGAGCACGCTGTGAAACTTTGTCCACTACCCTTGACATGCGACAATGGTTGTGGTGCCTCTAGCAAGATATTAAATCTACACTCAGCCCTGCCAGGAGTAAGTAATTATTTTATTCATTTAACCCTATTTGCTCCCATTTATTGAGGACTATCTTGTGAGCAACACCCTAATTAGCTGTAGATTTTTCGGTATACTGGGATGAATAGGAAGTGCCCAGGCTCTCTGTACACAGGTTCTGCATTATACCTAACTTACATCTCACCATAAGCTGTAGCATCTCAACATCTGTCTGGACCTGAAAAGAGTTCAGTAATGCTGGTGTTGAGCCCTGGCAATGGCAAGATTTAATCCAAGATATCTTTCAAATAATAGACTATATTTATCTAGGTTTGCTCTCTAAAAAGCTTTTTAATTTCCATCTCTTCCCTCTGTTTCAGCCTTCCTCAAACACACATGAGTTAACATGACCTCAGTCATTGCATAAACTTGTTTTTGCCAGCCAGCTCTATTTTTGTATTCCAAATTTATAATCAATACAGTGGCAAGAATTAAAAAAAAGTGAGAATATCTGTCTGCAATGGACTGGTACCCCTGCCTTTCGCCCAAAGAGAGCTGTGATAGGCTCCAGCAGATCCCCGTGACCTTTAATAGGACTACATGGGTATGGATGACGGATGGAAGGATGGATGGATGGAATATATCTGTGTATTTATAACATACAAAGGCTGCATAATTAAGACTGGCTTCTTTCAACTTCACCTTTAAATATTTCTGCCCTTGGCAGGTCACGTCAGAGGACACAAAGTGTTCATCAAGCATTCTGCCAAAAGACAGACCAACCAATTATCTCCCTTTTCACGTGAAAAGGTCACGTGTTTTCTGGAGTACAGTGGAGCTCTTCTCCACAGTCTGCTGCCAGACACTTCTCGCTGAAAATACATGTTAAACTGCACTTGTTTTACTAAATACATTTAATTTAAAAATGTATTTCATGAATATTTATAGGCAACCTATAGATTTGTGCATCTAAGGAGAAGGGGAAAAAAAAAAAAAACTGCCAAATAAATTGAGCCAGAAGAAAATTGGCACCATAAATTGGCCATCAGCTGCGCTGGTTTCTAAAAAAAATCATAGAAAAACCTGTATTTGTTCACCTCTACTCCTTTGCCCAGTCTTTTTGTCCTTCTTGTCCTTAAAATGCCAAACCTAAAATGAACTACATCCTTCTCAGCATCTTAGCGCTGAACTGGGACAAACCTCTTTATTCATTAACACTTCTGTATCTGACACTTTCTCTCAGCATCACCCTCTCTCTGATGAGGATGAACACCAGATGCTTGTGTTTAACAAGTCATGTTATCAGAAGTACGCGAAAGCAGTGCACAACAGAGTTCTGCAGCCAAAACAAGCACCAGCCAGAGCCGCTGATTAAATCTGCACAGCTTGTGGTGGATTGGACCGGTCCTGCGTTTCTCAGGGCTCCTCGCCTCGGCACCATATGGCACACAGTGGCCCAGGGACAAAAAAAGAAAAAGAGAGAAAGCTGGAGTGAGTGAGGATAATTAAAGGCATGTCACGCAGTCCTGAATTGGAGTATGCCAGAATGTCACCAAGTGTTGAATCTGTTTACAGACAGCCAGGGTTATTAAGGCAGGAGATCTTTCTCAGCTCTTCGGCCCCCGTACATTCCTCCAGGTCTCTCTATAACCACTTCAAGTTTATCTTGAGTGTCCACAAAATTTGGGGCCCGGGGGTGGGGCCTCCAGAACCCCCTTCAGAACCCCTCCATGATACTTCCTCAAGTATCATTATCACCTTTTTCCTTTTACAAGAAGCCAGTGAGCAATCTGAACAATGAAATGAGCACAGATTTTAGAAAGCAATTACACTGATCACAGAACGATGACCAAATAAGTCAACGTACGACATGCCATATTCAACTTTTTCTTCCAGTGAGAAGCGTTTTTTCAGTAAATTGTCTTGTTAAAAAAGAAGAACTCCCTGTTAATTATAAACTAATTACAGTGATACCTCTCCTTACGAAATTATTTGATTCTGGAAGTAGTTTCGTAACCTGAAAATTCCGTAAGTAGAGACACGTTTTCCATGTAAATTATCTAATCCGTTCCAAGCCCCCCAAAATTCTGACAATTTTTTTATAAATCATAAAAATTCATTCAAAACATGTAACAAATACTTGTTACAATTAGATTACTGCACAATCAACATAAAATGAAAGTTGTACATAATAAAAAACAAAGAATAAAGTAAAGAATAAAGATTATGTTCATTTATCTTTTAACTGCTATCATCACCTTTTGCCTTCTTTGGTTCATGTTCTCTCTCAGCAGTGGTTTTTGCCTGACGTTTTGTAAATAACTGATCCAAGTACGTTTGCTTTTTTCGGCTTTTAACAATCCTTTGAAAATGTGCAAGGCAAACATCATCATAGTGAGCGATAGCCCGACTAGTAAACACTTTTTCTGGGTGATTCTTTTCAACGAATTCTGAAACTTCATGGAATTTTCCTGAAATGTCAAAGGGATGCCAGGAAGATGCTAGCATGCTAGCCGATAGCCAATGGCAGAGCAGCTACAAGTATGTTTACTTTCGGTAAACTTTGGGAGCTGCGAGTAGCAGCACGTACTGTATTTTTTTGCCTTTCGTATCCTTGTAATTTCTTTCGTAACAAGAAGCAATATTTTCCCGTTGAAGCGTGTCTTAACCTAAAAAATTCCATACGTAGAGACGTTTGTAAGTAGAGGTACCACTGTATATCATTTCAGAAGAGAGGTAACCGCCGTCCATATTCAAAACTGGTTCCAACTCTACACCGTCTTCTGGTTTGTCTGCAAACATCAGGACTCTTTTTCCTGCCTCAGAATGGAAAAAAAAAAAACCAAATAAATAAAACAGCTTCCAAAGTTTGAGACACTCCTTCACATTGAAAATAAATATTTCATTTCAGTTTATATCGAAGTTGTTGTTTTGTTTTTCTTAGATATCAGCAGACTGAAATGGTGTGCTAAAAGAGGCCAGAAGTCAGGGTGGATACAAAATACTAACGTTCTGAAGCCCTGACCATGCCATGCATGGCTTTGCATGGCTTCAGTTTAGACAGAATTGGGGGTTGGCATAACAAGATGTTCTGTGGAATGAGGGAGGCATGAACATTTTCACACAATCGCTTCATTGTGTTTCGTTTTTCAATATTCTGAGTATTGCTTGTGGATGATGATCACCTCCAGGATGAACCATCTAGCTATTTTCATCAGAACCCCTCCATGACAGCGAATGGACATCAACAGTTTTGAAAATGTTTGTCTACATCCACACTAGGTTGTATTTGTTCCAAAATGCTGTTTCAAAACGAAAAACAAATCCACATCCACTCGAGGAAACAAGCACCTTTTGGATTACATCACTATAAATGCATACCACGCTGGCATCCCACACGTGAAAAACAGGCTGAAAATAACCTGTGATGCAGGTTCATAATAGCTCATGCAGTCATTGGAAATACAGACTAAAGTTGTATGTGCCCCGCTGATACCAAGAACAACAAAGTCCACAGTGCTTGCAGTTACATCATCGCATTGTTGTTTGCATCCTTTTTAAGGTGCACCTTTCTGTGTCATCTCCCAATGATGGCCACATTGGTATGTTCCTAATTGCACACGTGGGCACTTACAGAGTGGGTAAGTTCACGATGAAAAATCTGTCTTTGCAAAGTACAGTGCAAAGACCCAGATTGTGCAAAATGGTCAGAAATTGAGCTTAAACACTGGACAGTAAAGGCATAGCAGAAGCAGCATGATATTCATTTGCTATATTCTTGGTTAAAAAGAGGGCAGTGGTCCATTTTCTCCATTTTCAGCACCAACAATGGAGACGCTTTAATCCTTCATAAAATGCAGATATTACACACATAAAAAACAGAATTGTGTTCTATTTGTTTGGAATTTATGATTGATGAAAAGTCAAATCAGGGCATTAACTTGAGTGAAGAAGTCAAAGAAGACAGTTCGCTATTGTCATTTTGAATAAGAGAGTATTTGCACTTGTACATTGGGACATTGTTCATTCATAAACTCCATGTTTGAGTGTACTCATGAAAATAATTGGGAGACAGCCATGATATAGACTCGGTTACCAAGGAAGGATGCATATGTGGGGACTCAGACAAGCAAATTATGAAGCTAATCTGTGTAACTGTTGTTGTATAAGAAGTTACTCTTTAAGCTCTTCAACTTACTCTTCTTTTAAGCCAGTGGAATAAATGGCACAGGAAAACAAGAAAAATATCATCTATGTGCACATAAAGAGAAACAAGTGAGACACAAATTGCAGCCAGGTAGACTTGGATGTGACCATAAATCATTCTGGTACAGAGAAGACAAAGGAACTGGTTTGAACTGGTCCAAGCTATTACCTTATATGGAAGTTAAGGTCCTACTTCAACTCTTCAATGTTCACAACTTGCACACAATCATAGTTTGTCAAAAAAAAAATACATTGTTTCCAAGTGTTTATAGTTTTCGCAATGGCAGCAATTACAAGATAAAAATGAGGTCTGCGGCAGATCAAAATATTTCCACTTTTGAAGGACAAAATTGCCTAGAGTAATTTGAATGCCAGGCATGAGCATCTAAAGTTTCTCAGTTTTCAAATGAAAAGACAGTAGTATGGATGTAGCCTTCATGTGCACTAGCTTTATTGGAGAAACTGATGTATTTTATCCAGAAGTGGGACCAGTTTGATGGGTCCCTTTGGTTTGTACATTTAAAACTCGAGGTCATGTGTGTATATGTATATCCATCTATAGCTTAATTTTGTGTGCACGGAGATTTGAAAAAATATTGGGCCTTTCACAAATTGACCTGAACAGCATCTTCTCTGGCCGTCTCGAAGGGAAAGTAGCAGTGACTCAATGCAGCTATGTCATCTTAGTTTTTCTAAATATTTTCTCATGTCTCAGCAGCACATTTCTCTCTGCACATGATCTCATCATCATCTGTCAACCTGTGCACAAAGCACACACACACACACACAAGGACAAATGTGATGTAAATGGTGTCTTTAAACATCAAAGTTTTACAGCAATTTGAAAGCAAGCATTTGTACAAAAGATCACTGAAAACAAGCTTTTCGGATTGCTCTGTTGATTTGATATGAAATATGACAACTGTAAAACACTATTTGCAAGTCTGTGTGTAAATGTTTTACATACTGACAAGATAAATGATATGTTTTCTTCTCTTTTTTTAATTATCATTGTGTTCTTGGATAATGTGTTAATTTAAGTGGACTACTTTTCTTTTTGTGGGATTTTTTTTTCTGTAAATACCGTGTAAATGGAAAGGGTTCTGTAAAGAGATTAGGATTGTGTGAATAATTTCCACCACCACAGCTTCTTAGGATCTGAGTGTTGTAAACTGAATATAAGAAAGAAGCAACATTTCAGTTGTTTTTAAGTAGTTCTTTATTTTTCTATTGTTGCCTTAACCCTTTTAGTATCCTGTCATAGTTTGTCTGTTCACTGTATTAGGATTGAACTTGTCTACGTGTCTGTATATACAAGATTTTGATCAATGTCCCCCATTGAGTCTCATTAGGAGCAGACTTTTAAAATCATACTGAGAGCAAACAAGTGTCCGTTCCAGCAGACGAGGAGTTTGATGGACTGTCCACTGCATCAACAAAGCCTTCTTTTCTCCTTTAACGTTTGTAAAATCTGAACTGAAAAAAAAAAAAAAATCTTATCATGGGATCCACACAAAATGGAACTATGTAAACATGTAAAGAAAAAGTACTGTTGAAAATGAAAGTGTTTTTCTTGACTCAGTCCCTGCTGAAAAAAAGCAAGGCGTTGCGTTTTTCCTTTTAAATAATAGAAACGCAGTTTCAGATCTTCTAGCTCCTGGTGTGCTTGTTTCAAAAGACCATGATGGAGGATTCACAGGTCTGTTCATTGTTGCTTCTTCCACATTAAGGTGGCCAACACACCTGTACTCAAAGGGTTAAGTGTCATTTCAATACTGTGTTGTGTTAAGAGTTTGCTGTTAAAAAAAAAAAAAAAAAAATCTTCTGTTAATAAATATTTTAGTTGTTTACTAGTTCTTGGCTTTAAAGGCACATGGGCAAAATACAGCCCTGATGGACCATTTTAAATACACCCTTTAAATATAAACAAGCCAATAGTCACTTTTTTTTTTTTGTTTTTTTTTGTAAGTCAGATTGGCTCCAGGAGGTATTTGGACTATCAGACTTTGTCTTTGTGACTATTTCTGTTCATCTGAACATAAGTTGTAGGTGCAGCCAACAGGCAGAGAGAGTTTGGTGGCCTCAGCATTACACATCTGCCAATATTTCCCTTTTTTTTTGGGCATGTTTAACTGGACAGATGCCCAGGGGCAAACCCAGGACATGCCAAAGAGATTATATCTCTTGGCCAACTCGGAGCCTCGGTATTCCCCCAGATGAGCTGGGAGAGGTCTCCTTTGACAAGCAGAAATTGAATGGATGTATTGAAGGAATGCATTTTATTATTGATTTTAAAGTCAGCAGACACAGTCTACATGTAGACTTGACTAATATTTCTCTCCTAGTAACCAAAGTACATCCAAAAAACATGTGCATAGCCTAACACTTCTAAACCGCAACAATAAGGAACAATCAAACATAGTTGGCATGAAAAGTGTTTCAAGTCTTCACTTATATCAGTAATGAGATTTATTTCCCTTTAGGGACTATATGAAAGACGATGAAGATCAGTAAATTCTTTTGATGCGTGAAATCGGTGCTGTCGAGTGTACATCTATCAACACTTTTGAAGTTTCACAGAAGGTAAAATTACCAGAGATGCACAACAGGAAACACTGGCGTTTTTAAGACGGGACTTCAGGAACTCAAGCATGTAGACACAAAGTCAGCTCAAGCAGAATTCTTCAACTTTCTGGAGAAGGAGGCTGCTATAGTGTTTCTCCAACAACAGGATAAATGATCTACTAAGGCAAAGGTTTGTTGAATGCATGATGATAACTGATAATATGGTATAAAGATTAGCTCATAAGCTTAGTTCATAGCTGCCACATGTGGTGCAGATGTGCAGGTGCTGTTACTGTAGAAGGTGTGTGTTTCAATGAGTATAGGGCATACCCTGTCCACGTAGGCGAGTCTGTTTGCTTGATTTTTACATTCAGAAAATATATGAAATAAATATAATATATATATATATATATATATATATATATATATATATATATATATATATATATATATATATATATATATATATATATATATATATATATATATATATATATAGATATAGATATATATATATGAAAATTGAAGTCAAACTATGCAGTTTTGCAAAAGACTTGACTCTTTCAGTTGTTTGCATCTCTTTCAGGTCTAGGCATCAGCGCGTAATAAAAAGAAAAATTATCTGGGGCCTCGTGTACAACCCTTGTGTATGCACAAAAAAAGCTACTTGAGCCATTTTTCATGCTCACATTCGGATGTACTAAAACTGAAATGAATGTCCCCCAAGCACATTTCATGTCCGGCGACAGAGGTGATGCAGTGAAGTTGCAAACATTAGGAATCATTTCCCCAAGTATTTGTATCCAACCACACCTGAAGCTGGTTGGATGGCAGCAGTTGAGGGTCATATACAGCACCGTTGTATAGGGGGGAAAGGTGATGACAATTATAAGGGCCCACACACAGCCCCCAGTAGCCTCTATGACAAAATGATTATGCATACACTGAACTAATATATATTCATACGAATGACTCCAAATTAAAACAAAGCCACAAGTTATACAATATTCTAATTTTAATAATTTCAATAACCCCTTGGCCCCTTTTTAAAAAATGGTTTGGTCCACACCGCTGTTCGTTCTTCCTCAAGTGAGTGGAGGGCGAGCGAACTCCAGCAGGGTTAAGGGCCGTGTATACTCGCGTGGCAATGTGTCGCAGAGATGCCGCCGTCACTTTTGATTTATACTCGCGCGGTCTCCGCTATGTTACGCAACAACGCAAGATGGACAATCACGAACTAGCTAAACTTACTAAACTTATCTCTTGCGTTTTTCCACGTCCTCACCGTCTCGGCCGTATCCAGACCCACATTCATCGCAATCTCCCTCCATGAATTACTAGAATATTTGTTGTCTTTGTGGTGTGGAGAATCAGAATCGTACTGATGTGGGTACTTCCTCACTTCTTCAATGCGCTCTTTTCTACGCGGATGTAGAATTGACCAATCAGAGGCCTCCTTTCTCTCCTCTCTGCGACACTGTCTGCGTTGACCTACAATTTTGGGTAGATGCACCGGAGTGTCTGCGTAGTGTCGGCGTAGGGTGGGGGGGCATCTCTGCGTCGTCTGCATAGGTGACGCAGACGACTTGACGTTCGAGTATAAATCAGGTTTGAGGATGACCCCCAAAAAACACAAGTCCGGACACCAAGAAAAGACATGAGAAGGAGGCCAGGAGTAGGAGCAGCAGAGCAGGGGCCCAGGACATTAAAAACTTTTTTTTTCTGTGAATGGTGAGAGTAAAACTACTGAGGGGGGCTGAAACAATTAGGCTACTTGTTCATTCATTTCTGTCTGTAACATTACGTTTGACGGGGTGCAGGCTGGACCCTGCGTTAACTGTCATCTGGCCGTGCTACACTCTGGACAAGTCACCAGTTCATTTAAAATAGTAAAAAAGTCGCTGGTTCATTGTAGAGTAACGGTTCCTAGAGTAGCTATAACTGAACGTTACTAATTTAGGGGCTACAGTCAGTGACTGTGTTTCACTCAGAGGCTGCGATGAATTGTATTATGACGCATTCAAGTTCTACTCAATAATTATGAGCATCTGACGAAGGTCAGTTATGTTATCATGATGTGTTCAATGTGGTCTTGTAAAATGTGTTATTAGTGGGACATTTGAATTGCCTAAATACCAAGAAGTTAAATGTTCAAAGATTTTTGTTGTTGTTGTTTGTTTTCATAGCAATATAAAATAAAAGACACCATAATAGCTGACAACAACAAAGTAAAAAAAAGACTATTAAGAATTTTGGACAGTTTACACTGACTTTTAAATGGTTTAAAAATATTTTTTGCCCTGAGAAAGTGAAGCTGTCCACCTAGAACTATGGTACTAAAAAGCCCATTTAGATTTTGTCCAAGAATAGATTAGTTTTGCATTAGTTTTTCCATGAAACATAACATTTAATGTTTACAATATATATAATGGAACAATAAACCTTTATGCTCTGCTGCTCTAGAATTAGCAGTGGCTGCTTCCTCTGAGTTTGACCCCACAGCAGATGCCCCACCCCCCCCCCCCCCCAGCAGTCCAATGATGCCTTTGATGGTGAGTGAGTGATGTAGACACTGGTTGGCTGTTTTGGTTTATTAGTGAACAGCTGTACCACTGGCAGTGACTAAGACAACTAATAATACATAATTTACATAATGATACTCTGACTTGCGAAGTCATTCGTCGTAAAAAAGGAAACAAATTGAGTGCATTACACCAGGAACCGCCAAGAACACTGAAAAACAAGAAAATCAAAGGTCGCAAGTGAATGGGGTAGAGGGGCCCACACCGATATTCTTTCAGGGGGCCCAGAATTCCTAGCAACTGCCCCGGTCATATATATTTGCAAATTAAAATCCAGCAACTAAGAAACCAAAGTCCTAAACCAGAGAAGTAAAACTCAGAACCTGAAACCAAAAAATCAAACTCTGATAAAGGTTACATTTTTCTTTCCTCCCTAATAGGAAAGCTTAAATTATCTCCATTTTCAAACCAGCTTTCTCAATTGTCCTTTTTCTGTTCTCGTTTTCAATTCTGAAAAGAGTGGACGACGATGATTGCGTTTTTGATGCCATAAGGAAGGCATTGCTAATTTTCGAATCATTAAATAATTTACTTAATATAGAGAGATGAGTCTTATGGTAACAATTTGTAAATAAACCAGTTAGTCAGAACATATAAAATCATGCACAAAATGATGCCACCTATGACCAATGGCAGCTTTGGCTGCATCAGAAAGAAATGTTTTTAGAGACTACAGTGATTATGGCCCATGATGATGACACCCTGTCATCCGTTTTAGATCTCTAACAGCTGTCCTCTAGAAACTCTTGGACAACACTGGTTTCATGAATGATTGACTGCACTCACATTGCTATAAAGGTGCCATCTGAACACAAATTTGGGTGTGATAATTGGAAGAATTTCCATTCCATTAACATGCAAGTAGTCTGTGATGCACAAATGGGCCTGGCAAATGTTGTCCTGGATCAACCCAAGACATGTATCTTTGCAAACAGGGTGGGAATGAGGCTCCAGGCTGGTACGGTACATAAAAGTAGGCTTGGCTTGTTGAGTGATGGTAGTAAAAGCGAGCAATCGAGTTGTTGAAAAGTGGGTGATGCTGCCTTGACAGATCCGGGAGGATGCTCCTGTATCATCCTGACGAGGTGGCATTTGGCTTCCTACACAATGTGGTGTAAATGGTGTGAGATCATCAACCCCAGATCCACCACCTGCTCTGGCCACACTGGCTCATCATTTTAACCTCCACCTTTTTTTCTGACCATTTTTTTTTTATTTACAGTACGGTTTTCTGAGCACAGAACACACCACATTGACAGATTCCACTACACCATTCGCACCACACTCACTCAAAATTTTTTTTCTTTCACTATTTATGCCAGATGGCAAAGTACCAAATAAAATATTTTTCCTGGCCGCAACTTCAAGTAAAACTTAATTGAAAGGGTGCACTTCCTTGTTCAAGCTACTTCCTTCACACTATTAAAAAAGGAATTATTATAAACTAAGTTCAATAATATTTTGTTATTAAAAACTTGAGTTTACCTCATTAAATGATTAGGCTGCCATTACTTTGTCTACATTTCTACAAATAAAATCCTATTCTTATTGTTACAACAGTATCACATCAAATCCTGTTGTCTCATATTTTGGCACAAATAAAAATGGCAAAAACTGTCTGAAATATGCTTGTTTTATTTCTCAGTTAAAATTGCCTCGAAAGGTAAAAGTGTCGTGTAATCCACAACTGGTTTGTTGCCACTGAGACAACCAGTTCTCTTGATTAAGCTTTGGAGAATACATACATTCTTATCCAAAACGATAACAGCAGTCCCAGTTAGTCGTTACATCTGGTTTCCATAGATCAGCATAAATCACGTCCCAGATAGCAAACTGACGTTGAATCAACGTTGAAAGAGTGTCAAAAGTGATATTGATTCAACGTTGAAAGCATAAAGGAATTCCACCCTTCTTCAACGTTGAGGTCACTGACAACGTTGATTCAACCATTATCTAAATGGTAGTCTGCAGGCACATTGTAGTGTATTTTTACGTTGAATCAACGTCAGGATTCAACCATCATCTAAATGGTAGGTGATTGTAGGAGCATAAAACTGAACTTTCAGCTTCACCTTGCTTTAGTCCTGACTCTGAGCGCCAGCAGGAGACCACTCCCTGAGGTTCTCAGAGTCCGGGTTGGTTCATATGGTTCTAACATGTCAGAGATGGACTTTAGGGCTAGACCATCAAGAGACTTGTACACAAGTAGAGCTGTTTTAAAGTCTTTCTCTGAGTGACAGGAAGCCAGTGCAGAGACCTCCAAAATAGAAAAACAAGAGGTGTATCTCATCTGGCCAGGGGAGTACTATAATCCCATGCTGATTCTGAGTCAATTGATCACATGACCTGGAAGCTATTGAGCTAAAATGCTAATTTTTACATATAAAAATCCATTAAAATAATAATAGCTTTTAAATGCGAAAACAAGAGGTGTATCTCATGCAGCCAGGAGAGTACTATAATCCCACATGCTGACTTTGAGTTCAATTGATCACTTGACCTGGAAGCTATTGAGCTTAAAATGCTAATTTTTACATATAAAAATCCATTAAAAATAATAAAAGCTTTTAAATTCAAAAGCAAAAGATCCAGTCCCACCTGGAGCACCTCTAAGGATATTTCAAAAACTATTTCCCTGACCTTGAAAACACACATGTAAACTGGGTTAGGAACCCTTTTGCCCCCAGTGTCAGTTCTAGTCTGGACTTAAAGTCACAGGAGGAGCTGACTGACATGACAAACTGAGGGGATTTAAAACTGAACTTTGAGGCTCTTCCCCTGTCTAACTACTGCCTACATGTAAGAAAGGTACTATCTCACCTTGGCTGACAGGGCACTGAAATGCCTTCTCCCTTTCACAACAACGTACTTGTGTTAGTCTGGTTTTCAACTTTAAAGGTCCTCAAAACAAAACATAGAGCACGTCTACACATGGACAATGACATGCATATGGCACTGATGGAGATTAAGCCCAGGGTTGACAAACTGTGTAGGAGCCACCAAGCCCATCCCTCCCAATAGTGTACTGTATGTATGTGTGTATGTGTGTATGAATGCATGTCTGTCTGTCTGTCTGTCTGTCTGTCTGTCTGTGCACACACACACACTTATGTTCTGTTCTTATTACTGTTATTATGCAGTAGGAATATAATACAGTGTTGAAAACATGTTAGTTAATAATCTTCCTATGCTAAACAAAATGTAATATTATTAATTAGTAACAATCTGTACACACACACACACACACATAATTGAGAGGTTTGATTTCATTTGCTCTGTTCTTATCTGTCAACAGTTTGTTGAAAAGTTTATTATTCATATTCAACTTTTTTATTATTCAGTAGGAATAATAGGAATATAATACAGTGTTGAAAACATGTTAATAATATTTTTTATCCTAAACAAAATGTAATAATTATTGAATAGTGAATAAAAATAAGAAAAAAACATTCTAAAAGTTGGTGTTTCTTTAATCCTTTACATATTTTGTGGCATTGTCTGTGGGTTTGCAAAGGGGCTCCCCGGCCAGAATCTAATGCTGTTTGGGGGGTCCTTGGCATGGAAAAGTTTGGGAACCCCTGAATTAACCTACTGTCAAGCTCTGTCAACTGTAAAGCAAATGCTGGAGTTTTCTTTGGCCGGGGGGGCAGCTCCACCCAAAAGTGCTTACCATTCATGGGTTGGAACCTCAGAGGCAGCGGCAGAGGTGATGGAGTAACTCCCTGGGAACAACTCCCACATACTGTACAGATGCAAGGGATGAACAACAGCTAGTATCTATGTATAAATAGACTGAAAATTAGCTTTTTCCTGTCAACTCTAATCTAACAGTAAATCTAACAACTTGCTCTTTCTGATAGATTTGCTGATTTTAGACAGAGATCAGGCAGCAGTGTGGCTGGCATCAATTCTGCTGCCACCATGTCCTCCTCTTTCCACTAGCAGTCAAATCAATTGCTTTTTCCTCTATCGACATTTCATGATTAGCTCGACAGCCAGACTGAGATGCATAGCAAAAATCCAAGTACTCTGGTAAGAATTATTGCAGAAACTATGTACACGTTCCTGATGTTAATACAACAACAATAACAAGGATTAAACAGCTTTAATACCTCATCCTGACCAATCAATACATGTATAATTAAAAACAGCAGCTGAGCCGTTGATGAGCTGAATCATACCGCCACTACTGACCCAATGGTCAGATGGAGGAGGCGTTCGTGTATAAGAATTTATTTATTTGTACATGTTTTATGCATTTATATACCCTGTTGACCCTTACTGCCTTGTGAAGTTTGCCAGTGTAACATCTGATCAAAATTTTCCATTTTATGCAATATTGACAGAAGGAAATGAAAAAGTTATGACTCAACAAATAGGGGGGGGGTGGGGGGGTAAAGAGAATAGAAACAAGAAATGTCTTTCTCAACAGATTCAGGTCTAAATACCCACCATAGTTTAGAAATTTAAGCAGAGATCCTAAAAGGCTAAATGGGGTGAAGAAAGATGAGCAAAAGTAGCAACATCCCCAGCTGCCAGGTGACTGTGTTTCTGTTGTGGATCGCAGCCACTCTAATCAATGAGACTGGTCCCATGAGAAGGACTGGGGTACAGTTGAGAGGCATCCCAGAAGGGAGCGCCCACTCTGCTCCACTAAAGAGTGCACAAGTCCATTTTGGTCCTCGGCTGTGACTAAGCCGTTCCAATATACACATAGCAGATCAATGTACAGATCAATGTCTGTGTCTAGCAAGATGTCAGACAAGACCCAAGAATGGCACTGAGAACCCAGACAGTTAACAAGATAAAAGATCATGAGTGGGTTTTGAATTGTACATCGACATTTTAACCCATGGATGTTCCAGGTAAGATGGTTTCAACCGTGCAGGAGGAGAGCTTAATTTTATTTGACACCACTCATCCTTTTTACCAGGATAACTGCAAGTATAAGAAATGGAGATAGAGGCACCTTTAAATGTGTAGTTTTCTGCATGATCCTCACATTATCTCAAAAGTTTTGGTTAAGCTCATATTCGCACAAATCCAGCTGAACAAGTGGTGACACATACCACTTCACCACAAGGTGTTGTCTTCTGTCAGTTCTCAACTGAATCCAGATTAGAATTGACAAAGCCTTCTGGATGGAAGTTGAAATGTCTTCAAGAACAAAGAAAAAGAAGTCCAATTCCCAGGAGTCAAATCTTGGAGTCTCCATGATCTAGATGACTGAGAGTCTACACCAGCATATTGATATTATAAGTATTTGCCACCATTTCATGGTTTAGACCAGGAGTCGGCAACCCTCGGCAACCCTCTGCAGAGAGGCTCTTTAGCGTTTAGGGGAAGAAAAACTTGTCAGAAGGTGATTCTCACTCTGGAGCACATGTAGTGCCCTTTAGGTTGCTTGCCAGCAGGGGGCAGAATGATTGTGTTTAGCGCAAAATACTGCCAGGTTACTGCAACGAGGAAGTCGTATCTGTGTGTTGCATTCTGGGTGAGCGCGCGTTCAATGACTCGCGCCAGACATCTTTATGTGTTGCCCATGTACCACCGGAAAAAATAAAAATAAAACATTTCCCACACCACATCGGTGTGCTGTAGTGGGGTAACACACAAATAAAGCAATATTTAAAACCTCCCCAAACCCGAAAAACGTGTCTTTGAAACACAGAATGCCATGCCTGACGCTTAAATGAACATGAGGACGTTCGCATTTGGAGTCAATCTTTGGATCCACATACTTAAGCGAGCAGGTTTTCTCCAGCATGAACTACATCAGATCCAAATATCACTTGGCTCACAGACGCCAGCCTGCAGTCCTGAATGAAAGTCACGTCTTACAGCCCCGATATAGAGAAGCTCCGCAGTGATGTTCAGAAACAAATCACGTTAAGCAGGTGAGAACACTGTCACAGTGATTCCCAAAGTGTGGGCCGCGGCCCCCTGGTGGACTGTCGTGGTACTGCAGGTGGACCATGAGAGGTCATTAAAAATAAACAAGTATGTTTTAATCCTCGATAAAAAAAATAATTAAATATATATATATATATTTTTTTTATTTTCTTAATTTTTATTTAATTAAATTTAATTATGTTTTTAATAACTGTAAAATATTTATAACATGATTTAAAAATATTTAAAATAATTAAAAAAAAAACAAATTGAGTGTTATTCTACTGTCACCTTAACTTAATGTGACAAGTGTCACCTTATTTGTTGACCCCTTACATTAATATTGGAATGTAGCTTTTAGTCTCGTATATTGATTAAAGTGGTGTTTAAAGGTTTGCATGGGCTGCAGAGATTTTTTACATTTTAAATTGAGCCTTGGTATTCTGAAGTTTGGGAATGGCTGATTTATTAGATTTTTTTTTTTTTCAAAAACATTTATTTTAGAACCTGAGGCTGAGCTGATGTAGTTGTGTTTTATGTTCAGGCTCAATGGTTGATTGCTGTATGTGGCTGAGGAGAAAGCAAGAGGATGACAACACACTGAAATGGACTTAAGTCATAACTAAATACAAACTGGCCTATTTTTATGTTTGGCTACTTTTCATTTGATCAATGTTTTACAAACCAGTGAATGACTCAAATAGACCTGTTCTTTGTTTTTTTTTTCAAAGTTGGTCAAACACATGCCAGTGTTTTTTTTCTCCTCTTTCAAAAATTCAAGATTCAATATATTGACTGTCATGTCAACAAGTTGATAGGAATCTGTCTTCTTTAAACATGTTTCATTTAAACGTTGTCCAATATGTTTCAAACATATACAGTGCAACAGCAGCCAATATTCAGTCTTTATAAGAGTTTATAAGAGTTTTCTTTTCTTTTGTTGTAACAGGTGAAAACAGCCATAAAATGTTAACAGTTTTCTGTTTGTTGTTCTGTAATTTCATAAATGCAACAAACTATAGTTGTTTTACAGTAGATGACACAAAAAAAAAAAGGAAATGAAAATTTAATTAGTTATCTTATATGACCTCCTTTTGCATTAAAAACTTTAAAAAACTGCCAAACATAGTAGGAATAAGCTTTTGGGTAGATTCAAATCCTTCTGAATACAGATTAACTATATATAAAACTTCATACTCTGTGTTATCAGTTTAAGGGTCAAATAGGTTTTGCAGCTCCAGATGAATTTTATTCAGGGGAGAGAGGCAAAAAATGGCTGTTTTGCTAGTAAAGGTTGCCTGACCCCTGGTTTAGATAATTCCTTAATAAAAGTCAGTCATAACAACATCTCTATGCACTTTAAAGATAAGTGTAAAGGACAGCACACTCTGTAAAAGGTAACCTTTTTTTGCATCCTCTCTGGTGAAGTTGATGTTTCCTTCCACCTGAGTTTATGTAGGAAAGCTTCTACTTTTTCAATCTGGATTCTGACTACTTTACTACGGACTGTGACCCTCCCGTGCTTTACTACTTCTACTCCAGAATCATGGGAGGGCTCTAACAATCCTACAGGAGGAGATGGGAGGGTTCGGTTATTTACATGTGATTCAGCATCTTGTAAGTTTGAAACTCCCCACTGCTCACTTTGAACCAGTGAAACCTTCTTAGATGAAACATGAAAAGTCTTGAAGAACCAATATGCTGGTTTGGATGACTGAGAACGTACACCAGCATGTATTTAAAATATCACTAAGGAAGTGTTATATCAATTTTTCAAACAATGACAGTTATAGATATGACAGTGGGCTGGAGTTCAGCTTTAAGGCTTCCAATTTTTTTATTTTTTATTTTTTTTTCCCATTCCCGCAGGTCAGTCTCTCCCACTAGGGGCAGGCTATAAAGCACTGCCTCCTGGTGGAAGTAGATTGTCCGTAAACCAGGCCACGGCATCTGGCACTGGGCTAGCAGAAGCCAACCCCAGCTTGTAATTGGTGTGCATGGCCAGATGCCAGGTGGGAGAACTGTGTAGACCACAATGAAGACTTAAAATTATCGACCAAAGTATCTTCTCTTGGAAAACAGGTGAACTAGGAAACAAGAAAAGCCCTCTTTAGTTTCTGACCAGCTGTTATGTGAAACAGCACTTTTGGGGAATAGAGCTGTGAGCCACATAGTACACAGACTTAAATGTGTTTTATACGTCTTCTGCTACAAATTTGAATCCAAGCATCACCGTACATGGTCCACCCTTCTAAACAGGAAAAATTGTATTGCTTATTTCATGTAATTGAAATGATCTCAGCAGAATTGATGCCAGCTTCTTCGTTATGGGAAACACATTCTTCTGCTGCCTTACTTAGCAAGAGATCCAAAATTCAAAAACTGGAGGATGTCTGGAAGCAAGTGCTATGCAACCCCCATCTGTCGGGGGGTTAATTGACTCTTAAAATCCATTTCCAGTTCTCCCATTTCTCTGATGCCTGAGCAGTTTCAATATCACTTCATTATTCCAACAAACAAAGAAGATGTTCCAAACATAATAAACTGCATAATAGTTTTTGAACTCTCACTGCTGGTAAGAAGATGACACCACAGCGGCCACTGAGTTACTGTCAGTTTTTTTGCGGGATGTTCCATCTGTTCATCCAGATAAAGCACTTCTCTTGGTGGTGCGAGTCGTGCTGCGCTCCCATCCCGCACTGTCTGTGTGAGAGCTGCAAAAAGCAAAAACGAAAGCATCTTTTTTAGAAACAGAAGCCAAAAGGGAGTTTTGTTTTGCCTTACTGATCTACTCACCAAATAATTAACTACCCGCATCAAACAGACTTTCTGAACACAAATTTTTTCTGAAAGCTTTCGGCCAACAAAAGCTTTCATTCAAACCTCTGAGCAGCCCCTCGAAGGGAACACTTCGCAGCTGGCATCATTTTCTCCTGGGGTACGTCTATATGTAGGAGTTCCCCATGTAGTTTCCTGCCTGTCCTTTTATGTTTCTCGATGTTTCAACAAATTGAACTCAGGGGTTGGCACCGCTGATGATCAGTGTTAGCTGAGAACCAGAGCTGCAGAGCAGAGCATCATTTTCAGACCTTTTTCTACTCTTCAGGCCACTTCCAGATACATCTATCCATCTTTATGTGCATGTGGGGTGCGTTGAGATGATGATGGAGTTTGCTGCACACATGGCATGATTGCATTTATGTGGCCCATTGTGCTCCATCAGGCACAGTGGGATGTTATCAGCCTCAGCCAGCCTCAACCCCCCACAATGCTTCATTACCTGTGTGTCTGCATTTGCCCATTATCATCCTACAAACAATGCTTCATTACATGTCTCTCCTAGGGTCTCGTTAACATATATTTCTGTCTCAGTACCCTGTGAGAACCACGTTATCTGTTCCTGTCATATTTACCTAGAAAGACCTTTGGCTTTTAAGAAATCAAATATGGGAGCGCACAGCCATAATGCTTCTTGTTGGTGGTATTTGGATGTCACTGCCTGCAGCAAATAATTACTTGGCATTTATGTGTAGGCACAGATGAGACAACACAGACACTGTATTATACACATACATTCTAGTTTTACTTTTCGTGTTTATGGCAATGATTTTATTATCCTTACAATGATTATTTAGACATTAACTGTCCCATTCTCCAACTGAATCTTCTACACATCATCAGTAGATTCAGGAAGTAGAATCATACAACATGATTGGGGGGATAAGCAACTCTGAAAACCAAAATTGGCAGAATTCATCCAAGCGTCATTAGATGGATGTAAGTGTCTAAATCTATAGTGAAGGCAGTACTAAGCAGAACTTTGCTGCCAATAGAGAACTATTGAGAGCGCACCACAGAGAACACTTCTTAGATCAAAAGAAAAAAAAATGTGTGTGTGGTGCGTTCTCTAAACAGACCATGAGTTTTACTCAAATGTTTACGCCGAGAATCACACAGTTTTCAACTACTAAACTAAATCTCTCGTCATGTTGGTTGAAATCTCATCTGACTTGTTAACCCCATGGCCTCCATGGCTTAAACATAATGTAGACATACTGGTCGCAGTCCGCTACTCATGCGCTATATTGAATGGGATACTGGAATTTCCACTCCCTTCTTGTGTCTGACTTCCTGTCAGCTTGATCGGTCATGTCTAAAATGAGCCGTGGATGAACGCCAAAATAGACCCGGTGCGTATCTTCAGGGAAGTGGAGGAGAGTGTTGCCTCCATGATGTTTCTGAAATGCACTGCAGTGGTTTTAGCTGGACAATTCTGTTTGATCAGATTAGCTGCAAGTTCACAACATTGTGAAAGGTGCCCAAAGTTATTTCAGATGTGGGGGACCGCTAGAGCTAAATAGCCACTGTCTAAAATCAATCAAATATTAATTCAAATGAAATTGAAACTGATATTCAATCATGAAAAAATCATTAGTGTTATTGAAAAGAAAAAAAAATGAAGAGTTAATATGAGCCTGTAATAATAAATTTGTGAGGATGTCCAAATGATTTTCTTCAAAGACAACTTGATCACTGCTGTTTTCAAACCTGTGGAAAGATGCTCAACAGAAGAAACGTCTTAATATGCATGAGATTTAAAGCTAAGCAAGTGGAAACATGTCTGAAAATGGCAGAAAGGATGAGGTCATACAAAATATTTTCAAGGTTGCACTGATTAATTAGATAAAGCTTTTACCAAATCCTCTCACGCAGAGGGATAGGGATCATAATTTTAGTGCAATGCCTTTTCCTTCTGACTGATCAAGTAGAAATTACGTCAGCTGAATGTCACCATAAGCCCTGCCAAACCCTTGAGCTCCTCTCTCTTCGAAAGAATACTTAACGTTTATCCGTTCTACCCCAAACAGGAGTCCCGTCCTTTGGGCAGAGCTCCCACAGTCAGTCTGTTCTGCCACCTGGGATTTCAGGACAAATTGCATAATGCATATGCAACACAAATGTATTATGCCATGACTAAGCATTCTGCTGACGATATTTACTTAATAATAAAAATAACTTATTTTGTTGTCACTTTCCACTCTGAAGCATAATTTTGTTAAAGACATTCAAGCATTTTAACAAATACAACATGAAGGTCCTTCCACCTCCCTATCTGCTGGGCTTTGGCTCTGCCCCCAAAACCTCTTCCTGCAGAGTAATTGGCTTATGTTTGCATAGCGTAGTAACCAGGGCACCTGTAGATGCAACTGTTATTAGTACAGGGTAGTGACTCAAGTAAATAGTGTGCTCTCACAAAGCTCATTAGAAACACAAGAGCCAAAGGACCTAGCTGTCATGTATCCAATTATTTCTGAGTTACCAACTTTTGTTTTAACTATTTACACAAGAACTCTAGTGTCTGACCTGATAGGAATGTTCATTAAATGTCCCGTCTCTTGTGCTTGCTCTTAGAGGAAACATTTGTCTCTTCTGGGAGTTAAGACATCAGCTGGTTGTTTCTAGCTGGGTCCTGCCATGCGCTTTCCTCACATGCAAAGATTCAAAAGAAGTCAGAGTCAGTGCAGATGGATTTGATGTCATGGCTGGAGGCTAAAGCCTGTCATGTCTAATAAAAAACAGGTCAGGTTATCATAGAAAGTGTAATGATTATCCTCAGCTGCCCCAGTTTCTTGCCTCAAACCAGAATAAGGATTTCATTGCACAGTTGATGGAAAATGAAAAACGAAAACATAGTGAAATGGTGAAACATAGGGAGTAGGGGGAGTGTATAATTAGATGTAATTATTTAGCATTATGCATTTTTTTGTTACTTCAAGGAGCTGTGTGTCATACTTGTGTAACATAAGCTTAGTGTTTAAATCGGAAATGACATCCATTCAGGCATAAATTTACATAATGCTGAATATTTTAACTTCAGACTTGCACTCAAATGCAAACTCTAATTCACCAACTACACATTTAGATACCCAAAGTTTACCTTTAATTGTGTTTAAAGTGAATGCAGTTCAGTATCTGAAGTCTTCTGGATGGAAGGTGAGATGGGAGGTCCTGTTGCCTTAATTCCCGCTTTGACGGCCTGAGGTACTAAAATCTGTTGCAAAATCTGGTGCTGCGATTTAACAAAGAGGCCAAAAGTTACAAGCAGAAACAATATAAATACGTTCATTAGGCTACAATTCAAAACCAAAGCCTCAAACATATAATAAATATGCATTGAGTAGTGATTCCACTATAAATACACCATTTAGAGTCAGCACCCTCCATCAGCTTAAACTGGTGTGTAGTGTGAGATTAAAGTATCTTTAATATATATGCACATACACATATGTATATGTGTATGTGCATGTGTATATATTATATTCACACACACTCACATATGCAGGTGTGTGTTTAATCTGAACGGGTCCTGGCACTTGTGAAAAGGCTGTGCATCTGTGCTGTGTTCCCTACCAAATTTAAATCTGTTTGGCTAATTGATGAATGTGACCACATAATAAATTGTGACATAAAATTAATGCTGCTGGTAAGAGTGGGTGTGTGAAGGTCATGGAGGCTGATGGTTGATGGTTTAATTGGTTTTCACTCAGCTCCTCAGTTGTACAAAACAGACATGACTTTCTAAAACCACTTTGTCGGTCATCTGGTACTTTATTGTAATATCAGGCCATCAGTTGCCCAGAACACTAAATGAATTTTGTCTTATGGCTCCTATACATTGCACAATTTCTGCAGTAAGATTCTAACATCTCCAACTGAATGATTTGCATTTCCTCAGTCTTGGGTACAATGTTAGAAATGATATGCGCAGACAATACATTGATGAGCCCTGGTGAATTATAGACTACAACTGATGGGGAGATGCAGGCGAGGGTAGAAGTGTGTCATCAGTATATGCTGACAGTAAAACAACATCTGAAAATAAACCACTCTGTTGTAGTGTTAATGTGTGCAAAAAAGGATATTTAAAAAAGTAGTGAGAGAGAAGAATCGGCTCCTGATCATGGTTAGGGAGAAGAGGCCAACTTGGGATTCTTATTTTTCTTTTGAATAGCACTAGATTGCATTAATATTGTATTAAAATGTCATTTGAAACTGCTTTTTAATTGCCAAGTAAGCAGCCAGAATTGTAGGCGTCTGACATTGTCAGAAAATCATATCAGGTGGTCTTTGGTGGCATGTAAAGAAAATCATCAAACTGTTCACATGGTAGGAAGTAGGACCACTGATTTTCACAAACTATCAAAGATATCCCTATGATTCTTTCACAATGTCATCTTTTGTCTGCAACAGTCCAAAATCAAGCCGTGCATAGGCTACTTAAGAGTAAAACCATCTCATTTGTGCTGTATTTGTTCACTGAAGTTCATGGGTTCCAAGCAGGCCCGGCCCGTGGCATAGGCAGTATAGGCAAATGCTAAGGGTGTTGTGCCTCCAGGGGGCGCCAGAAAGGGAAGAAGAAAAAAAGTGCAACCTCCACTATTCTTAAAACTACTTGGTCATTAAAAAAGGCAGAGGTGCGTAAAGTAAAGATGATGTCAGTGATATTATTTTGCTGTTGCAGAATGATGATCGATAAAATCATTAACCGTTAGCATGACATCAATACATAGCCAGGACAACCCCTCTTACCTTCCTGAGGCAAATGTGTTAATATCATTTCTATTTAGCAGGTGTTATGATGTTAATTGCATTGACGTGGTTATGTCACGTTTCCCCAGCTTTTAACAGTCAGTCAAAAATCCTGTTCATTTTTTCCACAGTTGTCAGCCTTGCTGTTTGTTGTGTTACAGCTGATATTGTCTACAGCAGGGGTGTCAAAAGTCAGTCATCAAGGGCCGGTGTCCTGCAGGTTTTGCATGTTTCCCTGCTTTAACACACCTGATCCTAATTAATGGCCATCATCATCTTGACATCAAGGTCAGCACGTCTGTTAATGACACAGTCACTTGTTTCAGAGTGTGAAGAAGGAGGGAAACATCTAAAACCTGCAGGACAGCGGCCCTCGAGGACCGACTTATGGCCACCCCTGGTCTACAGTGTCTTTATCATGTATCTTTTTATCAGTATTAAAGTACACATCATTACATGTCATCATGCATAACATTGGCTCATGCTATATTTTACTGCAGTTTACTGAGTCTTTGCATTCGTAGCATTTCACTGTAATGACAATAAAATTGAACTTATTAGTAATTTATGAATGACTAACATTGAATATTTTACAGTATATTCTACATCGTACATGTATATCTAGGTTTTTTTTATGTATGTTATTTCATTGTATTCTATTCTTGAAATCATCTGTTTATTAGACTAGTGCCACAGATGCGCTGCTGAGGTTTCTCAGCCCGTCCTCTGGAAATCCTCCTGTTGCTTCCACCTCAGCAGCACATCCCAGCACCGATCCAGCAGCATCAAGCACTGCTCCTCCTCCTGTAGAACCAGCTCACCGGCCAGCTCCTCTAACTGATAAGGTACGAACACCACTGGTTCACAGTGGTCCATTTAGAATAGGAAACAGCTTCACATTCCCAGAACAAAAAGATGGACGAAGGTGTCCACGTGACTGTATGAATGGCTTTTTTGAATAAAAGAATGTCAAAGATAAAGGTTTCTTTATCCTTGACACTAAAAAGTTTCTTGTGAGTACACCAGCAGTGGAATTTATTGCGATGCAAGGGGGCGCCACCGAAAATCTTGCCTAGGGCACCAAATTGGTTCGGGCCGGCCCTGATTCCAGGCATCATGTTGTGATGAAGTGCAGTAAATGTGTCACTGTAAATTCCTCAGAATGTCTCCGAGCTATGATTTAGTAATCATAGCTCAGTAAGCTGTTCTTTTTTAATCTAATATATTTAAATGCTTCAGCACTTAATGATGCAAATAATAAAGGACTCTAACTATTATTTGTTTACCTTTCTGAAACCCTGCACACACAGACCAGTATCTGCATTTACCCTAACACAAAAACTGGCCCACCCTCATGACAAAACATCCATACCAAAAACTGAGAGGTCTTGTCTTTGCAGTTCAGTACAGTGAGCAGAGCACGGACCTTTACATCAGAAGAAGATTAGAGAGAGGGTCGTCGCCTCAGGTATCACCTACCCAACACTTACAACGCAGCCTTGAATCTCCTTCCCTGTTCAGTTTCACAACTATTTACACCTTGGGTCATTTCCCCAAAACACCCTGCTGGTAAACAACTTACAGTGGATAAAAGATCCGAACATCCGACAGGAGTGATGGAAGGGTCAGTAATTTATGTGTTTCTCCCCACCAGTCACTTTGAGAGGATGAAACCTTTTTGGATGAAAGGTGAAGAGTCTTCAAAAGCCAAAAAAAATAGAAGTCCAGCTGCCTTCTATTCAGACCTTTGAGGATGTTTTACATGTCGAGTTTGTAGTCCTTGATAAACCTTTTAGATGAAACCAACAACCATTAAGACCAATTCCCCTGGATTCTGATCATCTCAAGCCACTGTCCAGAGCCAGAAACAGCCACCCACCTCAACTTTCACCTCTAATGTGAACACTGTCATAAAGTTTCAACTGCGTCTCGAAGAGATTAATGAGCAGGTGGTTTGAAACTTGATCAATAAACCAAGGGCAAAAAAAAAACATGAATATTGATCAAACTGTGGGAAATGTTTGATATGTCACCACAGCCTTGTAGCGTGATGTGTGTGTGTACGTGTATGACAGCTTTTCTCAAAGTGTATTTTTTTACTCTCTACTATGCAGCACTGGTTACAGGTGGTGTGACACCAGTCACTGCGAAACCTTCAGTACCTACTGGAGGGGTGAAGGATCTGTGAAGGAGAGGACAGGGAGTTAGACTACAGCTTTTGACATTTACTGACCTTTAACTGCATTATCGGGTACTCTGCAGGAGACCCCACCGAAGACAGATCTTGCAGCAAATCCCACACACGGATTAAAAAGATCCTTTCTGACCCTTGTAGGACTTTTTGCATGACTGCATGACTTACATGACTGAAAAGAAAGTGAAAGGTTTCAAGTGAAAGCATCAAACTATTATCACTTTTAATGTTAATCACACTTCATAAGACATGATTGCTAAAACTTTTAATCTTATATTGAGATGAAAAGCAGCAGCACAACACTGAACATTGAACTGTAGTTTTCTCACATGCCATTGTTCCATTTAAAAAAAAAAGGCCCACAAACCTCACAAAACAGCTTTAGATAAAAAAAAAAAATCAGGCAAAAAGCAGAAAGTACTACTGCAAATCAAATGCTTTTAACCCACATTTTCTTTAACTTATTTAACCTTAAAATAGGTAAGAAAGAATGAGCACCTTATAAGATTAACAACGGAGTAAGAAAGTTTGGACAGCGCTGTTATTTAAGGAGCCAAGCAATTCTCTGTGTGCGCCTGTTATAGAGCATCAATTCAGACTTGTCGCACTGACAGTGATTTATAAATGTTTCAAGGCCCAATCTTGTCACATTGCCACTGCAAAATATATGGAAAAGCACAAGGGGGTCATTTAAGCATGATACTGAGAACTTTATTTGCTGTCCAAAATCCTAAAGTAATGCAAGCAGTGTCTGAAAGATTTACACAGTTTCCTACAGCCATTTAGGATATTTCTTCAAATAACAGTTAGCAAGGAGATGAACTTTTCCTCCAAGTTTCAAATTTTTGGTGCTTTCTTTTAGAAACAAAGCTTTAAGGCTTGAAAAGAGACAGTTTTTTCAATCCACACCCCAATAAAAGTAATCCAGCCAATCATCTTCATCTCCAGCTAACTTCATATCATGCTGCATTAGCTGTACCTTACAAGTAGACAGAATAAGCACACCCCCAGAGAAGATGGGGGTGTGAGTGGAGTCCACCCCGTAAAACCATCTGCTACTAACTGAGGTGTAAAGACAAATCTGAAAGGAGGGCTTGTTTTACTGTGTTCCTGGCATATTTTGACCAAACTGTATCAAAGACATTTTTTTAAGACCTCGGGAAATTGTGTCAACCTCTGAAAAAAAAGGCATAATGTGTCTCTTTTAAAAAGTGCTCAATAAAACGTAGGTTTTAAGGTTTTTAAGGTGTTCAGTGGTCGCCAAACTCCACAGATACAAATCTGATGGGACAATTTGTGGACCCCAACCCTCAAATCAAAAAAATAAAATGTTATTTATTTCATTTCCTTTCTGTTTTTATTGTACCCTTTAATGCTTCTGTAATGCTTCTAGTGTTTTATATAAAGCACCTTGAATTGTCTTGCACACAAAATGATTAAATGTACAAATAAACGTGCTTTGCCTTACTTTGCCTTTGTCCAGACCTTGACTGATCAGACCTTTTAATGGAGCAACAGAGAGAATTTGTACAAGGAGGTGATGCTATGAACATTAGCTGGGTGATGTTATGTTATGGCTGATTAGTACGTATAGTCTGATATTGCAGCCAGGTTCGCCTTTATAGTCAAAACTAGTGCATTTCTCCTCAGCCACACTGCATCCCCTAACCTTGATTATTCACGATGTGTCCAGACTTGCTTACAATTTGTCTCCATTATTGACAACTTATCAGCTTTGTTCCACAAGGAAACTCCTAAGAATTGTAGCGATATGGACAAACCATGTCCATGTGAAGGTCATGAGCACAGCATGAGCTTTTCTTCTTCACCTCTGTAGCTGTAGCTTGGCCACAACTGCCAGCTCCAAAAAAAGAAAAAAATCTAATACTGATTTTGTCATATTTAGTCTTTTTACTATCCGACTGCCTTTTCTGCACTTTCAGTGTGTCCAGTCAAAACAGTACGAGCTGGGTTAAGTATTTGTTAAAATCCATGCTTTCATGAGTTGCATCACTATAGAAAAATTAATTAGAATATTGCATTTAATGCAAATTTAACCTCTGCTCTCTCTAGCAGCTTGTTTACTAGGCTCTTAATAGCATATGAAATAGTCATTAATTAAGGTAGTTAGCTTGCATGATGCAGTACCTGGCACAGTAACAGAGTTATAGCAGCGTTACATCTATCAAATCAGCTTTACATCTTCAGGATCGTTTTCATTTCCTGAACCTACTTTTCTTCTCTCTACACTCATTAGCTGAAGTCATAAAGTGTGGAGCAAAATCATTAGAGAAATAGATGATTTTACATGTTTCATATATTCATTTTATTTGCTTAATATCCAATTAACTTCACTGTAAAATTAATTCCCTGGCCATTTTATCATTTATAGTTCCATAGATGATATAAAGCTTTGAGGTAGAGCACTGCACTTCTTTACATATCATAATCTTTCATAAGGAGAGTTTTTTTTTTCTGTCTACTGCTGTCAAAGTTAAGGATCTCTGCACATATGCACCTCCAGGCATTCACACTCTCCTCTCAAATGTCAATTGAGAAAGAAATAGGGAAAGAAAAAAACTGTCCTCTGTTGCACAAGACATGCACACTGGCTACTTGTTATCTGCTTTCTGTGAGGTTCAGATTTTAAACCTTTTCCATCTCCTTTTCTATACCCTGTCAGTAAATACCATGGGCCCAGCTGTAAGCTGAATTTCTGAGAGTATTTAGAATGAGATAAGTTCATAGTTTGATAAATGGCTTTAAGTTAAAACGGTTAAAAAGGTATTGATCAGTAATGATGTTTAGTTATTTCTCACTGAGAATGATGTTAGAAATGTTTAGTTTTTGTGATGAGCTCTAGTTTTATCGAATATCGATACCAAGGCTGATATTGATATCGAACGATACTCATCTTAAAAGAACGATACTCATGCTTTTTTCACTGACTGCTGTGAAGTGTGAATTCATTGAAGTCTGTGTCTGACACGCTGTCACTCAATGCCTTTACATGGGAAGTTTAATTCCTCTTTAATCAGAATTAAAATTAAATTCGATTTAAAATGATTAAAAATTACCGTGTAAACACCTAATTCCGAATGAAAATGTCCATTCTGAATCAAACTTAATTCCGAAGTAAGTGGCTGGTTTATTCTGATTTTAAATCCGAATAGAATAATTCCGCAGTCATGTATACACTTATTATTAAATGAATTCCAGTCTTTCTGCGCATGCTTGTTCTCTTGCCCGTCTGTCGCGATGACGCTTATATTCCGCGCTGGGCTTGTTTTCAAAACAAAGTTTCAAAATGGCAGCACGCAGTAAACGGTGGTCAAGAGCAGAGACGATTTATTTAATAAATAGCTTGGAGGAACTGGAAATAATTAAAAGAACAGATGGCAGGAAACATAAAAAGGATGCTAATAATGTAGTCCTCCATGTTGTTGTTAATCGAGTAAGTTTGTTTTCTTCCAGTAGACGTAAATACATGAAGACGTCTGCCCCCTATCCAATTCCGCTTAAGGTCTGGGGGTTGGGAAGGGTTCTGATTGGATAGGGGGCGGACGTCTTTACGTACGTACATTGAAGGAAAAAAGTTTAATTCTGAATTATTTAATTCGGAATAATTAATTCCAAATTAAAAAACATCATGTAACCGTGGCCACTGTGTCCCCCCTCCCCTTCCCCTCTCGTCTCGTCTTTTGACATTGGACCATCAAGTGGCTCAGCGGCACCAGCCAAAAAAGCATGCAGGTAGGACTCAGCCTGGCCCCTCCCCCCGGGCCCGCCCACTCAGCTCTCTCTCTCCCCCTCATCGACACACACACACATCAGGGAGAGAGATAACAGAGCAAAAGAATCAAGAATGGCAGAAAGAAGAAGGAGCGCGGTTTGGCTGTATTTTAATCCCGAAATCGAAACAATGGCAAGTTGTGAAGTTTGTAAAAAGGCTGTAAAATACAGTGGAAACTCTACAAATTTATTTAGCACATGAAAAACCATGCACCAGAAAACAAAGAGAAACATCCCCCATTCCCTGACCCTGACAGACTGTCCACCCTGAGACGGAAGTCATTGTCAGAAGGACTTTCAGTCCAACAGAGTATCCAGGTAGATCAGAGTGGTCATCTTCAGCATCAATTCATATTAACTTTTAAAGTGTTACTGAAGTCATATGTTACTGGAGCCAACTCAAAAAAATATCATTAAGACCTTGGAATAACCCAGTACATGTATCCCATTGAAAGCTGTTATCTAAGATAAAATAACATTAGATAATCCTTTATTTATCCCACAACGGGGAAATTTATAGAGTTAAAGCAACAGGAAAGTGCACACAGTGCAAACAAAATTAAACAAGTATTGAACGATACAATATCAGAACAGGTGGAGTTAAAAAAAAAAACGTCATAAACAGAACAATTCAAACACTTGGTGGTGGTGTGGTTTCTTTTTTTTTTTTTTTACAGCTCTGTAGTTTACAGTATTGAGCTTCCTCTTGTTTAATTTCTTTCGCTGTGTCAAAAACCAAACCCAATTCGTTATATAGTCCATAGGTCCATGGTCACTACGTAGGAACATATGTGGAAAACGATGTAGCAAGTTCATCAGCTGAATTAACTTTTGGACACTACTGTGCAGAATTTTGTCAGTGCTGTCACACAAACAAGCCAAACCTGCAAGTTGTTCAGCCAGTCAGCATTCTGGACGTAACTCTCAACAAGTGGTACTCCAACATGACCGACAGACAAATAGAAGACCCCCACAGCCGCCATAACTTACTGCTTCTTCATTTAAATGTATGAAGGCTGCAAGTAATTTATGTCATGCAAGGATGTAAGTTTTACAAGACATCCAATGAAACATTAATTAACTATATACTAGCTGACCAGACACTGTGTGGAGCGGGCCGACCCGACTCTTTAGTTATTGTCCTTGGAGACTTTAACAAAGGTAACCTCACTCATGAACTCCCTAAATACAGACAGCTTGTTAAACGCCCAACCAGAGAGGAGAAAATTCTGGATCACTGTTACACCACAATCAGGGATGCTTATCACGCCGTCCCCCATGCACACTGGGTCACTCTGACCATGTCCTGCTCCACCTGATTCCTGCCTACAGGCAGAAACTGAAGCTCTGCAAACCTGTAGTGCGGACCTCAAAGAAGTGGACCAGTGAAGCAGTGGAGGATCTCCAGGCGTGTTTGGACTCTACTGACTGGGATGTTTTCAGGACTGCTACCAACAATCTGGATGTGTACACAGAGGCTGTGACGTCATACCCCAGGGCTGTGTTCTTTCTCCTCTGCTCTTCTCCCTGTACACTAACAGCTGCACCTCCAGTCACCAGTCCGTCAAGCTCCTGAAGTTTGCAGATGACACCACCCTCATCGGACTCATCTCTGATGGTGACGAGTCCGCCTACAGGTGGGAGGTTGACCACCTGGTAACCTGGTGCAGCCAGAACAGCCTTGAGCTCAGTGCTCTAAAGACAGTGGAGATGGTTGTGGATTATAGGAAGAACTCAGCCCCACCTGCCCCCATCACCCTCTGTGACTCCACTATTGACACTGTGGAGTCTTTCCGCTTCCTGGGAACTGTCATCTCCCAGGACCTTAAGTGGGAGCCGAACATGAGCTCCCTCATCAAGAAAGCACAGCAGAGGATGTATCTTCCTGAGGCAGCTGGAGAAATTCAGTCTGCCGAAGACAATGATGGTGCACTTCTACACAGCCATCATTGAGTCCATCCTCACCTCCTCCATCACCATCTGGTACGCTGCTGCCACCATCAAGGACAAGAGCAGGATGCAGCATGTCAGTCAGTCAGTTGAGAAGGTGATTGGCTGCAATCTCCCATCTCTTCAGGACCTGGACTCCTCCAGGACCCTGAGACCTGGACCTGGACTCCTCCAGGACCCTGAGGCCTGGACCTGGACTCCTCCAGGACCCTGAGGCGTGCAGGAAAGATTGTGGCTGATCCCTCCCACCCCGGACACCGACTCTTTGAGTCACTTCCCTCTGGCAGGAGGCTGCGGACCATCAAGACCAAAACCTCACGCCACAAGAACAGTTTTTTCCCGTCTGCTGTCAGCCTTATCAATAAGACCCAGAACCCCCCGACACCCCTCACTCTCCCCCTCTGACTCTGACACTGCTGTCACATTGACAGAACTCAGAACACTATGCGTTACATTAACGCTCAGTCTGGACTACCTGTTCATTTCCACATTTTCATGGCACATCACTCTTGGTCACTCTGCCCTTAATGCAAAAAACAGTTCCTGTATATATATTTATATTGTAATATTTTTAGTTTACATTGTTATTTGTTGTATTTTTCCTTAATTGCATGCACCATCATCGCCACAACAAATTCCTCGTATGTGTAAAATCGTACTTGACAATAAAGTTGATTCTGATTCTGATTCTGATTCTGATTCTGAATACATACCTTTACAGTATATCTGGTATTTACTTCTTCACGAATCACATACAGGTAGTAAGATCAGAAACTGAAAAAAATAGTCTGAAAGTTTCAGCTCTTTGACTGTGGAGTTTCATGAATACTAATCATAAAACATGGAGAGAAAAGCAAGAAATCAAACAGGAGAAAAGCAATCTTAGAAAAGTCTGAAAACGACCTACAAGTTATCACTAAACCTGCCTGCGGCTGAGAGCAGGAAACAAATCCACCCCATTTATAAGAAATCTGGAGAATATCCATTTTCATGATGGGGAGGAAGAAATGTGTCTGTGTAGCTATGTGAGCAGGACACGCTGTATGACGCCGGTCCTGATACGAGGGTGACATTTCATTCATCACCGGGAGGGGGGATTTGCATGAGGCGAAGGCATCACAGCCCCAGACACTGTCACAGCTTTCTGCTCGAGTGCAGAGGTTTGCATAATTACAGAACAAAAACTGTATTTTTTTTTTTTTGTCTGATTGCACTGAAATGAGTCAGAATGACTGAAGGAGAAGAAAATGCCCATTGGACATTATTTTGATGGGTCACTGACACTATATAAGTACTCTAGTATAAACATGTTTCCTTCCCATAATTAGAACTACTGCTTTGATCATTGATTACATTTGAAAGTGGCGCTGCAAAAGTATGTTAGCGGTAGCCATTACCCAAAGGGCAACCTTGAAGGTTTTCGTTTTGTGTCCAACCATTTTCTTGTCATAATTCAAACTAAAGTGTTGCCACACAACTGAGGTCTTTGGCATGTTGTCTTCCTTTTAACAATTACAGTGAACTAAAGTGGGTGACGTTTATGGTCGTCGACATGTTCATGTTCATGCTGTTGAACGTTCATGTCAATGAATATCTGCTTCTGGCCAGACGGAGATTAAACTATATTACTACTTTAGTTTTGGTTGCTAAAACTGAACATAACACAAAATAAATAAATATGTACTGTACCATGTGTAAAAATATTTGTACTCTCCACTTATGGAGCACACATTCTCAAACTGAACATCTTTAACCCATTTACTCTTCTGTGAGCCTGGAAAGGAGCAAGAAATAGTTTATAAACGCAGTCGGATTTCCTCTTCATTTGCAAAAGTTAAGTTCAACTTTTTGATGCTTTGCCAATAAACTGTGCTCAACCAGGTTGTACCAGGTTTATTTTTAGTCTATTAGGATTGAGCATGCTCAGCAGGGTGATGCATCACAGCCAGGTTATGCTCTTCATAACTGAATTATGTTTATTTTTCCAAACATTCTGGTTCCTGCCCCCCCTCCTCCTCCCTGGTGGTGGTGGCGGATGAGGATGATGATAGAGACAGGACAGATTGTTATCTCTGGGTAGTCAGTACTCAGTGAAAGACTTTGAAGACTTGCTTCTAGGTGACTACATTGTCATGAAGAGCATATTAACTGTCAGAAAATGGATCGGTATGATTATTATGACTAAAACATTATTTTTGTTCTCAATCAGCATTTGGAAATGTGGCAATAAGCGGTTTTTCTTTTCTAAAATAGCACCAGGGTACAGGGTCTTGGCCCCTCAGCAAATGAAAATCTAAAAACAATTTTCTACTGATCACATAGCACAGGTATTTGAATAAGATGAAATATATCCAAGTGAAAAGGAATTCCAGTACATCCCTCTTCATGGATTGGGTGAAAATATAGAAAATTTGTTGTGACAACATAAAATCCTATCTGTGTGCAGAGGGAATCATGGAAGGTTTCTCACTTCTGACACACAGCACATCTGTATGCAGCATCAACACGAGCAAACACAGCCAGTAGGCAAATCCGGTTTATAAACACCAACCTGCCCTTACACAGAAAAGCAAACACATTCCCTCCAAAGCATATTGAGAAAAACGACCAAATGGGAACAAGGCAGGAACAAAGAAAGGAGAAAGGATAAGAAGCAGCTAGAGTAAAAGTAAGTCTGGGTCCAATGGTTGGCAGTGATTACTAAAGCAGGGGATAAAATAGAAAAGGAGAAAGGCCAATTAGTCTGCTGAATAGGAAATTGAAGGTGAAATGCCTGAACCGCTTCAGCAGCACAAGAAGACTAATGGAGACAGTCAAAGCCAACACAATCTGTAATCAATGCTTTCTAATCCTGGATGCACGCACGCATTAATGATCTATTCACCTCTCAAACCTCTTTATTTTTGCCCCTCATCCTCTAAATGTCTGACCCACTCATTCCCGCGGCACTGTTTACTCAACTTCTGAGGTCATGAATCCCAAAAAACTCCACCAGACTGCGTAAAATCACATCAGTAACCAGGGAATTTAAAAAAAAACCGTCTCCCCTTCTGCTCAAAGAAACATCTCCCCATATTAGATATTTAAAAATTTCCAAGTATTTAATAATGCAGTTCTGTGGAGAAATTCAAGATCATAACCAGCTAGAAAGTGAGAGGCGCATACATTACCAGCAACGAGAAGCAATGAGACTGCCAATTCTTCAGTGAAAAATACAGCCGAGTTTGCAGCACAGGATGGCATGTATTTATGGGAATCCATTTGCTGCTGCTGATATTTGTTACTAGAAATGGGTAGCACACAGCCCTTAATTTAAGATTCAATATGAAACCAGTAAAGCAGAAACAATGAGAATTTGGAGAATGTTGACCAGGAATCTTCTGTGCAGGGAATCAGGTGGAAAATTAATGCTATCTCTGTCTTGTGGGTAGATTTAGATTTTAGTCCTGAAAGATTCATAGTCAGGCTCCTCAGAGTACAGAAACGAGTAAGGTGGCTCAATAATAGTGAAACAAAAGCATTGTTGACTGTCCTGCTCCATTCTTAATATTCTACACATTATATAATCATGGACATGAAGAAGTTTACACGTGAAAAAGAGGTTGCAGCAAGCAGTTATTACATATTTAAATTCTTTTAGAGCTGTGCAGATGTCAGCCCATCACTCTGATAATCACACGTTAATCCAGCAGCTTCCAAGCATGCGCTTGCTGTTCATAACTGAACCACGCTTTATCAATATTCTGGTGTTTTATAAACATATCCAAACCCCCTTTTTTAACTTTTATTTTCAAAATTTTGTTTTAATTTAACTGATAAAAAAAAAAACTTGCCAAAGCACTCTGCATTTGCATATCTCAAAAAGCAAAGTCAGATAAAGGAGTTTTGAAATAAAATAAATCGACATGAAAAAGCATACTTGAACAGCCCGCTGGGGAGAAATACAGTACATATATAGTACAAAAAGAATTTTTGACTTAATGAAGTTGCAGAAATATACTTTAAAACCACTGCAATACTAAAAAAAAAGAAAAAATAAGAAGAATTTCAAATTTTGTTTCATGAATTTTTTAAATATTTGTATGTACATTATATTTGATCTTTTGTTTCCCCAGATCAATCACAGCCCAGCGTAAAAAGACCATCAGTACACGCAGATACAATCAAGTCTTCTGGCTGTACATGTTCAGTTGATCTGATGCAGAACCGCCCTTTTTAATTACAAATCTGAAAAGACAAAAAGACCTGAAAGACAAAAGAAAAGAGAAAAAAAGCTAACTGCTGACACCCTTTTTGTCTTGTCTTTCAAAAGAACCTGATTAAAATCATGTTTTGTGCTGCCTTGGACACTTAAACAAGTTGCGATCAGGCTGCCACAGAACCCAGAGACAAAGCTGCTGCAGCTCGATAGAAGTCTCTGCATTTACCTGAACGTTGAGCCACAACTCCTCCCACTCAATGCTCCACTGCTCAAAAAGTAAAGTATGGAAATGTACTGCAGACGTACTACTTCATATACAACCTCACAACAGAACATGTCCAGAATATGCTTTTTAGACGAGCAGAGTTTGATAAAACTTGATGATTTTTGCCAACACATCCCATAAACTTTCAATGGGTTGATGTCTGGACTTTGTGGTAGCCAAAATGTCTCGTGGTTCCTGAACTACTTTTTCATGATTTGAGCCTTAGGCATGCGATTTTTTTTTTTAAATTAGCCCAGTGTTGAGTGGCTCTCTGATGGCTACAGAACAGTTTAGCCCCAAAATCTTGAGCAGCAGTGGCAGTTTTAGCATTGATTGACCTGAATGATCACAACTCATTCAGGACTTCTTCCAGCTCCCAACCACATTTCTTCCTGGATCATAATGGCTCACTACCATCTTTCTGGGTTTCATTAGTCACTTGCAGCAAGCTTCTTAGATGCTTTGTTTCCCTGTTGCAGACCAGTAATTTAGACCTTTCTAAAACTGTCACAACGTTGCCACGACTACATGATGTTCCTCAGTTCGGTTGTCAGGACTACTCACTGCATTAGTTAGAGTTGAATAACTTCTCTGCTCAAGTGTATCAATCACTGTAGTACTTTTCTAATGCGTTAAAATAAAAGGAATAGCAACATAACTGTGCACAGAGGAGGAAATTTTCTTTCTTTTTAGGTTCGCCAACTCACACAAGACAAAAAAAATTAACACCCTTTTGATCAGGAGATGACAGATTCAGGTTTTGTTTTTGTTATATTTCATATTATTATCGTATGATCTTATTAAGAAGAATCCTCTAAATGTCAACAGTAAAATATGCTCTAATGGGAATATCACATGACTAGCTTCAAAAGAGTTTCCTTTATCATTTTTTTTTCTTAGAACGGCTTTAAAGGGAATTTCAATGAATTTGTGCCATTAAAACGTTCTTCTCTTTTCCATTTCTATTTACAACATTGAATTAGAAAACTATGGAAAATAGGAAAAAAGGGAAAGGTGAGGAAACTGTCCAAACATCTGCTTTTATAAAGGCAACTTACCCTCCTGTAATGTGGAAGCATTGAGGCTGCACAATATTTTTTTTTCCTCTTTTGGATTCATCTTTGTTAAATAATGCCTCAGTGAAAACAAGTATGTTTGATATTTTACCACAACCATCAGATGTTTTTTCTCCCTATGTTTTTAGATAAAGAAACACGATTAAAGGTAGGATAAGCTATTTCTCCCCTCTCACCCTACCTGTAGTGCTCTGAAAAAACACATCCCACCATGAACTCTCCCATGATTCAACAAAGCAATGTAAAGACGCATTCTGCACGTAGTTAGAAGAGGATGCAGGTGCTGGTAGGGATACTGGTACGGGAGCAGCCTGGTGCTGGTAGGGATACTGGTACGGGAGCAGCCTGGTGCTGGTAGGGATACTGGTACGGGAGCAGCCTGGTGCTGGTAGGGATACTGGTACGGGAGCAGCCTGGTGCTGGTAGGGATACTGGTATGGGAGCAGCCTGCCTGCAGTCCTGTCCTGTCCCAGTACTGATCATATGCAATTGCACGTGTCTGTAGGAAGAGCAGGACAAAATAAGTGAAAGGCTAACTTCATCACTTTGTGTTCTCAACACCAGAGCACCTTTTAAGTGCCGTGAAGAGGAACTGTAACATGAAAAAGTGACTTTTTGAAACAGTTTTTGGAATCTGCCACAAGCCTAAAATTCAACAACAGATCGATAGAGAAAAATAAAATGATGTTTCCAATGAAAACAACATGAAAAATCTGGTGTCTGTAATATCTGCAAAGAACAATCAGTGCATTTTTTTTTCCATTTGTATCTTACATGCCTTTTTTCTTTAAGTTTACAAATTCAAACTACAGTTGTCATGTGTGGTTTTGACACACTGGCTGTACGAGTTTGAATGTGAGTAAACGTGTTCAGGATTGACACCCCAGTTGTGACGCCCCTGCCTTTCTCCAAATACAGGACGAGACACCCCCCCCCCCCCCACTTACCCTCCACCACTTACCTTTGATACATTCTCTGTCTGACCGTGGGCTCTGCTTTTCGATGCAATGCCACACATCATCAGTGTTCAAAGAACGCTTTTTCCAATTCAGAGTTAATCAGGGAGAAAATGGAAATCTCAGTGGGCTGTATTATTTATACACAGAGACCGTTTTTTTTTTTTCATTCTGTGATCAGCATCCCTCTCTCATTACGCAGTCAGACATGACAACGGCCTGTATTTAACACTGATGTCGTATTGGATATGTAGCCGAGAGGGCCTCCTCCACCAACCTTTCTATTGTGTTACTCTGAAATATTGATGTGAGTAATCACACTGTTTTCCCCTTTTTGGCTTTTTGACAGACTTAAAATCAGTACAGAGCTCATAACTACAATTGCGTTGACACCTAAGGTTTGGCTCGCGCTGATGTGAATCACTTGATGAGTTCGTCAACTTGTAGCACCTTTACTTGGTTTGGTTTCTTTTCAAAGGTGCAGTAAATACAAACCACATAAGAACATGTGAAAACATGTTTATTGTCTGTCTGCTGCAAGGAAGAAAAAAAACGTCCACATATGTGAACTACGTGATTTAGCTCAGTGTAATGATAAAATGAAAGTACAACGGCCAGGCCATGTAAATCTAAGCTTTTTATCCTGCTTTCTCACCAGAAGGACTGGCACCTGAGACTGCCGTTTGATTTGGATGGAGACCAACTCTTTATGGGATCTCAGTCTGCATTTATGGTCTTATTGCAAGCTTCCAGTAGTAGATAACACCTTCAAGGATGTTGGTTCAGTTTATGTATTCAACTGACTGCGTGCATCTTTGTTTACCACTTTCTTGGCTTGATTCTCTTTAGTAGAAGCCATTTTGTTGTCAGTGAAGCTAACCTTAACAGACACCTGAATCCACTGTGAGGTGAGGATCAGTGTATTTAACCACATCAGCTGGAGATTTAAAAACACGAGGAGAGATTCAAGAAAATAAGCCACTGAAATGAGTTTGATGGACAACGTGTCACTGAAGTGGGATCTTAGAAATCTGATTAGGGACAGAAAGTGACACTAGAAAGGTTTACTCCTTTCCCATGGTTTTATACATCAATGAACTTTATTTAAGGTTAGATAAAGCTTTACATTTTGGGGCAAGTTTTCAGACTTTCAGTGGAAATGACTGTTTCGTAAGTCAGATACGAAAAAAACTGGTCCTGAGGTCAGTAGAGTTCCACACAATGGTTTCCTATGGCCTTGAAACTGTAAGAGTCACCATCTGTACATGAAGGACCCCGTTGGTGAGGTGGTAGGGCAAAAAAGGTGCACCTGTGCACAGAGACGCCGCAACGGGGTAGGCATAGTAGGCAATTGCCTAGGGCCCCGAGCTGGAAGGGGCCCCAGGACAGCAGTGACATTGGTCCTTTTGTCAATGACAAAATGACTGAACTGCTTTAGACACTGCAACGACAATATGTTTAAAACCGCCTCGCATAAGGTCCCCACGAGCTGTCACTGCCTCATGTGTTAAGGGACCCCCCGAAACGCGGCCAATATAAACTAAAATTGAACTGTTTGGCCATAATGACCATTGGAGGAAAAAGAGGGAAGCTTGCAAGCCTGAAACACCATCCCCACTGTAAAGTACGGGGGTGGCAGTGTCATGTTGTGGGGATGTTTTGCTGCAGGAGGGACTGGTGAAATTCATAAAATAGATCACATCATGAGGAAAGACCATGATGTAGAATTATTGAAGCAACAGACATCAACCAGAAACTTAAATCTTGGGCACAAATGGGTCTTGCAAAGGGACAATGACCTTAACATCCAGCCAAATTAGTTACAAAGTGGCTTTAGAACAATCAATCAATGATCTGGATTGGCCATCACAAAGCCCTGATCTCAGTCTAACAGAAAGTCTGTGGGCAGAACTGAACAGGTGTGTGAGAGCAAGGTGACCAGAAAATCTGACTCAGTTCTGTCAGGATCCAAGTCAAACAGTTTAAAGGTAATGCTTATGTATGCAAACTTATGACACTGAAGAAAGTAATAAGAAATTCTCTAAAAAAATATATATTTCTGACCTAAAACAGAAGACCTTTAGTGTGATTTAGTGTTAGACAGTAAAAAGATTATATAAAATAAAAAAAGTTACAAGTCTTTTTATAGAGTGTACATCAAGTTCTGGTCTCAATTGTAGGTAATTCATAAAGATGTCTGTGAAAAATCAGTATCCTCTTGCTAGTCAGCTTCAGCTGTGTGAAGGAGGAAAGCTGACAATTCAGCATGAATTCAGAGACGGTAAACTTGTCTGTGCAGTCAGTAATGTCCAACATCTGGATTTTGATTCTCAGTCCCTGAGGAGAGGTTAGACGTGATGAAGGTAAATCTGAGAAGAGCACTGCACACAAGTGAAGCAGTGTGAAAGACACATATCTGACAGCAGCAGCAGCACAAAATAAATCATGTTTTAACATTGATAGACAGATGGAATGATAGATGAGAACCTGTGGGCTATCCAACACACACACGCACACACACACTCATTAAAAAAAAAGGTTTTATCATACTTTCCGAGGCAATCAAAAATCAAACAACTGCTAAGCCAGATTTTCTTGCCATGTAATTATGCTCCCAGATACTCCTTTAGGCAAGTAAAATTCAGAAACCGTGAGCTATGTGAAGTATTTACCCTTTCCTGATTTCTTATGTTTGTACACTTAAATGTTTCAGATCAAAGAGGCTTTAATATTTGACAAAGATAACCCCAGTAAACACAAAATGCCGTTTTTAAGTGGTGATTTTATTTATTAAGGGAAAAAACTATCCAAACCTACATGACACTATGTGAAAAAAGTAATTGTCCCTAAACCTAATAACTGGTTGTGCCATCCTTAGCAGCAACAACTGTGATAGCTAGCAATGAGTCACATCGCTGTGGAGGAATTTCAGTTTACTTTTCTTTGCAGAATTGTTTCGAATTTCGCCACATTGGAGGGTTTCTGAGCACAAAACACATTTTTAAGGTCATGCTTCAGTATTTCGATTGGATTCAAGTCTGGACTTTGACTACACCACTCTAAAACCTTTCATTTTGTTTTTAAGCCATTTATAGGTAGACTTGCTGGTGTGTTTTGGATCATTGTCCTGCAGAACCCCAAGTGCGCTTCAGCTTCGAGGTCACAAACTGACAGCCCGACATTCTCCTTCAGGATTTTTTGGTAGAGAGCAGAAATCATGGTTTCATCAGTAACAGCAAAGTTATCCAGGTCCTGAAGCAGCAGAGCAGCCCCAGGTCCATCACACTAACTACCATATTTGATTGTTGGTGTGATGTTCTTTTGCTGAAATACTGTGTTACTTTTAAGCCAGATGTACCAGGACATGCACCTTCCAAAAAGTTCAACTTTTATTCCATCAGTCCACAGCATATTTTCCCAAAAGTCTTGATTTTCATCAAGACGTTTTTTGGCAAAAGTGAGACAAGACTTTATGTTCTTTTTGGTCAGCAGTGGTTTTCACCTTGGAACTCTACCATCATCCCACTTTTGCTTCATCTCTCTCTGGTGGTTGAGTCATGAACGCCAACCTTAACTGGGGCCAGTGAAGCCTGCAGTTCTCCAGATGTTGTTGTGCGTTCTTTTGTGACCTCTTGGATGAATCATCACTTTGCTCTTGAGATCATTTTTAACGGCTGGCCACTCCTGGGAAGGTTCACTACTGCTCCATGTTTTCTCCATTTGTGGATGGGTGTGGCCAGTGAAATTGAACTCAGCTTTCCAAAAAGTGTGATCTACCACCAGTGTTGGGAATAACATGTTACAAATGTAAAAATATTACAGTAATATATTACTTTTTACTGTAACGCAGTAATGTAGCGCATTACTACTAAAATGTCTTTTATATATTACTCGTTACAATTCCAGTAACGCACATGAAAATGTTTTCCCCCTCAAAAATATTTCAGAAGATTAAATCAAAATCGCGAGACAATCCAAAACCAGAAAACGACTTTCGGGTAAATATCTGCCGTCTGCTGCGGTCAGTAGGGCAGATGTTGGATGCCTCACCACCTGCTGCTGTCACCTCCACTGAGGACTGTTTTTTTCCTTTGATGAGCCAAGTTGATGCACTTATGTCCGTGGAAAATGAGATAACTTATTATTTCAGTGCTGCACCAGCAAAGCAAAGCTTGCACCAGTTTCCAGTAATAATAATAAGACTGCATTCCATGATACTTATCGCGCGTTAGCGCATGTTGCTCACATGCTTTTGTTTTAAAAAGTCTGTTACTGCCTGCTGCAGAACCAGAAGAGAATTGATGGAAAACATGCGGAGAAGCTAAAACGGACATGGAGAACGGTAAAATTCTGTGTACTTTACAGTTCGGGTAGCAACTCAGGTAGCATATTACCAATTCTGTCTGAAAAAAAATTCTGGACAACAATAAAACTTTTAAATCCCTTTGTCAAAGACTATCGCGTCATTCCTCCATTTTACATCAGATCTGCTCCATGTGTTCACTGTCCTGCTGTTCTCTAGCTGGTTACGTCAGTGCGGCTCCATCTAGCGGCACAGATGTGTAATGACAACAGAAAGTCTATTCCTTGATTATAAAAGGACCCCCATTTCTTAAAAATATTACTTCTAGATTAAAATATCGTCCTGGGTGTCCTGCAATGCTGGAAATGAGCATCAAAAGATTCTGTGCTCGTCACGATCTGAGGAGAAAAAGACTAATGTCAGACGTAGAGCTGGAGAGGCTTTGGTTCTATATTTATGAGCTGAGTTTTCATTCAGATTTTCACAATATTGCAAATATTATAGTTTGTGATTCCAGCGCCACCATGCTGCCTGAACTCCCACAAAAAAGCCATTTCAGACAATTAAATATTAAAAACAAATTCAGTCCCATGGCTTGTTTTTTCATTTTGTATTTTTGATCCAAGTCTAAAATTGAAATATAAAAAAACAAGCATTTTTTTCATTTTTTTGTGTTAGATTAAAAAAACAAAAAACTACCCGACCTCGGATAAGCGGAAGAAGACGGTACGGTACGGTACGGTAAATAAAATGTCACTTTTTATTTTTTTTTTTTTTTTTTATTGACAATTGAAAATGGAAAGAATGAATGATTCACAGATTGATAAAGTTACCGAACTTTTACATGGACATTTTCATTTTAAAGTTCTCCCAGATGGAGGATTTGACAGAAACAAGGTTATTTGTAACAACTGACAAGTTGAACTAGCTGTTAAAAGTTTCTGCTGTTATCTCAGAAATTGACTGTTTTATTGTTCTGATTGTAGCCCAGGATTTTGTTAGTAGACTTTTTTTATTTTTAATTTAAAAAAAAGGATGACGTTAATGCCCTGGCAGTGGCAATAAGCTTTATTTTATTTTACATTTTTTAAGATGAGGTTTACACGAAATATCTGTTACTGACAAGTGCTGATTTGAAGGTGTTTGAACAACAAATGTTATGGCACTTTAGTTCTCATGGCAGCAGAACATTTAAATAAAAGTGACCTTTACACTACTTTTGAATTCATTATGTGATTTTCTGTGTACAATGCGATTAATCGTGATTAATCAGGGAAATCATGCGACTGGTAGATTTGCTGCTCTTCATCTTCATGTTTCCGTGGCTATTTCATAATTTTAAAGTCGAGATAGCAATAGTTATGTATATAGGAGTCACTAATGCCTAGCATTTATCAGTGTCAACTCTTGTAAAATATACTTTATTGGCTTAGTTGCCAAGTCTGAGATATATAAAGGAATATATCAAAGGAATATATTAGCAGCTTCAGCCAGCTGTCTGAGAATGGTAATATGGTGCGAAGGGAATCAGGTCGATTGATTCCACTCACATTACAGCAGACTACAGTGAAACATCTGGATCAATAAATTCCCCCCTTACAGTCAGGGAATCACAAGAGGAACAACTAAACTTTGAGAAGAAGAAGATATTGAAGGAGGCAACCAAGCCACGGCCTACAGCAAAAATCTGGCTGTCTTTATAGATGAAGGCATGTTTCCATTCTTGGATCCGGATGAAAGATGAATTCAAATGCTCAGAAACCTCAACAGGGGGAAAAAAATATGCTATCTACCAGTTAACTGTCAGAGCTATAAGAGCTGTCAGCTGATTTTTACTGAGGCCTTGTACCAATTGCTATGAGGGGATATCATCATGACAGGCCTATGCAAATGAAGGAGGAAAAATCTGGAGCTAGGCATTTATGATGCTTCATTTGCCTCAATTTCTGAATTCCAACCTCTCACCTCTGATAATCTCAAGTCTAAGGAGAAGTCAAAACTCTAATAATGGTCAGTTCTTCACCATCTAATCCTGACCACACTGTCCTCGTCTTGATGTTTGAAGCCTGCACCATTACTCCAAACTGAAAAAGAAAAACAATATAATGTAACAATGCAATAATATCAGTGGGGGGGGAAAGAGGTGTTTCAGTCTGTACTCTGTATAATTCATTGAATCAAACCATGGATGATTGTGCTACAAGACATGTGTCTGAAATGAATGCAAACACCACAATGCCAAAATGATATGGGGGGGGGGGCAGATTGTATAGTTCATTATATTACATACTACCTAGCAGTGGCAGAAAGCTGCACATCCCACTGATGTGTTTCTGGCTATACAGGTCATCATGAATAAAATATTTGACAGAAACTGGACAAGCAGCCAGAGAGGCTAGCACAAAGGTAGAGGAACATTGCAAAGCAAAACCAAAGATAAGGCTAAAAAAAAATAATAGCTATGACACATTCCTAGAAGACTGAGAAAAAGGATTAAAAGCCCAAACTAAAGCCGAGGAAAACGTACTGGCATGCCACATTCTTCATTTTTATGATGCTTGATGTTTGCTGGAGCAGATATTATGGAGTCTGATGGGGGGGGGGGGGGGGGGGGGGGGGGGGGGGGGGGGGGGGGGGGGGGGTAGCTGATGCTTTTCAACAGTCAGTTTGGAATTAATCACAAGCATCCAAGAGAAGGAGAAAATGACAATCATGGATACGTATAAGTCATGTTTTATAGGGATTCTGGTTATATGAGAGACATATTGTTGAATAATTATACGGTAGCTGTTTTAAATTCTGTTTGAAAGCATGAGTGTTTTCAGTAGTTCTGGTAGTGTAGAGCTGCAGGAGGTCAAAACAGTCAACCAAACATTCATATACAAATTCTCACCAAGGCAAAAACTCTGGCTGTCACGTCAGTCATCACCACCTTGTTCCAACTTCATGCACACCAGGAAGGGATCTTTTAAAAAAGAAAAAATGTTGAAAAATGCACATCAGAGCCTCTTCTGAATTTGTTCACCTGAAAGAAAAATGCAGAGTGTTGTGGAGTTAATATTAAGGTATTAAAATTAAATTAATTTTAAAGGATTTAGGGGAGTTTTTCAATGCCAGATACAGTTTTGATATCTAATTTAAAAAGTTAGATTTCAGGCTTTCTATGTAAATGTTAAACAGAGTTAATGTTGCACTGAATGTTGGTATTTGGAGTTGTGGATGTGGTGGTTCCCAGAGATTAGGAATAAGTTAACAATATACAGCATTTCCATGTTTTGAGGTCACATTTCTCTGCCAAACAATGCCTGGACGTTTTCACACATTTTCAATGACAAAAATAAAAATAATAATCATCATATCAAGAGGAACGTAAAGTTCCTTCACCAATTTCAAAAAACAAAACAAAAAAAACAGACATTTAGAACCAAAAATTCCATTTTCACTGGATAACAATTATGAATGAATTGAAATGAGATCAGCAGCAAAAAGAACATTTCAAGTTTAATGTTTAAAATTCTCAAAGATTTTTGACCACAACTAAACAGAGATTGAAGACATTTTTCATCTTAATGTTCCAGATTCCTGTTGTTGATTAATGGACAAATATCTGCTGGGTAGACCTTTTTTATTATTTTTTTCCTGTTGTCTTTTTACCCTCTCAGTCACAAATTTTGATAATCAGTTAAAGAAGCTGATAATTAAAACAAAAAAACACTATTTACCACCTTCCAAGGTCTATTATTCTTACCTGCATTATTAGGAAGATTAAGGAATATTATTATCACATATTTCCATTCAGAATTTTATACTAGAATACCTCCTTAACTCGTACCTCCTAAATGAAATTTATTGTGGTCAAAGGTAGCCAAGGGGCTTTTTTTACATGCCAAACATGTTAAAGAGGGAAGGTTGGCTGTGAATAAAGTGGCCTTGGCTCTCAACTGGTTCAAAGCGGATGACAACAGTGAGCCTGTTATGTTCCAGTTACCTGCCTGAAACTAAATTACACATTCAATTGCTTGGCAATTTCTCCCACACCAAATCTTTCCTTTGCTGTTTTTACTTTTCCACTGACAAGCAGGAGGATCCGTTTAGCTGACACTGAAATGGTGAATCACAGCTCGAGTCTGAGAGTATGAATCCCGGTTTCTCATCTAAAGGGTTTGTCAACTCTGAGTTAGCATTTTAAGAAAATGTTTCCTTTCTGAAATAGGTCCCTGATCTAAAATTGTCTTAAATGCTAACATGCTGGTATACTTAAACAAGTCTTGAAAAACAAAAGGCTCATGCTAAATGTTTGTTTTAAAGAAATATATTCACATCACAAAGTATTTTTTTTAAGTAATTATAGTCTTTTGCTTTCCAATATCCTCCATCACTTTAACAGGTTTAGTTATTAAAGGGAAACCTTGTTTGTGTACACAATTACAGGGCCTCTTCAGCGACAAGATGAGAAACAACAAAAGATGAACAGAAATGAATGAATTTGAATCTCAAAGGGAAATTCCTGTTCTGTAGTTTATGCTGCATAACTGGCCAGTAAAAGTGAAAGAACAGTGAGAGAATATTTAGATTCTTCTGAGCAAAAAGCTACTGTGATAGGCAGGACTGGCCTTTACCTGTCCTCACTGCAGCTGGAGAACTCTCTTAACATACTCCACTGTTTTATCAGTACGTTGTGCACATGGCATTATCAAATACTGAATAATGATAACATCATAACAATAAATAATAATCTGTTGCAATGCGCAACTGAAAAACCTTAGTTCCTGGTTGGAGGTGAATGTTACTTTCATACACATTCCACCCCCTCCAACAATGTTGCTGCTCAAGCACATCCCACTAAAGACAAGAACATCTCTGTGAAGAGCGCAAAGAGCCCAAAAATGTGGACACAGCCTCCTAACTCTCCAGATCCTTGCCCAGTTGGGTAGTCATGGGATGCACCGTAACAAGCCATACCACAAAAGTACCAAGGTAACCCAGAAGACCCGAAGTATGCACAGGCAAAGTTCCAGTGCCACAAAAAGACATCCTCAGAGAGCTTGTCTTGACGGGTCAGAGGTGATTTGGTGACGAGAGGAATCCCTTCATCAAATTAGACAGCTGGTTTTTCAAAATTGCAGCCCAAGTTTCTGCATTTCTGAAACTGGCTTGGACTTCTGATGATATTTTGATAAAAACAAGGCTTCCAACTTTGCTAAAGGCCCTTTTTCCATTTTACCATGATAATACAGCTAGAGAAAAAATAAAGTCCTTTCAAACAGCCCTGCCCTTCACCTCATCCAACTCCTTGGAGATGAGCTTGAATGCCAAACAGGAGCCTGGCCTTAGTGCACAACATCAGTGTCTGACCTTACTAATCTGAGGCTGACTGGAAGAAAATGCCTACAGTCAGGATCAGACTTCCTTACAAAAAAGAAAAAAGAAGAAGCCTCCTCAGTGGCTTTGTAATGCCCTTATATTTAAGATTAAATTTTTAACAAATTACATGGGAACGGCAATTTTGGCAACATGACTTATTTTATCAGTGTCCCTAAGAAAAGGATGTTGTTTTTAATCTAGAATAAAAAGCTAAAGCAACATAATAAAATACTTTTAACTTCTCATTCGAGTACATTTCAGTGGAATTGAAATATTCGGTGAAGGCCCAGCAATTCTAGCAAAATCCTTGTACGATAGTCAGGAAAACTTCATCTTTAAAGGTCTTTCTGGCAAACTCAGAAATTCAGCACAGATGGCAAGTATGCTGTTCAAGTCATTATTCACTTGAATGTTGAAGACTTATGGCAGAGGAATGTTGCCAGGGTCTCCTTTAGTCTTGCAATGGATACTCAAAAAAGTCGTATGTGTTCCGCTGCTGACTAACAACATTTGCTCTGTATTCTCTACCTAGTGCGAATAAAAGCCATACTCATCTCCAAATTGAACAAAGACTTCATACCAAGCAATCCTGTAGTTATCTGCTCACTCTACGGTCAGCAGAAACAACAATGCACCAACCAAGAGCTGTCATGCCCCTGCTGGGGTCTCACAATAGCTGCTTTCAGAGCAAAATCCTCCAAACGCTTTCGTTTATCCAGACACCGTGCTCATCAGTCTTATATCCTGTAGTCCTGAGTCCTGCTTGCATGAAAAAAGCCACATCATTTCCAGTGACGTCCTTAGAAAATATAGGGATTATCTCAAAATAAAGGACTTCTACTTAGTTTGAGTTTGGGCCTATTCATTAAAAAAAGAAAGAAAGAAAAATTATGCAGTGTGCACTTTCTTACAATGCTGCATAAGAGGTACAGCTGCCCCATGAAGGTGTGATATTAGAAGCGTGTGTGACTAAGAGATAATCCCCAATATGAAGTGATGATTCACCTGGATGTGGAGGCTTAAAGTAGAAGAAGGAGAGCTAGAGGATCCTGAGAGGATTTTGAACAAGATACAAGAAATGGAACCAAAACAATTTAATTCCGCTGCTTTCCTATCCACCCACAGCCTGCACCTGCACACTCTTAATGAAAGAAAGCAAGTGAACCAAGGCACTGAAAAGAGAACGTCTCTGGGGAATTTAAAATCTCATCTGAGTGGGAAATAGAATTAATCTTCAAATGTTCCTGTCAGAGTGGCAACAAAAACACCAGGACTGACCGGAAAACTGGGGGGGAAAAAAAATGATTTTGAAAGCACTTTGTGAGTTGCAAATTGTACATTATAAGGCCTCCATGTGCATGATTGGAAAACAGGCATAATCATGATGAATGAAAGCTGTGAAACGAGCCGATCTGTTTGATGTCAAATTTCAAATTCTGTCTTACCTCGTTAGGCTTTACTTGCTTCAAAAATCATACAAACATAATGTCTGACAAATGGGTCGAATATGCACATTCTCATCAATCATTCTCTCTTTGTAAATAGCAGTCTGTGATAAAAACAATACTTTTGGAAAGTGCTGTCGGGTCCTGATGGTGATTCTACTGGTAATGTTGATGCTCTTTGATTTCTTCAAAGAGTTTCTTGCTTTCAGTAAAAGACTAGCAACTTAAAAAGCAAGTGATCCACACAAAAATTACCAAAGGCACACTAAGGGTTTTGCTTTAAAAGATTGTAAAACAAATGTATTTGACCTAACAGAAACTGAAAGTGACTGTTGTGTTCTGACCAATCCAGGCCTTCACCAGGGTTTTATGGGCCGATGCTTAGCCCTGCACTGCTGTTGAAGCCCAATGGACAAATGCTTCTGTGATGTTACCCCCAGGTTCTCTGAAGAGCGGTTTTGAAGACCGGTTGTGACAAAATCTGCTTGTTGTAACTTCTCAGGAGATGACTCTGCCAAACCCTTGCTTCATCAAAAAATGGGCAAACGGGCAGAACGGATAACTGGTTGGAACACACCCACCCAAACTCATCCTTCACATGACATTGAGTGTTTGTTAGACTGAGTTTCAAGCAGTGCTTTTCTGATCACACGTAGCTCAGAAGTCAAATTCAGCTAGCCATTTACACCATGTGCACTTAAAAAAAACACAGATTGGTGATTTTATATCATTTTATCCAGTGAGGCATGTAATAATTTACGCTCCATACAGCTGTTCTAGCAATGGAGAGAAAAAAAGACATTTTTTGTACTGTTTTGTACGCATGTAATGTTTTGTCTTGTTTTGTTTTCTTTGCTGTAAAGTTGAACATTTTACCATGTGAAACTAACTCACTTTATGGCACTTCCACAACTTTCATTTTCCAGAACCAGAGGTTGCCCCTTGGATTAAAACCAGTGGGTTTATACAACGATAATTGGCATTGCTAAAGAGCCTGTACATCCCGCAGGTTCCTACATCTCATATCTGGTACTGTAGAGCCTGTCTCTGAAGCTGAGATGATACAAAAAACACACAAAAACAAGCACAACATTCTTATGAAAGAAAATCTGTCATTCTTAGTTTTAATTTACTGGAGACAATAGAGACAGTATGACTCTAAAGTACATAGGCATATATAATCACAATTTGGTACAAAAGCAATATCCACAATAGCTTTTGAGGAGCATAGACTGGGGAAGATCTTCAGTTCGTCACCAAATGAATGAGAAAAAGATGTGGGGTTGTGTGAAGCACTTTGGAGAGTTCACACCAGTCACAGGGCTTTCAGAAAAGATTGAACCTGGGAGAGCTGGGCTGACAGCTACTCCGAATGGAGGCCAGTGCTCCTATTTGAAAACCTTTTTGTCATTTCTGCTCTATAAATCTGTGAACATTTTTCCCCCCCCCCTGAAATTAAAATTCACTGGTTGGAATCAATAGATGCTAATACCGTTTCCAGTTTGTAGGCTTTCTAAGTTGACCACTGCTTACCAGTATGTCCTCTTATAAATGGAGGGAGATGTGACTATACGGCTAACAGTTAAATCTTCAATTTAAATGTGCTAACTATGAGCAAAACATTATGTTCAGCCACTTTATGGTCATTATTACAATACTTTATTGCTGGTAAAAACTACTTCTTTTCCCAGCTTCCTCTCATTAGCCTTCATTTAACAAGTCATCCTCAATCTAATGTAGCTCTAAAAAAAAAACATAACATGGGTGTCATAATAACCCAGAAAACCAACTGTGTGGAAACCACAGAAAACCAGATTAAACACTGTAATGAATCTCTCGAATCAAATCAATCATTCAAACACTGTAATGTCTCGATGTCTTAATGCATTCGTGCTTCAGTTTTGTGTTTCAATATGTCAGGTTCAGCAACCTAAAACATTATTATTCGCACATAAGGGAAAGAAGACAGAGAGTTATTTATTTACTCGCGAGGACAGACGGAAAGACGTGTCTCAGTTACACTCTCAAACCACTCTGACACGCTCTGCTGCTCCTTCGCCTTTTATTCAGAAAAGAGAAGTGCCAGTTACACAGAAAGCAGCTTTTAGTATGGGTGGACCCTAGGCTACACCCTAATACAGTTGTGTGAAATCCTTGTTCTGCAGCAGATGTCTTCAACGTCTGTCATCCCGACTAAGGTTATCTATGGCATACTGCTCTCCCATCTTGGCTGGAGATTTCCTGTCAGTTTGTCCACCAGTTTGTCAGTTTTGCAAACACCCTGCACAGTGAAAACAAACCCACATTTCTCTCAAACCGTTTAAGCAAATATGAGATAAATTTAATTATTCCAACAATTCCCTCCTGTTTATCATGTATTTGCTTAAATTCTCATATCACTTATTATCAGCGACTGCACTTCAGATTTTCAGCTGTAAGGTCATTTCAATAAGAACAATACATTTATGCTCAGAAAGAAATGAAGGGTGTCCGGTCCGGGCATCTGGATCTCGTCCTGCAGGATGTGATGGTAGGAGGGAAACTCACCACGTGGCCCTTCTGAGGGCCGTTCCTCTTCGAGATCTGAGGGTGACTATCTCAGTCTTCAGTCACCACCAAGGGATTATTCTGCCCTTTGCTTGAGGTGTGCAGACTCTCTGTCCAATGTTTCTTTCCCAATTTACCAGGTATGAGGGGGTAGATTGCCCCTCAGAGCGTCCGTCATTTAGTGGATCAGAAGGACAGGATGGTTCGCTTGAAAGAAACTTAAACAGCTCCCAGAGCATCTGGATCCTGGAATAATGCATGCAAGTCCCATGGTTCAACGAATTCCATTTCCACATAGGTGGAGTCGTCAGCAGGCAGTAAAGGATACAGCTGGGACATATATTGCTCCACGGGGAGAAATTGCTGTGGTGATGAAACGGTTAAGCAAAGCAAGCAAACATGGAATACAACAGCATCCACACAATGTCAGAACTGCCACAAACATGGCCAATAATATCAAAAAAGAGGACACCAAGAGACGGTATTTTCCAAAGGCATCCATACATAAATCCCACATGGAAGTGTCAACACCAGAAGGCTCTTTCATCTTGCTATTGAGGGTACGTAGGCCTTCAATGGCCTTAGTCAGGCTGCCATCAGCAGCGGTGTTATTTGGTATAAACGAACAACATTGTTCACCAAACATTGCACAGGTTCCACCTTTCTCAGCAAGCAACATATCCAGAGCTATTCTATTCTAGAACGCCATGAGTGAAGTTGCCGACAGCCGTCCATGAACAGCCTCAAAACCGCTCTGGGTCCAATTTCCTAATCTCTGAACATTGTAGTGGATGTAGTTGATCCTGTCCACATTCTTGTTAAGCGTACACCACCAAGAGATAAAAGATTCGAAAAACCTGCTGCAACTTGATCAACTAATTTGTACTCATCAGTGATAGCTGCTGGTATTATCTGAAGTATGGGCCTTGGACCCATACAGACCACACAAACTGTTTTTGTTACACTCGCTGCTCGTTCTACCATCAGCAACCAATTGTTGTTATCACCAGATACTCCAGTGGTAACACAAGAGCATCCATCAACACTATTAAGAGGCACACCGACAGCTCTCGCACCAGCTCGTCGTGTATAATTGTTCATCCTAGGCTGCTCTGTGGTTCCCATAGTACTATTGACACATACAACAATCGGAAAGTAAAGGTCAATGCCTGAGTTGTATTAAAAGCACTCCAATCAAGTCGCAGAATATGTCCAGTCAGATACCACCAGTAACCTGACCAATCTTTGCCTGTGATTTGTACAGTGTTCCTAAATCCTTTTAATGCTTTTATAGCAATATCTACAGTAATCGAATTATTATACGCCCAGGATATTGTCTATGGAGTGTAAGTCTCAGGACCACTACTTCTCTTCATAGGATTAATGTTATTAGTTGTATGAATTTGTTTGGGGGGCTCCCAAAGATACCATATCACTAAAAAGATAGAAATTAAGAACACGGTTGTTATACAACTATAGATAGACAGTTTCAGCCATCTCGGGGCCATATCAGCTAAAGGATTATCCTCTACTTGGTTTGGTGTCTTGGAAAACTTCACTGAATTTTGGGTCTTACCAGCCTCTACACGTCTGGCACCACCCTATTATCAGGCTCTCGCTCACCTCTCCTATCGGATCCTTCGGCTGAGGTGAGTCTTTTACAGTGTGTCAAATGTATCCAGGTACCTCTCTCCGCTATTTTAACCACAGTAGGAGTCGTCCACATCGTGGTATGATATCTTTACATAGCGCATTCGCTACAGTTAAAGCATCTTGGTGTTTCATTGGAAACAGCTCTATCCATTTAGAAAATGTCTGTTATGACTAGACAAAAACTTTTCCCCTTCACTTTGATTAAGTTCAATAAAGTCCATATGGATTATCTGAAATGGATATTGGAGTGTCGGAAACGTACCCCTTTTTGGTCTCATAGTCCCCTGTGAATTATAGTTTGCACATATCAGACATGCTCTACAAAAATTTTTGAATATAAGTTGAATCCATAGGTAGTATAATGTTGATGTATCTCTCCTACCATCCATCCTGTTGAGACCATGGCTCAATATCACCACCCATTTATATAGGTTTTTTGGTAGGATAGGTTTATCTTCTGATCATACATAGATTCCATCTTTCAGTTGGGCCCCATTTTCTATCCACTGATTTTTTTCCTGTTGGAAGGCTGTGGATCTGCATATCTTTTAACACATCAGTAGGTAAGTGTTTACATTGCTCTACAGTTACCACTTGAATTCTACTTTCTGCCGCTTTTTTGTCTGTTTTATCGGCAAATGCATTTCCTAACGAGACTTCGTCTTTACTTCCAGTGTGTGCAGCACATTTGCATACCTGCTAATTCTTGGGAAAGTCTTACTGCCTAAAGAAGTTCAGTTAACAACCAAGAATGTGTTACAGGTTTTCCTGTTGAGGTCACCATTCCTCTATTTTGCCAGTATTGAGCAAATGTGTGAAGCATATTGGCTATCCGTATATATTGTCACTGTGGGGTTTTTTTTTGTCATTAGTTTACATGCTTCAGTTAGTGCAACTAATTCTGCTGCCTGCGCTGAGTAGTTTGAAAGTAACTGCTCTGCTTTCAACACTTTCCCTTGTGTTACAATAGCGTAACCTGTTAAGGCAGGGATTCCCAAAGTGGGGTGCGCGCACCCCCAGGGGTGCGCAAGCTGCCTCTAGGGGGTGCGCGAGATGAAAAATGTAATGGCGGTCTGATATTTTTTTTTTTTTTCACACAATAAAGATGTGTAAATAAAAATTTCCTTTGTAAAATTTTAAATCAAAAACTGTAATTTTAATGAATAAATAAATGCAGGCTATTCAAAATGCACGTCATCTTAAAGTGAAGCGTAGAAGAAGAAGTTATATTCTTCTACCACTGCATTTGCACCTAGCTTGTGGCCTCTACTTTATTCATTCTCGCAAATATGCTCAATGCTGTGTTATGATGACGGGTTGTGTTAGTTCCACGGTCATTTAAATTTGCTGCAATTTTTGTTCAATGTTCAAAGTATTCTAACATTTTCCTCAACTTATCTGCTTTCAGCCACTGAGTCTGAGCATGTCATCCGTCCTCTTTGCTCTTAAAAGTGGAAGCCTGCGCATAACTTTGTTTCATTATATTGGAACTGTGTTACAGTGTTTCAGTTTAATTTAAATGCGAGAGCGCATTGTTGTGATTGTGATTATTATGTTATATGTGTGTTCTGGTCATTTTAGCATGAATAAACATGGCGACTTTAATATGGCTATAATAAAGCTTGTTGCGTTTTTTTTAAGGGGTGGGGGATCGGGGGTGCGTCAACCCGGTTGAGACATAGAAGGGGGTGCGCGGCTAAAAAAGTTTGGGAACCGCTGTGTTAAGGTTTTCCCTTGTTCACTCTTCTTTGATGATCCATCAACATAAAGAACTTTTCCTAAAGCTTATGACCCTAATTTTAACTCTGTTTTGCATACTTGTAACTTGTTTTTGCTGACCTTATGACCTACCTCTGCTAAATGCTTAAGAAGAGCTATGTATCCAATTTACAAGTTACTTCATTGGGGGAGGCCAAAAGTACATCATCTACATAGAGCAGTACTTGACTGCCCCCTGGGGGTTGCAATTTAGACATACTGGCACTCATCACTTGGGAATATATTGTGGCACTTTCACAATAACCCTGTGGCAACCTAGTATAGGTGTAAGGTTGCTCATTAATGGTAAATACAAACCAAAACTGACTTTTCTTATCTACTGGAACAGAGAAAAATTCAGTATTTATGTCCACAACAGTGAAAACTTAAACATCTGGTCGTAATGAATTAAACAGAGTATATGGGTCGGGAACGCACGGTGCTCTTTGAATTATTGCATTGTTAACTGCTTGTAGATCTTGGACCATTCGCCATCCTACAGATGGCCGCTTGTTTCCTTACCGGGAAAATGGGAAGTATTGCAAGGTGAGTCTTCACACTTAATAATTACTCCAGCTTTTATCAAATCTTCCATAACTGGTTTGATACCCTCCTGTGCAACAGCTTTGAGAGGATTTTGTCTGACGCAGGGCCTGTACTCAGTTTTTTGGCCTGATATGCACAGGCAAGGCTCCCTTTACTAATCCTACATCAGATGGTCCCTGGGACCACAGTTCATTTGGTACGTCTTATAACAATTTCTCCTCTTCTTCAGTTAACAATATGTCTCACATCTTTTTGTTCTGCAGGTGTGTTCCCTCACGCACCTGTATTGTCCAGAACAAAGATTACCTCGTTAACCCTGTTGCTGCACTGGCCCACGTGTTTACAGACGTGGGAATCCAGTCAGCTGCTTTTTCCCCATCATGCACCATTTCGCCCAGATCCTTCTATTCAGCATCTTTATTTTTATACAAAGATATGTGGGAAGGAGTCCACATTTTGAAAAGCCTTTTAATTTCGGGACTCAGAGGGACTCCGACTACTAAACTGCTTTTAGCATCAGAGTACATATTGTAGCATAGGGCTTTAAGCCTCTGCACCTTGGAGTCACGACAATGTGACGTAGTTGCCAAAAAGCATGAGATATATAAGTGTAACGAAAGACGGTAGTAAGACAGAATAAAGACGCAGTGAGCACACAGTTGTTGTTGGCGAATTATTGCATATAACACATATAGTTTACTGTAACTCTGACTGGAGTTAATTGTGCCAGCCTTTTCTCGTATTCTTTATCTGGGCCAGGGGTATTTTTGTACCACATTGTGACATGCAGGTCATCAGGTGACATTACATCCTGAGGAGTTAAAATGGCCTTTCTTCAGTGTTGTACCTGAACGCGTTCATTGAACGAAAGTTCACGAACTAGTTCATATTTTGTGTGAACCTGAACTGAACTCGCTCTCTTTCCCCTTGACGAGCGTCAGGTGTGAACGAGTTCATTTGGGCAGTTGTGAACGACGCTCTTTCAAAGTTCACGCACGGTCAAAACCGTGCCAGGTTTCCAGCGAACCCCATTTAAAATACACCACAAACGAGCCTAATATGTATCTTCAGAAAGAATTTAAACATGGCAACACAGGCTGTCGCTTCTGTCACGCTGACAATTGAGTCATCAAACGTTTAAAACAAGCATGGAGGAAGATGAAAGCTGCAGTCGCCCAGAGCTGGAGGAGTGGCCCGACTCCCGGGGGGGATTGAAATATTGACATAGGGTAAAAAAAACTTTTGCACCTTAAGGACCTGTTTTTGTCTTATAATAAAGACCATTTGGCAGCAAGTTTTTCCTCATATTTTTAATATTCTGTAGAGAGAAGCTGAAAGGGAAATTGACAGTTTTACATGGGCTGTCCCTTCAATGCTAATGTGAACTCTGGTTGTTTAAGGATTCTGAATTGGACACAGTTTTCGACAGATAAAATGGATAAAATAATTGCTGTTTTTGATGGTGTAGTATATGGGCAGTGGCAATCGTTTTGACAAATAATTGCTCGCAGCAACTTTAAAAAAGAATTTAAATAAAGAACTAAAAATGAACTATTTAGTTCATTTTTGAAATGATGAACTGAACTAGTTTGTTTTCATTTCTGTGAACTATGAACTGAACTAGTTCGTGTAGAAAGTGAATTTGCCCAACACTGCCTTTCTTCCTTCTTTTATGAGAGCTGCCCCTGTACTGTAAGGAAGTTTGTCGGGGACATCAAGAGAATAGTAAAAATTTGGAATTCCTCTCCTCCTGGCTCCTCTGCCTCGCTGACCCCTGCCTCTAAAATTCCCTCTGCCTTTGTTTCCTTGATAATACACTTCACTTCCTTCATTGAAAAAAGTATTGGCAGGTTTTATTTAGTTTGTTTTATTTTTCCTGCCTTTCCAGTCAATATTCAACGCATGATTCTTGATTTAGTGATTCTGCACGAAATATCAATACTGCATCCAATATTTGGTCATGACTGAGTGACTGAATGAACTAAAAACTAAATTAAACCATCTAATTTATTTTTGTTCATTTCTACTACTCTTTTGTTCATTCTTATCCTCTACCTCTGTAGGGGCTCCACCTACAGCTTCTAACTCTCTAATATCTCCTTGTTCTTCCTGCACAGGACCTGGGATCAGCTGCAGCCTGACCCCATGCTCTGCCTGCCTCAGTTTCATTGTCTTCTTGACAACATACTGCTAACACCTTCATTTTACCTGACTCTATACCTTTCTTACTCCTTTTTTTTTCTCATCTGCAAGCCACAACTTAGCTACTTTCAACTGTTCCTTCTTTTTCTCTCTCTCTTTCCTGTGAAACATCAACTGCCTGCTCCTCTTTGCCTCTACACCCTTATCCTGCACATTCCTTTTCTCTATTTCTCCTTCTGTGCTGTCTCTAAACAGTATTTCACGTCCTCATATTCATCTTTACACATTTTCTTTAGGTTATTTTTATTGGTTTTTGCAATTGCTTCTTGCAACTCAATCAATTTCTCAGTGTTTAATTTATCATTAAAGTTGTATGTTTTTATCAGTTTTTCAAGGTTCTTTACTTTTCGTGGGTCTTTTTTTTTCAATATATTTCCAATCTTTGCATTCCAATGCTTCTCTAGATTGATATTTACTGTTATTTTCCCCTTTTATATATGTTTTGGTCCAGTTTTAATAACACCTAGGCTGTTCTAAAAAAAAAACTGGAAGTTAAGGCAGGACAGTGATTCAAGTTGTCTCTTGTGGTAAGCTCTCTTCAGCTCTTCCAACTGGACCTTCTTGCCTCTGCATCCACAAAAGTCCACTGTTTGACTCCTGCTTTTTTTAAATGAGATCAAAACACCTAGTGGTATTTTTTTCCTCCACTCACACTCACATCCATTCTTTTGTTGTTTTTTTTCTCTTTTTATCTTACGTATTTTTGCGCTGCGCCTCTTTAATGTAACGGTTCTTTAATCGCAGGGGACTCCAGTCGTCCCACAGAATTTAACTGTAATAAATCAGGGGACTCCATCATCCTGCAGAACTTAACTGCACCTCAGGACCTTTTCGTCCTCTTCTTCACCTGCCAGTGTCTAGAATATTCAGGGTTTTATTCTCAATACGTGCAATGACCCTCAGTCATTCTTTTCTTACTTTTTCTCTAGAGGAAACTGCAACTCACCAATCTGTGTCTTCTCCCTCTCGGACTACCGTCAACCGTTGGATCCCAGCCAGCAGGTCGGAACTCCCAGTCCTGGAAAGGGTCTTTTAAAAACTGACCCTATGGAGTCCACCGTGGCCACGGTTTTTTCTGGTGTCCGTCCCCGCCCGCTGGAATCCTTAGGTCTGTTGGCATCCGGCTCGAAGGACCAAGTTAGTGTCAGGTTCAGCAACCTAAAACATTATTATTCACACACAAGGGAAAGAAGACACAGAGAGTTATTTCTTTACTCGCGAGGAGACGGAAAGACATGTCTCAGTTACACTCTCAAACTGCTCTGACTGCTCCTTCACCTTTTATTCAGAAAAGAGAAATGCCAGCTACACAGAAAGCAGCTTTTAGTATGGGTGGACCCTAGGCCACACCCTAATACGGTTGTGTGAAATCCTTGTTCTCAGCAGATGTCTTCAACGTCTGTCATCCCACTAAGGTTATCTATGGCAGCCTCTCTTGTGATGTTCAAAAATGCATTCTGAGGCCTAACTGCTCTAAGGCCATGACTCTTGGCCTAAAATCCTGCTTCATTTGAGGTCACCGGTTGTTGTCTCTATCAAGTAGCTGAGTTTGTGTCTAGACAGATCCCAAGGTTACTGGTTACTGTAATTTTCCACTTGGTATTAGAATTGTATTAGATGAACTGCCCGCCTTTTTGTCTTTGCCATTCTGAAGAATCCTGCATTCTGTGATGACCTCTCTGAATTTGAGTGCAGCCTCGGAGAAATAAACTCCGTTTTGCACCTCCGTCGTTTGTCAGTGCCTTGCTTAACAGTCGGCTAGATTGCATCACCAGTGCACATTAATTAATAATTCTTACGACTAAGAAGATTTCCAAATTCTTAGTTTACATTTCTCAAGCGGGGTGTCGTCTGGCTGCTTCAGGGGTGTCGTCAAAAAAATGACCTATTCTGACATTTCATTTACAGTGGTACCTCTACTTACGAAAGTTTCTACATATGAAATTTTCAGGTTACGAAACGCCTCAAAGGAAAAATATTACCTCTTGTTACGAAAGAAATTTCAGGATCCGAAAGGCAAAAATACAGTAGCGTTGCTACTCGCAGCTCCAAGAGTTTACCGAACGTAAACATAGCTGTCGGCTCTGTATCTCGGTTTGAAAGCTGTGCATCCGAGCTGCTCTGCCATTGGTTATCGCTTAGCATCTTCCTGGCATCCCATTGGCTAGGAGGGCCTCTTGTCTGTATGAGCGTAACCCAGCAACCCAGGTAAATGAACAGTTTTTACCTCCGCCATAGAGATTATGTTTTTGCCAGCGTTTATCTGTCTGTCTGTGTACAAGATAACTCAAAAAGTTTTGGATGGATTTTGATGAAATTTTCAGGAGTTGTCAGAAATGTGAAAAGGAAGAACTGATTTCATTTTGGGTGTGATCTGGAAGAAATCCTGGATTCTGGATCACTTTCAAATTTTCGATAATTGTTGCGTTTAGTGGAGGTCTGAGTGCTTTTCTAGTTCTAAACATGTATTTCTTACAAGTTTTTATGTCATTTCATGTATTATTTATAATTTATAAAAAAAAAAAAAAAGTTTGAATTTTGGGGGGCTTGGAACAGATTAGGGTATTTACATGGAAAACGCATCTCTACTTAAGAAATTTTCAGGTTATGAAACTACTTCCAGAACCAATTAATTTCGTAAGTAGAGGTAGCACTGTAAAAATATATGAATGCATACATAAATACATACTTCTTGCCTATGAATGAATTAATGAATAAATATATAAATAAATAAGATACATAATTGGACATGAAATTAATAATAAAAATATGTCTAACATGCCCATTTCCCAATGTTAACAACGTCAGTACGGGGTCAGCGTAAGGTCAACGTGACTGCCCAGTTAGCTTATGTCGTAATATCATTTAACCGCTGAAATTTTATTTCACAGATAGCAAAGAGAACTTTTTAGCAGCATCGTGGATTGTTTTCTAAAAAGAAAAGCCCCACAGGAACGGAACATCACAGAGGAGCCGACTTCTTCATGCAAGCCTTCATCCACCAGCTCTGAATCTGCACCATAGGTAGCAAAGGTAGTTGCTAGCGATAAGGCTAAAAAGAGGCAATACAAGGATGATGGATGGAAGCAAGCACATCACGGATGGAAAGAAGCTTTCCTGCTGAGGCCTACTCTGGTGCAGTTATCGTGTTCAGGTTATTTAAACAAAATAAACGGGACGTATGCATTTACAGTCGGAGCGATGCAGTGTGACTTTGGATTATAATTTACTCTGGGGTGTTGTGAGATTTTATTCACTTTTGAAAGGTGTCGTGACTGAAAAAAGGCTTGAGAAAGGCTGATCTATGGCATACTGCTCTCCCATCTTGGCTGGAGAGTTACTGTCAGTTTGTCCACCAGTTTGTCAGTTTACAAACACCCTGCACAGTAAAACACACCCACATTTCCCTCAAACCCTTGCAGTTTTTCCCTTTCAGGTTAAGGTAGCTGTGAAATACAACCCAGCGCAATCACAAAATCAAATTCTTACCAGCAAAAATAAGGGACAAAGGATCGTTCCCTTGGTGAGCAGTGTGGCATGAAAAGGGCTGTGAGACAGCAGCGTAACTGAGCTGGTGGGCTGCACGGCTGCACTTTGGGCCAGAACTCACCTTGACACAGGAAGAGCAACAGCAGAGCAGGGAGTCGGAGACAAATATCCAGAGACTGAATTAGTAGCATGGCTGTGGTACCATGTCACAATAGGTTATCTGGGGATTTGACTGCATGACAGCATGAGTGATAGATGATCCTGTGATCAGGGAAACTGAGATTAAGTCAGAGCAGTTGGTTGAATATGCATGCAATGACCAGAGAAGGCCAGGCAGGACTGTGGCCTTCACTTTCTTCCTCTGCAATACCGAAAAAATGAATCAATGAACTCAAGCTCTCCTGGCAGACTGGACTTTTTGTTGTCACAACTTCCTGAATCCAAATATGGCAAAATAAAGGCTTTTTGTTATTTAAATCCACATCAGGAAGCAACATCTTCTGGAGCAGAGAGAGACCAGGGAGAAACTGAAATACTGAAATGATGAAACTGAAATGATGATAAAATCATGGATGAATGAAGAGTTTCTGCAGTAACAAGAGCTGAAGCAGCATCCGCCAACATTTGACTGATGTGATTTATCCTACGAGTGGCTTTAATCATGTGTGTGGATTTATATTCAATCTGTAAATAATGAGGATTGATCAGATTCATGCCACAAAAATTCCAATCAGATTTAAAATGCTCCAGTCTGAAATGATCCAGCTCAATCAGAACTCTTTTTTTTTTTTTTTTTTTTTTTTGGGATAAGCAGTAACATAACAAGTAACCCTTTTTCTCCCTGGTTGAAACATACATAACCTCTGCAGTGAAATATGTGGACATAAAGTGACGTTCTAGCAGTTTCCATCACATGTTAGTTTCCAAGAGGATGAGCAGCTTAGTTGTCTGCACTCTGACAAACATGCACACATTTTCTTATAGATTTCAGGTTGATTTGACATCACCAAATCTGGACAACTGCCTGTTCTGTCGAGGATAGTTGTGGGTCACATTTTAACTGAATCCAGAGTCTTGACAGCCACCTCTTTTGGATTCATGTTGCATTGTGTGAGTGTGCGCTCCTTTTCTTTCTTTTTTTTTTTTTATCTGCTCCCATTACTGATGAGTGCACTGAGTGGCAACAGTTGCCCTGCACCAGTCTTTGGCAAAGACTTTACCTGCAGTTTTCAGGTCTTCACTATAAGGTGCACAAACTCCCCCTTTTCCCATCTTCTGGCCTTGACGCAGCAATGAATCTCATGAGCTCCAGTCACACTGTACAGTCTCCACCCCCTCTGGGATCACATGTCGCCACTGAAGCAGGCAGAGAAGAGGGTACGCTAAGAGAGGCTGAAAAAATTTGGGTCACGCTTGAAACAGTGATGATGGTGTAATGCGTTGGCACGATCCCGACACTGAATAAATCACAGATGCAACACCCTCCACAGGCAACAGCTAATGACTCCTCGCAACGCTCCAAGTCAAAGCGCAATATGAATCGGCACCCGTTAGACAAATGAATCAGACACCTGACAAAGAATAATCACAATCGCACACATGCACACAGAATCAATTCTCAAGTTGCAGTCCATGAGATATAAAACTACCTCTGAAACCCAAACAAAGATTGATCAGAGGGAGAGATATGAAGCAGGTGATTGTGGAAGCTGAGTTCTGAGTTTCCATTTGCCAGCCTCCTAATCCGGTTATAAGGACATGCTCTTAATGGGTGTGAGCAGAGAGAGCTGGGAGTATTGTGTGAGGTAGAGGTCATCCATCATGAGCAGACTTCTGAGGAGGGAAGGGGACAGGAAGAAAGGTTAATGTCTGTCTGAATCCGACTCAAACTCACATCTATTCAGAATCCAAATCTCCAGCGACGATGCTGGATGATTAAAGCAATTTCTTTTGCTTTCATCGACACCTGTGATACATTGAGACAAGATCGAGAGTGATGGGGCCCAAAGACCTCACTGCGACAATGCTCTGTTCTTCCTTAAAAAGTTTTCTTTTTTGTCTTGCACAAATGTTTTCTTGCCCGTTCTACAAAGATTTTATAGATGACGACCCTTTGAAGGGCTGATGTGCCAGCATAGTGTGGATTCAAGCACCAACTTGAAATAAATAAAGATAAAATACTGACAAAATGTGTCCTGTCATAACAACTGCAGACATTATTTTCAAATTTACAGAGCGTGGGACATGGCCACAAGATGGAAATCTGACAGAAACATTGACAGGACGACAGACTCCCTTCCACTACAGGGAGGTCTGGATTCAACATGGGTTGCATTTTCAATTCTGAAATCAGCTTAGCTCCATTTTCAGAGAGGGAGAAAAGTTTAAAAGAAAATGGGACCTCTGTGAAACACAGAGTATTAGCTTTGTTAGGGGACTTGCTTTGCTGTGTCATTCATATACATCTACAAGCAGGAAATAAAAATGAGAACAGAAATGGTCCCAGCCTCTTTAAAAGCTTCTTGTTGTGTCTATTCCTCCCTGAATACAGACAAAGACTACAAATTCCATCACTACACAGCGATGCCACATTTGTCAGGAAAATGGTAATACTATAAAGACACACACTGTTCTAGGCAAACCAGTGACTAAGTGCCTTTTGTTTGTGGCTAGTGGGTGCTGGTTGGACTATTGCCATGGTCGAATAGGAGGGATGAATTAGATAGGTGAGGAAGAAAAGAGAGAGCTGGATTGTAGGGTTGGGTTTAGGTAAGGAGAATGGGTTAGTTTCATATTAGTATGCATTTTGGAGAGACAGGGTTATGGTTAGTTAATACCTTAACTGCACCAGGATGGATATACAGTATATAAACTGCACGCATCAAGTGAGATGCTCATTTGTGCTTCACAGATACAAAAAACTGTTTCATTCATTTTCACACATACGGAATCCAAATAAGGATGACATTCACCAAATAAACAGCCCTTATATGTTAACTACAGTCACTGCCAAATGTCTACACCAAACCAGCAACACTGCAGGAAAAGATTCCACAACCTGCTCTTCTGTTCAATAACATCCAGATATGTTTTTGCAGGACATTAGGATGTCAGACCGAAGCTGACCTTTGACATTTACAACCCAAATTCCAGAAAAGTTGAATGAATTTGTAATTTGAATAAAATGAAAACTGAAAGATTTTCAAATCACGTGAGCCCATATTTTATTCACAACAGAACGTAGATATTTTTACACTTTTATCCACTAAATGAGTTTCGTTTCAAATTTGATGTCTGTGACAGCTCTCAAAAAAGTTGGCACAGGGGCAACAAATGGCTGAAACAGGTAGACATTTTAAAAAAGATTCACCTTCAAGAAAACATGAGTTGTTGATGCGTGCTGAAAAGAGTGAACAGCGTGGTGTACACAGCTTTCATTCTCAAAATGAAACTTTGAAGCGCTGCACATCTTTGTGTGCAGCTAGTTGAATGATACAAAGAGCTCAGGCGGTCACTGAAGGGTGTGAGAAATGTTCATCTGTCCATTCGTGGCTCAGATGAGAAAGACTCAATGGCGCCTGCAGAGGGGGGATCTCATCTTTTAATTTTGTAGCCTGCTGAATCATAAAATCACTTGATGTACAAAAGGGAGAAACGAGAGCTCTGTCGGTTGGGTAATATTATTTTTTTTATAACTCACAAGACGCATGTTAACTTTAGCCATCACAGTCTATTGCTAACTTTATCAGCCTCACCATACACACCCCTGAAGGTTACACTGGACTCACACTAATCACACACTGTCAGGCTTATTTTTTATTTTGTCAGGATTTTTTGTTGTAGTGCAGGTAACAGCGTTGTACGGACAAAAACACATTTCACGCAAACATTTTCATTCTGGTGATATTATTCTCACAGAACTTAATAGAAGATTTTCAAAAGATGGTTGTGGGACCATGACCGGTATTCATGCTTTAAATCCTTTAAGTGCCATTTTTTTGTAACAAAGATGACATATTTAGAGTGTATGTGTGATACTGAAGAGGTAGAACTTGAGATTCCTCAGCTCAAATGAATGAATATAATAAATAATAAATAAATAAATGGCTCACCGTCACCCAAAAGTCTACAAGAACTCACAGTTTTTATTGAGTCTGATGAGGATGTATTTGTAGAGTTTTTGAAGCTGTGCTAGATTGCCTAAGTTACCTGTTAGTACTGCAGGGTTGTACTACTACTGTGAATGCAGCCTTTCTACTCTCAAGCTGATCAAGACCTACTTGAGAAATTGTTTGACCGATGACAGGCTGAGCAGTTTGGGGGTTTTGAGAATAGAGTCCAGAAGGTCCAAAGTCCTAAATCTTGAGGACTTTGTGGATGCCTTTGCTAAAATTCATGGTAACAGATGAATACAGTTGTACTGATACAGATGTGCATCTGATGACTGAAGGGGAGGAATGGCTGGATAGATGGTGAACTGTCAAACTGTCAAACTGTTATGTGTTTTAATTAATGGATGGACAAATTGATGGATAGTCAGACTGGATGGCTGGTATAAATGTATGTATAAAAATGGAAGTCAATGAAAATAAATCGATCATTTGGTAAATCTTAATGGCCTAAAGCTTTTTATTACAACCAGGGTTTGACTTTTTACCTGGTTACCCATGGTACCCAACTTCCACGGCAGGCATCACAACCAGGGCAGGAATTTCACGGCGGCCATGGCCACTGTGGCCTTGTGCCCTGCTCTCTCCCCTTCCTTCGGCTATCATCAAGTTTGCACCGTAGTGCCCATCGGTAGGCCTACCTGTATTAAAGCTAAACAATCGGAGCGGAGGTGTGTCCTACTGCGGGATCCGTCCATAACTCTACCGCACAGCATCTATCTCCATTAACGTTCTGTCTGTGGGATAAACAGCACAACGATACCACGAAGACGACATTAAAGGTAAGTGTTCAAAAAGCCATCTGTTTTCTGGATCAAATAGCTTTTCATTGAGCATAAGGACTTTAAAGATTTGAACCCGGGACTATAATCGTAATAAATCGCTCCCATCTTTGAAGTGATAAAGAGTTGCTTGACTTGGTTGTAGCAGTAGCCTATTAGCCTCCCTGAGGGGGACCTAGCTATCCAACAAGCTGAATCAACACTTCTGTAAATCTTTTAATGTCATCTCTTATTGCTATAGCCTACTAAGAATTTTTAATGTTTCAATATCAGATGGAGACTGTCATTTCTCGCTACTGTAGCCTTCTGAGCTTTTTTAAGATTTGACAGACAAATCTGAGGGCCATCTGCTGGCACTTGTTATTCCAGTGTCCAGTGTGGCAGCAGAGCGCAGATTCAGCCTTCAGAACAATATTTAAAAAGCCACTAGAAGCCATCTGTCTGAGGCAAAGTTACTAAATTTAATGACGATCTCCTCTGCAGCATTTTTAGTGGCCACTGATGTAACAACGGGGAAATGTGCCGTTGATATTGCAATGATTTGGCAGGTCCTTCTGGGTTGTTTCCCAGCATCCTTTGCAGCACTGGTTATTGAGGTGTTTATCTGATAGCAATTTGATTTAATGATGCCCTGTGAAGGCTGTTGTCGGTTTGACCCCCTGTTCGTTCTTACTCCTTCCTTTTAAATTTGTGTCACCCTGAGTTTAGTGTCCAATAAGCATCCTGTGAGTTCTTTTAGCAGAAGTGAGTGGAAATTGTAGGATTTCCGTGTAAAACAGAGCATTGTTCAAGTTCTCCTCTTGCCAGAGTTAAATCCCTGTTAACCAGGGCAAACTGCAATTTTTTTTGCAATATCAAAGAAGTCCCAGGTTACTCTTTAAAGACCACCCCCCAGACCACCTTCACAGCTTTGCTGCTTCGCAGGTAGTTTGGCAACCAGCTTTTCATAAGGGAACCAAACGTTTCAAGGTTTGGTGCCCTCATAGTAACAAACTATTTATTCTAAAGGGGAAACCCTGATTACAACACCTTAAACACTGCAAAACAGTTATGTAATGCCAGGGCTAGGTGTAGATATTGTCTTATTTACATACTGTAGTGTCTTGTCTATGTTGTTTAGGTTTTTTAGGGTGCCTCCATGGGCCCCCCAACATTTTAACCGGTGCCAGGCACCACTGGCGACACTGACCGTGAAAGAGTGAAGCACTGCGAGTATGCATCAGTCAACACGTGATTTCACAATGTTAACATCCATCTGCCTTCACTGGCACAGAAGATGCAGAGAAACGACGGCATATTCAAAAGCTCCACATTAATATGAAAATCTGAGGAAGTAAGCATCACTTGAAAGATCTCACCATATTAATGCAACCAGCATCGCGCGATTTCAGAGCACTGAGGGGTTGCAATATTTCTGAGGACCTCCTCTGTGACAGCAGAATGTGCACTTATTGCTGTGCCTTGCCTTAAGACACACACTTCATGAAAATAAATGGCCTTTGAAACAAAATCATGGCAAAACACTATTGAACACAAGCCCATTTTAATATTTTCCTGAGGTGCTGTAAACAAACATGCTTTTGGTATGTGTGGCACTTTGTGTTTTTCGTTTTTCTAGACACCCACACTGGCATGGAGCTAAATACAAATGAGCTGCACACTGCTGTTATTAAATATGACCTCAAGCATAAGGTATTAGTTGCTCTCAGTTATAAATTGGTTTCCAGTTTTAACTGCATCCCACTTAACCTCATGATACCTCATTTTCTGATTTTAAAAAAAGCAACAAGACAAAAGTATGTGAACTTTTTGAATCAATTTGCCATCAAATGGGATTTGATATTCACAAAACCAATGCTTTTAAGATAACACACAAGAATTTAGATATTCTTATATCTTCTCTGGGCATATCCATTCACTGGAGGGAAAAGTAAGTGGATATTTGGAATTAATAGCTGGAAGAGCCTCCAGGCTCAGACTAGAATTTTTGACCGTTCTTCTTTGCAGCACTAGAAACATTTGTCTAATGTTAATCTGAGGTGATTATAGAGTATCTGGGGGGATAAGGTCAGTGGCCCAGACTGATCTATTCTGCTGATCTACTGTGATGCTTACCATCATTTCTGCTGCATCCTCCAACTTCTAAGCGGTGGACAGCCACCCTTAATATTCTCCTGAATAACAAATGGTCCAGTCTCTGGAGCAGCAAAGCAAGCCCAAATCAATTATCGTTGGGATGATGTTGATAAGCTGCACCCTTCCAGAACCATGGTGCCGAGTATTCTTACTGAACAGTTCAACTTTTGTTTCCGTCAAACCATTTACCAGTAGCACTGCAGATTGCCAAGGAGCTCTTTGGCAAACTTAGAGCACAAAGCAACTATTTTTGGAAAAGCAGCATCTTCTTCCATGGACAGTGTTCAAAAACGTGCATGTGAACAGAGATGTTTGCTAGCTCCAGTGATGTCTTCGAGCCTTTAGCCATAACTCATTGGTTCTTCTTTACCACATTGTATATTCTGCGCTGTACTTCTGAACTCATCTTAGCTGGGTGCCCACTTCTAGGAAGAATAGCCACGATACTACATCCAGACAATTTGACTGTTGAATGATGGATACTTAAACACTGAGATGCTGTTGTGTCCTTTTCCAATCTAATGAAGATCTTATGAACAGCAAATCCTGAAATGTCTGAGTGTCAAAGTAGCCCTAAACCACATCTGCAAACTTTTTTGCAAACAAAGTTAATTTGAGAGGTAGAACCATTTGTGCACGTCCACATCTGACCAGGTGGACGGACAAGGAGCTGCAGCTGTCTAACTGATTTTTTTTTTTTTTAGATAAACCAGTAAAAACACTGTTACAATAATCAAGCCGACTGAAAATTAACAGATGGACTAGTTTTTCCAGATTTTTCTGAGACATCAGATCTTTTATCTTCGAGACGTTCTTCAGGTGATAGTAGGCGGATTTAGTGATTGCCTTAATGTGTTTTTCAAAGTTTAGATCTGAGTCCATCACTACACCCAGATTTCTGGCCTGATTGGTGGTTTTTAGATCTATAGCTCTGTGGAGACCTGCAGTCATTTTTCTTTGGCTCCAAAAACAATCACCTCAGTTTTGTTTTTGTTCAGCTTTAGGAAGTTATGGCACAACCAGTCATTATTCTCCTCAATACATTAACCGAGAGCCTGTACAGGCCCTCGGTCTCCTGGCGACATTGTAATATATACCTGTGTGTCATCAGCATAGCTATGGTAACTAATATTGTTGTTCTTTATTACCTGGGCTAGTGGGAGCATGTAGATGTTAAACAGAAGAGGCCCCAGGATGGAACCCTGGGGAACGCCACATGTAATTTTTGTCTGGTCAGATGTAAAGCTGCCTAATGACACGAAGTACTTCCTGTTCTCCAGGTAAGATTTGAACCAGTTCAGTGCAGCACCAGAGAGACCCACCCAGTTCTCCAGTCGCTGGAGTAATATAATGTACTGTATCAACTGTATCGAATGCAGCGCTGAGATCTAGTAAAACCAACATTGATACTTTTCCAACATCTGTATTCAGACATATGTCATTCGTGACTTTGGTCAGAGCAGTCTCAGTGCTTTGGTGCTGTCTAAAACCTGACTGGAAGACATCATAGCAGTTGTTTTTTTCTTAGAAAGTCATTTAGCTGATAAAAAAAAACAGCCTTTTCAATTATTTTACCTAAAAATGGAAGATTGGAAATTGACCTGTAATTGTTCATCTGTGTTTTGTCTAGACTGTCTCTTTTTAACAGGAGTTTAATTACAGCTGTTTTCAGTGGTTCTGGTAAAACGCCTGACATTAAAGACGAGTTCACAATCTGTAGCAGAACTGGCTCCAAGATCTTTGAGACCTTTTTGAGAAAATCAGTGGGGAGGATGTCCAGACAGCAAGAGGAGGAGTTCAGTTGACGCAGGATGTCTTGCTGTTAAAGGGATCTAACTGTGTCTTGTTGTTTAGACTCGGTGGACACAGCACATGGCCTGAATCTGCTGTTGATGGACCGACTGCTTGTCTAATATTTTGGCTTTTGTCTGTGAAAAATTTGGGAAAGTCATTGCAGGCCTTGGTGGAATAAAGTTCAGGAGCTACTGACGCAGGAGGGTTTGTTAACCTGTCGACTGTAGCAAAAAGCCCCCCTGCGCTGTGACTGTTTTTAGTGATGATGTCAGAAAAATATGAATTTCTTGCATTCCTCAGCTGTAAATTATAAAAGTGAAGTTTATCTTTATAGATGTCATAAAAAACCTGTAGTTTTATACCTGTAGTTTGTAGTAATAAGGGCTGACTTGAGAGTTTTAAAAGTAATCCTCTCATTTATGGGGCCTGGCTGTAAGTTTACATTAGTTAAAATTCTTTGAGAATGCAGCTGTCTGCATCTCTGAAGATTTACCTGCCTTGTTCTCTTCGAGATTAAAACACTGATGAATATCTGGACTCCCAGACAGCTGATTGTCTCAAACAGTTCAGTAAAGTCCTGCTTCAAGTATCTCAGATTGTCGCTTGATGACATCATTAGCTCCCACATGCAGGAATGAGGTTTTTCACAGATGAATGGTTCTTCCATGATTTCGCTTTATTTTGTCTTTCACATCTGACACCCTGTCCTTTGGGAAAGCACAGAACCTTTGTGCGTTTGCTACACACATTTCTCACGTCTTTCACACTAAAGTCACCAACAATCAGATTCTGAGGCCCAGCCTTTAGCTTTGCTTGGCCCTTTTTCTTCTGACTTGTTTTCCGGTCTTACTTTGTGTTGTTCAGGGATTTTATCCAGGTCATCAGATGGAGCCATAATCCTGCGGTAGTGGAGCAAATCTGTTCTGTAGCTTCATGTCCTGGGTTAGCAGGCTCTTGTTGGTTATCTTTTGCCTAATGATAGAGTTGTTTCATCACCACATAACCAATTTACCTCCACGTTCACTTCCAGCCGGTGAAACTTTGTTTCCAGTACGGTTATCTTCTGTAGGAGTTTATGGTAGTCGTCTGAAGAAAAGGGAGGCATTCTAAGGCTAATTAGCTTTAGCTCGTGAGCTGTAAGTTAGGCTTTTGCTTCCTGTAGGCCTCACTGATGAGGCACCCACAAGGTTGATAAAGTCTTGAAATATAGTGGTACCCAATCAAATCTACTACAAAATACCCTCTTGGTGATTGATGAGTATTCAGGAGCCGCCGTCCATAAATTTCTTGAGGAAAAAAAAAAGGGCAAGGAGAGAGAAGCAGAGAGGCGTCTGCACAGCACAACGTCAAGGTTTACACCAAGATCTTGCATTGATGATGGTAGAGTCTGATAGCTGTGCAAACCCTTCTCCAGCACATCTCAAAGATTCTCAGTGGGGTTCAGGTCTGGACTCTCTGTGGTGGCCAATCCATGTGTGAAAATGATGTCTCATGCTCCTGAACCAGTCTTTCACAATTTGAGCCCGATGAATCATCTTGGAATATGCCCATACCATCAGGGAAGAAAAAAATCCATCGATGTAATAACCTGGTCATTCAGTATATTCAGATAGTCAGCTGACCTCATTCTTTGAGCTCATACTGTTGCTGAACCTGGACCTGACCAACTGCAGCAACCCCAGATCAGAACACTGCCTCCACAGGCTGGTACAGTAGGCACAAGGCATGATGGGAGCATCACTTCATCTGCTTTCTCTTCTACCCTGATGCTCCCATCACTCTGGAACAGGGTCAATCTGGACTCATCAGACCACATGACCTTCTTCCATTGCTCCAGAGTCCAATCTTTATGCTCCCTAGCAAATAAAAGCCTTGTTTTTCCAGTTAGCCTCATGATTAGTGGTTTTCTTAAGGCTACACAGCTGTTCAGTCCCAATCCCTTGATTTCCTTCACATTGTGTGTGTGGAAATGCTCTTACTTTCACTATTAAACAGCCCTGGAGTTCTACTGTTGTTTTTCTTTGATTTGATCTCACCAAACATTTAAAATCGCTGATCACGATCATTGAGGATTTTTTTCCGGCCATATTTCCTCCTCGAAGACGATGGGTCCCCACTATCCTTCCAGTTTTTAATAATGCGTTGGACAATTTTGGTAGTTTCTGCAATCTCCTTAGATGTTTTCTCTGCTTGATGCATGTCAATGATTTGACCTTCCTCAAACAGACTAACATCTTTTCCATGACCACGGGAATGAGTCTTTCGACATGGTTGTTTAGGAAATGAGAAGCAAGCTCATTGCACCAGTTGGGGTTAAATAACTTGTTGCCAGCTGAAAGATAATCACCCATGCAGTAATTATCCAATAGGAAGCTCGTACCTATTTGCTTAGTTAAATCCAGGTGGCGGCTTTTTTTTTTTTGGCCGGGCAGTGTAACTTCAATTTGTGTGACTCAGATGACATGTACCGACACGGAGCTATGTATATATGAGATGTGGTTTGTTGCTCAGTTAACAGATGACTGTGTGACAAAGGTTAGATCTTAATTTGCATACAGAGAGGGAAACAGATCTAATCAAATTATTGCTCAAACAGATGGCAAAACATTTTAATACCAGTTGTGAGCAAACATACTTCAAGCTGTCAACTGGCCATCGGCTTCACCTGGCACCAGGTCTAAACAAGGCTTTAAATTCTCTTGTCGTCAACATTATATTGAAGTTATAGACTGAACATTGCAGATACCCACTTCTCTTGTGCAACTCTGCAGTATTTTTATTCCAAACGACAGTGAAAAAGGTTGAATTGCTTTTTGACTGATAGTTTTCTCACCATTATGCTGGAGATGCAAACAAATTGGCGGTCACAGTTGAGATAGCAACATCTACTGTATCAAAATAAAATGCTCTGTTGCTTTTTACTTGCTTGTAGCAAATAAAATGAGATGGAGCAGAAATCTGCAGTACCATAATCTCTTCATTAAAATAGGGGGGTTATGATACATATTTGTTTTTAAAGGAATAACTAATTGTTTAATGTCATGGGTGTGTCTATGGTCAGTGTGTTGGACAGTATAGTCTGCTCACAAGACTGCTGCTCCATGGTAACGGCTACAACAGCAGCTATGGTTGTCTAACACTACACTGACCTGCTAATATCTGGTCATCAGATTTCTATAATTCTTAGTGTTACAGAATTTAATCAGCAATTTTCCACTATCAGAAAATATACAAATAAGTAACACCCTAATCAGAGTATGGAATTTAGTGAATAAAAGAAACACAATCAGTACTTTTGCTTATAAGTCCACCACCAAATACATTACCAATACATTTGAACTCCAAGGCTTCACACACACACACACACACACACACAAACAAGAATTGTTCTATTACTTCATTGCAGTCGAGGCAGCGACCCATGAACTCTTCAAAGAGACAAAATAACAACCGCATGGACATCTCCAGTGGGCGATACTTCTGTTCAGTTTTAGCTTTCTAAATTAGTTATAGTACAGATGGGAATTCAGGAAATCCTGCTTTAATTCAGATAATGTGTGCTCCGCATGCACAACAGTATCTCTGCGTTCGTTGTAGGTCAGACAACATGATGGATGTCCTTTCTACACTGTGGTTACATAATGTTTGTATAAAGAAAAGAATAGTTGGCCGATGTTTACAGTAGTGTCACATTTCATAACAAAACCGCTGCCTTTTGAAGCCAGATTGTTGGATTATAAATTTACATAGCCCATAAATGTCAAATTGTGACGTTGCTTTGGCAACTACGACTGCTGCTGCAGGCCTGACCTCCAAGTGAATTCTTTGATCAGATATTCTTTACAGTTGTGAAAAGCCCCCATCATCACTTCATTTTTCAGCAACCTTCTGTTGCTTTATGCAAAAGAAATGATGGCACAACTTTTGAGGTCTTTATTCACGTCAAGGGCATATTATGACTTGCGGATTTTATTGTCTACTATTTTTCAGGTTACGAACTGACAAATGTGAACTGACTGGGTCAAAACATTCAAATGGATTCATTCCTACTGTCATTTGCTATTGTAATGTGCACTACAGTTATGTGCAAGTATTCATGAGCATAACTCACTGGAGCCTGGGATTACTTCTTAGATGAGTCATTTTCTGCTCCAGAACAAATCAACAAGAGCTGATAAGCAGAAAAACTATTTCATCTGAAGATATGTACCCTTCCTTTGATCACCAGCTCACATCTTCACAGCTTCCAGCACAAGTGTGTCTATAGAACCATAAAAAAAGTGCAGTTCCACTTGAACCTGCACACTCGGAGAGCTTTCCGAGGTGAAACAAACTCATTTCTGCCTAAAACTGCCCCCATCTCAACTTCAGCATAGCATCACATCCTCTACCCTGACACTGAGAAAGATCTTCTGGAAACTTGGTGCTCCTCAATTCCCGTGGTTAAAAGCAAAACAAGAGCCATGTCCTGTGACAAAGTAACCTTGACTACAGCCAAGATCAGTCAGCACAGTCCTATCAAAGTCTTCTTCAAGCATGGAGACAGAAAAGAATGACTGCAGGGGGAAGAGGGGTCCAGGATTTTTAAGAAAGTGTGGCTTGACCTGTTCTATCAAATTCATTCCTGACTTAATTGTTTGCACCAACGCTAAATCAGATTGAGAAGGTGCAGCTATGTCAAGCCAGGTGAAACTAATCTTGGTCCATGTGCATTCACAGCTTTCTCAAGCATACCGTGAGGTCGATCACAGGTTCTGTGATTCAGAAATGGAGAGAATGCGCATCTCTTATTTTTCACAAAGAGAGCAACAGCCTGTAATGGAAAGACTTGACATTAAATGCCTAATACGATAAAAGAGTAAATGCAGCCACTAATAAACTTAGAGACTGACTGACAGTAGCAGACAGATTGAATGCTTAGTCCAATTCATAGGCTACATTTACAGAGATCATTAACAAAATAACTTCTTACTGTGGATAATATCAAACTAAAGTGGGTTACCGTTGACTACATTGGATTTTAGTTTCATTATAAAACTCTGAACATGGAAATACACAGTAACAGTGTTTAATAATCCTAATAGCACAGTATTACAGCTGCTCCCAACTTAGAAGGTAGCAAGTAGTGGATTTTGTTGAAATTATCCATGTCTCTAATTATCAAGATTTGCTGCTGGGAGAGGTGAGAAGAAAAAAAACATCTACCCAGCAGATGACTCTTTATCAGCAACAACACACTCAAGAAAAATGTCTGTTTTTGGTCAAATGTCTTTGAGAACATTAAACCGGAAGCACTCTTTTTGCTGCCATCCACTGGTCAGTAAAATAAGACATCTCATTTCAGTTCATTCATAGTTGCCATCCAGTGAAAATGGAATTTAGGTTCTAAATGTACAATTTAAAAAAAGATAGGGGGGGAGAGAGAGAAAGAGAGAGGGAACAGTGAAGAAACTCTACTTTCCTTTTGTCGACTCATGTTTGGGTTTTTTGGTCTTTGAAAATGTGTGACATTTTTCAGGCAAATATGTGTCATTTGGTGGAGAAATATGACCTCAAAACATGGAAATGCTGTATATTATTAATTTACTCATAATCCCTGGGAACCACCACAAATACAAAACTTCAATGCTGTTAGCCTAAACATTTACATAAAAAGCCTGAAACTTAGTTTTGATATTTAATTTAACTTTTTTTGCCACTATAATATATATATCACCCTCATCACTGACTTACTGTAATCACATTTGTAAGATCAGCCGTTTCTAATCATCGCAACAATGGGGATGATACTGAAGAGAAATATGCCAAGACCAGTGTCTAATATCAACAGACTACCGCCTTTCCTAAAGTCTGTGACCTTTAAAATTCAAAAAACTAAACCGACTGTAGATAATGATGATGATCATAATTCCAAATTACAGTTTGTACAATTGTAATGCAGGTGAAATAAGGAAACACGCTCAGACGTTGGTAAATAACTGTTCATTAAATATATGACAGGAGTGAGACAGTTGACAGATCAGAGCAGCAGGACAACCAGCAACTAGCCTGCACTGAATACATCTCCATGGTAACGTATCCTTTCCCGCTTCCGTGCAGCCAACTGGAGGTTATGTTTAGAAACGCACGTCATGAATGTACTTTTATAAGTAGTGAACTGTAGTAGTAAATGTCTGAGATCAATAAAATATCAGCCTTATAAAGTCATTTATTTATTGTTGAAAAAAAAAAGCCCTTACTACAATGTTGAATTTCCCTTCTGGGATTAATAAAGTATTTTTCATTTAATTTTCATTTCATTTTAAGTTGCTTTACATAAAACATTTGAAGCATTACAGAGAATTAACAAAACCCTTTAAGACAACAACCTGAAACGTCCCGTCTGGGGCTCGTCCCATGTCACCGACCATTATTAATATATATATATTTTTTTTTTTTTGTCTTTTGTTTACTTTATAAAGCTCCGCGATCAGTAAGTCTACCCCAGTCATCACTGGTTTTACTGCTGTTTCGTCTCCTTTTTTTTTGTGATTTTCATACATTATATATATATATATATTGCTGGAGGGGGTTGTTAGGACATAGCAGCCCGTTGTGCGTTTTTTTAAATTACGGGAGGTAAAGGGGGCAAAAATTACCACTTTGAGCGGGAAGGAGGGAGACAAAAGGGAGGAAGAGATAGACGGGAGAGAGAGGAGACCGAGAGAAGAGACAGAGAGAGAGAGAGAGAGAGAGATGAGAGACAGAGAGAGAGACAGAGAGAAGACAGAGAGAGAGACAGAGAGAGAGAGACAGAGAGAGAGAGAGAGAGAGAGAGAGAGAGAGAGAGAGAGAGACAGACAGAGAGAGAGAGAGAGACAGAGAGAGACAGACAGAGAGAGAGAGACAGAGAGAGAGAGACATAGAAGAGAGACAGACGAGACAGGAGAGAGACAGAGATAGATATACAATATAGACACACACACACACATATTATATATATATATATATATATATATATATATATATATATATATATTATTATTATTATTTTTTTTTTTTTTTTCTCTTACTTTTTATTTTACGCCTTACTTGTCAACCAGGCGATGCAACCTGGAAATTAACCGGAAGCGCCCGGGACCTCAGCAGCCTGGCCCCCGGCCAGTAAAAGAGCACAATTCATACACAAGGCAATTCAAAGTGCTTTACAGATGCAGAAAATCACAAGAAGGCAAATAGAATCATTCCATACAAGCATAAAAATAATCATTAATAAATTAAATTAAAAATGAATTTAAAAGAAAAATAAATTAAATTAAAAATGAGGAGTACAGATCAAATCCTTTCAGCTGTCATATGCACATCTAAACAGAACTGTTTGTTCAGAATTGTCAGAGTTCAGGTCTGTCTCACATCTTCTGGAAGACTGTTCCAAATTTTAGGAGCATAAAACTGAAACGCAGTTTCACCTTGTTCAGTCCTGACTCTGGGCATGAGGATTTTTTTTTTTTTAATCAACTGCCAAAGTATGTGTAGCTTAGTTTAAGTACCATGTTTGGACAGTCTAGTGCCCTTAAGTGAACAACATTTTCCTCTTTAAGGATTTTTTTTCTTTACTTTTCCTCAAAGCCCAGACACTCCAGTCTCAGCTGTAGAGTGATACAGCTCATTCTAGGTGGATTTTAAACATTTACTTCACTTCCCTTCTGACATGATCTGAGTTTTGGTGGCCTTCCTCAGGTTTGTTTGGATGCGCTATTGAATTGAATATAGATTTAATAGTTCTTTTAATGGTCTTTAAATCAAAGGGGATGAATATTTAACCATGCATTTATAACGTAAGACCTTAAGAGGATTTGTACTGTAAATATTCTTCTGTTTTATTCATCTAAGACAGTTTGCTCCAGCCTGAAATTAAAGCACTGTGGCAACAAAAGAATAAAGAGGTACAAGAGTGTTGTTGAACAGTGCAAGGTAGCTTTTCCAATTTTTAGTACAACAGATCCCCCAGAGGTATGGAAGTTAAGTCACTTTTACAACACTGTCCAGGACTTGCTTCTGTCCAATTACATGTGTTATCTTAAGACATTGTTTTTTAAATATCCTTGGTGCTTCTGCCACCTCCACTTTAGCTCTGTGTACTAGTTTGATCAGTGTTGGTGTGGGACAGTGCCATAATGTCAGTATGCTGAGCGTTAACAGAGTTGGACTGGTTTTTGCTGGCACAGATAAGGTAATCATTAATTCTAATGAAGTTTTGATATTTAACATGTTGGGGGAAAGCAACAAACACAACAGTGAAACGGCTCAAGTCTAAGACATTTTCAGTCTGATGAGGAAAATAGTTTCACTCAATGATAAAAGAAAGATGGTTCACATATCATTGGGCTCTGATGCTAAATAACTATCTGGGAATGTGCTCAGACTAAAAGTCAGTGTCCTGTACTGTTCCAAACAAAATGTAACCAGTCTGAGGCAATAACCTTAAAATAGATCAATGTCAAATCACAGAACATTCAATTTGTTTTTCCATCAAACACGCAATTTCCCTTCACAAATTACACTACCTTCAAGTTACTGCAAGATGTGGTAAACTTCCATCTCATCCACTTATAACACGGCTGTGAAAACGTTTCGATGAAAGCCTCCTGAAAAATATTTATCACCTGCTTTAAGAAGAAAACAGCATGACAACAAATTATCAAAACAGCCCCAGTGTTGGTTAACTAGTTCTTGCTCTGAGAACTGTTATGACAGTACAAAGGAAGTGCCAAGTACAGGAAATGTTGAGGCTGAAGTCGGGATGATGATCAGTTTAATATTCAGTTTTTGATGTTCAGCCCGCTGATTGTACAATTCCCTGTGACAAAGAACATTTTGCCATTGGGGATGAAAGGAAATTGCACAAATCAGAATTCCCTTTTATATAAGACTCATCTGAAAGCCAAATGACTTTGTCATATTTGGCTGCTCTGAAAGTACAGTCATTTATCTGCACAGAACAGTTTCCTTTCAGAATTTATGAGCACTGAACAACGCTGCACAAGTCTAGAGTTCAGGCGTTTATAGACTTCGTGGAAGTGTTCTCATGCACAATTATCCATTATGACAGACACGTTCCATACAGATGGAGAAACTGACATTTGACTGCCATCTTATGGTCAAAGCCACAAAGTGGAGAAGGAAAGGAAATAACAGCAGCTGGTCAAAATCATGCCAACTATTCAGCTTTCAGTTCATCTCTACAAGGCTTTAATGAAGAGGCAATTACACAAAAGCTTATTTGAACTTTTATTCAAATACAAAAGGAAAGCATGAACTACAGTCAATTCTATAATATCCATTTTATATGAGAGATGGAATATCAGTTATACTGCTGCAATATTAAAAAGCCATTGAGAACTTTCTGTAATCCTGACTCATTTTCATACACGCACAAATGCTACAACTCATGAGTATTTCCAGGTCTGAATTAAAACAGTGTCAACGATAACATCCATTGTAACAAGGGTGAAATTGGGACTGCAGACTTGGAATAACAACGGCGTTGGTGCACGCACAGTTGTGTCCCAAGTAACAGCAGCTCAGAACACTGCAGTCCATCTCAAATCAAAAACAGTAAGTTGACCAAACTTGTCAGGTCACAGAAAGTGACGACAGAATTATTAGCCCCCCCCCCCCCCCAAAAAAAAATAAAATAAGAAGAACTCTAGACCTGCAGACCCTTCTTTCTGCCAAGAGAGCTAGCAGCTGTTATCATCTCTGCAGTGTATATACCACCGGACGCCAGCGTGAAAACCGCTCTATCTGCTCGCGGACGTCATACATAACCACCAGCGCGTCTATCCAAGCGGCGCGCACATCATAGCTGGAGACTTCAATAAGGCAAACCTCAAAACTGTGCTGCCTAAATTTTATCAACATGTGAAGTGTGCAACGAGGGGTGTGAACACTCTGGATCATGTTTACTCAAACCTGAAACATGCTTACAGAGCGATCCCCGTCCCCCACCTCGGACAGTCTGACCATCTTTCCCTGTTCCTACCCTGTGGGAGGCTGTGGCTCAGTTGGTAGAGCGGGTCGTCTTGTCACTGAAAAGTTGCTGGTTCGATCCCGGCTCCAACTGTCCACATGCCGAAGTGTCCCTGGGCAAGACACTGAACCCTCACTTGCCCCCGGTGGGTTGGCAGCACCTTGCATGGCAGCTGCTGCCCACTGGTGTATGAATGTGTGTGTGAATGGGTGAATGAGAGGCCAAATGTAAACCGCTTTGAGGGCACCTTGGTGCTGATAAAGCGGTATATAAGTGCAGTCCATTTAACCCCAGGAAGGCCACTGGCCCAGACGGAGTGCCAGGAAAGGTGCTGAAGGCCTGTGCTGACCAACTAGCACAGGTCTCTGGAACAAGCCTTCATCCCGACCTGTTTGAAATCCGCCACCATCATCCCTGCCCAACAGATCGACAGAGGACGCAATAACCACAGCCCTCCACTCTGCGCTGAGCCATCTGGAGAGACAAGGGAGCTATGTCAGGATGCTCTTCATAGACTACAGCTCAGCCTTCAACACCATCATACCGGACATCCTGATCCCCAAGCTGTTCAGCCTGGGGCTCCCACCATCTACCTGCTCATGGATCAAAGACTTTTTAATCAACCGGCCCCAACAGGTGAAACTGGGCCGCCACTTTTCATCTGTCCGCACCCTCAGCACTGGCACACCGCAAGGCTGCGTCCTGGGCCCACTCCTGTACTCGCTCTACACCTACGACTGCAGCCCCACCCACCCAGAGAACATCATTGTCAAATTTGCTGACGACACAACGGTGGTGGGGATGATAACAGGGGGGAACGAGGAGGCCTACAGGGATGAGGTCCTGAATCTGGAGAGGTGGTGTGCAACCAACAACTTAGCACTAAACATCTCCAAGACAAAGGAACTCATCCCGGATTTCCGGAGAAACAGCGCTACCCCTGCCCCCCCGTGTACATCAACGGTGAATGTGTAGAGCGAGTGCAGTCATTTAAATTCCTGGGGATCCACATCTCTGCTGACTTATCCTGGTCCACCAACACGTCAGCCTTGGTCAAGAAGGCCCAGCAGCGACTACACTTCCTCAGAGTGCTCAAAGAGGAACAACTGAGCACAAGCCTGCTGGTGACCTTCTACCGCTCCACCATAGAGAGCCTGCTGGTGACCTCCTACCGCTCCACCATAGAGAGGCTGCTGGTGACCTTCTACCGCTCCACCATAGAGAGCCTGCTGGTGACCTTCTACCGCTCCACCATAGAGAGCCTGCTGGTGACCTTCTACCGCTCCACCATAGAGAGCCTGCTGGTGACCTTCTACCGCTCCACCATAGAGCCTGCTGGTGACCTTCTACCGCTCCACCATAGAGAGGCTGCTGACCTACGCGGTGTCAGTGTGGCACTCAAGCTGCACGGTGGCGGACAGGAAGAGACCGCAGAGGGTGACCAACACTGCAAAAAAAAATCATTGGTAACCCCCTGCCTTCCTTGATGGACATCTACAGCTCCAGATGCCTGAACAGAGCAAAAAACATCCTAAAAGACAACACTCACCCTGGCTTCCATCTGTTCAACCTGCTACCCTCTGGCAGGTGGTACCGGTCCATACCAGCCAGAACAAACAGACTCAGAGACAGCTTCTTCCCTAAAGCTGTCAAAATACTCAACTCTAGTCTGCACTGAGGAACTGACATACTTTGCACTGGATGTCACCTGCACCTCTTTATCATAGTCCACTTGCATACTGCAATCTGTTTTTTGTATTGTAAATAACCACTATTTATTATTGAATGCTATCACATGCCACTTTACCACTACTGCCTTAAATTCACACTGTAAACTGAAATCTGTATTTTACCCTTTTAATATTTATTACTGAATGCTGCTATTTTCACATGTCACTTTACCCATACCTCCAGAGTATCATTACTACAAATCATTGACTCTGCACTGTTGGATGTACAATATTCACAATCTCACTTATCCCAAGGTTTCTGTCTACTGCTTTATTTTCTTTATTGTGTACATACTTGTATATATAATTTTTTGTACATACTTCATCCTGTGTGCACTCTATGGGGCAGCTTTGAATCTCATGACACTCTGTGTAATGACAATAAAGGCGTTCTATTCTATTCCGGGTCTGCAGGGTTCTGCAGGGCCTGCCAGACAGGAGCAGTCCAAAGACTGTGCAGAGTCCTTTATGATGGTGGAGGAGAGGAGGGGAAATCTGTTAAGGAACAGAACACGTGTTAAATGATCAACTTAAACTGTAGGGGATTAAATACCCAGTCTTAATTATGAGCTAATAAGTTAAGCTCACCATCTAATTCAATTGATCACCACATTAAACTAGTTGTAGGATTGCAAAACAATTGACTTTATAAAGCCACACAAGCCTAACAAGGTTTTAACTCTCAGGTTTGTTGTCAACCATTTATTACCAAGAAATCAATCTTAAATGCTTTACCAAAGTCAAAACATGCCAAGAATGTTTTCCAGGACTGGATGTCATTGTAGGGCTCTCCAAATCATCTCGGGGATCAGAAGACTTTTTTTTTTAAATAAACAGCAGGATCAAGGTCCAAGTTGAACTTTCAGTGTGATGACTGCATGGACCCACAGCAACTTCTGTAGGACTGGAAGGACTTTCTGGCCACGAGACTGCAACAGGAAAGAGACAGGACAGGAACTCTGATGGGGTTATGCTGAGCTGATGAAAGACAAAGATATACCAAGAAGGCTGTAGTCATGGCCAGTTTGTAGTTCAAAAGAGGAAGAAGGAAAAAAAAAAAAAAAAAAAAAAGTAGGAGTCCAACAACCAAGTTGGTTACCGGACTGGTTAGGCTTATGTCAAATTAAAGCTAGAAATGTACTAAAATTACACACATCTACAAGATAGCACAGTGTGCTGACCCAAATATTCAGATGACGCCAATGGAATATTTCACCATTATAGTATAATATTAACACTGATGATTCACATCGGAAAAATAGCGAATTAACAGTCCTTAATGCAGGAGCAGCAAGTTGGTCCGACCTAGCAAAAGTAACTAGGGAGGGGGCGGTGCTTACTGAAATGTCAATTACATTCTGATGAGTGCATAAAGACATGCTCACACCCACATGTGCATACTTAGTTGCAGTGCTGGGCAGTATACCGGTTCATATCAATACCGGTGTTTATTTTTCTTATGATATGAATTTTGCATATACCGTAATACCGGTGAGTAGCGTACACAACGTTGGGAACGCCGCACGGCGGAACCTAAGTGCTGCAGAACATTGTTTGACAGGGGACTGTTTAGCAGTTGCACTGGAGGCACAACACGCTACTAGTTTACGGTTAAATGGTGATGGCTGCAGACAGCAAAAGTCCCAAAGTGGAAGCTCCAGAACGGCAACATGAGACTGAGGAACTTCTTCCTAAAGGAGCTGTGTGGAAGTTCTTTAGATTTAAAAAAGACGATGTCCAACAAACTAGAATAATCTGCAAATGTTGCCGAGCTAAAGCTGTCGCCGCGGTTATCAGAATCACGAGTGCCACCTCTTTGTAAATACAGCAATTCCCCACACTTCGGTCTCAGTACATCGCGGAAGTTTCAAAAATATTCATAGGAAAAAATATTCAAATTTTTTTTTTTTTTAATTCAAACAAAGCGCGCAAGGCTGAAGCGAAACCCGTCACATTAAGAACGAGTCTCGGTAGGCAACAAGAGCCGACACGGGAGGCCCCATGAAAGAATATCGAGGCCTGTGATTGGCTGCTATGACGGGCATTACTGTGCAGTCGGTTGTCTGTACGCTGATGGGAGATGCGGGGACGCGTGTCAGCCAATCTCTTGCTCTGTCAGCTACGCACAGAGGAGAGATCATCAGAGTGAGTGTACCTTCTGTAGATTTTGCATACGCGCGTACATGTATACTGTATGTACATGTACATCCACATCACTGTTTTCACCATTCGCGGGGGGGGGGGGGGGGGGTCACAGCCCCCATTAACCACGAAGTGTGGGGGATTTCTGTAAAATCATTTTGTGAGGCCATGCAAACCTGTATTAATACTAGTGTAGATATGAATGTTATTCTACAATATTCACTCCTCGTGAGTAAAATAGGTCATTCTAAGCCAATTTACTGCAGCAATTCCTCTCTAAATGATTAGAAAATGTGGTTAACACCCAGTTGTGCCTTCAAAAAAAAAAAAAAAAAAAAAAAAAAAAAAAAAAAAACATGATATACTGTGAAACCGATATAATTTTGAAAAATACCGTGATATAAATTTTTGGTCATACCGCCCAGCACTACTCAGTTGCATTTTCTTTTAAATCTATGTTTATATAAAAAGGCACTTGCAAATCTCACTAGTTAACGGTTTAAAATTGATGCAGCGTTAGTGCAGGCCTGTGGAAAGCAGGCTAGATTTTGGCTTTTCACAGAAGCAGTAAACTCCACCAGTGACTGCCTCTGAAGGCTGAGCAGACAGAGATAAAATTACTTAGAATTTTGATAAAATGCCATGGTCACAGAAACATTTTAGGGCAGCTCATTTGTTTATGTTGCCTTTGGTACTTCAGTGAAATTGTTCATTGCAAGCCCTTTACACATTTGTAAAGTACAATTTAATACAGACTCGTCAAAGCTCTCATTTACTTGTTCTGACTCCCAAAAAGTCTGAATAACAGTTCTTTAAGCCAATGTCACTAAGGCTTCAGCTGTGAACAGAAATAAAAACCCTTTGAGGTTCTTCAATTACCGAACTCTTGCAGAAAGAGATGACATCAGCACATGTCAGGACTCAGTATCTTGTTATCCCAAGGTTGCACATCAGCCACCACTTCCAACACCCTCCTGGTGATTTTTAGGACTGCATGAGAGGGGAAAAAAAAAAATAAAGTAATTATGATATGAAACCATCAATAGAAATTTTAAAATGCCAACATCAGTTAAGTGACTTGAAGTATCAATTTAGACAAGTTCATAATGTCAATTTTTAGAAACAAACATGGCGTGTGCATCTGATTGCAATGGTTTTTGGGCCGTGACTGAGCTCGTCACAGAATTTATATCTCTAACAAGGAAGTAGAACCAATCTATTAGGGAGCGGAAAAATAAATACATTTCCTGTATATATGGGAGGTGACTCAGATGGCCCCTGTGCACGATGGGCGTCTCCAGGTCGAGTCAGAACAGGCTCGCTGTGCCACTGCAATCAGCAACCTTAATAGTGCAACTCATCACTGTCACCTCCGAAGATTCTGTAATACTACATGCTATTGTATTTCACAGACGCGTCACAGCATCATTTGCATAAGAAATATTCATTTTAACTCTTAGTTCCAAGTTGCACTTGTGTGCCTTACAGTAAACTGTAGACCAAGCAACAACTCCGGCTTTTGGGTTGCTCAAGTTGCCAGTGCTCAAGTTTAATGTTGGCAACCACACACTTTAACTTTTAAACTTTTTTTCTTTAAGAAAAGCAGATCTAAAAAAACCAACCTTGCATAACGATGGCACTACTGCTCAAATCAGCCAACAAAGAGGTTGAGAAATTCCACAGGAATGCCTTCTGCTCCCTCCAGATACACCACTGGATGACAATGGGAGGAATGGCATTTATATAAATAAATCAATCAAGATTGCAAGTTAATTTTAAATTCATCACTTCATCAAATTAAATTACAGACACAATTTTACAACACACACACACACACACACACACACACACACACACAGGAGGTTGAGTGGAGTCAGATGGCCCCTGTGCACTCTTGTGTGTCTTCAGGTTGGCTCAGATTAGGGTGCTGATGCCACTGCAACCTGCACCCCAACTGACCAGTGCAACTCATCACCCTCACACCAACCTCCCTTTAATTTACACCTGGGCTCTCACACTCCAGTCCTCGAGGACTGCAGTCCTGCATGTCTTAAAACCAGGGGGGTCCAAGCTCGGCTCGAGGGCCGCATGGAAACATTTAAAACATGGAGGACAGCGGCCCTCTTTAATGCCCCAGATACACCGACCTACTAGTTGAGTCGGTTTTACCTGGAGTTCTGATTTCTGATCCATAAATCCGGCTTATCCATTTAGTAGGGCCCACCATGACTGCGCCTTCTGCTCTTTGAACGCGCTGCTTTGAGGGAAGTTCAGTTCGGTTGAGTGCGACGGCTGCGAATAAGAACCAGGAAAGCAAAACGAGCGGTTAGCGAGGGATACAGAACAAAGACAACACGTGGCAAATGACGGTTATTCACCAGACCTGAGATATGAGGGGAGGGGGGGCATCATACAAGCCCATGAGTTGCACTGAACAAACATTTACTGCTATTTGTTTCCAACGGTTAACCGAGAAAAAAAAAATAGTTAGCTTAATGATTAGCCGTTTGGATACACTAGCATGTTTAGCAATAATAAGGAAAAATAACGTTTCTATTAGTCAAGATAAAAAGATAAGCATCAAAAACATAACTCACAGGAATGTACCGTCAGAATTAAAACTGTTGGAATTATTAGTTATTCTTACCGAATACCAGCTTCCCGTCTCTTTTTAAACGACTGCTCGTCATAATCTTATCACCGATTGGCTCAAACGCGAGGCGACTGGTGAGCTTTTATTGGACATTTAAACCAGTCATCCTCCTGAACAGCCAATGAATGACAGCCAATGATGTCGCATGGTACGCATGCGTACTCAATCCACCTATATCAACTAATATCTAATATCATATAAACAACTATAATGCATCACTAAAGGGACTTAAATAATAAGAATTACTCCAAATACTGCAAGAATTTTCCTTCAGGGATTAACAAAGTATTTTTTGGATTATTTGAGTTGAGTTATTGTTTTCCTGNGCTGACAGATCAGAGCAGCAGGACAACCAGCAATAGCCTGCACTGAATACATCTCCATGGTAACGTATCCTTTCCCGCTTCCGTGCAGCCAACTGGAGGTTATGTTTAGAAACGCACGTCATGAATGTACTTTTATAAGTAGTGAAGTGTAGTAGTAAATATCTGAGATCAATAAAATATCAGCCTTATAAAATCTGTCACGTTCATAATTATACCCTAAGGGACTGGATGTGATGCTCATAATTCTGAATTGCAAATTGTTTGTAAAATTTTAATGCAGGCTGACTAAAATAAGGAAACATGTATACAGAGGTTTGTAAATGACTGTCTATTAAATTTATTTCCAATTTATTTCCAATGAGAGCGATGCCTGATTGAAGACATCAGAGCAGCAGGATTAAGAAATCCCCCTCACTAGTCTGGTTTTAAGCAGCGACTGGAGGATAACTGACATATCCAGGCTTAATCCTTATCCTGGTTTCGTGCAAAGACCTCAGGTTTTTTTTTTTTGTCTGCATTTACATTCATGCTTAGTACCATAATCTAGTAAAACCATCTAATGTATATATGCATTTTAATCTTGTAGCAGTTTTTGAGCTAATGTGAATGTGTCATTCACCGGTCCTCTCTGGCAGTAAATCCTAAAATCTTTATTAACATCTAGATCCTGATTCCATCAAAGAAGACACCAGCAGTGTCTAAAAAACACCAGCAGTGAGACATTTAAAGACAAGACAAGGCCTCAGGTTTTCATACTTGAGCAATACTGCCTGTGCAACATTGGATTTGATAAATGTCCAGGTTATTCAACTGAAAATAGGAATTTGACAATAATACCTACACCATGGCTACAATGTTGCTTTAATGCTAAAACACAAATCAAAACAAAAGAAAAAACTTGAGCTTTAACTCCTTTCAGTTTCCATTAATTTCACATATCTATTCTTCAGGGGTTCAAAAAGAATTATGGCTTATTAATCGAGGAATTAAAATGAGGCATTTCCATCATTTAATGATTTCCACAAAACAATACCAGGCCTCAGTTATGACATGATGCTGTCACCACCATACTTCAGTATGGGGGCATTGTAAGGCAAGACAAGTTTATTTGTATAGCACATTTCGTGTACAAGTCAAGTAACTAGTAACTAGTCAAGTTCACGACACAGTGATCAGACAACAATGTGTTCAGTGAGAGGCTTCTTCAGTTCCGTTGCAAGACAGAAAGATAGAGACGATCATTCCTGCCAGCAGCCATCAGCCTCCACAACAAGACAGCCTACTGTTATTAATTCAATATTATTATTGCTGTCATTTATTTATTGTTGAAAAAAAAAAGCTCTTACTACAATGTTGAATTTCCCTTCTGGGATTAATAAAGTTTTTTTCATTTCATTTTCATTTCATTTCAAGTTGCTTTACAAAAAACATTTGAAGCATTACAGAGCATTAACAAAACCCTTTAAGACAACAACCTGAAACGTCCCGTCTGGGGCTCGTCCCATGTCACCGACCATTATTAATATTTTTTTTTTTTGTCTTTTGTTTACTTTATCACTGGTTTTACTGCTGTTTCATCTCCTTTTTTTGTGATTTTTATACATTTTATATATATATATATATATATATATATATATTTTGCTGGATTTGTTGGTTATTACATAGCAGCCCGTTGTGCGTTTTTTTTTTTTTAATTACGTTAGTAATTGTGTGTCAAAATTACCACTTTGAGCTTTAATTATTTGAGACAAAATTATTTATATATATATATATATATATATATATATATATATATATATATATATATATATATATATACAGTCATGGAAAAAATTATTAGGACCACCCTTGTTTTTTTAGTTTCTTGTTCATTTTAATGCCTGGTACAACTAAAGGTACATTGTTTGGACAAACATAACGATAACCACAAAGATTGCTCATAAGAGTTTTATTTAAGAGCTGATATCTTACCATTTTCCATGGTTTTCTTGATTATAACCTAAATCACTTAGTTTTTACATCAATAGCTATGGCGTTGTACTGCCAAAAACACTGCTTTTATGCATTCAGTGTTTTCTTTTCTGTTGTTTAGTCACATGATGATGTTAGTGGTACCAGGTATTAAAATGAACAAGAAAGTGAAGAAAAAATGGTGGTCTAATAATTTTTTCCATGACTATATATATATATATATATATATATATTATATTATATATATTATATATATATTATTTATTTATTTTTTTCTTTTTTTCTCTTACTTTTTATTTTACGCCTTACTTGTCAACCAGGCGATGCAACCCGGAAATTACCCGGAAGCGCCCGGGACCTCAGCAGCCTCTATTACTGGCCAGGGGCCATTTAAAGTGCTTTACAGATGCAGAAAATCACAAGAAGGCAAATAGAATAATTCCATACAAGCATAAAAATACTCATTAATAAATTAAATTAAAAATGAATTTAAAAGAAAAATAAATTTAATTAAAAATGAAGAGTGCAGATCAAATCCTTTTTAGTTGTCATATGCACATCTAAACAGAACTGTTTTCGGTCTGTCTCACATCTTCTGGAAGACTGTTCCAGTTTTAAGGAACATAAAACTGAAACACAGCTTCACCTTGTTTAGTCCTGACTCTGGACATGAGGATTTTTTTTTTTAATCAACTGCCAAAGTATGTGTAGCCTAGTTTAAGTACCATGTTTGGACCGTCTAGTGCCCTTAAGTGAACAACATTTTCCTCTTGAAGGATTTTTTTTTCTTTACTTTTCCTCGAAGCCCAGACACTCCAGTCTCAGCTGTAGAGCGATACAGCTCATTCTAGGTGGATTTTAAACATTTACTTCACTTCCCTTCTGACACGATCTGAGTTTTGGTGGCCTTCCTCAGGTTTGTTTGGATGCGCTATTGAATTGAATATAGATTTAATAGTTCTTTTAATGGTCTTTAAATCAAAGGGGATGAATATTTAACCATGCATTTATAACGTAAGACCTCAAGAGGATTTGTACTGTAAATATTCTTCTGTTTTACTCATCTAAGACAGTTTGCTCCGGCCTGAAATTAAAGCACTGTCGCAACAAAAGAATAAAGAGGTACAAGAGTGTTGTTGAATGGTGCAAAGTAGCTTTTCCAATTTTTAGTTCAACAGATCCCCCAGAGGTATGGAAGTTAAGTCACTTTTACAACACTGTCCAGGACTTGCTTCTGTCCAATTACATGTTTTATCTTAAGACATTGTTTTTTTAAATATCTTTGGTGCTTCTGCCACCTCCACTCTAGCTCTGTGTACTAGTTTGATCAGTGTTGGTGTTGGACAGTGCCATAATGTCATATGCTGAGAGTTAACAGAGTTGGACTGGTTTTTGCTGGCACAGATAAAGTAATCATTAATTCTAATGAAGTTTTGATATTTAACATGTTGGGGGAAAGCAACAAACACAACAGTGAAACGGCTCAAGTCTAAGACATTTTCAGTCTGATGAGGAAAATAGTTTCACTCAATGATAAAAGAAAGATGGTTCACATATCAGTGGGATCTGATGCTAAATAACTATCTGGGAATGTGCTCAGACTAAAAGTCAGTGTCCTGTACTGTTCCAAACAAAATGTAACCAGTCTGAGGCAATAACCTTAAAATAGCTCAATGTCAAATCACAGAACATTCAATTTGTCTTTCCATCAAACACACAATTTCCCTTCACAAATTACACTACCTTCAAGTTACTGCAAGATGTGGTAAACTTCCATCTCATCCACTTATAACACGGCTGTGAAAACGTCTTGATGAACGCCTCCTGAAAAATATTTATCACCTGCTTTGGGAAGAAAACAGCATGACAACAAATTATCAAAACAGCCCCAGTGTTGGTTAACTAGTTCTTGCTCCGAGAACTGTGATGACAGAACAAAGGAAGTGCCAAGTACAGGAAATGTTGAGGCTGAAGTCTGGATGATGATCAGTTTAATATTCAGTTTTTGATGTTCAGCCCGCTGATTGTACAATTCCCTGTGACAAAGAACATTTTGCCATTGGGGATGAAAGGAAATTGCACAAATCAGAATTCCCTTTTATATAAGACTCATCTGAAAGCCAAATGACTTTGTCATATTTGGCTGCTCTGAAAGTAGTCATTTATCTGCACAGAACAGTTTCCTTTCAGAATTTATGAGCACTGAACAACGCTGCACAAGTCTAGAGTTCAGGCGTTTATAGACTTCGTGGAAGTGTTCTCATGCGCAATTATCCATTATGACAGACACGTTCCACACAGATGGAGAAACTGACATTTGACTGCCATCTTATGGTCAAAGCCACAAAGTGGAGAAGGAAAGGAAATAACAGCAGCTGGTCAGAATCATGCCAACTATTCAGCTTTCAGATCATCTCTACAAGGCTTTAATAAAGAGGCAATTACACAAAAGCTTATTTGAACTTTTATTCAAATTCAAAGGAAAGCATGAACTACAGTCAATTCTATAATATCCATTTTATATGACAGAGATGGAATATCAGTTATACTGCTGCAATATTAAAAAGCCATTGAGAACTTTCTGTAATCCTGACTCATTTTCATATACGCACCAATGCTACAAACCATGAGTATTTCCAGGTCTGAATTAAAACAGTGTCAACGATACCATCCATTGTAACAAGGGTGAAGTTGGGACTGCAGACTTGGAATAACAACGGGGTTGGTGCACGCACAGTTGTGTCCCAAGTAACAGCAGCTCAGAACACTGCAGTCCGTCTCAAATCAAAAACAGTAAGTTGACCAAACTTGTCAGGTCACAGAAAGTGACGACAGAATTATTAGCCCCCCCCCCCAAAAAAAAAAAAAGAACTCTAGACCTGCAGACCCTTCTTTCTGCCGAGAGAGCTAGCAGCTGTTATCATCACTGCAGTGTATATACCACCGGACGCCAGCGTGAAAACTGCTCTCTCTGCTCGCGGACGTCATAAATAACCACCAGCGCGTCTATCCAAGCAGCGCGCACCATCATAGCTGGAGACTTCAATAAGGCAAACCTCAAAACTGTGCTGCCTAAATTTTATCAACATGTGAAGTGTGCAACGAGGGGTGAGAACACTCTGGATCATGTTTACTCAAACCTGAAACATGCTTACAGAGCGATCCCCCTCCCCCACCACGGACAGTCTGACCATCTTTCCCTGTGGCTGTGGCTCAGTTGGTAGAGCGGGTCTTGTCACTGAAAAGTTGCTGGTTCGATCCCGGCTCCAACTGCCCACATGCCAAAGTGTCCCTGGGCAAGACACTGAACCCTCACTTGCCCCCAGTGGGTTGGCAGCACCTTGCATGGCAGCTGCTGCCCACTGGTGTATGAATGTGTGTGTGAATGGGTGAATGAGAGGCCAAATGTAAACCGCTTTGAGGGCACCTTGGTGCTGATAAAGCAGTATATAAGTGCAGTCCATTTAACCCCAGGAAGGCCACTGGCCCAGACGGAGTGCCAGGAAAGGTGCTGAAGGCCTGTGTTGACCAACTAGCACAGGTCTCTGGAACAAGCCTTCATCCCGACCTGTTTGAAATCCGCCACCATCATCCCTGCCCAACAGATCGACAGAGGACGCAATAACCACGGCCCTCCACTCTGCGCTGGAGAGACAAGGGAGCTATGTAAGGATGCTCTTTATAGACTACAGCTCAGCTTTCAACACCATCATACCGGACATCCTGATCCCCAAGCTGCTCAGCCTGGGGCTCCCACCATCTACCTGCTCATGGATCCAAGACTTTTTAATCAACCGGCCCCAACAGGTGAAACTGGGCCGCCACCTTTCATCTGCCCGCACCCTCAGCACTGGCACACCGCAAGGCTGCGTGCTGGGCCCACTCCTGTACTCGCTCTACACTTACGACTGCAGCCCCACCCACCCAGAGAACATCATCGTCAAATTTGCTGACGACAACGGTGGTGGGGATGATAACAGGGGGGAAAGAGGAGGCCTACAGGGATGAGGTCCTGAATCTGGAGAGGTGGTGTGCAACCAACAACTTAGCACTAAACATCTCCAAGACAAAGGAACTCATCCCGGACTTCCGGAGAAACGAAGCGCTACCCCTGCCCCCCTGTACATCAACGGTGAATTGAATGTGTAGAGCGAGTGCAGTCATTTAAATTCCTGGGGGGGTCCACATCTCTGCTGACTTATCCTGGTCCACCAACACGTCAGCCTTGGTTAAGAAGGCCCAGCAGCGACTACTGGTGACTTCTCCTCCACCATAGAGAGTGCTCCACCAAAAGCCTGGTGACCTCTCTACCGCTCCACCATAGAGAGCCTGCTGACCGCTCCACCATAGAGAGCCTGCTGGTGACCTTCTACCGCACCATAGAGAGCCTGCTGACCTACGCGGTGTCAGTGTGGCACTCAAGCTGCACGGTGGCGGACAGGAAGAGACTGCAGAGGGTGACCAACACTGCACAAAAAATCATTGGTAGCCCCCTGCCTTCCTTGATGGACATCTACAGCTCCAGATGCCTGAACAGAGCAAAAAACATCCTAAAAGACAACACTCACCCCGGCTTCCATCTGTTCAACCTGCTACCCTCTGGCAGGCGGTACCGGTCCATACCAGCCAGAACAAACAGACTAAGAGACAGCTTCTTCCCTAAAGCTGTCACAACTCAACTCTAGTCTGCACTGATGAACTGACATACTTTGCACTGGATGTCACCTGCACCACTCTGACATAGTCCACTTGCATACTGCAATCTGTTTTTTGTATTGTAAATAACCACTATTTATTATTGAATGCTATCACATGCCACTTTACCACTACTGCCTTAAATTCACACTGTAAACTGAAATCTGTATTTTACCCTGTTAATAACAAATATTTATTACTGAATGCTGCTATTTTCATGTCACTTTACCTATACCACCAGAGTATCATTACTACAAATCATTGACTCCGCACTGTTGGATGTATAATATTCACAATCTCACTTATCCCAAGGTTTCTGCCTACTGGTTTATTTTCTTTATTGTGTACATACTTGTATATATAATTTTTTGTACATACTTCATCCTGTGTGCACTCTATGGGGCAGCTTTGAATCTCATGACACTCTGTGTAATGACAATAAAGGCGTTCTATTCTATTCTAGTCCGGGTCTGCAGGGTTCTGCCGGGCCTGCCAGACAGGAGCAGTCCAAAGACTGTGCAGAGTCCTTTATGATGGTGGAGGAGAGGAGGGGAAAATCTGTTAAGGAACAGAACACGTGTTAAATGATCAACTTAAACTGTAGGGGATTAAATACCCTGTCTTAATTATGAGCTAATAAGTTAAGCTCACCATCTAATTCAACTGATCACCACATTAAACTAGTTGTAGGATTGCAAAACAATTGACTTTATAAAGCCACACAAGCCTAACAAGGTTTTAACTCTCAGGTTTGTTGTCAACCATTTATTACCAAGAAATCAATCTTAAATGCTTTACCAAAGTCAAAACATGCCGAGAATGTTTTCCAGGACTGGATGTCATTGTAGGGCTCTTCAAATCATCTCGAGGATCAGAAGACTTTTTTTAAATAAACAGCAGGATCAAGGTCCAAGTTGAACTTTCAGTGTGATGACTGCATGGACCCACAGCAACTTCTGTAGGACTGGAAGGACTTTCTGGCCATGAGACTGCAACAGGAAAGAGACGGGACAGGAACTCTGATGGGGTTATGCTGAGCTGATGAAAGACAAAGATATACCAAGAAGGCTGTAGTCATGGCCAGTTTGTAGTTCAAAAGAGAAAGAAGAAGAAAAAAAAAAAAAAAAAAAAAAAAAAAAAAAGTAGGAGTCCAACAACCAAGTTGGTTACCAGACTGGTTAGGCTTATGTCAAATTAAAGCTAGAAATGTACTAAAATTACACACATCTACAAGATAGCACAGTGTGCTGACCCAAATATTCAGACGACGCCAATGGAATATTTCACCATTATAGTATAATATTAACACTGATGATTCACATCGGAAAAATAGCCAATTAACACAGTCCTTAATGCAGGAGCAGCAAGTTGGTCCGACCTAGCAACAGTAACTAGGGAGGGGGCGGTGCTTACTGAAATGTCAATTACATTCTGATGAGTGCATAAAGATGTGCTCACACCCACATGTGCATACTTAGTTGCAGTGCTGGGCGGTATACGGGTTCATACCGAATACCGGTGTTTATTTTTCTTATGATATGAATTTTTCATATACCGTAATACCGGTGAGTATGTACTGTAGCGATCACAATGTTGGGAACGCCGCACGGCGGAACGTAAGTGCTGCAGAACATTGTTTGACAGGGGACTGTTTAGCAGTTGCACTGGAGGCACAACACGCTACTAGTTGACGGTTAAATGGTGATGGCTGCAGACAGCAAAAGTCCCGAAGTGGAAGCTCCAGAACGGCAACATGAGACTGAGGAACTTCTTCCTAAAAAGAAGCCGTGTCTGTCGTGTGGAGGTTCTTTAGATTTAAAAAAGACGATGTCCAACAAACTAGAATAATCTGCAAATGTTGCCGAGCTAAAGCTGTCGCCGCGGTTATCAGAATCACGAGTGCCACCTCTTTGTAAATACAGCAATTCCCCACACTTCGGTCTCAGTACATCGCGGAAGTTTCAAAAATATTCATAGGAAAAAATATTCAAATTTTTTTTTTTTTTAATTCAAACAAAGCGCGCAAGGCTGAAGCGAAACCCGTCACATTAAGAACGAGTCTCGGTAGGCAACAAGAGCCGACACGGGAGGCCCCATGAAAGAATATCGAGGCCTGTGATTGGCTGCTATGACGGGCATTACTGTGCTGTCGGTTGTCTGTATGCTGATGGGAGATGCGGGGACGCGTGTCAGCCAATCTCTTGCTCTCGTCAGCTACGCACAGAGGAGAGATCAGAGTGAGTGTACCTTCTGTAGATTTTGCATACGCGCGTACATGTATACTGTATGTACATGTACATCCACATCACTGTTTTCACCATTTGCGGGGGGGGGGGGGGGGGGGGGGGGGTCACAGCCCCCATTAACCACGAAGTGTGGGGGATTACTGTAGAATCATAGAATCATTTTGAGAGGCCATGCAAACCTGTATTAATACTAGTGTAGATATGAATGTTATTCTACAATATTCACTCCTCGTGAGTAAAATAGGTCATTCTAAGCCAATTTACTGCAGCAATTCCTCTCTAAATGATTAGAAAATGTGGTTAACACCCAGTTGTACCTTCAAAAAAAAATAAATAAATAAAAAAAAAAATAAATAAAAATACCGTGATATACTGTGAAACCGATATAATTTTGAAAAATACCGTGATATAAATTTTTGGTCATACCGCCCAGCACTACTCAGTTGCATTTTCTTTTAAATCTATGTTTATATAAAAAGGCACTTGCAAATCTCACTAGTTAATGGTTTAAAATTGATGCAGCCCTAGTGCAGGCCTGTGGAAAGCAGGCTAGATTTTGGCTTTTCACAGAAGCAGTAAACTCCACCAGTGACTGCCTCTGAAGGCTGAGCAGACAGAATTACTTAGAATTTTGATAAAATGCCATGGTCACAGAAATATTTTAGGGCAGCTCATTTGTTTATGTTGCCTTTGGTACTTCAGTGAAATGAAATGTTCATTGCAAGCCCTTTACACATTTGTAAAGTACAATTTAATACAGACTCGTCAAAGCTCTCATTTACTTGTTCTGACTCCCAAAAAGTCTGAATAACAGTTCTTTAAGCCAATGTCACTAAGGCTTCAGCTGTGAACAGAAATAAAAACCCTTTGAGGTTCTTCAATTACCGAACTCTTGCAGAAAGAGATGACATCAGCACATGTCAGGACTCAGTATCTTGTTATCCCAAGGTTGCACATCAGCCACCACTTCCAACACCCTCCTGGTGATTTTTAGGACTGCATGAGAGGGGAAAAAAAAAAAAAAAAAGATAAAAAAAAAATAAAGATATATATATATATATATATATATATATATATATTATTATGATATGAAACCATCAATAGAAATTTTAAAATGCCAACATCAGTTAAGTGACTCGAAGTATCAATTTAGACAAGTTCATAATGTCGATTTTTAGAAACAAACATGGCGTGTGCATCTGATTGCAATGGTTTTTGGGCCATGACTGAGCTCTTCACAGAATTTATATCTCTAACAAGGAAGTAGAACCAATCTATTAGGGAGCGGAAAAATAAATACATTTCCTGTATATATGGGAGGTGACTCAGATGGCCCCTGTGCACGATGGGCGTCTCCACATCGAGTCAGAACAGGCTCGCTGTGCCACTGCAATCAGCAACCTTAATAGTGCAACTCATCACTGTCACCTCCGAAGATTCTGTAATACTACATGCTATTGTATTTCACAGACGCGTCACAGCATCATTTGCATAAGAAATATTCATTTTAACTCTTAGTTCCAAGTTGCACTTGTGTGCCTTACAGTAAACTGTAGACCAAGCAACAACTCCAGCTTTTGAAGTGTCACCACTTTGAAGTTTAATGTTTGCAACCACACACTTTAACTTTTTTTCTTTAAGAAAAGCAGATCTAAAAAAACCAACCTTGCATAACGATGGCACTACTGCTCAAATCAGCCAACAAAGAGGTTGAGAAATTCCACAGGAATGCCTTCTGCTCCCTCCAGATACACCACTGGATGACAATGGGAGGAATGGCATTTATATAAATAAATCAATCAAGATTGCAGGTTAATTTTAAATTCATCACTTCATCAAATGAAATTACAGAGACAATTTTACATCACACATACAGGAGGTTGAGTGGAGTCAGATGGCCCCTGTGCACTCTTGTGTGTCTTCAGGTTGGCTCAGATTAGGGTGCTGATGCCACTGCAACCTGCACCCCAACTGACCAGTGCAACTCATCACCCTCACACCAACCTCCCTTTAATTTACACCTGGGCTCTCACACTCCAGTCCTCGAGGACTGCAGTCCTGCATGTCTTAAAACCAGGGGGGTCCAAGCTCGGCTCGAGGGCCGCATGGAAACATTTAAAACATGGAGGACAGCGGCCCTCTTTAATGCCCCAGATACACCGACCTGCTAGGTGAGTCGGTTTTACCTTGGGTTCTGATTTCTGATCCATAAATCCGTCTTATCCATTTAGTAGGGCCCACCATGACTGCGCCTTCTGCTCTTTGAACTTTGAGGGAAGTTCAGTTCGGTTGAGTGCGACGGCTGCGAATAAGAACCAGGAAAGCAAAACGAGCGGTTAGCGAGGGATACAGAACAAAGACAACACGTGGCAAATGACGGTTATTCACCAGACCCGAGATATGGGGGGAGGGGGGGGGGGGGGGCATCATACAAGCCTATGAATTGCACTGAACAAACATTTACTGCTATTTGTTTCCAACGGTTAACCGAGAAAAAAATAAATAGTTAGCTTAATGATTAGCCGTTTGGATACGCTAGCATGTTTAGCAATAATAAGGAAAAATAACGTTTCTATTAGTCAAGATAAAAAGATAAGCATCAAAAACATAACTCACAGGAATGTACCGTCAGAATTAAAACTGTTGGAATTATTAGTTATTCTTACCGAATACCAGCTTCCCGTCTCTTTTTAAACGACTGCTCGTCATAATCTTATCACCGATTGGCTCAAACGTGAGGCGACTGGTGAGCTTTTATTGGACATTTAAACCAGTCATCCTCCTGAACAGCCAATGAATGACAGCCAATGATGTCGCATGGTACGCATGCGTACTCAATCCACCTATATCAACTAATATCTAATATCATATAAACAACTATAATGCATCACTAAAGGGACTTAAATAATAAGAATTACTCCAAATACTGCAAGAATTTTCCTTCAGGGATTAACAAAGTATTTTTTGGATTTATTTGAGTTGAGTTATTGTTTTCCTGTATGTATTTGTGTCTGGTCTGAATGGCCTCTTCTTCTTCAGTGTGAATCACATCCTTATCTGAAGGATTTAAGGATGGAGTCATGTACCATCACGTGGTAATTCCTTTACTTCTGTTTGGAAGTGTTGGAAAACACGAAAAAAATCTGATTGTAGTTGGTCTTTTGTAAAAATAAAACTTAAGATAAGAGAGGACTTTATTTTTTTGGTGATACCATTATTCATTTAACCAAAATGAAGCCAAAAAGAAGAAAAATGTGTGGGCTATAAGTACCCCCAAGATTCACTAGCAGTTGTTTATGGCTTTTGGTCATTGTGGTGGAGAAATTCTCTATTTTAGAATGGACCAAAATATCATTGTTTCATTTGATTGAGATTTAGGACATTCAGCTTTTTTTAGGTACTTCCACAGAATTTAAATTGGGCTAAAGTCTGGACTTGTAACAATTTATTACAAAGCTCTGATTCTTCTTCTTTTTTTTTTTCAGCTATTCTGATGTACAGTTGAAATCAGTTTACATACACTGTATAAAAAGACAAATTTCTCTCTCATTTTCTGACATTAAATCAGACTAAACTTTTTCTGTTTTAGGTCAGCTATGATTACCAAAATTATTTTTATTTGCTAAATGCCAGAGTAATGAGAGAGACTTTTTTTTTTAAGTCAGAACATAACATACATTTCTTCAGTATTTGGTAACATTGTGTTGAAAATTGTATGACTTGGGTCAAATGTTTTGGTTTCCTTCCACAAGTTTATGACAATAGACACATACATTTTAAGCTCTGCCCACAGATTTTCTATTGGACTGAGACCTTGTGCCTTTTTATAGTGTATGCAAACTTCTGATTTCAACAGTAGATTCTTTTTTTTTTTAAACTCTTGGCCTCACAATAGCTCCTAGAATATACTGGTATACTTACAGGTTCATGGTCAACTCAATGACTGCAAAGTGCCGAGGTCCTGCAGCTGTAAAACAACCCCAAATGATCACCCCTTTACTGCCTTAACTGATGGTGCCTAGGAAATGTTTCTTTTTTGCAAAATATGGTGTTTTACAACTCTGATCAGATTGATGTACAGCAACAGTTGCTTTTCTAAGACCACTGGCTTTGTCTTTCCCTTAATGGCATTGTGTGAAAACACAGCGTTATTTTCCCTGATACACGTTTCAGGTCACCAAAACCCTGATTTTGAGACTGCATCTTTAGTTGCTGTCTGTAATTATCAGACATTTACATTCCTCAGTTGTGGCTGCATCTAGTGTGGAACAGATTTATAAGACAAAGAAGCACATAAAAGACCAAGCCAATGTTTCATTGAAATGCAAATGCAATTTTATATTAAAAGATAGCAAAGAGATAATTCACTATATCACACAACACAGCTTGTTAGTACTGCCATGGAAATACATATACAGTCTTTTCATATTTACACATCAAGTGACAATCAAAAAAAAAAAAAATCATAAATACCTCTTTTTCGTTAACTTTACAACAGCTATATGACCAGAATTTCATAAGATAAAAGAGCACTATTAAATAACTGGCATCCTCCCTAACATTTACAAGGCTTTAAAACACAGTGGTTAAAATAATCCAACAAAAACAAACAAATTAAAAAAAAAAAAAAACAGTTTTTCTTCTCCAGTGAGTAAAATTAATACAAGCCTAAAAACAGTCATGGAATCCCTTTGTACAAAAGACTATACAACTTGATTAACGCAATATTAACAGAAGCATATGCTTATATCTGCATGATAAAATCTGTACAGTTTCAGCATTCCTGCAGCAGAGTAGGAGGGACTGTGAGCTGGGATAACTGGATGCTGGGTTGGGATGACACTAGCTAGGTCTAGAGTCAACCAACCGTCAGGGAGTGTAGTCATGTAGCTTCCAAGAACCTGTTTCGTTGGCCTCAGTGCTTCGTATAGCAGCAAATCAGCAAGTTGCTGAGATTGTAGCAGATACTTCAAAATACATGGTTGTATAATGACTTAAAGATATATTTGTCAGTATAACAATATATTTCCTTGTACCGCATTTAAACAGCAAAACTGTCTCTAAAGTTAAAGCAATGCAAGATATCTTGAATAAAGATTTTTTTTTCTCAGTATGTTGACACTGTTAATTATGTTGCACTGTGAGGGTACAACTGGATGTAGGGCTGATGGACACAAACTCAAATTATAAAGGAACAAATGTTGTCATTTACCTCCAGCAGCGTTTGTCCATGCAGCTATTTCTGGTTGCACGTGCCAAACTGAAACTGTGAAACTGGGATCATGTACCAAACACAAATCCAACAACTGTAGTGTCAAAATAATGCAGAAAAAAAATGTGACTTTTTCTACATAACCCTGCACATTTTCCCATCTTGATGGCAACTAAAAAATAGTAAAAAAATTTTTTTACAATAGTAAAAAAATGAAAAGTTGGAGAGGAAATGGCATTTGAGGGTGGACATCACAGTTTAGGGGAAAAAAAAAAAACTTTAAAGGGATCCCCCCCCCCCCCCCCCCCCCCCCCCCCGCCCATTTTTACTAAAAGAAATAGTTGCATTTATTAACATCAAAGGGCTTTGCATTCTAAGTGTAAGTGCTAGCATTACTATAGTAGTTGTAGTAAATATTTTTCATCTTTAGTCGAAGTTTTGGTAAGGAAAACACAGCTCAGGGAGGCAAATAATATTGTGTTTTGTGCAGAAGAAATCCAAGAAACATGCACAAATGCAGCAAAAGAAGACCACAACCAACTACGAGGCTGAACAGCAGCAACTGGTGTGTGACATAAATGCCACCAAGATTTTAAATCCTCTGAGAAAAATCCAAGAAGGAGAAGGACCAAGATGTTTGGCACCAAGGCTGTTACTTCATCAAGGCCTCTTCTGCTGTGTCCAAGGACCAGCAAAAAAAACAAAAAAAGAACTAAAATTTCATTCAGGTTACATTTGCAGAAAATAAATAGACCATCTGAGAGTACCTGCTACAGTAATTTTTTGTTTAGAGGCAGTAAATTGGGAACTCAGAAGCAAACGTCATTGTGATGGCAAGTCTGTAAACGCAACAAAGATCCCAGAATTATGAGAAATCTCTATGCAAGTGGAAATGGAGGATGATATGGAGACGGCAAATGTCCCCCCGTTTACTGTCATAAATACAAGCGGCTCCTGCTGCGCAAACGTCTTAACGCTTTCATCATTCTAGAAAAGACAACAAACCCACTCAAGTTAAAAAAAAAAAATCATAAATAGAGTTCATAAAGACATGAATGGCATTGGAGTGAGCAACATGGTTCCCTCATTTGTGGAGTTTGTTGTTTTAGCTTCATCCTGCAAAAGAAAATTTTCACCAAAAAAAAATGAAGATGAGGTTGTACACAGAAGTTCTTGTACCATTGAGTTTTGTTTTTTTCTTTTTTCTAAACAAGGCTCCAGTTAGTGTTTATGAGTCTCCATTTGCCGCCTCCTTGGAGTCCCGTGTTCTCTCATCCCAACATGCTCCCTAGTTTATGACTTTCCATGAAAGCAGCAGCAGTGAGGATGCTGCTGGAAGACTGTACTGGATGTGTGTGTGTATATAAGTAGGACGGAGCCCCAGTCTTAAAGACAGAAGTTGCGTTTGCGTTTATAGGAGCTTGTTTGAGTCCAACCAGGTTCACACGTACACTTATTTTAATTATGCAACTACTACTGCATTTGTACCGCATTTTTCTGTGTTTGTTTACCCGCTCCAACTACAGGTGTGTGTGTGTGTGTGTATCAGGTAATGACGGTTGAGATGAAGCACAGATGGTGATGAGCCGTCCTCACACTTCGCTCTCGGTGGAGGGCTTGCGTATGGAGGCCCAGCCGGTGTCGGGCAGGCTGTGCTGGGCGTGGCGCTGTGGGGTGATGGCTGAGGGGGTCAGGGTGGTTATGGAGGAGCACTCCGATGCCTCCTCCTGGAGGAGCTGCTCTGTCTCACCGTCATCTAGCGAGGCGCTGCTGGCCTGCAGGGATACTGTGTCTGTGCGCATGCAGGTGTGCAGGCCGCCTCGAGATGGCTTGATTTGTTTGAGATCGTCCCAGTAAAGCTCGTCATTGGACAGGAGACACACGCCCTCCACAATACGGATCTTCTCCTTGGTGTAGCCTCCATCTACTCCCCCCTGGACAAACACGCACAATTAGTTAGAACAATTTCTAATCATTGTAAGATCATTATATCAGAGGTTTTACAAGAAAAATTAACCTTAAGGTACTCCTACATTCTATCTGTCGTTTTTAATTTACTCCCATTATACTTACTTCAAACAAGCCAAACTAGCAAAATATGACCCAGTTCCTGTTTTATCTTCTCTTTCTCCAAGTGAATAAAATCATAGAACAGAAATCTGTCTAGGTCCTTTATAAATAAGAACTTTGCAAGAAAAAATACTTTGTATTGAAACTAAAATGAACCAGTCCAACAAGTGAACCCTTTTAAAGGTGGATATTCTGTTTGTTAATCAGTGGCCAGGCAGTTTTACTACAGAACCAAATATCATCATTAAAGAAAACTCACGACACAAACTGGCTTTTTGTCTTTTCAGTGATAATGTACTTTCTTCTTGAGTTAGTCCCCCTCCCTCAGATGAAGATGTTACATGTATAATGAGGTGTAAATCCACTGTATTTATTGGCATAAAAACAGGAAGACTATGTTTTTATTTTGCTTTATCTTCCTAGGGAAGATTAAGCTTCGGATGCCTGAAAATCCTTCTTTCCTTCCTTTCTCCAAGCAGGTTCCTTCCTTGCTGGAGAAAGAGCCTTTCATGTATGAAAATTACTTCTTTCTTTGGAGCAGCTGAAGCCTTGCATGTCAGAAACTGCTTCTTTTTCTTTTTGTACTTTTTGTATTTTTCCTCTTCCAGAAGCAGGAAGCAACAACATTAATGGAAGTTGCAGGGGTTAAGTTTACCAGTTACATCAGAGGTCTGACACAGAGGCTTTCAACTATCAGCATGGTTAGACATGATTATCTTATGGCTGTTACAAGGCTTCATGATTCGTCTGACAATATCAAAATGGTGTTCATTATTGATACATGTAGCACCTTCAACAAAATAAACCCTCCAATTTAATTTCTTGCCTGTCTAAAAGCCAGTTTCACAACAAAATCTGGGAAGTAGCAAAGACAACGCCATGCTTCTGATCACAGAGCTCTGACACTCCACAAAAGACTTATTATAAATGTTAGACAGTAACTTTCATGCAGTGAGACACAAAAAAAGACGATCAAAAACAAAAATGAAAGAGAAGTAAACAAGACAGGACTCCTCCATGCTGCGTAGCTACCTTTCCTCAGGACAAGTGGCTCAAAAGATAAAGGGAGAAAGGGAGTTGTAGGGATGAGAGTGCTGCAGTGAGGAAGAGAAGTGGAGGGTGAAGAAGATGAGCGCTGCTGTCTGTGGCCCGGTTGCATCACATGTAACAATATTTCAGGACAACCAATCTGGTCACAGACAGATGGTGAAGTCATTTGTGTCTGTGGTCATCCATGATTCATCTATGACCATCCTATGAAAACCTCATGGATTCGCTTTTAATCCACGCATCAAACCAAAAACAACATATGTGGATTCTTCAGTGTGCAGGGTTACCTCTTTCTTATATCGAAGCTGGTTGTAAATTGGAGGCTTCTGTGATGCTTCGATCTTGACCTCTTGTGTGGACGTTCGGTATGACGGGTTACTGTATGTCAGATTGCTCACTCCCGGGTCAGCAAACTTTGACTTTTTATGTCTGTTGACCAGAAAAATAACACTGGGCTTAAAATCTGAACTAATTAATTGTGTATTCAAATTCTGTCTGAACAACATCAAGGAGGACGCTTACCTGTAAATGATCAGAGCAGCAATGAGGATCAGAATGGCCAGGATGGTTAGAAGTCCACCAATCACATAGCTGATGTGAAGTCCCTCTCCTGAAACAGACATCACACATCAAAGATGTTCAAGGTGTGCGCAGAATAAAACCTGGAGCTTTGCTGACAATATCTACAAGCTATTTTTGAAAATTACGTCAGTCTTCTCCAATTTAAGACCTGTGGGCCAGAAGGCAGTGTTGAGAAGGACATCTACACGTATAACCTGTCAGCTCTTAAAGGTTTCCTTCCGCTCATCTGCACCTATCTTCCCACACACATTTTTAAGATTTTTAACTTTTGCCTCAGAAACAGCACGCTCGCATTGCTAAGAGCTGATTTTGAACAACTACATTGGCTGTAAAAGAGTCCTCAGAGCTGTAAGAAAAGCGGTTATCAGTCTTCGGTGGATGTGTGTGATTTTTACAAACAGCTGGTAATCAGACAGTTGGGAACAACTTTGACACAAAATATAGTCAAGTTGAGACAAATGCACTTTAGATATATCTTTATATTAGAAAGACGTGGATATAATTGATCTTTTTCTGGTTACATTCACTGATATGGTAAATCTGAATGCCACAAATGTAACACTGCAGTGTTCAAAGTGAGGATGCAAGAAACTGAGTACTGACCAGGTGGAGCTGTCATCACTGTGTTCAAACAGCCTTCTGTGTTCAGGTTCTTATCAGTGCAGCTGGAATTAAAAACAAAAAAAAAAAGAACAACTTGAGATAATTCTAACAACAGAACTCAGAACATGAGGGACTTCATATTTGTAATGATGCTAGGTCAAAAAAAAAGGGGGGGGGAAACAAAAACAAAAAAGCATCAATCATTTGAATGTAAGCAAGCATGTAACATTGCCATTTTACTGCTTTGCACATCCTTCTTCAATGAGATGAGAAAATTCCCCAAGTTATGTTTCTAAAAGCCTTGACATCTCTCTTCACTGAGATTGCTTATTGTCTTTTCTTACAAGAAAACACAGCAGGATCTTATGTAGATCAAATGCTCCTGTACGGAGCTATTCTCATATTACATTTTGAAGCAGTCACTTCAACGCAGATGAGCAACTGTGGTACCCAGTGAGACACTAAACTGGTTGCTTAGCATTTAGAAAAATATGAGGCAGGATGCAAACAGTCGAATAAACAGACATACTTGACCGGAAAAGCTCCCCTATGTGGAGTGTCTGTCGGAGCTTTGGGGATCTTGTTGGGAACAGTGGTGCTGCTGGTGCCTTTGGCAGGAGAGGTGGGAACGTAACCTGAGACTGAAACATATGTAGATAAGAGTCTGAGCATGCAGTCAATTTCAGTCATGTAGATGTGTTATCCTAAAGACTTTTACAGTCAGTATGTTTGTACTTCCTGCAAGGATGTGATGTTTTTATTGCCATTTACTTGCTGACAGGATTACACCAAAAAATAAAAAAGGAAAAGAAAAAAAAAGGACCCTTTATCACACAATACAGTTAGGGGACAGAGGACTGGACAAACTATAGTTTACCTTTCCACTTAAAGTTGGTGTTGCTGCTATGTATGCAAGTTTCAAAACTATAAGCCCAATTTTTTTTATAAAATGAACTAAGGTTTTAATTCCATAAGTAAATCAGTTCAAACTATTTTCGATTTCCACTGCAATTTCATGCAAAGTTTGAAAATCTAGAGACCATATTTTTTTCTGAAGTGAACTTCAAATTAAGTCTTGCACTAATTATAATATGGATTTTTTTAAAGGATTATAAATAACAAAGTTGAGTTCCTAGAAAGCAGGAGTGTCCAAACTCCAGTCCATTTTCAGGAATGTTACAGCAACTGACTAAAAAGAGGTGCTGTAATTGCCGATTAAATAGTGACTCATGACTGTAAATAAACTTTCATTTTGTGTAAAATTTTGCAGGTTCTCAAATATAATCCTATTACGAAAAGACGATTTAGCAAAAGTTTAGGCTGAAGGTCAAAACATGTCATCACAAACAACGATATAATGAAAACTGAACAATTACTTGTGGAGCACGGTCGTCCATCTGGTTCGTCTGGGCAGGCGCACACAAAACTGTTGGTCTTGGCGAAGCACAGATGTGTGCAACCGCCGTTATTTATCCCACAGAGGTTGGTACCTAATAGACACAAGAGGGAATATTCACAACATTTAAAATGAGTGACTCAGTCTTTTTTTTGGTACGCCACATAAACTGAGGACAGTAGGATTTTAATTTTGACAAGAAGAACCATGACGATGAAAAATGAAGGTCTGAGATCTTCTCAAAGAGAAATGTATTGGAATTTAAATAAAACTAAAATTAAATCAACGTGAACTGACATAGGGAAAAGATTATTTTTATTGTTAAACAGGCCAAAACAAGATAAAATGATGCTTGATTAATTAACTTTGAAGTGACTGGAATCATATTTTTTTTTTGACACCTGCATCAAAAACCCTAATCTTGCACATAAAAAGGTTATCTGACTGCTTATGGTCACTGGCAGCTGAGTCAGTGACCATATCCACAGAGCAGTTGCAGTTGTTTCTTCAGGGCCTTGTCAGCAGAACTCTGTTGATCAGCGTTCTCACAGAGAAGCTGAGAATCAGTGAAAATTAATTTCCAGGATGCATAAAGAAAGACCTTACCTGTCTGTCTGTGAGGAGATACCACTATAATGTCCATTAGGCCCTCCACATTGGCCAGGACAGTTTCCTTGTTTCGGCCAGTGTGTTTATCCACTCGCTGGATAGATTTTGTCTGCCAGTCTGTCCAGTAGATCCAACGATCTTGCTGTGAGAGTCGGGAGAAAGGAATTAGAGGGGAGGGCACCGGCTTCAACTGGGGAAACGAGGGAGAGGAAGAGAGGAGGAAAAACACAGACAAGGAGCAGGGGGACGAGAGGAAGAAAGGGAAGGGAAACGGGGAAGGACAGAGGAGGAAGAAAAATGAGGGTCAGAGTGGAAGGGAAGTGGAAGAAATGGTTAAGTTGAATGGGTTCAGTATGAGCTGGAGGACGGAGTCACACGGTGAGCCGATGAGTCAAAGAGAGCAGGTGAGTGGAGCAGGCAGCCAGAAGGAAGGGTCAGCCTGGTGATTGACAGCTGAGGGTGAGGAGGGTGGGGGGTGGGGGGGAGGTACCTGCGTGAGGGCAAACGGGTGTGAGACCGGACTGACAAGGACATGACGCAATTTCCCATTCAGGTCCGAACTTTCGATTCTGTCCAAGTGGGCGTCCACCCAGAAGATCCTGCAAAAAAAAAAAAAACAAAACATCAGATATATTATGACAAGAAAACTGGAGTTGTTGTATCCTTTGATACAATCGCCATGGAAGCTCATCAGGAGCTCTGTTATCAATATATGAAGCTGGACTCTCTGGTGACAGTGGCAGAGAAGAGAAGAGGAAATGGCTATTTTAGGCGATACCAGCCATCCTCTGCACAGTGTCATCAGCAATCAGAGGACCTTGTTCATTTGGCAGGCTGTTCCTACCAAAGTGCCATTTAAAATAAAAAATAAAAAAAAACTCCTTTGCCCCCCACACCATCAAACTGTACAACTCCACATCCAGGGAATGGAGGGACGGAGGATGGGGAGGCGTGGTGGCCCATGGTCATTAGCACAGTTGATTATTCTATATTTAAAACACACCAGAACTTTGCTCTGTGTGCTGTCCTACTATACTGCCTTTCATTTGTTATCTTACTTTACATATTTGATTTTATAAAGAAAATTGGAATCGGCCAAAACAGGAGTCAGCAGGTCAAATGTTTTAGAAAATCTAAACTGGGTAAGAAAATTGTCATCATTGAATATCTACTCACAAGATAAAGGGACTCTCGTAATGAACTGAATATCCTCAGAGACCTCAGATAATGAGACTTTATCTATAACTTGTTAAATTTACACGGCCCCTGTATCATATGAGGTGACGGGCTATCTCAGAGATGCTCCTCCCTCTGACCTTCTTGTGTCGTAGTCTAGCGTGAGACCATTGGGCCATCCCAGGTCCGTATTGATCAGAACCTTTCGGTCCGAACCGTCCAGGTGAGATCGCTCAATCTTTGCAATGTGCCCCCAGTCAGTCCAGAACAGAAACCTGCAGACACAAGGTTTAACTGGTGAGAGCGCTTTATACAGTATTGAATATAAATAGGTATTATGGAACTGCTATTAAGTGGAATATACTCAGATTACGAATGAACTGGACCATATTTAAGTGCACTCACTTTCTCAGTCAAGTGCTCTTAAGTTATGCAAATTAACAATTTTTCCTCTCATTTTTTCTACCAATCTTATTATGGCTCATTACCCGAAGTCAAAGGTTGTATAAATAAAATGTAGTGACACCGAGTTGTTTAAATTGCAATCAGCTCAATACACATCCTTTCACTCTTCTGTTCAAATAATGTAGTAAAAATGACAGTGGCTGCTGAAAACACAGATTTGAAAGGTTGAGTGCAGCAGTGTTCAGTTTGACTCTTCTGGGCTACCGTAGTAATGTGGTAACCTTAAGTCCCCATTCTCACCCTTTGCTTGGGAACACTGCGATGGCTCGGGGTTCATCCAAACTGTTGTTGACCAGAACTTTGCGGCTGGTTCCATCCAGACGGGCCACCTCAATGGTGTTGCGTCCTGTGTCAGTCCAGTACATGTTTCTGGACACCCAGTCCACAGCCAAACCATCTGTGGTCTTCAGGCCTTGGCTGATCACCGTTTCCATGCCACTGCCATCTAGATTTGCACGTCTAAAGCACAAAGCAAAACAATGGATATTATGCGACACAGGGCTATTTACTTTGAGCAAATGTAATTGTTATTGTGCACATAAATGCACGCTCGTGTAGTATGGACAAGCTTGTTTTCAGTCCTATTGAAGTGCCACTTTCCTTCTTTTACTTTTCATCTACAAAACTCTAAAAACATGCTTATTTGACCACAGTGACATCATAACAGCAGAGATTATTCAACAAAAATGACTTCAGTATTTGATTTAGTTTCTATTGATGAGAAAAACCTCAATAGTCTACATGTAATCATAACTATTGCACTAGGTGCTAAAACATACACATGAGAAACTTAGCATGTAGCAGTTTGCACCTGATGACATCCAGGGTGACATCAGTGTAGTAAAGCTTTCCATCTACACTGTCGTAGTCCAGAGAGATGACATTGTGCAGCTCGGGCACTGGCACATGTACATCAGTGTAATCACTGGTGTCCAGAGAGATTCTGCGGACGCTGACGCGGTTGGAGAAGAGCAGGAATGTCTCCGGGGAATCATCACAAGACCTCCCATCTCCCTTGAGAAGGATGCCTGTGGGACAGGCGCAGGAAGTGCCGTTGGGACGAGGCAGGCACAGGTGGGTGCATCCTCCGTTCCTCCTGCCACACTTATTAAAACCTAAAGAGGCCACAGACAGGATGATTGAGGCAAAGATTTAAAAAAAAAAAAAAGGGTACCTCTAAAGCAGTTATTTACCCTTGATTTCTGGGAATGAAACCAAGTTGTTGTCCTGAGACTCACCCAGAGGCTTCTCCCTGTCCACAGCCTGGATGTCCATCAGGCCTGGCAGGTTCCCTCGCACCTGTGATAATATTCTCCCCGGTGTTCTTATCAGCTCGCTGGATGCTGCGACTCTGCCAGTCAGTCCAGTAGATGTATGACCCAAGAAGGGTTAAACCATACGGGTGCTGAACTGGGGTCACGAGGGTGCGACGGTTCTGCCCGTTCAGGTCTGATGCCTCAATACGCTGCAGAGACACAAAACGGATCACCAACACTGACAGTGTGTGATATCCTTCAGCACCGCTGAATACACTGACTCATTTAACTTTAAGATCTGTATTTCGCAATTTCTGTGCTGCTAGTGATTTGAATCGGCTTTTTCATACCTTGCAAGTCAGAAATAACTATTTGTCGGTTTTTTTGACTGTCCAAAATAATCAGATTTCCTGTTATGTTTCTTATACAGTGATCACATGAAGAACTTGACTCAAAAAGGTCTCTCCAGGTATGTTTTATTCTGATAGTGAAAAGTGCTTCAGATTCAGACTAGCTTTCATTGAATGTAGCAGCAGATAAACTTTAACCTTGCAACATCCTCAAAATAGAGACCGGGACCTTTATCCTAAAATAATGTGATTTCTGAGGTAAAACATCCATGAGGAGTTGCAACTAACCTCAGTGTGAGCATCAGCCCACAGTAACTGTGATCCAGCCATGTCGATAGCCAGGCCATTAGGCCAGCCCAGATTGTTACTTATTAGGACCACACGATCTGATCCATCCATGGCTGAGCGCTCCAGCTTAGCATGCTCTCCCCAGTCTGTCCAATACATGTAACTGGAAAAGTAAACAGTAAGAGGAGTGTTGAGCTCAGATGGCAAAGATTACTGACAGGTAGGGTGGAGATCAGATGATAAGAACATGATGAAATCCGGAATGTTGGGGAAAAGTTTAAAAGATCTGATCTGTACTAAACGTAAATACTAATGGCATCACACTCACCCCATCTCATTGTACAGGGCGATCGCTCGTGGGCTGTCAAGATTCTGCCAGACGAGAACTTTTCTCATGGAGCCATCCAGGTTAGCCACTTCAATGCGATTGGTTCCTGTGTCCGTCCAGTAGATCTTCCTGCTAACAGCGTCCACCGCCAGCCCATCAGTCGTCATTAATCCTACAGAGAAAAACAGCGCTGGAATCACGACACCATGACTGAGAGGAATGGCAGAGAAAGGTTTGCTGTTCTTTCCCCACCTGTAGAAATGATGTCTTCATGTGCTGTTCCATCCATGTTGGATCTGCTGATTTTCTTCAGTGTGCTGTCAGACCAGTAGATTTTTCCTGCACAGGGACCCACAGAGACATGTAAGAACTCTACTTCTGCAAAATTTAGCTTTCTGAAATAGCGGTTTAAGGGCTCCTATACACTCGTGTAAGATCATAACATCTCACAGTGCTCAATTTGCTTAATCTTGGTACAATATACAAAATGGTATGTGTAGACTGTATGTTGAATTGGAGGCTACTACTGATGAAGAGGTGCAGGTGGCATGCTTAATTGCATAATCTGTGTATGCTGACAGTAAGCAACACGTGGAAACAAACCACTTGGTTTTAGCGTATTTACTTGTGGCATAGTGCTTTTAAGAAAAAGTGAAGGAAGAAGAATGTGTTTCCGGTCATGGTTAGAGAGAAGGGGCCAACCCCAGATATTTATTCTTCTTTGAAATTGTGCTAGATTGCATAAGTTCATACATCATTTCAACTTATATTTTAAATGACTGGTAAGTAGACAGTCTTATAAATTTCTGAGGATCAGAAATCCTATCAGATAGTCTTTGATCACAAGACCATTGACCGTTGTCAAACAGCCCATATTCTAGGATGCAGGACAGTTGATTTTGGCCAAAGACAGATATGGCCAAAGGATATCTCCAGGATTCTTTTATGACATTGATATTTCGACAGCCCATTATCATGCACTGTGCAGAAGCCCTAAGATAACAAACGCACCTTCTTTTGGGTCAGCACCAATGGCGATGGTGTTTTTCATGGAGCTATTGACAGCCAGAACTACATCAGCGAAGTAGGGGATATCCAGAGAAACCATCCTGATGTCTGTCCTCCGTGCAAAGATGAGGAAGCTGTTCATCCCTGTACACACATCATCACACATTGAACTTCCTGTCAGAATGCAAAGGGTGCTGATATACAGTAATTTTATTTGTCAGGGATCAACTGTACTTTTTCTCTGAAGAAAAAAAAAAAGAAATTAAGGATTGTTTTTCTTTTTATTTCATCTTGATATGTTGTGTAGGTATACTATCATTTTTTGATTGTTGATCATATACATCCTCAGTGAACATGGAGAACATTGCTTTGTGACTGCTCCATTTGTTTTTATCTGTTTGGTCAAATGTTTCTGGAATGCAGGTGTTTTTCCTATACCAGGTGTGCAGGTCTTGCCGTCCGACAGCAGGTTGATCCCTGTAGGGCAGGCACAGCTGGAAGCTTTGGGAGCAGGTGCCAGGAGACAGAGGTGGCTACAGCCTCCATTATTCACCACACATGGGTTATGTACTGCTGTTACAGATAAACAGACCAAGATTAACCACCAACCTACATTTCATGTAAGCTCAGAGGATAAGAATGGGAGAGGCAGTGTAGAAACTGGGGCACTCAATGTATCAGAACAACAGAAACTGTTCTGGGAGCACAGGAGAGCGTCCCTCACATCACTGAGATCAGTGAGGCTTTCTGAAAAAACCGTTTGGTAGCTACAGCTGATGTTCTGCCTGCTCATCCAATGAGCTGCGGCTCAGTTCACCTGAATCCCCCAGAGTGACAGCAGGGATACTGGATATGATTTTTAAGAACTGTGTGCATCAAATTACAGCTGAAAGTCAGCTTTTAAACTTTCCAATCATTCTATCATTGATTTCAGATCCATTTTGCTGCTTTACAGAACGGAAATGGAACATAGAAATGTCTATAAAATGTTTCAAACTTGATTTGACCTTAAAATATACACAGACCTGTCTCACGGTGTCGATGGAACATATGAATGTCCATGAGGTTCTCCAAGTTTTCAGTCAGTGTGTTTCGTCCCAAGCCCGTCAGCTTATCAGCGCTCTGGATGCTCTTGGACTGCCAGTCTGTCCAGTACAGCTTGTTCTCATGTACAGTCAAGCCAAAAGGGTGAGGCAGCTGGCTGCCGATCAAAACCTGAACACAAAAACAGTAATTTTCTTTAACAGATCCGACTCCAACTTTATTATCATAATCAACATGAAAAGACTGGTTTTACTGAGAATTAAAAATGAAAACACTTTTTACCTGCCGACCAGAACCATCAAAGTTTCCAAATTCAATAGTTTTCATGCCAGCATCGGCCCAGTACAAGCGTTGGGTGTCATAGTCAATAGCAAGCCCATTAGGCCACGTCAGATTGGATGAGATGATGACAATGCGATTGGAGGCATCCATTCCTGCACGCTCGATCTTAGGGTTGGCGCCCCAGTCAGTCCAGTACATGAAGCTACGGAGAATGGAGGACATATAGAAGATCAACGTTGTGTCCGATTGAAAATTTCTGCCCCTTTTACACCCTCTTAAATATCTCACCCTCCAACTGGATCAACTATAATGTCCCTGGGCCGGTCCAGGTTCTCCCATATCAGGACAGTCCGCATGCTGCCATCAGCGTTAGAAACTTCGATACGATCCGTACCTGACAACCAATAGTCAGTTATAAATCCAAGAGCACATGCTGTCATGCAGGTGACTGAAGACAATACACAGGAAACATTTCATTTCAGAATATAGGAAATGATGCTACTTACCAGCATCAGTCCAGTAGAGCTTGTTGGTCACCCAGTCAATTGCCAAACCTGCTGGGCTCTCCAGACTGGTATCCACCACCACCTAATAAAACAAATCAAAACATGGACATATATCAAAATTCAGCCTAGTACTTGCATTGAATGTTAAAGTAACAGCTTGAACTGTTTTAGAAGCTACTGTTCTATTTTAAGATAAAATATTCCTTTCAGTATACTGGACAGAAATCTTTGTGAATGTGATAACAGAATGATCTGACTTCAAGGCAGAGCTATATAATCAAGTTCTCCTGTACATGAATTTTAATGTTACACTTTCAAATGAACCCCAGCGGATGGCAGTGTTGCATCAACTTAATTCCAGCTGCCTGAAGCCACCTGCTGCTGCTCTCTTTTGTTGCAAAGATGAGGAATGATACCAGTGCTGAGTTCAGTCAGACTGCAGATGTCACTGACCTCCTGCTTGGTGCCATTCCAAAGTGCTCTGTTGATGGAGTCAGTAGTAACATCTGTCCAGTAGATGTAACCGTCTTTAGCATCCCAGTCCAGAGCCACGGCATTGCGCACATCCGCCAGGGGGATGACATCGTCTGACATGTCTTCGGTGTCAAAGCTGATGCGTCGGATGTCCGTCCTTCGGGCAAAAAGCAGGAACTTGTCAAGACCTGATTAAAGACCAGAGGTCTTCTGTCAGTCTTCTAGGTTTAACAGTGGGGTCAACAGTGAACAGAGCAAAGAAACACTACCACAAATTCATATAGCAGCCCTTAAAGGGAAATTCTTAACATGATTACAAAGAAAGATGATACAACAAGAATAATTTTTAAATTCAAAAGTTGTGTAAGATTCAGATTTCAAGCAGTGCAATTAAAAAGAGAAAAAAAAAGGTATTAGATGAAAATGTATATACTATTATCCATTTCAGGTCAGAACTTGAGTATCTGCTACTGGACTGTAAAATGCTGAACTTGTTTGTAATTTCTGCAATACAACATATCTCTTTATATCGAGTAGATGTCTCATAATCTTCTAAAACTTTGTTTGCTCTAACAGCTTACACCTCAGCCACCAGGCTGATCCGATTAACTGTGCATTAGAGGATTAACTTTTCCAATTTAGCTTTGTGAGAATGGACTGTTTCAGTGCTAACACTGCAGTCAAGAGTCAGACAAGGGACAAACCCAATGATAAAGACGCAAATAAGAGGGCTAAAACATACTTTTTGCATATTATCACTTCATCACTGTCACCTTATTAAGGATTTGCATTTATTCCAAGTTAATAGGTTTTTGGTAAGTTTAGTTTTTTGACGTTACTCTATTAACATATAATGTCATTAAAAAAAAACAAACAAAAAAAATCAATTGCCTCAATCATAAATATGAATAATGCAGTTGTTGCAAAACTCACTGTTGGCACAGTTGTGGTGGTCCACTTTCTTGAATCCAGTGGGACAGGCGCAGGTGTATGTTTTGTTGCTGGGGAGACACAGGTGGCTACAACCTCCATTGTTGCTGCCACAGCGGTTTCTGCCACCTAGAGGAGGCGGAATCACAAACAACTTATTGCACAAAGGCCATGACGCTAGACATATTTTCCTGCCTGACTACGACCACAGTTACACGCCCTCTTCTATCTTCCTACACATTTCCCGCTGTCGTAGTCTCGCCGGTTCAAATCAATCTTCTCATGTTGCCCTCAGCAACAAGCAAATAATCACGCTTCCCAGTAGTATGTGTGTGTGTTTTTTTTCTAATGATGTAGCAGCGCTGCATTGCAACTGCAGAGGTTGTCATCAGCTGATGCTTCCTTTCTTTTGCTCAAATTCTTCATCGTATACATGTAAACTTGAATGACTGACAGGATCTCATCTGAAACAGTTCCTGACCTCCTCGTTGCCAACACAGAGGCAGCTCACAGTTCATATTAGTGTCAGAGTGCTACAGTCTTTTTATCAGTATGAAAACAAAAACTTTCTCTTGGCAGTAAGTCAAGCCCAACATAGCTTGTTATCAAAGAACACAAGTCTTTGCCCTCATGCTGATGAAAACCTCTCAACTGGCCAGTTCACCCAAGGGTCTAATGCTAGCGCAACAAATCATTCTTTCATCTGCCGATTTGCAACCACGTGATCAATGTGTTCGCTTCTGTGAGTCATGAGGTGTCTGTCTTCAACCTTATTATCCACCCTGTAATGATGAAATGTTTATTTTTTCATGTTCGGTATCCAGGATTGTATTCTCCACCTCATGTTGTTTTGTTTTTGTTTGTTTTTGTGAAGTGGGACTACTGTTCTCACTCAGAAATTCCTCAACAGTGCAACTTCCAACCTTAGAAACCCACTAAGTGTCTGAGAATCTCAGTCCAAAACAATCGGAGCCAGAACTTAAAGTGAAACAACTCAGGAAAACCTCAGACATTCGGAGAAAGTTGACTCTGGTCTTGTGCCTTTCTTAGAGGGAGACTTTTTCATGGATAAATGTAGTTTATTCAGCGAGGGAGATTCCTGGATGATTGTTTATGCTATACTGCACAGCAGGGACTCGCATGCAATAACATGTCATGCTCAGCTGGACCAAAACAGAAAACAGAAAACAACATTACACCGCTATATCCTTACACAGGAAATTATGCTATCAGAGGTTTTTTTTTTTTTTTTTTTTTGCATATGTAACAGTTGTAAAACAAAGCAAAAAAAAAAAAAAAAAAAAAAAAAAACCTTTAGAGCAGTGATTCTCAAAGTGTGGGCCACGGCCCCCTGGAGGGGCGTCGTGGTACTGCAAGTGGGTCATGAGAGGTATTTAAAAATTAACAAATATGTTTTAAATCCTCGATTTTTAAAAACAGTATGTTTTTAATTACTGTAAAGTATTTATGGCATGATTTAAAAATGTAATGATTTAGATGTAATAAAACAAACCAGTTCAGTGTTATTCTACTGTCATCTTAACTTAATATAACAAGTGTCACCTTATTTGTTGACCTCTTACACTACTCAGAACATAACTTCTAGTCTTGTATGTTGATCACAGTTGTGATTGATAGGTTTGGGTGGGCTGCAGAGATTTTTCACATTACAAATTGGGTCATGGTAGTCTGAAGTTTGGGAATGGCTGCTTTGGAGATTTGAAATCATTTAACCAATTATGATGCGGTTCCACCTCACCTTTCTTCTGCTAAAGATGGGCTATGTATTTTATACATGGTTATGTATTTTTTGAGGAAAAAAAATCCTCTAAAAGAGTTGTTGATACAGATTTGTTGTTGCAGTTCGAGAAGAATGTTTTCAATTCCCTTCACTGTGACTCCTTGTGATCTGTTCCAATTCAAGCCAGTGCTTTGTGAGCTTGTGGTAATCTGAAGACCTTAGTGAAAACAAGTACTAAAAAAAAAAAAAAAAATCTGTAAAATCAGCAATACCACTTTTAATACAGAATACTACAATCAAAGTAGAGGGACAATTTAACCAAAAGAGGGGGGCTCTGCAATGCCAATTCACCTAAAATAAAAAAGTAAAGTATGAAGGCATTAAGCAGACTTGAACTTGGCCACTGAGCTCGTGTCCCAGCTGGTACCAACCTGCAGGCTGTCTCTGTGGGTGCAGCGTGTGGATGTCCATAGGGAAGTGCAACTTGTTGCGAATAATCTCCTGGTTCTTGCCGGTGAATTTGTTGGCACTGTTGATGCTCTTGGTGTGCCAGTCAGTCCAGTAGAGGCTGTCCTCAAAAACTGTGATGGCAAATGGGATGGGGAAGGCCTGAAGAGATGAAGACATAGTTGAAAAGAGGCCGACTGAAGTGTTGCATTAAACCAGTCAAAATCCATTTTTCTTTGGAACGGAGATAAAAAGAAAAAGAAAAAATATATAATTTATTTCTCCCCCTCTTGGAATTGAATTACTCAAGCAAACAAATACAGTAGTTATAATGGACACATTTATAATGAGCAGAAAAATAAAAAATAAAACGCTTCTGAGGTTTGGACGTTTACTGGAAATCTTAAACAGAAAACTTTCTACGTTTGGCTCACTCCACCAACGATCTCTAAACATCCTCTCATTCAGTGCTGTGGTCTTGGCTGATGTCATATTGCCCTAATTTGAAGCTGCTTTCAATTACTTTTCCTTTCTTCTGCCTGTAACTGGTTTAGTTGAGGCGAATAAATCCAAAACCAGATGCACTCCCAGCAACCTTTCCATCCAGCATCTGAACGCAGGATCAAGTGAAACAGAATCAGGCTGACAGCAGATAGATAATAGACATTCATTTTCTATGTCTACAATGGCATACTATACTCTTTCATTTTTTACTATTCATTTGTAGATTTAAATGGACGGTTTTAACCTGGAAAATCAAAATTCAAATATCAGTAGGATAATACAAAATATGGATTCCAGTAGTTTGCGTGATTTGCTTCTCAGTTTATCAAGAAAAGCCGTTTCATAACAACGCTCTAGAACAGGAATTATTTATTGATCCGGAGGTCATGGAGGATTTCTACCAAACATGTGACTACATTAGCCTTTATCAAGACTAGTTGAAGAGCTATAACTAAAGTCATTTGTCGGATAAAGTCTTCTTAATTTCAAACCAGAGAGAAAACACAAATACCAGAATCATTCATTATTTGTTGTTCTTTGTTGGAAAATTATAATGATTACTTGTAAAAACCCATTGCTTTTTCAAAGAAACAAACTGCAAAAATGAGCTTCTGGGGTGTTGAGGCATCAGCTACACAAGAAACTTATGTATTTGCTACTTATTGATAGTGAAAGGTCAGTGAAACCCTGACCTAAATAAGGATATGTACACGGGAGCTCCCAGTGGACGTGTCTCCAGTGGGAGCATTTCCTCAGGGTGACCCCTAAAACCCACTTCGTGGAAAACAATATTCACTTTCTTTCTCCACATTAACCCTCCCCAGTAATGCTACTGCCCAATTATTTGGATGGGAGTCCTGACTAGATGGAAAAGTGGTGTCTTCTGCAGAGGAGTAGTACTGTGGTGAGCCTGCTGCTGCTTAGTTTGGTTTTTTTGTTTCTTAACAATGCGCCGCTCATTTAATGATAGCGTTTTATGGCACAACATAAATGTTGAGCTGAAAATGGATATAACTGGAGGGAGACTGCAACAATGAGCCACAAGAATCAGTAATTGTGTGTACTCGAGTGTAAGCTCAATGAAACAACAGTTTCATCATTTTAACCACTGTTTTATGAGCAACAAACCTTAATTCACCCTTATTTCTGCAAGAAAAGTTAGAAAACAGGTGAGTGCACTTTCATTAATTATAGATCAATGAAGAACTTTGCCTCATGAAAATGTTTTCTTCTTCTTTGCCTCAGTGAAACACTTCTTATCCTGTGTTCTGTATCTTCCTCTTATCACATCAACCACACCACAAATCTCTTGTTTTTTTTTTATTTTTTAATCCTACTTGGCAATCCCATCTACAGCATTCTTCAACAAGTGTATTCACTATCTACTATATATCTTTATGTGAGTTACCTCATTCTAGCTTCTTTTATTTTATCTCTAAGAGTTCCAACAATACTGTTCCTTGCAGGTCTCATCAGCGCCAGAGAACCTCTGTCACCTCCAGCTCTACGTCCTGTCTCGTGGTCAGCGCTGGCGTCTAGTTCTAGCTCTAGAGATGTACCGTACATAGCGGCAGCTTGTTGCTGCCCAAAGCTATAACCATCTACAATGACGCTTTGAAACTTAAACAACAACAGATACTGGAACATATCAATTTCCCTTAGGGGATTACCTCAGCATTATTTAATTTAATGTAACTCTTCAAAGCCATACAGAAGTGCTGGTCTCACTTATTTTCCTTTCAGCTGCTCCCGACAGAACAGTCTTTCATATTTCAAAGAGACTATATTGTACTGACAAGACCACCACCACTAGCAGTTTGTTGGCGTGGAAGGGTCTGAGGAAGAAGCTTAGCTAAGCAGCAGACAATTTGTGCAAATCGGGTATAAGCCACACACAGGAGCCACTTTTCATGTCACCATGAAAACGACATTTGAAACTGGAGATCCTGCTGTTGATGTTCGCCGGCAGCACTGCATCTCATTCAGCGTGGCTTGGATGAAGGAGCCAGGAGCCATAGCGGATCATTAGAGGACCCTTTGTAGCTAAATGTGCCGGTAGCCTACAGTCAATCATTCCATAACTTGCAAAGTGATGGCAATATGTTTGCGCGACTACAACACGTCCACCCTCCGTATCAACTGCCAGGTCCCACCAGAGCTTGCTGGTCCCTGTTTAACCTCTGGCAGCACTTGTTTCAGATGTCATTTAAATAAGCAACAGTGAAATACACATGTTTAGACAGATTTGATCAAAAATGAATGTAAAATAATATTTGCATCATGGGTCAACATACACTAAGCCAGCCAAACTAAAATGGCTAAGTATTCACTGTGTGGCTCAGCAGCTTTATAGTGCTGTAGTTGCTAAGCCTCAAATCTTTACAAACAGCCGCATGTATCCTATAAGAGGTGAACTGGTACCAGTTCATATTATACAGGTTGACAACAAGACAACAACAATAAAAAATGTAGCTTTGTTCAACTCAGAATAAATATTGGTCTAAAAATCTAAGTGTCTCATTTTTAGCCCGGATCTGCTGAAGAAGAAACCGATGTTAAATTTGAAGTGAAAGTCTGGTAAGAAATGTCAAATCATGGCAGCATGTTTGTTTCATTCTCAAAAAACGGATGACGCCATCAGTCGTATCAAAAGTTGACAAGTAACATCCTTTTTTGTGCTTGATGAAAAGTTTGACATTTCATGAAGACCTACTTTGGTCAAGACTTCGGATGACGCCATCAGTCGTATGACGCCATCAGTCGTATCAAAAGTTGACAAGTAACATCCTTTTTTGTGCTTGATGAAAAGTTTGACATTTCATGAAGACCTACTTTGGTCAAGACTTCCTTTGGTCACAATACCACAGGGATCCAGTACAAAAGCTGCCTTTATAACCACGTCTTTTAAGCTGGTTCATCGTAGCCAGTTTCAGGGGAGGCGCTGAGCCACTCGACCTCAACTCCCAACTTCTACCACATCTTTCATGACATTATACAGCTTTATGCAACCTATAAAAAACGTATAATATTTGGACACAAATTCAATAACGATTGAACCATATTATACTAAATAAGAAAACATTACTCACAACAGCACACGCCCAACCAGGCTCACTCAGCCACGCACCAAACAGAAAATACTTGACTGGCAACTATTTTCCTAAATGCTTTTATTCTGGAGATCAGCCAATGAGAGTTGATACTGACCCACTTTTAGGGACAATCTTGTTACAGGCTGAACAAGAAGCTAACATTAAGATCAGTTGCTTATATTGGCAAAGTTTCAACTGTTTGTTTTTTCTGATATAGATTCTCAGTCATTCTGGTAATGGTAATCCTTTAAAAGCTTGAATCAAGGACAACTTGACATCTTTTTCTTGGCTCTTAAATACATTTTACCTTTCATTCAGAAAGCTGTGGTGGGGAGTTACAAACTTTAAAGCTATTAAGGTCATATGTAAACTCTACAACCCACACGAGTAATAACATCATTGGTGATGTGTATTGACTTCAGCAGTTTATAATCTTGGAATCCCCACCAGTCAGATGGGAATAAAGGTGTATTTAATGACTAATAGGGTCAACCTGAATACCGAAAAATTGCATTTGGAGCTTTTTCCTGTCATGCAAACCTCAGGTTTTGAAGCAGGTATGCGAACCCTCACTGACTCGGAAGGCACTGGATTTAGCAGGAGGGTAAGGACAAAACATAGAATATCAACAAACTGAACCTCATGTGATTTACAGGCTATATTCCCATCAATTCAGCAAGGAAAGGATCAACAATGACTGCAAGGCGGGTGGTGATCCTGTCTGCTTCTACTGAAATAAAGGGAGGAAGCCGTAGGAGAGAAAGACGCATGTCTGCAAAGCCCCGGATAAATGTGAGTTCTATCCCTTTACACGTGATATTCGGCCGGCAGTCAGGTTGGAACTTGAAATTTCCAAGCTTCCAATTGGAAAAGAAAAGCAACAAGAAGTTTGATTATTTTGTGTGAATACGCAACAAAGTACTGGTGGAGGTGGAGAATTTAGGTGGCAACTCTGAACAACTCATTGAATGACATTTCAATCTAGGCAGCCCTGAACAAAGTGGGAAAGTTTTCCAAAGAAGTTAACATTGGAATATCATTTTTTTTTCTTCTCACAGCAGGTTTCCTTTAAAGAATAAACTGGATACTAGATCATTTTGGTGCTCTGGTAACCAGCTTGATACCATAATAAAGTTTAGATACTAAAAAAAACTGATCAAGAAAATCATCAAAAATGAATCTAGATAGTCAAGAAAAAATAAATAAAAAAACATCGAATCTACAGCCCCTTTGCGTTTTCTCCTCGTCTAGGTGCCCAGGTGTGTGTGTGAAGTGATACTGGCTGTGTATGTTTGATGATCTTATCCAACATGAAGGAGAAAACAGTACACCCTCTTCCCTCCTCTACAGAGGCGCTTGGTTTGGACACGGTCACCTTCTTTCTTGTCATCTCTGCCCCCCCACCCCAGCATCCCTGCTCCCTTTATCCGGGACAGCTGGAGAAGCAGCTGCAGGCTGACGGTGCATCAAACATCCCACCAAGCCTTCCAAGTTATGTCCCCTGGCACCTCCCTGTCCACCTACACTTACAGTCTCTTGCACTTTGTTTCACATCTCATCAAGGATGGAGAACAGCCTCTAACTCTACAGAAGGCTGCTTGGATGAAAGCATGATGGACATTTCACTTGTCATCTTTTCTTTGTAAGATTTACTCCACTCTGAGCTACATTTTTACTGATGTCAAGTCACCAAGGCTTTCTTTAAAGGGAATTTTTGTATTCCCTTTTTTGTAAGAATCCAACACAAAAACTTCAATTCTACCTTTACTCCATGAGGTGACGTGGAATTCAACTACTTACTCTTATTAGACTTGTATCTGTTTTTGTTATTCATTCTGTCCATGAAGTTGAATTATACAATTAATTGCATGATTTTAAAAAAAGGATAAAAAAAAAAAGGAAAAAGAAAATGAGACTGATGATTTCACATGAACAACAAATGAATGAACAAATAAAAATAAACAAGAATGCATCCTGATAATCTAGTAAATAAACAAAACATTTAACACAATAAAACAAAGATGTAGCCACAAATGTATAGCTTTGGGTCATTAATGAACAATGTTTCCTTTCCTTTTACACACCCTGGTAAAAGTGACTGTGTCATTGACAGACGTGCTGACCTTGATGACAAGATGATGACAGCCATTAATTAGGATCAGGTGTGTTAAAGAAGGAAAACAAGCAAAACATGGAGGACAGAGGCCCTCGAGGACTGACTTTGGCCACCTCTGATGTAAATGAATTTAGGAAGGTACCTGAGGGATAAGCGGTATTACATTTTTTTTTAAGTTGTATAGTCTTTGTCTACCACCATATTGCATGGTTTATATTTAATGAAATGGTATAAATATCTGGACAAAGTACACGATGGAGCTGTTCAGAACTCCTCTAAAGGAAATTAAAATGTGAAGACTGTGACATACTGAAGCCAGATAAGACTTCTGTATACTAGTCTCTAATACCTGTTATACACTGCACCATTTGTCGTAGCTCCAAATCAGCCGTCTAACAATGTGAGCAGTTCAACAACAGGCTTCTCAAAAGTCATGTGACCAAAGACTGCCTTAGATAGTGTAGCTCTCTGGCAATTAAAATTCAAAATTAAATGATGTATTTATCAAAGAAACTTGGCCACCAATCTAAAGAAAAAGTAGGACGTGAGGCATTAAAGAAATAAAGCTTTGTAGGACTTGCATTCTCCTTTTTTATGGCACATATATAAGCTACTACTAAATTGTGCTTCATTTTCTTGTTTTGTATTGTTTTCTGATGATGCTACTCTACAGCCATCATTACCTATGATTCTGGAGGTCTCATTGTATAGTTTATACTTACCATCCTTAAAGTCATACCCAAGATAAAGCAAATTCAAGTCATAAAGTGTGAAAAATGTGTGAACCTTTGTTCAGTTTACATCGTAAAAGCACCTAAAACTAATAAATGCAAAAAGAAGTATGAAATTTCCCATTAAATCTATCAGTGTACCTTAAGGCAACAGAAAATTAAATTGGAATGACTCGGGAAACACTGCAATATGCAGTCACCCTCCAGCAAATGTGCTCCAAGAGGGCCAAATTGCAAAAAAAAAAAAAAAAAAAAAAAAAAAAAAAAAAGCAATACACACACAACCAGACTGTCCACTGGAGGAGCTGGTGCACATCCAGCGTCCCCACCCACAGACGGAACTAAAGGTGCAGAGAAATAAACGCTCGTTAACATTCCAGAGTGCAGCAGCTCAGGACGTAACAGTCCGCGTGCACACAGACACACAAACGTCTCGTTTGTCCTGTGTGTCGTCTGAGCAAACACAGGCTGTGGAGGAAGGACAGGGTCAATTACAGCCCTTTATTCTCAGAGCACACATCATTAAGGAGAGCTCAGACGAATAACGGCTACACACACACTCACCCACGAGCATCCCCACTTCACACCCTTAAACTCTTCCATTAATCACTGATGTGCTTCAATTCTCTCTTCTCTTTGTCAGAAAAAGAAAAAAAGATAAAGCCACGCAAACAAAAAACCTCCTAGAACTGGAAAAGCTTCATATTGCTGTTAATCATCGAATTCTACTTCACTTTCAGGACCTGCAATTGAGTTGAAGCAAACAAAATGATCTGCTCTCTTTTCTGCTGATACAAAAATGGGTAAGGGGTTAAAAAGGTGAGAAGTGTGCATGCCCGGGGAGGGGGATACTTCAGGTACACTGTGCAAAATGGAGTTAGGGCAGTTTTTAATACTGCGTACCACCTGAGAAACTGTTCAGCTCTCTGAGTACCACCATGATGACCAATTTTGAAATATAGCCATATATGGCTTCTCAAATAGCTTTAAACACACAGGAGAGATTTTTATTCCTTATTGTGGTTATTTATTACCTGAATTGTTACTTTACGGAATCAGACATTTACAACTCTGTCCGACAATTCTCACACTCATATTCTCACACAGAGCAAAATAAACACACTCAAAAGTTGTTCCATCTGCACTGCAACTTAATATGCAACAAATGTTTTTTTTAAAGACACAATTTTAATTATCTCAAGCTACACATTTAATTCAAAACGTTGTATTTATAATGCGTTGTATGTTTCAGATTTTTTTTTAAGTGAAAATGTGAAAAGTCATGACGTTCCCGCGTACCACCAGAGAGAGCTCACGTACCACTGGTGGTACGCGTACCACGGTTTGCGCACCACTGAGTTAGGGTATCAAGTGACTCTAGTTTACAACTTCACCTTCAGCCTTCTCAGCCCTCAGTGAATATTATCCTCACACGTCCCTGACATGGATTCACCAATTACAGTGATATTAGAAAGAAGCCTGTGTCTCTTCTTTTATGTTACCGTTAACTACACAAGCTTGACGCAAACTTCCAGCAAACGGGAGCAAAATTCCCTCCTGTGAAATGAGTCACAAGAGATGGCACCCCTCCCATTTCCACCAGTAGAGAACGTATTAAACCAATCACAATGAGAGTGACGTTATGTAAAGCCTCATAAAGGAGCACCCAAGAGGCAATTTTCAAACCAAAAATTGTGTAGCAGAATTGGTAATAACATCAGATAAATGCTCATTGGCTTGACAGTTTGACTGCCACTCTCCCTCCGTCACATGCTTTATTTCCCTGATTAGATTTATGCTTCTAATGTGCATTTATCATACCAAAAACAACAAATCAAACTTCTTTCTGCTCGCTATGCAAAAGGGCAGCTTGGTTGTAAATAGTGCCGACTCCTTGTACAGTTTCATTGGCTTGGAGAAGCTTTGTAGCCACATTTGATTGGCTGACGCACATGTCAAAGAGTGAAAAACTGAACTTTTGACATAAAAGCTACACTGTCACTGATGCGCAGAACCCACAATTCAGTTCAACAACTGCCTTCAAAGTGAACAGACGGCAACGCTGAGGACACTTTCAGCGCGTACGGGTGAGCAGAGGGTTATCGTTTCCTGAGGTGTGACAGTTGTGCGACAAAAATCCTAAACACAAGATCATAAACATGCACACAGATAAAAGCAAGTGGAATGTCAGTAAAAATGTACTCTCTTAAAAGTGTTGTCACTTTGTGTTGTAATGGGTCAAACTAATAAATTATAGTAACTAATTACTGCAGCCTCTGTAGCATCCCGTACTGCTCAATTCCCACCCACTTACCGTAATGCAAATCTATTCCACGCACAAAATATTTCTACATTTGCACAAACCTGAGTTTCTAAAGAAAATCTTTTCAAAGTGACAAAGTTTAATTTAGAACTATAAGCTTCACAATCATTTCTGAACATGTTCAACTTACACGTTTGAAATCTTATCAACTTTAATTTGAGCCTATAGCTTGTCAGACAGATGTTGTGTTTGCATCTTACCTCATATTTCTAATATGGTTTTCCTGTACTTTCAATTCATTATTACTTTAGATAAGTGAACAGATTCATTGACTACACAAACTTTTTTTTTTAAATCTCGAATTTCCTTGATGCCTGTAAGCTTCATTATCGCCAACTAAAATCACATTTGTCTATCGTTGATTAACTACTGAATGTTTTTTCTTGTTTTGTCTTTTTGTTCTTTTCTATCAAACCTTGTGGTTATAGTTCATTATACTGTTTGTGCCTCAGCTCAGTTTTGGTCCCCTGAAAGCAAGTGTGACAATCTGGTCTGATGGCATTACACCCAGTCTTAGTATCACTGCAGGAATGAATCATATTACCACAAACTTGCATTGATCAGAGACTCCTGCTGTCTGTTACTCCGAAACAAGAAGAGTGTGAACACAGAAGAGAACAATACAAATTACCAGTAAAAACCTGAACTTCAGCATAGCGTTTCAGAAACAGGCATGAATGTGTGTGTCTCGGGTCACTGCCCCACTTGCTTACATTTCCAAACACTGGATTTCCATATTTAGTGCACACACACACACACCCGCACACACACATACAAACACACTTCGATGTAAGAGCAAAAGAGATAAACAGAGCCACAAATTTAGCTTTTTGTTATTATTTACGACCTTTGTGCATTTCAGTGGTAGAAATATGGTCTTAAGTAGCAACACAAGCCTAATTAATTCCACATGACATAACGAAGTAGTGTCAATGTGCTGCATCATCCATCACCTTCCTATCATGGGTGCAATAATTAATGACAAACTCACATGAGGACTAAACCTCAGCCAGGCTTCTGCACACCAAATCTTTTTAGCTTCCCGTTGTCTCAGTCTGAGTGAAAAGAATTCACCAAAATCTGATCTTCTTAGATACATGAGAACAAAGCTTTGTGTTTAGAATGTTGTGAAAACTTCATTTTTATTTGAACTTTTTTTGCACAGTGCATCAAAAAACTATTATGAACGACTGAGTTCAAAGATCAACATTAGCACAGACTTTAACTGTTATTATTTGATCTTTTATAACTTGATTTTGCAATTAAGCTTCCAATAAGTTATTATTATTATAATTATTAATAATCATAATAATAAAGACCAGTCATTAGGCTTTTCTTTAGCAATTATACCCACCTTAAGTCTTGAACTAGAATTTGATATTGTCGGGACAATTTTGTCGGGGAAAAAAAAAAAAAAGAAAAAAACAACTTGCTGAAACAGTCAATATTCCTGGTTTCTCTGTGCTCTGCTATTGCTTTGAATCTTATTTGTAATAATCCACTAAGACTGAGTGAAAACAAACAGTTTCAGCCAGGACAAGTCTTTGAATTATTGCCAATTTTAAAGAAAGCCACGGCCGCTAGCAGAGTCCCTGCAGTCTCTGTTAAAACACAGTAGAGGCTTATCTGGAAACTGGAATCCATGGTTTATCTGGGACATTTTTAGAGTTAGCCTCAAGTCCTTTATGAAAACACACAGTAGGTCCATAACCATCAAGGTCAGGTTCTTCATCTACCTTAACAAATCATAAATGCCCAACTAAGAAGTATGACTATTACTGTACCAATTCTATCTTTCATAAACTCAAAATTAACCAGAGCACGGGAAAAAGGAAAAGCGGGGGGGAAGCATGTGAGAGTTTACCTTGACTAATGACAGCCTTGCGGTTGCGTCCATCCAGGTCAGCTCTCTCAATGACATGGTGCTTGGCATCCACCCAGTAGATGCGGTGGCCAGCATAATCAATGGTGAGACCGTTGGGCCAGAACAGATGCGTGTCTGCAATGACCCGTCGATTAGACCCATCCATGTTGGCGTACTCGATGCGTGGAGTATTTCCCCCAGTCTGTCCAATAGATCTTACTGAAGAGGAAAATAGGAAAGTCATGGTTAGTTTGTTTATACTCTAAGCTGTCCACCTGAAGTTGTGTGAGCAGACTGAGCTTGTTCTCATGGCATAAACAGATTGTTGTTGGGATTTACGACACAGCAGATGTCTGACATAGCAAACAAGTTTCCTCTGCCCTCATTACTCATCAGTTATGTGCAGCCTCAGAGGGCAAAATAGACCTCTTTTCCCCATTTTTCAATTATCCCATGCTAATGAGCTTCTTAATAAGCTGCATGAGTTTTCTATGTTTACATTTCATCGGGGCTTCAACCAAAACTCTCCTGCCACCACATATTATGAAACCAAGAATGACAAACTTAGCTTCTACCCCTTTCATGAAATACTTATTCCACACAGATGCTTGCCTGTGGGTAACGCTGTGCTGCCAAATTTTAATCGCTGCTCTGCTGCTACACTTCAACTGGGACACATCCAGGGGGGATATGCATATATGAAAGTGACTACATTAGAATGCATCTGTGCTGGATTAAAGACCGTCTGTGTGTATGTGTTTCGGACTCATACCCCTCGATGGGGTGCAGAGCAATGGCCCTGGGCTTCTCCATATTTTGCCACAGCAACACCTTGCGGTGTGTCCCATCCAGATTAGCCACCTCAATACGGGATGTCCCAGAGTCTGTCCAGTAAAGCTTATCGTGGATCCAGTCTATAGCGAGTCCACCTGTAGAGAAAAAAAGAAGAAAGAAAACAAAAGATTTTAAACTGGTTAAACTATGAAGTCATTTCAGTGTGTTTGGCTGGTCTTCTTGTCTTTGTGATGAATAGCCCAGCTTGTACCCCAGATGACAGTTGGGATACGCTTCAGCTCCCCTACAACCCTTAATACGATGAAGCTAGTCTAAAAAGTAAATGGATTAAAGTGACAGGAACCTTTGGAGCTTTTAGCTCCAAGTGGGGACATAATTTGCTTTTATGACACAATTTAATTTTCATTTGATCTCTTGCTTGGCTGCTTTCTCATTTTTTTTTTTCTTCTGTTACTACCTTCTTGAGTCTCTTAGTTGCCTTCCTAAAACACATTCTCATATTAAAATGAAACCTTAAATCCTTAAAATTAAATAGAGACAACCCTAGTACTGTGGATAATGACTTGCGGCAGCACTCATACGTATCTGGCGCCTTGGAGATATGGGTCTTTCCATTCTTCCCTGCACAAGTGGCTTCCCCCAGCTGTTATAAAGCAAAGTAGATGGGATTCGACACTCGTGTAACAGTTGGTGCTGATATGTTCCTTGTCGAAATGACAGGAACAAAGCCTGGAATTCCTTCTGAGGTTCAGCACGTCAACATTCTTCCCCATTTTCTCCTTTCCCTCACACTGAATCAGTGCCTTCCTTCTTCTCTGCACAGAGAGATCTTTCAGCCACTTTACCCACATCACATCAGCCATGACAGAACTGATGTGCGTAGCGTCTATGCTTTGGAGCTATGTGAATTATACTCTGCAGCAGTAAAATGAATAATCTGTATCACTAGTTTTGGTTTGTTGCTTTTCTCTACTGGAAGTGGTCGTGTCCGCAAAGAACCCCAAATGCAATGAATTACTGCCACCTAGAGGATAAAAATAGCACTCTTTCACAGTACTTGGGTTAGCTTCTATTTGAACCTGATATTATATCATGGGAAAACCTCTTTGGTGTCACTTGAACTCACATTAACAGCCACATTTTATATTTAAATACTTCCACCTTTGCTATTATTTTTACCTGTTTCTTTTTATTCAGTCACAAAGATCTGCCAGAACTTTTCTATGGAGTAAAAGGCAGGGTCACACTCTGGACAGGTCAGTTTCAGTATTCCGCTTTTGTTAAGATCTGCTTTGACGGCTCATCATAAAAACAAGTGTCTTCAATCAGACTGGCGAGTCAATGTGAACAGCACACAAGTGCACCAGAAACCTTTTTCTGTGTGTCATTTGTATCAACAACAGAAAATGTCAAAGGATATTTTGACAAGTAAAAGTGGGGGATCAATCCATCAACCTCCACGTCATTGTCAGACAACAGACTGTCATCACTTATAATAAACTGTTTTAGTTTCATAAGGACAAAACTTTTTATTTACAAACAGCCAGTAGTGGTAAAATAGGGAGTTATATAAATGAATATTACAGGAAGTATTCCTTGCCAGACTCAAGTCTGTGATGACTGCTGACATCTTACTGGAATTAAAGGACACAGGGATCACTGCGCTCAACTGTCCCTTTCTCCCATCTCTGTCTTTCTGGTGGTACTCCTGTAAATCTGTGGACTCCCATCGTGCCTGGAGAGATAGCTTAATCGTCTACAAAAGGGTCCTACGCAGAGCTAGAACATCTTATTATTCATCATTAACAGAAGAGAACAAATATAATCCACATTTTCTGTTCAGCACTGTAGCCAGGCTGACAAAGAGTCACAACTCTGTCGGGCCACCTATTCCTGCTACTCTTATCAAAACTAGAGATGAGATCGGCTGAGCCCAACTGTCGGTGGCTGTGAACGTCCCTGCAGCGTTACTAATTTCTTTTGTTTCTGATTTGACTCTGGACTGTTTTTCTCCTGTGGGCCTCTCTGAGTTGACCTCAACTATCAGCACAGCTAAACCATCTACATGTCTGTTAAACCCCATCCCAACTCGACTGTGCACATCCTCCCTCTGTCCTGTCTCTCCTCTCTTTTTCTGTCTTTACCCAGCTGGCCTTTGGCAGGAAGGTCCCCCCATATGATCCAGGTCCTGCTCAAGGTTTCTTCCTCTTAAAGTGGAGTTTTTCCTTGCCACTGTTTGGCTTAAAGGTTTTTTTTTCTTATTGTGTGGGAGTTTTTTACTTGCCATTATCCTTGATTTGGATTTAATATTAATAATTTTAGTTAATAATATTTGCTTGGGGGTCATGCTCTGGGTCTCTGTGAAGCGCGTTATACAAATTGAATTGAATTGAATTTCTGCTAATGCAAAATCCTAACCTTTACTTTTGAGAAAGACACCAAGTGTCAGCTCAAATACACCTGTTTGATTCCTTCATCCTCATATCAATTTTAACATATTTCCTAAAAACACTATTTCCATAGTTATGTAAATGCTTTCAACAAATGACATCAAAATGTCATGGCAAGAAAAAAAAATAGATTCACTAGGTCGAACTAAGGGAGAGGATTAAAAAAAAAAAAAAAAAAACCTGTTAGAGTGAAAAATATTTGATGAAAACAGGTTAAATCATAACAAAGAGGACAGCATTACAGAGAGACAACAAGGGTGACAAAAAATAAAGAAATAAAGAGGGATAGAGAAAATAAAGATAATAAACAGAAAAAACAACAGGACTTTGGTGGGCGCAGTGTCGCCCCCCCCATACTTATACTGCTCAACTCCGGTATGAACAAGATGACAGATGGAGGAAAGTGAGTGTAGCCAGACAGAGAAAAGCAGAGTTGAATAACTAGGATAAATGATAAATGAACCTCATGTCCTACATATGAACCTGCATGCCATTAGCTGCTGCACTCACCTGGGCTCTCCAGACCAGTGGAGACCACCTCCTCCACATTTGAACCGTTGAGGTTGGCTTTCATGATGCGGTCCAGTGTCACATCCGACCAGAAGACCAGCTCATGGCTATGATGGAAGTCCAGAGCAATTGCATTTTCCAGGTTGTTGAGCAGAAGTGTATATTCAGAGCGATGTGGCAAAACCTGACGGATGTCAATACGGTTGGCAAACAGCAGCACTGGCTCTGGACCTAAACGAGGGAGCAAAGATGCACAAGAATGGAGACTAAAATTAATTCAATTCAAATTCAGACAGTTCAAAAGCAAACTTTAAATGACAATAGTAAAAAAAAAAAAAAACAAGCTAGGACCGAAGCACACTTAATAACAGCAAGCATTAATCTCAGTGCAGAGGAGAAGGTATGCCTGACAGGCAGTCCTGACCTGGGTTTGACTTGACCTACAAGCAGATTGATGTGCTGCTTTACCCAGCCTGCATGCTACCTATAGCAATCCAGAACCTCAAAACAAGCCCAAGACCCCAGAGTGGAGGAGCGGTTCTAGTTACTATAGAAAGAAGTATTCAAACTACACGACCATATTTTTGTTGGAGATCAAACCTGGTGACTTTCTCTAGTGACATGTCAAGGATAAAACACAGCACAGTGGTTTTTACCCAAAGCTTTGCAGCTGCGTTTGTCCGGTCGGAGCTCATAGCCCTGACACACCAGCACTGGAACCCCCCCTCTGTGTTGGTACAGCCCTGGCTGCAGTAGCCTTCTTCAGCACACTCGTCCACATCTAGAACAGACCACAGAGGCAGAAGTTGAGAACGGAGGCAAACAGAGATGTTGGTTTCAACAACCCACAGGGTTAACAATGACTATAAGACACAAAGTGCACAGAGGTGGTTGAAAGGGAAAAACTCATTCATGCTTTTGAAGCACATGCCCCTTTTGCCATTCATTTAAATTAATGGGGAGGGCTTTCAAAATGTAAGCAATAAAACTTAAGTTCTATACATATATTAGTTCATGTTTTTAGTGGAATCAAAATACAGTTTAACTAAGAAATAAACAGTTTCAAAGTTGAATGAATTATTAAGGATGCACGATAACTGTTTTTTTTTAACCGTTACCGATACCCGATAACTTTCAGCTCCTAAAGGCTGATACCGATAACACATACATATACCTAAGATCATTACATCAATACTATGAACAAAATCAAAAACAGTTTTGACTCTTTAAATGAACAGATATTTATTTTTTCCAATGAAAAACTATTGGCAAGCCTCTCAAACATTTTCATAAAGCTATCAATCAATCAATCAATCAATCAATCAATCAAACTTTATTTATATAGCACTTTTCATACAAATAAATGCAGCACAAAGTGCTTAACAATGTAAAAACAAAATAATCAACGGCACCAGCCCGGCACACCGCAACCAGCGGTGGCCCACACACTCCTCCCCCACTGCACATGCTCATACACACAAACACTTAGACATACACATACATATAAAAAATGATGAGACAAGATAAATAAACACATGGATAACATGGCTCAGCACAGAAGAACCGGAAAGAGAACACTATCGCAGTATCACAAGTAGATCCAGGAGACCAGCTGCCCCCCATGCAGAGAAAACACTGGAATTAAGGAACTGAAACTAAAACTGACATATAATATAACATAAAAAGTACTGGCATAAAAACTAAGAACATGTTTAAAATATAATATAAAATATTATAATTAGTTAAATGCCTTATTAAAAAGGAAGGTCTTGAGCCTGGTTTTAAAAATATGAACATTCTCTGCAGCTCTCAGGTTCTCCGGAAGACTGTTCCATAAACGTGGGGCGTAATGTTCGAAAGCAGCCTCACCGTAGGTTCTAGTATTAACAAAAGGTATTTTTAAAAGGCCAGTGCCTGAGGACCTGAGAGGCCGCGATGGTTCATAAGATGAGAGTAAATCTAAAAGATAAGAAGGCGCAAGACCATTAAGACTTTTAAAAACCATCAAAAGAACCTTAAAATCGATCCTAAAAGACACAGGGAGCCAATGCAATGCCTTCAAAACAGGTGTTATGTGAGCCCGCTTTCTGGTCTTCGTCAACACACGAGCAGCTGAGTTCTGAAGAAGCTGAAGATGTGACATGGTCTTTTTGGGAACACCAGAGAGCAATGCATTACAATAGTCAATTCTACTTGAGACAAAAGCATGAATCAGCATCTCTGTGTTGGTTCGAGAAAAGAAACGGGCGGACTCTGGCTATATTTTTAAGATGATAGAAGCCTGTTTTAACTACATGCTTTACATGTGGAATAAAACTAAGCTCAGAGTCGAAAATGACGCCCAGGTTTTTTACTTGTTCTGATGTTTTTAATTATCAAACAAACCTATTTGATATCTCACATCAACTTAAATAAGCTGCATTAATTACTGATATAAAAAAAAAATAAAGGCTCCTTGAACTGATGGAAATGGATGTTGATGGAACATGGACGTTTCTAGAACTCTGGTGTGATGTCATGTGTGTTCATATAACTGGCATGCTGATTGGAAACGGGCACTTTTTTTAAAGCATTTTTATCAACTGGCTGTTAAGGTCTTAAATATGAAAACCTGCAACATGTCCCTCACTTCCACTGAAGACTGTCATATTGTTGCTCACACACACAAATGCACACACGTACTGTTTTACCTTGGCAGGTTTTGTTGTCTTCCATCAGTCGGTATCCAGTGTGACAGGTGCACTGGACCAGTCCTCTGACCATCTGACACTTCTGGGAGCAGCCTCCGTTATTCTGGTTACAGTTGCCCTCGCTGGAGCGCGGCCCTGCATGCAGAGCAGAACTTTCACAGGAACATAAACATGGTTTGCTGATTCAGTGTAACAAACACACTGACACTGTACAGAGTATCATTACACCTTGAAATATTTGAATGCCAAATGGAGAGAGGGCTGAGGATGACAGACCAACCTTTCTTCCTTAGCCACCATGAGTTACAAATCTCACCAAAGACCAAATTGGAGCCTTTGAAAGGTGCTGAGAAAAGGTTTATTATACTGTCTGTGAATGTTTATGCTATTTAGAAGACAATCTTGACTCACTAAATATTGTCACTCCTAGAAATATGCCTTTAAAAGTTTAGTCTCCTGGTAAGGTCACCTGAGATCAACAGGTTAAAATGATACAAGGCCAAAGTAGAATTCACTGGTCATCACACTGGGGGTTGGGCAAAGGGCTGATAACCAAACCATTAAAGAAAATATAGGTGAAGAAAAGAAATAATCTTGAAGATTTTGTTGATCCCGGTTTCATTGATGAAAGTAAATGAGGAAATGTACACAGAAACACTTTCTTTACATGTCTCCATGTGATCAGAAGTGATATTGCCACAGAGTGGGTTAACATTTCACCTTACATTCAGAAGGCTTTCTGCTTCATTAGCTTTGTGATTAACACCACCAGCTGCAATACAAACTATACATCCTCAAAACTTTACACCATCAGGCTGAGAATAGTCCTACTAAAACAGAGGAAAAAGAAAAGGAGCACAAATACAAAGATAGTACTTCAAACCAGCACATATCCATAATGAGCCTTTGGCAAGTCAGCAAAAAAGTCAGAGTTAAAAGAAAACACAGCAGCACTGAACAGAGAGGAAGGGAAGGAGACAGAAATGTATTTCTATATGTGACAGGAGTATCTGAGAAACTTGTGGTATGATCTTTTCCAACGGTACTACCTCAGACAATAAGTGTTTTTCATCCTATGGACAAAACACAGAAAAAGAGGCAGTGCAGCATTGTGCACGTTACGTTTAAGGAAAGTAAACTCCAAAAACACCTGGCACATCACAGGACAGCCATCTTATTAGGCCAAGATTTCAGCAATTCACCTCCATCTCACTGACAAGAGACACCTTTCTGAAAACAGTAATGCCCACATTTCAGGTACAGAAGACAGACGGTTTGGTTTTGGAGTCAAAGAAGGCATCTATGTCAAAACATTAGACTGAGGAGGACGTCTCATCTTTCACCTATCAAATACATATATTGCAGCCTTGAATCTTTTCCCCAGTCAAATTATTTTTATTCACGCAATCAAACCAAGTTAATAATGTCCATTGTTTGTTTGGTAAGTTGTTGGCATACTTACGGCAGTCGTGGTGTGGATGTTCATCAGTCCCATCACCGCAGTCATTAACCTCGTTACACACCTTTCGATGGCCGATACAACGTCCGTTACCACACTGAAACTGATCTGGAGCACACGGAGGACTCTCTGGCAGAGCAACGAGGTCTCATGTCAGTCTAATTAAGAATATTAAAGTGCATCTATGCTGACTTTAAAACATTCCTCAACTGCTTCTCTATTTGAAAAAAAGTTTTTTTTTCCATTAATCCCTACCAGCCACAACAGATTCCATCAGTCTGTATGTAGCGATACATGACTAACATGATTAGGGATGTCCCGATCACGTTTTTTGGGTCCCGATCCGATTTCCGATCTTTAATTTTGATGATCGGCCGATTTCCGATTTTTTCCGATCCGATTTCACTTTTTTTGAGTGGGCAAACAGAGTTTAATTTCCTATGCATTTTATTTCCTGTGTACATTAATAAATAGGCCTGCATCCAAGCTGAGATTAATAGCTTTTATCATCTCATAAAATAAACAATAACTTATTTAAACACTCTTCTTTCTTTCTTATTTGTTTGGGAGAATTATTATAAAACACATTTAGTTACAGAACAGTGACTGTTCAACAGTCTCAGTACTAAAGAACAAAGCACTTCCATTTAAATAGCAGCAGGTGAACTTGGCTAGCAGTTTAAGGCAATGAAAACACTAGCAGAAGTCTTTGCAATCAATGAAATCACATCAGAATAACAATAACATAAAATATTAACTTAACTTCTTTCAAGACCTGCTGCACATGTTCGCGCACCTTTGTGTCCTTTGTCGTTCATGTAATGACGGGAACGAGGCTCGAGGTAATTAATGAGCCGGTTAAATGCCTTGTAAATGTGCTGGTCGTCCTCAGTAATACATTCCGCGATTAGCTCGGTGATTTTTCTGTATTTCTCCGAGTCTTTCGGGAGTTTGTCTTCCTTTTAAAAGTTTCACAGAGCGTTTGCTGCCGAAGCAGGTGCCGACGGCAGAACAGTGACCGCAGCCGACGCTGCGGTGATCGGTGCTGCGTGCTTTTTTAAGTGTCTGATTAAATTGGTGGTGTTGTAAACTCTCTTTTTACTTACTCCTCATGATATATCAGCCTTCCACACGTTGCAAGTCGCAGTCGAAGCGTCGGTCTTTGTAATTTTATAGTGCTGCCACACTGCTGATATTTTTGCTAAAGTTTATCCTGACGCCGCCGGTCGTAAAACTTTTAAGGTGGATACAAGACAGCGCTGCTGGGAAACCTCATTTCAGTGCAAATTATTAAATGTATATAGTTTAAAAAATATTTTTGTTTGTGTAATATGATTACTTTATTAATTTGTGTTAATCAGGATCACTTTTTGAGGAAAAAAATAATGAAAAAAAGATCGGCGTGTTATAATGAAGTTGATCGGCCGATCCGATCCACCTTAAATTTTTAAGATCGAAGGCCGATCCGATCAGGGGATCGGGATCGGGACATCCCTAAACATGATATTGATTCTCAGTAGAGAAAGACTGTTCTGACCTCTTGTTATAACTGTGACTGGAAACTCATGTCATATTTAGAATCAGAAAACAAGAAAACAAGTCGTACCAGTTTTCTCACAGCCTTCTTCATCACTGCGATCTGAACAGTCATCTTCACCATCGCATCTCCATGACAACCGGACACATCGTCCAGTTCCACAGCGAAACTGGTCAGTCGTACACATGGATGTGGCTGCAGAGGACGTACAGACGATGACTTATGAGTTATCACAAGACTGTTCTTTCATCGGTACCATGAGGTCAGTGGGTGAAACTGACATATTCGATACAATAATGAAAGAACAAAGAGTTTAAACAGGATTTTAAAATATACTTCCATTTTTATTTTACAATTACAATTAAATCTTTTCATTAATTTTGACCATGAACTTACTGCAGTTTTTCTCATCTGACTGATCATCACAGTCGTACTCGCCATCGCACCTCCAACCAGCATTGATGCACATCCCGCTGCTGCACATGAATTCAACCGACCTGCAGGGCTGATGGGAAGCTGAAGAAACAATATGAAAGGTCATAAATTTATTGTGGTGATAAAACTGCATATTTTCCTCAGTCAGTTTTAATTGTAAGGTAGGAATGTAAGCTGTGCTCCAGAGTCTGAAATGTAATGACTCCTTGAAAACCCTGTTTGTTTTTATTTTATTTTTAAATGTTTAAATTTCTATTACTTTTGATGTCAAGTGCCAACCTGTGAGAAACATAATGATAAATATAGAGCTGAACTCAGGCAGATTGATGAAGAAGGTATGCAAATCTGCAAAACACAATCTTAGCAGTAGCTTCAAGCAACTTAAAAATAATGTTTAGATTTAAAACAGATTGAGATCAAGTGGAAACTTGTCCTGTGGCTTGCTGACTCAACATCTTAAATCCTTCTGATTTCTTCTGGAAATCGTGGATACTGCTTAACGCAGGCGAAAAAAAAACAAACAACAAAAAAAACAAGTGCCATCCAGCCATTAAAACTGGAAAAACATGTGCACTTTTGAAATGGGCATATGATGCAATCCAGGAAATGATTTTTTTCAGTGTAGGCCTTGCTCATTCAATAAGACAATGCCAAACTATGTTTTACAACAGTGTGGCTGCACAGCTGGAACCCAGATACCAAACTGGCCTCCCTGCCACTCTAATCTTGTTTGTGCCTCTGTCAGTTTTTTTCATTTCATAAACCTACCAAATAGTTGCATATTTGAAATCACACATCAGGAGAACACTTAGAAACTATGGACAAATAGAGAACTTGATGCAGCACTCTAAACTGTCACTGACCCAACAAACAAAAAACAACAAACCAAAAAAAAAAAGCTCCCAGTTAAAATTCAAAATGAGCACATATCAACTGTGGCTCCTGCCAGAGTTCGTGTCCTCCTTTAAGCTGCTTTAATATCACCCACTTGTATTTATTAGTGTGAACTTGATTATGTGTGAAGACACATCAAAGGTGCTTACCAGCACACCCCAACCAATCCATTTCTAAATAAACGCCTTTACAAGTGATTGCATCTTATTTCTCATATATAGTTTTCTGACAAACTATGGTTTGGAGACAAGTTAGGTAACCAAGTTACAGTTAGATCATGCAGATTGTGACCTCCAATCAGTAGTCATGTAGTGCGAACACCACAATGACTTCAAGACTTCCCTCCCAATACAGTAATCTACCAACATCAAAGTTGTTTAGTTGTAAAGCATTATTAGACTTAACCATATTTTGTTGAGGTCTTATTACCCTATATTCCTGCTCATAAGATCGAACTTCTGCTTAACATCATATCTGAAACATACACTTGGTGGGCATGGACACTGCTGCCCTGGCAAAATCTTTACAGGAGTTTCATTGCATGAAAAGGAGAAAAATCCAAATATTGCAGTAATTCATACCAGCACTTTTTTTCTTTTTAATAAGCAGTAATTCATGAGGTCTATTTTGGCTGTTCCCTGATCATGTGAAGAGAGATCATAGCTGTCCAAACGCTACCACCATCTCTCTTCACATGATCCGATAAACATGAAGCTCAAAACTGGCAGCAAATGAGGATGTAGGTGGAAGAAAAGATGACAGCTGAATCAAGCATAAGCATCTTACATCCTTAGTGCATGTGCGCATGTCTGTGTTTGTGTGTATGCATTTGACGTTTCCTACAGACAGCGGGAGTGGGCTCCTATTGAGGCTACAGTGGCGTGGGATAGGGGAGGAACAAAATGACAGATAGGAAAAGAGGGAAAAAAAAGAGACAGAAATGATCAAAACACCAGGTGGCCTTCCCGCAGAGAGAGAACTAGACAGAAACTGAGATAGAGAAGTGAGTGAATCAGCGTGGGACGGCAACAAACACACCAACACCCACACCAACACCCACACACCCCCAAGTGATTCATTCGCCCTGTGGCTCTCTCACACAACACTCACAATATTTTCATGTGCTCAGCAACTAAGCCGAAAACAGTCCGTCAGTGGCTCCATGTGGTAACAAGGCATGCAACTTTGGACATTTTTGTATAAATATACACGTGAAAGTTTGGATTTTATCAGGTCTTAAAAATAGGTGAATACCAACTCAGATGAACACCACCACCTGTGTCATTATTGTTCTTTTAAACAAAAACCTAAACGAAACAGACAGACAGACAGCCCATAACTCAACAGCACATTGAATCACTCGTAGCATTAATATCTTGATGAAATCAGTTTTACTAAATGATTATCAGTCACTCATATCATTGTGGAAAAAATCTGACTGTCTCTTCTTTTTAGCTCTGTTTCAGTTTATTCAGGACTGGCATTTGTTTATGCACAACTTTCTCCTGCAACAACATTTTTAACAGGTTGAGGTCAGGGTTATTGCAACACCTTGATTCTTTTCATTTTCAGCTATTCTCTGGCAGCTTTGCTGGTGTGTATAGGATCACTGTCCTGTTGCATTAGCCAATTCTGGTCTTGTTTTAGCAGTTCAACAGTTTAGCAGCTCACATTTAAATGTAAAATAATCTTCTAAGGTAACAAGCTTCAATTACTACCCCTCCACCATCGTGCTTGAGAATAAGTACAGAATGAAGTCCCGGCATTGACAAGCTGTTTTTGTTTTTTGCCAAATGTGGTGTTGAGCTTTAAATTATGGCCAAAAGCCTTCACTTTGATCTAATAAAAACACACTGTGGTTTGTTTAGAAGCAACGCTGTATTGAGAAAATTGTCTTTCCCCTGGCAACCCTTCCAAATGAGCCATACTTCTGTCATGTTTTTCTAATTGTACTTTGATCAACTTTAAAACTTCAAATTTAACAGCTATATAAAGTCTGAGAAGACAGGTTTAGGTCCTACTGCATAGCCTGACCTTGGAGGTAACTTACTAAGATGTCCTCTACTCTTTGTAGAGGAGTAGAGGACATGATTGGCAATTGTTTTGAAAATGATGGCCTTATAACCCATCCTAGATTGATGAATGGCAACATTTTTTTCCCTAAAGATCCAACTGATAAAATACTGCAGACCAGCAAAGGGCCAAAACATCCACTTTTATAGAAGTGCTCACACTTGATGATCAATTAATAAAGTGCATTTTATCAGGAGAAAATTGTCTGCTACTTTATTCTCTTAATTTATGTGAAACCTTTAAGGATATACTTAGCTTTGTTACACTACTTTATCATTTGTATCTTGGTTTTTTATGAACTAAATGACGTGATATAAAATGTTATGTACTGTTGTTCAATTTGAGTTTGCATTTGCCTAATTTTGAGACCTGGTCAGTACAAGGTGATTCTTAATATTTCCTGATTAACAAAACGTAAGAACTAATGGAGGGTGTACTCTATTTTTCACATGACTGTAAATGTGTGTGTTCTTTCACATGAAGGAAAGAAAAAGGAGAAGGAGAGAGAGAGGGGGAGAAAGAGAGGCTTCTTTTCTAACAAAGCACCCTTCATGTGTCTGGAGAGTTGATGCCAAGGAATGCTGTCTGAGGATGGGCCGTCTTATGCCTTTGAGGAATGCCTCCTCTGTGACTGTGTGTGTGAGTATCTGTTTTATAGTTTGTGTGCTCACAAACTATAAATTCACTTCATGCTCTCTCATTGAACAAATGTGAGCCAGAAATAAATACATAAACCTGCGTCAGAATCAAGGACAACAAGAGTTTAATAGTTAGAGGACAGATCATTCATTGAGATCTAAAGATGGTTAGAAAGATGCCTGGAGTTTCTCCTCCATTGATTCCTTTTCGAAATGTGAAGACCTTGATAGACCATGGAGGGTGTGCAAGTTTATTTTGCAATAGCCTGTTAATTAAAATCTGTAGCGTGTAATTCTTTTACCTACTCTACCAACTCCAAATCCAACAGAAAAAAAGATTAATGGAAGAAGAACTGAGAAAAAAATAGAAATAACATGGCCTGTAAGATGATCAAGTAATGTTGCAAAACCTTGAAACTGATCATCTGACTGCAGATGAGCACATCTAAGGCATGGAAACCACTGCAGTTTAGTATGTAGGTGTGTGTGTGTGAGAAAGTGAAAAAGATACGGTGAGAAGTCTAAGACAATGAGCCAATAAAACAAACATAAGTTACCGCAGAGAACAAGGAGGGAGATGAAAAGACATTTGTAAGCAGCAGCTCTGGGGTGAGGAGAATGAAACATGATAGTCTGTCAGGACTGTGGCTTCAGGCTCCATGTGTGTGTGTGTGTGTGTGAGTCTGTGTCAGAAATATATAACAGCGTTTTCCAGTTATGACAAATGCTGTCAAGTAGCAGCTGTTTCAGACTGCTACCTGAAGTCAGCATTGAACATAAAGCTGTTTTTTTCCTTTTTAACTACAGCCCCATCTCAATTACTTCCCCTTGTCCCTTCAACTTTTTCTTTTAAGGGTAGAGACTGCAAGGACCTACAATCTGTCCTCGTGCCTGGATTCCCAAGAAACCAGGAACTTCCCTGCAGTACGCAACAGCGTTCAGAACAGGGAAAACACAGGAAATCACACTGGACGATAACTGTTTATCAAAGCTGAATTTGCTCAATTTGACGAGATGGCAGAATTGGAATTTCAGAAGGAATAAAAATCACAGGTTTCTCCTCCTCCCTCTCTGCTGTGCTTCAACTCCCTCCCTCTTAAACTGCTCTTTGAAGAGCACATTCAAATTAGTGACCATGGCAACTTCAGTACTTTTAATAGTAGCAGTGATGGATACTGGAGATTCTTCATGATTATGTCCAATTGTTTTTTGCTGAGGCCAAACATATTTCCACAAAATGCATCAGGATCTGTAGGAGAAGCCAGTGGAACCTGATTTATTACTATTTATTTTTGCCTGTCTTTCTCATGCACAGTATCAAACCCTTTTTGCATCAGTCGGGGACATCAACTAACATGTGGCTTTTGAATGCAACTGAAAGGGCTTTAGTCGGCATTCGGTCTCACATCAAAGCACTAACGTTGTGGCAGGTATTAAATCAAACCTGATCTGCATTTATGAGAACATAACACCTCGGTGCACAGTTGCAAGGGTGGGCACACTTCCCTTTTCATTACAGGGATGCATTAAAAAGTTACACACAAGGAGGCTCTGGCACTGACAAGAACAAGACATGGCTTCCATCTCATGATTCAGAGGGAACACATGCAACCTCTGCTACTAGCAAAGTATTTATATGGCTTCACTCAGCAGGTTCATTTTCATATAAAAAAGAAAATAAATAAATAAATCAAATAAACAACAAAAAAACTGTATGTCAGGGAAGAGTGAGAGCTTCAGGAAGTAAATAAATTAAAATTCAAAATGTTTCTATTAAGGGTCTCACATGAAAACCTCATCCCTCTACAATATAAAATAAAATAAAATAATATTTTCAGGATGACTGTTATCTAACTAATCCTGATACTTTAATTAGTGATTTATTTAAGTACATAATTAAATGAGTAACAATTAGGGATCATTTAATTAGTAATTGGCCAAACTACTTCTCACACAATCTCAGTCTCTAGCTCCTCAACTAAAATAATTCCTGTTTCATATCACTAAAAACTGATGAACACTAGGTTTTTGGTCTTTAGACATATTCAGCTGCTGCAACTACAAATACTATAACTTTCAACTTTTCGTTCAGATGAACCTTTTATTTACTTTTGAACTCCAGTTAACCTTGGTATGCACACAGCTGTGAGACATGAAGATGACTCGCTTTGGGAGGATGGAGAGAGTAGAGGTTAAAAAGGAAAGGAGATGGAATAGATATTTGCCAGAGGGAGAAATGAAACTCAACTCTAATCTGAAGGCATAAAAGAAGAGCTTCCCCAGAGCAGCCCCGTTTTTGTCCTCAATACAAGAGGCTGTTTAGTGAAAACCAGGAGCACTGCCACGGAAACTGGGTGAGTTTTGTAATATGACAGCAGCTTACTATGATCCTTACAAGAGCAAGACTTTACCTTCTACCCAGAGTTAGTCTTAATATAGCTGAGATATAGGGCCCGATCTTGCACCTCCCATTACCCAATACCCAAAACCCATTACCTGCAAATCACAGATTTAGGAGCCGAAATGCAATCTTCCACCTCCCAATACCCAAAACCCATTTTGCCGTCTCCCTTAAGCACATTGTGGGCGCGGCAATGGGCGTGTCACTAGCGCTTTCCACGAATTCGGTATCTTGCGGTACCTGTACTTCGCAGATTTTGGGTATTGGGTAATGGGTGGTGTGACCACCCATTACCCAATACCCAAAATCTGCGAGACACCAGTACCGCAAGATACCGAGTTTGTGGAAAGCGCAACTGGCATGTCGGCGCGTAAAAGAGCGCGTCCAAATCCTGTCATTGCGCGTCCACCCAGTCACATGTGGACTGCACAACCGGCTCTACCTCTCGATTATGCATCACTGTATTACTTTCATACATTATTCTCTTAAGGGCAGATGATGTCTGTACAGCTGTGACATGATCTCATTCAGATGTTTGCTGTGGAGGAAACGAGGAGATCACAGAACTCTGTTGTGAAAAAAGCACCGCTCCCAGCAACTATGCGTCTTGGCGCAGCTGTGCGTCTTTGCGCAGGGGATATGTTCAAGATAACTCAAAAAGTTATGGATGGATTTTGATGACATTTTCAGGAGTTGTCAGAAATGTGAAAAGGAAGAACTGATTTTATTTTGGGTGTGATCCGGAAGAAATCCTGGATTCTGGATCACTTTCAAATTTTCGATAACATTGCGCTGTTTAGTTGTTTCTTGACCCCTAAAGCAACCACAACTGCTGTGCTTGGCGGAGGTCTGCGCTCTCCGATTGCTTTTCTAGTTAATAAATGCTTTCCTGGAAGCTCACCGGCTCTATTTTCTGAGCAGTTTGTTGGAACTTCTTGGAGTACAAAAGAAATGATTAAATCATTTGCTCCACATTAGTTAAAGCTAGTTATGTATATATCAGTGCAGAGGAGGAGGAGGAAAAAAGAGGAGGAAGCTCTACAGCACAGTCCCAGACCAGCTGTCCATGAGAGCTGCTCTGATCTGGGTGAAAAGACGTTCCATGGCAGTTTGCAGGTACTGCAACCTGCTCTTAAAGGCAATGGCTGCTGACGCACTGATTGGTTAAACAGGTGGAACGCCCTAACCACTCCCATGCATAATGTGTGCATGACATCGTGGATTTCGCAGGTGAGATCGTGGGTTTTGGGAGGTGGAAGATTGCGTTCTTCGTGGGGGAACGCCCCTCCCAATACCTTTTATCCCTTAATAGCAGGTTTTGGAGGTTTGGCGCAAGATCGGGCCCATAGTCTTTATATAGTTTCATATCCTGACTGACAGACATGGGGCCTACTGCAAGATTTAATTTCTCATCAGGGGCCAATGAAGTATAAAACAAACTGAACTGAATGATAAACAAGTTTGACAATGTTAAGAGTTTGGGAATAAGAGAGATAGGCTGATACTGTATATCAGTGTTAAAAGTGGAATTGTGTTGAAAAAGAAGATATTTTTCATCTTAAAAGGTTTGTGGTTAAGTAAAGGCACACACTACTCACAAAAAAATGAGGGATATTCAGCTTTTGGATGAAATTGCAGAATGCACCTAAAATGCACTATATTGAATAAAATAAATGAATAAACAAAATAAGGAATCACCACTATTGCAGAAATATATTAGAGATGCAACAATCCACTTTCTAATATTTACGTCCTGATAACTGATACCATTTTCTAAAAAATATACATGATCAAATATATTACCAGTTACAATAAGTTACAATAATAGATAATTCACGTAGGGCTGTTGCAATCGTTAAAAACAAAGGTTTGAATGTGAATTTATTTTATATACTTTAAACTGGTGTTGTCATTCCAGTCAGTGAATTACAACAGCATCAGCCTTTGATACTTTGTTGTTTAGAAGTTGACAAATCTCCTTTTTAGGCTGGAGCTTTGTCATGGACAATTTTTTCCACAATATATTGTCAACTGGACTGAGTTCCAGACCGTTTGCTCTAAGTGTCAGTAAGCTGTCTTTCCTGAAGAAATGTGTTTATGCTCATTGACTCTGACAAAAAAAAAAAAAAAGAAAATAGAAAACTGGTATGTCCACCTAATAAACATATTCGGGTCCTGCCATGGGGATTTCCTTTCTCTGAACTAAAATAGCCTAATGGTGATGCTTCAAAAGTTAAAAAGAAAGTGTCTTCGCATAGCTGGAAGTGTGTGTGATAGGTGAAGATTTGAAAGTACCCTGGACTTTAAAGGATGTGTGTGATGGGGAACTTACAGCAGTCCGATTCATCTGACCAGTCTCCACAGTCGTCGTCCCCGTCACAGTGATAGATGTCCAGGATGCAGCGGCCGTAAGCACACTGGAACTCCTCCACGCTGCAGGTGGCTGTCATCACATCTGAGGCTACACAGACACAGAGACATGTTAAACAGATGCTGCAGCAGCTGGCTGTCTACAGCTCTTTGAAGCTTTGACTCCATTCACACTGTCAAACTATACACAAAATGAAAGAGGAGCTCACGTTTCCATTAAGATGGTGAACATATTTATATGCTATATACTCATGAATTATGATGTTGCAGTGAAGAGTTTTGAACATTTTATCCTGTTTGTATTTTACAAGTAACACGATGCTTGCATATGGAGATGTCGTGCTGTCATTTTTTAGCTTCCTTCTAATTTTGGATATGATAAACTACTGTGTGACAACTGCTTTTATTTCATAAAGATTCTCAGCCTGAGTGCTTAGTTACATCTCCCATGAAAGGCTTAAATACAATATTCAGTCTGGTAAATTAATTATTATACACTAATTGTGTCATTTTTCTAACTATTTTTCTAACTGTAGGAACTAAGTGTTCCTACAGTTGATTAAAAGTTAAACATGAGGAAGAGATTTCAGTTTCAGGATCCTCTCCTGTAGAAGGAGCTCCTGGTTTGAAGTTTGAGAAGGAGATACCCTCTCTGATCTTTAAGAATAGAAATAAAACTTTGCTTATTGACAAAGATTATAATAATAACTGGCTCGGATAACCCTGATGCCTTCATCATGCGCCTACAGACCCAGGCTGCTGGAGGACCAACAGCAGCCGGTGGATTGGTTCTGCTGGAATTTTCCCACTGTCACCAATGGTTTCTCAAAGTAAATTGTTTACTTCTTCTTCATGTAAAGTGCCCTGGGATGACTCTTTTCTGTGACTTGGAGAAATATAAATAAAACTCACTTGAACTGACTTCCTTTTCCTTCAGTAACACAATTATATTATACAGTCTATTATAAATATAAATAGTGAGTTATTTCCCTGTCAGTGCTTCTTGGTCATCACAATGGCGTCTATAATCAATTTTGTCTCTCAACTTGGCATTTACAACAGTCTGAACAAGACATAATTGTTTTCTCTGAAAGAGACCACGCACACTTTCAGAGGTACTTACGGCAATTTTCCTCATCTGACCCATCCTTGCAGTCCGTGTCTCCATCACAGTACCAGTGCTCGGCGATACAGCTTCCATCTGTACAGCGGAACTCCTTGTCTGAACATTTACGCATGTCTGGCATGAAAAGAAAAAAAACCAAAACATGATATTAGAAGACAATGCAAAGGAAAATATGCACACATGACTCCACTTGTTGTGATTACCCACCACACTGTTCGTCGCTGTTGTCCCCACAATCATTGTCACCATCACAGTGCCAGAGGCTGCGAATGCAGTAGCCATTTTGGCAGTGAAACTCGTCTTCTTCACACTCCCTGGGAGCTGCAAATACAAAAGGAAAGAGGGATGTTTCAGAGAATCACACCAAAGCCCTAATACTACTGTTTATAAGATGCTTTTTTTTCTTCTGAGACTCTTTGGAAATAAGATTTTTTTTTAAAATTCCACAGGAACAGGCCAACGTTTCTGAGGGACACAGTTATAGAGCTCAAAGATTCTCAGAAAAAAAACATTGTGAGGTCTCAGTACAAAGCACACCCAAGGACAGCAAAACAGCAAGCAAAAACCTACTGACAAAGTCACTGACTTTCACTTTTATGTATAAACGGCATTTCTGGGATTCATAAATGCTTTACAAAAGGCCAAAAATCAAACTATTGAAAAAAAAAACAAAAAACTGTGTGCCAGAGATCATCTTACTCAACATAAGGCTAAATAAAGAGTCTCCATGTTTACCTCTGATACTAGGTGAACAAGCTAGTTGGAATTTTTTTTTAGAAAGCCTCAATTTAAACGCTCCTTTCTACTCATCCATCCATAAATATTATGACTGGTCCGGATGTGAAAGCCAAGACAGAGTATACAGTGTATTATCTATGAACAAAATGCTTAAAAGACCGAAGATCACAGTAACAGGACTGATTCTTAATTGATTAGTTATGACTATGACTTAAAACCTGCTTCATAGTATTAACAAAGATAAACACCTTACTTGACTGTGGTCCGCCATGTTTAACACAATACAGTAAACTCAATGTCATGTGTGCTACATACAGTGCAGATGGTAAAAACATTTCTGCTCCCGAGTTTCTTCCATGTAAGAGAACTTAGGAGCAGTCATCGACCAAACTTAAGTATGTTGAAAGTGAAGTAAAGTAAACTTAAGTGAAAGGTATATGTTAAGAAGTTGTTCAATAGGTTCAACCTGCAAATCTGCAGTCGCACGGAAGTCCTTCATTCTAGCAAAGCTGACAGAAAGTATTTCACCCGTTTAAACACACCTAGAAAAGAATGCCTTCCACTATTACCAACACAATCAATGGCAAAGCTCAGCCATGGACACGACTCGAGCTGAGTTAGCAGGTTCCTAAAGGAAAACCAATGATGGATGGACCCTGGCAGGAGGTAATCTATAATTTATCACCGCTGTGTGAGTGTCAGACAGCTAAAACTAACAGAGAGACGTAAGAAAAGACAGACACTGTTAGATGCCCACACAGTGGAACAAAAAACAAAGAGGAAGAGGTTTTTCTTTATTAATGAGATATGTTATATTTCTTCCTCTGCTGAATTGCTACATCACACCAGAACACCTGAGAAACACAAACATGCTACACTTTGAGATCAGTGACATGACATGATGGCCTACAGCCAATGTGAAGGTAAATATTTTATGTGTACTCTAGGGATTTCATTCTATGTGCCCATGAACTATGGATGGATAGATGGATAGATATATATCATATTCATCCATCCATCCATTTCTGCAACTTAGGGATTTTCAGATCTCTCTAGACCTCCTTATCCACAGCCCCCTTCAATAGCTATATGACAGTGACACTAAAGCATTCCTAAACCAGCTAAAAGAGATGATCCCTCCAGTGATGGATTGGTCAGGGTCACAAAGTAAATCAGCTGGAAAATCAACAGTTTTGCATTTCAGCTCAGCTCTCATGTCACTGTAATAGGCTTATACAATCTGCCTATCAATCTCTCCGTCTATATTATCCCCACTCATGAACAAGACAGTGAGATACTTGAAACTCCTTCACTTGAGGTCGACTCATTTCAAAACTGGAGATTCCCTTTCTGGCTTCAAGCAGCCCTAGTAACTGGTGGAGACTCCGCTCAATGAAGCCCAAATGACCACACCATCATCATAAAACAAAAATGCAAAGCTAACCAAACAAAAAAAAAACCTCTACCGCCTGGCTGTGGCGAGAGATTCTGGCCATAAAAGTTATGAACAGTCATAACAAAGGGCAGCCCTTGAGTTCAACACCCACTGGTAATGATCTTGACTTACTACTGGCAATGTGAAATGAGTTCTCACTGTGGTTGCACAGACAGAATGGTCAATATCCAAGGATACCCCATACTCCAGGTACTCTCAGGCCTGGTATATTTTGTACATAGCATAAAATTGAAGCTTTATCTTACGTTAGCAATTGAAATGGTATTTTCATGGTACGTATACAATAACTATATAAAACAATGTTTTTCTCTATACCAGCAAACACAAAGTTCTGGATGTTCTGTCCATAGGAGTTCAAAGGAACAAAGAGGCAAGAGATAGAACATTGAGGATGGAGGACAGAGAGTGGAGCAGCGCAAATATGTCAATATTATATAGGACAAAATATATCAATAGTAATAATTCGTTAGCTGGAGTTAAATGTACTATGTGTTATGACTGATACATTGTTAGTACATGCACTACAGAGACATATACATGAACAGGTGCAGGCAGCAACACTGAGGTGGTCAGAGAGTCAGACTACAGGTCATCATATTAGCCTGATATCTGACAGAGATATCTATATAGACAGGTGGAGGACACTGCTCAGTGGATTATGTTGGTGTCCCCCTGGAGTGAAGGTATATAGCAGCATAGCTATGATGAGGCTATGTTTAAAACGAGCCTGTTCTAGTCTGGGCTTCAGCCATTCCTATAACTGTAGGTATGGCTATTAGCACTAACACACTATTGTTGAGACTAACTAAAGGCTTTACAAAACAGAGTTTAGTTTTGAAGGTGTAGCTGGTGTCAGCCTCCTTAACCCAAATTGGTGGCTGGTTCCATAGTAAAGGTGTCTGATAGCAGAAGGTCCTCCAAATCTACTTTTAGATATTCTAGGAACTACAAGTAATCCTGCATTCTGAGAGCAGAGAGCTCTGTTAGGGGCAAAAGGTGTTATCAGGTCTTTTAAATAACAAGAAGTTTGGCTGTTAAGGGCCTAATATGCTGTGGCTGAATTTTGAATTCAATTCTAAATTTTACGGGAAACCAATGGAGGCAGCCTAACACGGGAGAAACGTGGTCTCTCTTGATGCATTTTGGATCAGCTGGAGGCTATTCAGAGAATTACTTAAACATCCTGCTAATAACACATTACAGCAGTGGTTCTCAAACTTTTAATACTGCGTACCACCTGAGAAACTGTTCAGCTCTCCGAGTACCACTATGATGACCAATTTTAAAATATAGCCATATATGGCTTCTCAATTAGCTTTAAACACACTGGAGAGATGTTTATTCCTTATTGTGGTTATTTATTACCTGAATTGTTACTTTACTGAATTAGACACTCTGTCCAACAATTCTCACATACTCATACTCTCATGCAGAGCAAAAATCTGCACTGCAACTGAATATGCAACAACATTTTTTTTAAAGACAATTTCAATTATCTCAAGCTATACATTTATTTTCCAACATTGTATTTATAATGCATTATATGTTTCCAATTTTTTTAAAGTGAAAATGTGGAAAAAATGTGAAAAATTATGACATTTCCTGCATACCACCAGAGAGCACTCGCGTACCACTGGTGGTACACATACCACAGTTTGCACACCACTGCATTACAGTAATCTCATCCAGAAGTGACAAACGCGTGGATTAGTTTTTCAGCATCACCCTGGGAGCGGATGCCCCAAATCTTGGTGATATTACGGAGGTGAAAAAAAGCGGTCTTAAAAAACCTGATTAATATGCTGTTTAAGAGACATCCTGAACAAAAATAGCCCTTAAGTTTCTCACAATCGTACTGGAGGCCACAAAAAAAAAAAAAAAAAAAAAAACTTGTTCCGAAGATGTTTTGGAGCAAAAACAATAACCTCTGTTTCAGTTCTCCACTCTGGATTTCAGCTACACTGATGCTAAATTTTTGAATGAAATATTTTTGTATAAAGGGACAAATTATGCTCTTTTTTCACATGTTGACAGTTTCCTGACGTCTCCATAAAGTTTGGCATACACTATAATGCGAAAAATATTTGCTCACCTGCCTTGACTCACATATGAGCTTTAGTGACGTCCTATTCCTAATCAATATCACGTCAGTCAGCCCTTTGCAGTTAAAACAGCTTCAACTCTTCTGGGAAGGCTGTCCACAAAGTTTAGGAGTGTGTTTATGGGGATTTTTGACCATTCTTCCAGAAGAGTATTTGTGAGGTCACAAACTGATGTTGGCTGAGAAGATCAGCTCCAAACTGTTCCCACAAAGTTGGGAGCATAGAATTGTCCAATATGTCTTGGTCTGCTGAAGCATTCAGAGTTCCTTTCACTGGAAATAAGGGGTCAAGCCCAGCTCCTGAAAAACAACCTCATACCATAATCCCCCCACCACCAAACTTTACACTTGGATCAATGCAGTCAGACAAGTACCGTTCTCCTGGAAACCATTAAACCCAGACTCCTCCATCAGATTACCAGATGGAGAAGCGTGATTCTTCACTCCAGAGAACGTTCCTCCACTGCTCTAGAGTCCAGTGGTGACGTGCTTTCCACCACTGCATCCAACGCTTTGCATTGCACTTGGTGATGTCTGGCTTGAATGCAGCGGCTCGACCATGGAAACCCATCCATGGAGCTCTCTGCACTATTGTTGAGCTAATCTGAAGGCCACATGAAGTTTGGAGGTGTGTAGTGACTGACTCTCCAGAAAGTTGGTGACCTCTTCACACTATGTTCTTTAGGATCCACTGACTCCTTTCCATCAGTTTACATGTCCTACCACTTCATGGCTGAGTTGCTGTCGTTCCCAAACACTTCCATTTCCTTATAATACAGCTGACAGTTGACTGTGGAATATTTAGGAGAGAGGACATTTCATGACTGGGTTTGTTGCACAGGTGGCATCCAGTCACAGTTCCACGCTGGAATTCACTGAGCTCCTGAGAGAGAACCATTCTTTCACAAATGTTTGTAGAAACAGTCTGCATGTCAATGTGCTTAATTTTATACACCCGTGGCCATGGAAATGATTGGAACACCTGATTCTGATAATTTGGATTGGTGAGCTAATACTTTTGGAAATATAGTGTACTTGGATCAAAAGACCACAGAGATACATTACCACAGCTTCTCTTTCAAACCATCTCCTTTAAGCTCTGTTCACAGCAGCTGGTTTGTGGTGGTGAGGAGAGCCTCCCCCCTCCATTCCACACCCCTCCTCCACAGGGTGTGCCTCTTTTGATTCACAGCTGTGTTCTACCCACATCCAAGTTACACCAAAAGCGTCAGTGAAGCTGGATTAAGATATTTCTACTTTGAGTCTGTGATGTCACAGTATCCTTCAAACCTGAACCCGTAACGTAATGACATATTTTCAGACCTGAGCTACGTCCACATTTGTTGGTATTCATTCCAAAATGCTGTTCCCAACTGAATCTGATCTCCCTCCACTCTAGCATGTTATTTCTGCATTACAGACAGAAAAAATCTATTCAAGTCTTATTTCCTCAACATTTTTACAGCATTTTTGTTTGACATTTTGTTATTCATAAGTCCAAATGAAACCTTAATTTTCTCTTCACAATGGACAAAAACTCTCATTTAATCCATTATTTGGGTTGCAAGATGATAATTGATTCTCCCCGTTCCTGTCTCATCTCCTTTCTCTCTCCATCGGTGAAGTAAACAGAAAGAGATCAGAGGTCAACAAGCCCTCAAGACGCTCATCGCTCACGCGGTGGCCAAACATCGAAGGGCAAAGACCCCTGGGAGTCATTACCAGGCTCACTATGTGTCTGCACATGTCATGAAATGGGGTCGTTTTCTTCCCCCTGTGAAATGTCTTTTAAACTTCAAAATATCTCATGTTCAAACACACACCGAGGCACAGACACACCTCAGTCTCTGTGTTTGTCTGAAATCTTGACAACTGCTTCATCTCCAGCCAAGCATGGAAGATTGTCTCCACATCTCTAAATAATGAAATAAACCAGTTTCCATCATGGAGAGAAAGAAAAAAGAAAAGAAAAAAATATATATATGAATATAAATATATGGAGGAGAAGCCAAAGACAGACCGGGGTCAAAAATGAAGCAAAAGAAAGAAGCATAAAATAATAAGTAGTTTGTGAAACAGCAGAGAGGGGGACATTTGCTGGGCATGAAAATAAAAAATTCATAGCCAGCTTGTAGCAGACAGACCCCCCATCAGGAAGTGATTCAGTGTCTGGCTGCTGATACCAAATGTGGGTCAGGACAGGAGGAGGATGCATCCCTGGGTGATGGATAAGAAAAGGGATTGAGAAGACAAAGAGCCAGCCTGTACCTGCGTAAACAGAAACCCGATATGAGATATTGTAGGAAATGACTACAGCCTGATGTGTACTGCATGTGCTAGAAAAGGCCTTATTTTAATTATTTTCTTCTATTCTATCGCTTATTCTGAAATTACCATTATTATTTAAGTTGATATTCCAATCTGCTTTAAGACAAATAACAAAATCCTGTAAAAACTCATCAATATGTAAAATCAAAGTGGTTTTCTTATATTTTTAAGTGAACTACAACTGTAACTTGAAGGATAGCAACAGCTGTCAGTCTGTCCGCTGAAGTTAAACATCTACAACAAAAGACTGCTTTGAAGTTTGCTACACACGTTTCATGGTAACTAGAGAATAAACCCTAATGACTCTGATAATGTCTGAGAGTTCGTTAAGTGCTCCTTATCGGGTCAAAATGTCATCCTGTTAGTCCCGAGCCAACCAAACACAAAACGCTTCATTATTTTTGCTCGATGGGCTCTTCCTCTGGCGCCAACCATAAGATTCTCGAGTTACAGCCACAGCACAAACCAGTGACCTCATGGCTACAGCTTTGAGCAGCCACTTCTACTATAAAGATCTTGCAATCATCTCAAATTCCAAATCACCTAAAGTAAGTGAGACAAATTGCTTTGGCCTTGAAGATGTTGGCAGCTCACTCTCACTACACATTTTTAGTTAATCATGTGTTAGTACCTCAACAAACCACAACTTTCACATTTCAGTGTTTCCCACAGGCCGAGGATCTATTTGATCTATTTTTAGTATGAGGTTGCTTTAATTATGTGGCAAATGACAGTAAACAAGAAAGATGTGCACTTAAATGAAAAATAGATATTTTATTCAACTTTGCTGCTTTTCATACAAAAAGTAAATAAAATGTCCTATCTAAAACCAAGAACAGGCACAGTGCTCTGTCACTATGGACAGAAATCCATAAACAAATAAACCTCCCTCCTTTTTTTCATTTTTTAGGGACAGGCAAATGTGTTACATAAAAAATAAATAAAATAAAAATGTCAACTGTCCGAGGTGCTTTCTCTTCAAATGCTCGTGTATTAACGACATGCTCCCGTGAAGACCAAACCTTAATCTTTTTATTCGTCTTATCCAGACTAAAATCCTCCCAAACTTTTGAAGTTTTGTTGCGGGCAGCTGCTGTACAGGACGCTGCTATTTTTGTTTACCCATAACCGCTAGGCAGAGACACTATTGTGCATGCGCGACTCTCAGCAGAGATTGTACTGAAGTGAGATGCCTCACTCTTTAGAAAAACATGTCTGGAGACAACGTCGACAAATCGTTGCAGCCATATGTACAAGTATACAGTACAGATTACTGTCTCTGCACATGTTGAGCACCTAGATTTGATACAGCCACATGACGGCTGTACAGACCCACTGCCTTATGGGACACAGTATGGGAGGTAGATTGGTCAGTACATCCTGGAGTTTTCTTTCCCAAAGCAGCGCATCATCTGTTTTTGTTCTTTTTTGTTTTCATTGTCTACAGGTTTTATTAGGATAAAAGTATAAAAAGAAAGATTTGGCATTTATTATGAAAACTATCTTTCTGAGTAATGAGTAATGACAAATTATGGAAATTATGGATACATTTGAGAAACACAGAAAAAGCTTTCAGTTATTTTCGTTTACTTAGTTTCAGTTGTAAGTAGAGCTACTATATTGATTTGTCTTTGTAGGAGACAGGAAATGATCAGATACCAGTTGTCATTATGCTTGACAATCCAGTGTCAGCGAGGGTGAGTGAGTGTGTTATAGTTTTAGTGAGTGCAGCAATAAGCTTAAACCACCCTTTGAGGAAGTTGGAAACAGACCAACTTTTGCTAATTCCTAAAACATCCAAGAAACATCCTCAGTCAGAAACTGGACATGATCCTCACAAATACTGCAATACAGCAGCGCACACATTCAGCAGACACCAATCACTGATACATAAATACAAGCAGAGAAATAGATACGCTCCTTGTTTCAGCAGTCGCGGGCCACATTCTGCCTGACAAGCAGCTGAGGGCTATTTTGGGGTGAATGTGAACACGCGCACATTTGTGCTCATGGAAGAACTGACCTCCTGCCACTGTGTGTGTGTTTGTGTTCGTGTGAGTTTGTGTGTGTTTGTGAGTGAGGCATACAGGCCACAAATCAACGCCTCGTTGCACATGGCTGCCTCAAACATCTGTCCACTACAATAACTCACCCCTTGATGCCAAACAGAGCTGGATGAGTGTGTGTTCTGGATGCGAGTGTGTGACAGTCCATCCAGTGTCAGTGTGATTGTTAGGATCTGTACTCACGGCAGTCTTGCTCGTCTGAGTCGTCCTCGCAGTCGTTGTCTCCATCACAGACCCAGGAGCGACGGATGCATTTCCCATTGTCACAGTGAAAGTCCAGCGGCGAGCAGGTGGGGAGCACTGAAAGCACACAAGCACAGACAGCAAGTCTGTCAGTAACGAACAAACAACTGTTTGTTTCATTCAAGTTTCATTCCACATACTGTAAAAGGAAAGACCAAACTTTAGGCAAGGCAAGGCAAGGCAACTTTATTTGTATACCGCATTTCAAACCAATGGCAACTCAATGTGCTTTACAAGAGAAAACAAAAGCAAAGAAAAAACTGATTGAGACAAATGCAGCTGCGTCCCCATGGGAAATTAAACACAAAGAGATGGTAAAAAACAGAAATCCAATGATTAATCAGAAATGCATCAGTTTAAAATCTAAGAATACTGAGAAATTTATGCTTTACTTCTGGCTTTGCCAAAATACAAGGGCACCACAATCGACAAGTATATAAGTCCATGCACCAACAGACACCACGTAAATTAAAAAAAAAAAAAAGACTCGCAATTCATCTTTGTCTCTTAAAGTAGCAGAGAAAGTTATGCAATACCGACTTACAACTCCCTGTTTTGAGATAGCAAATGGAGACATGAGTTGTTGGCATTTCTATGTATAGTGACCCCTCACACCTCGGGATTAATGGTGGCTGTGGCCCCCCACAAATGGTGAAAAACCGCAATGTGGAGTACCCCCTCAACTTATCGAGAAGTTCCACTTTTTCGAAAAAAAAAAAAAAGTTTGACTCTACTTTGACTCTACTGTGTTCCGTTCCTCCGTGATCGGGGGTTGGGGGGGGGGGGGGGGGGGGGTGCTGGCTTTATAGAGAGCAGTGATGCTGCCATCTGGAGGATTGGAATTGGATTGGATTCAAAACTCTGATATTTATTTTGACGCTCTGCCAAGCAACCCCAGTGACACATATTAGACGTCTATAGATGTTAATTGCACTGAATGAGTTAACTTTAAAACGGCACTAAATCACTGAAATAAGAAAGTGATATTTGAAACTGACGAACGGAAACACCAAGTGTATCAGCGATAAACTCAGCTTTGTCTAACAAGAGCAAAAGTGTACAGACCACCGACGTCACAGTAATGCCCGTCATAGCAGCCAATCACAGGCCTCGATATTCGTTCATGGGGCCTCCCGTGTAGGCTCTTGTTGCTTTGAGACTTGTTCTTGATGTGATGTGTTTCACTTCAGCCTCGTGCGCTTCATTTTAATTTTTTTCAAAAATTTTTTTGATGAATATTTTTGAAACCTCCGCGGTGTACTGAGGCCGCAATTGCTGAGACCGCAAACTGTGAGGGTTTACTGTATTACATTATGTCGATAATATGGCATTATTTTACCCTGGAATGCATTTACACAGAACTGTGGTTTTCAGACGTGGCACAAATGTTGCTATGTAACCCAAGCAACCTTATTAAGCATTTAAGGAGCCATCATGCGAAAGGAATATGAGGAAATGCGGAGTTTGCTTTTCAGAAATGAGAGAAATTCCCCAAAGGATTTTTACTGTGATGGATGACCAGCCCCAGTCGGTCATTTAAAATGCTGCATTTCACTACTTAAGTGAACATTTGGAGTGTTGGTATTATTGAAGGAAGACCTGATGTCCCAGAGAAATGTGAGTGATGCTCTGGTGACAATCGTTTGTCACAAATCAGACAAGGTAAGCAGTAATTATAATAGTTTAGACTGCTAATAAACAAATCATGATGCATGTTGTGGAGTCAGGAAAGGAATTTGTACAAGCAGTCAGGTAAAAAAAAAAAAAAAAAAAAAAAAACTCTTGGAGGAACAACCATCAAAATGTTTGGGAGAGCAACCTACATCTAACACACACACACACATACACACACAAAAAAGCTGGATTACACAGCCTGCAGCCTCTGCTGCCTGTCATTCATCCATCATCTATGCATACTTCTTCCTATACAGGTTCACGGGGGTCTACTCAAACTCATCCCAGTTCTTTTTAGGCAAAAGGCAGGTATACACACTCTGGAGAGATTACCCCTCCATCCCAAACTACCACATACGCTCACTCTTACTCCTGCTACATAACATTAGAATTTTAAGCATTACAGGAACAAAGACATCAGGTTGTCTGGGAAGGCTGTGGTGCAGATTTCTCTTTCTGATTTCAGAGTCAACACCTTTGCACGGCCACTGGCTGCACTAAAGGTCAAAGTTTGACAAACGGTCTAAATGCAGAAGGATTTATCATGTCTGGCCTCAGCTCATTAGGAGCCTGTGCGATAACTGGACCCATGCATCCTCATTTCTCCCAACATCTTACACAGCTAGCAGAACCGACCACAGCTCAGCGCATTCCTCCTTAACTTCATATCCGCTCTAAGTGCAGCTACTTGCTATCTAAGCAAAGCCCCAATGACTGGCCCTTTGTCATTTACAGACAGAGCTAATTTAATTACAGGCTAGAGAGGGATGAAGGGAGGAGGGAACCAACGGGAAAAGAAGGGAGGAGAGGGCGCAGCAACCCTTTACAGTGGACTCTCACTTGCTTGTCAATAGCAGATATGAAATATTGACCAAGCAACACAGGGTTTATGAAAAATGTATGACGTCATGCAGAGAGTTAACCAGTAAGGCAGACTGGCGGCTGAGCCAGGGCTCAGTGTGAGTTAAGTGTAAGTGTATGAGTGTGTTAGGGTGTGGCTCTGGTCTCTAGGGAAAGCAAAACCCCACTGACCCACATAACCCTGCATGGATATTACATTATTTAGAGAGAAACACAAAGACTGAGACTGAGACAGCAAGGAACTCCCATTTGTCTGTCTGACTCTTTGTCATTGCTGATCCTGGAGAATCCTTTCAGTCCAAATGTGTGTCTAATGATCGTAATGGTGGTGCGTATACAGCACATACTGTATTTGGCCAGTCTTTACATTACCATGAGTTGCTTTATTTCTTGAGATTTTACTCTCACGTGTACAGTAACAGTCAAATCTTTTTACAAATCTGATTTAAGCCACATTGCATGATGTGAAATCAGTAAATAATTTATTTGCTATATGCTACGCTGTGCATTTGAATACACTGAATTGTGGTCTCCACGCGGCATCATCACATCATTGGCAGGAGATCACCTCAGGTTGCTGTTAATGTCCTAATATGCCGATGACTCGAAAGTTATCCCTCAAAAATCTGGCTGTGGGCTTGCTGTAGTGGTGTTTGTGTGCTTTGAAAAGAAAGGAAATAAAAATCAAGAGAAAGAAGTGTCTTTTCTTGATTTAAGTTGCATCTATTTCATCCCCTTTCTCCGTTGTAGCTGGTGCTGTTGTTGCTAGGCTGTTGCTAGGCTATGTGGACAGGCTGATACATGGTGCATTGGTGGTTGGCTAGCTGACAAACATCATAGAACAGTGACAGGCAGACACACTGTGAAATGATTCCTCCAAATTTCTAACACCATTTGATATCTGTTGCAGCCCGTCATTGGTCACAAGACAGGCGGCAACAGATTTTTCATCTTTGTTCCTGCCTCACTGTGAGATGTACAATCACTGTTTTTGAGCCACGATGGGCATTTTTTCCCACGCATTTTCCCCCATTTAGACAAGGCATTAGCATGTGACCTGAGAAATCTGCTCTACAAGTGGCTCACGATCAGCACCGTGTTCACACCTGGTATTAAAATGCATCCCCTAATGTGTATTAAATGATCTGATCTGACCTTCAAACTCAATAGACAAATAAAAATGCACTTATTTTCTGTTTGCAATCAGCAAATATGTTAGTTTTAACAACTAGAGACAGCAACTAGGCATAATGCGCAGTGAGAAATAAAGAGTAAGAGGAAAAATAAAGCTGGACATAAAAGATTATAGGCCACAATTGTTTTTAATTTATTTTTTTAAATTTCATCCAGCAAGGCATGCAACACATTAGAAGCTTTGCCTTAGGGCTCGTCACAATTGATAAGTTTTCTTAAGGTGCATTTTAATGCCAAGTCTCAGTGGGGTCTAAAAGTTAAAGGCTTGATAAGAGCATCTTTCTAATGATTCTAATGTTTCAAGCTTGACCCAAAACTGCAATGTCAGAGCAATTTATACAATTTACATCTACTCCCAAGAAAATATTAAAGACAACCTTAACAGTGAAGCATGAAAAGAAGGAGACTCTTTAATTTACATGGTAATTTTCTCCATAAAACAAAAGCTGTGATTGTGGAGCAGCAGAGGGAAGGTGCAACAATAATTATATTACCATAGCCAGACACAAGATGATAAATAACACGTTTAAACAAGTTTGGTTAAACAGGAGTCATCGAAAGCCATAAAGGGATTCAAATTCATAGAGAAAAGGTCTAAATGTCATTGGACACACATTAGTTAAGGGGTTTAATCAATGCAAGGAAAAGAGGTCAAAAATATATTTCTAAAAGTAATGGTAAACTTGGATTTACAGGTTTGTTTAATTGGATCAACTAAACAAACCTGGCCTGTGTAGTATCGTACAGTTCTAAAAACAACAGCCTGGATCTGTAGTGAGTAATATGGTAGTGAAACACATGTGTTTCCAACATTTCTGACTGCTTTCCAGTTTCAGTTTTATATTGAAGTTTGGACTCTGGGGTGTTACAACTGGCCCAACCACTGATGTAAAAAAAAACTTTCAGCAGAATGGTTTCAACACAAGATTTACAACTGCTTTGATTCAATGTTTATTCAAAAATTAAATTTGAAATAAAAATTCCAAAATATTCCCACTTGAGTTTGACATAAATCAATGGTTCTTTATCAAGTGGCAGGATTCCATTTCGAAACACAAAGCTCAGTCGTGATAAAAAAGATTTATGGCAAGTTCCTCCCAGAGAATTGGCTGTTTACGCCACACAAAGTAAAATTCACAGGTTTATTATGGACTTCAGTATATCTGCTAAAACCCTGAGAATCCTCTGAGCCTGTCAGTGAATTCAAGACACTTACACACCACTTTAGGAAGGTTTCTGTCAACCGAAATAGTTTGACCAGGGGACAGCGGAGTGATGTCCTTAACTAAATAAAGAAGAAAAATACAGCTTTCAAATATTTTAATGAATGATTCAGCTTATTTGAAGAAGATGGGAGAGTGGTGTTAACATGCACAAACACATACTGTCAGACATATACAACAACATACATCCATACATGAGCAAACTGTGCTGCACAGGCTAAATAAGCTCTGAAGCATCCAGAGTGCAGAACTGTTTAAGCACACAAATAAGGAGAAGTACAAAATGTACAATAATAAATAGTCCACACGCTCTTGCTCTCTCTCACACAAACACACACATCCACACATGGATGGATGTAGATCAGCAGGGAGCATGCTGGGAAGGCTGATGAGGTCTCTGGGTGCTTTGATCTCTGTTATCACAGAGATTCTGCTCAGCTCAGCGCCACTCTTCTTACCACAACTGCATTCCTCTGAGTCTGACTCTCTCTTGCTCACGCGCACACACACACACACCACCACACCGACACGCGCACGCACACGCACGCACACACACACGCGCACGCACGCACACATACACAGAATAACCTGTCTCACGAATCTTTCTAACACCAACTTTGCCGACAGTATGTTACTCTTTACATTGCACTAGTCTTTTTATTTATTTTTTTTTTTTGGGGGGGAGGCACTAGTGACCTTTATTGACAGTGAAGACAGACAGGAAAGGGGGCAGAGAGGCAACAGGGAAGACATGCAGCAAAGGGTCGCACGGGCCGGGAGTCCAACCCACGACTGCAACTGCTGCATCGAGGGCTATAGCCTCTGTACATGGGCCAATTGCACTTGTCATTTTATAATAATGAACTGAACTCCTGTGTACTCCACCTCTCATCCATATTTGTATTACTTAGACATTTACCAAACTGCTTATTGACAACAGTATTGTCGAGAGATTTTTCCAGTGTGGAACAAAGCATGAACACTGAATTACACCTCTCCGAACCTGTGCAACAGGTTTAAAACAAATTGTATTACATTCGATTTCCCGCCTGGCATTTGATGTGTGTAAGTATTTATTATTTTTACTCTAAAGCAGTAAATAAGTTTATTTCTGAATTTGATCAAATATTTGAGCTTTTTAACAGTCCTGGGTCTTCCCGTCATCATTTTCACTGGTGAAAGGTCTTGACTGCAGGCAGACCAGTTCAGCACATTGACTCTTCTTCTATGAAACCATGCACTTTTAACGGATGCAGTAGGTAGTTTAATATCATCTTTATGAAACACGCAAAGCTTTCCCTAAAAAAAGGGTTGAAGCTTCCCTTACAGATGTGCAAGCACACCATTGCTGCTTTTGAACTGAGTGTGGAGAACAAGCTGGACAGTCCCTTACCTCTTCAATCTGGAGGACGTCCTTGATTTCTGAGAAGAATTTCAAATTTCAATTTTACTTTTTTACTTTGCCCCAGTCCAGTTCAAGATGGTGAAATTTCTGCATAATAGAGCATCCTCTTTAAATGACAGCTCGTTAACCTACATTTCTGGATGGCAAGGCTAACTGTGCTCATAGATTATGACTTTTGAAGCATTTGACCCCACAAAGATTTTTCAGCATATTATTTACTCTAGATGATGAGAGATTCAGTCTTCACAATTATACCTGCAAATTATTTCCATGTGTTTTATTAACATTTTACAAAGCATCTCAACTTTTTGGGGGAATTGGTTTTTACATGTCAGTCTCAATCATTCCCTGTGCAAACAAGCATTTGAAGTGAAGCAGTAACACAAAGATACAAAAATGTGTGTGTCAGAGAACCACCGAGGCTTTTCCAAAACACTTCCTCTGGACATTCATCCTCCTGGGAGCAGTCAGACACTTGTGCACAGAGACAAAAAAAAAAAAACACACCCTGACCTTCACCAATGGGTTTTTCTCATCCAGGCTACAGAATTCCCACTTGCATTCCACAGACATTCCCACAGAAACACACAGACACCTGCAAGTCCCATCATCACAAGTCTCTCTCTTATCTGATACACACATGCTGAAGAAACCAGACACTACAGAGGCTGCAGTTTACATCAAAGACTGCTACAGCAGACTGCTTAAAAAGAAAAAGAAAACTGCTCACAATCACTGGTTTTTATAATCAGTTAAAAAAAAATTTGATCTAAAAAATGTGGTTCATTGGGCGTAAAAGAAAAAATTATATATATATACATATATATACACATACATACATATATATACATACTAGGGGTGCAATGGAACAGGTGGCTCACGGTCCGTACCGCGGTTTTTGTGTCACGGTTTCGGTACAGATTCGGTTCAGACCAGCTACCCTAAACCCGCGATCGCAAGATACCGAGTTTGCGGAAAGCGCAACTCGTATGTTGGCGCGTAAAAGAGCACGTCCAAATGTAATAAATGTGCAGCTGTGGCATGATCTCAATCAGATGTCTTCTGTGGAGGAAACCAAGCAGATCTTTGTCTCTGGTGTCAAGCTGGAAAAGGTTGGATGCAGGAATTTATTTCCGATATGTCTGAAACTGTTGGTGGTCGAGGAGGGACAGAAACATTAATTGTTCGTGATCTTTAAATGCACATCCAATGATTTGCTCTGCAGTATTTTAAAAAGCACATCAGCTGCGCCAAGACTCACAACTGGTAACAACTGGATATTACGCAGGTAAGATCGCTGGTTTAGGGAGGTGGATGACTGGTTCTGTTAACATTTAACTGTTTTCACTCCCTCACCGGTGTATTCAACAGCAAAACTAAAATGCTCCCACATCGGTGATTAAAAAGATTTTCCCAATTTCTCTGCTACCGCTGGCCATGCCTGCTTGTTTTTTTTTTTTCTTTTTCTGCATCTATGACCTGCAGCCAACTGGCCAAAGTGTGATCGGCTGGTCACTGTGAGTGAGCGGAGGCAAGCGGACATTGACATGCAGTGGCGGACCTGTTGCCTAAAAGGCACGCACGCTCACGTGCAAGTCCAATGCAAAGTTATTGGAACATAAATACAGTGGGACATAAAAGCATTCCGTGCATGTCGTACCAAACCGTACCGTATTTTACTGTGTACCGTTGCATCCCTAATATGTATATGTATATGTATGTGTATGTATGTGTGTGTGTGTGTGTGTATATATATATATATATATATATATATATATATATATATATATATATATATATACATTTATTAGACTTACAGGACGATGTTCTCTGAAAAGTAATCATCCTCCTGTTTTCTTTCTTTTTAATTTTTTTTTTCTTAATCCAGCTTTTAGTGCAGTTCATAAAATAAAGGTTATTCCCCTTTAACATCTCAGAGTGTTTGTGTCCGGGCATTTCTCAAAAGCAGTTATTCAAAGCTCTGGTAAACAACCAAGGCCATCTGCATGGAAAGAAATCCCTCAAGATAACAAGAAAATACGTGAGGAGTGAACAAACTTCCTTTTTATTGCTTTATACTTAAACATTGTTGCACTTCAAAGTACAGATTTTGAAGTAATTTCACTTTTTTTCTGACTTCATAACATGGTATAAATAACTGAGAAAACCATATAAATGTGCAGTATAAACTGAAAACACTAATTTCTGTAAATCTGGAGTTCCTAATGACTGCAGACAGGATGTGCACGTCTGACTCAAGATACACTGATGTGCGACTTTAGGAAGATGTATGTGGTCGACTTTAAGTGGCCTCGGACAGCGGAGTTAATGGCCTCCATTTTACTGTAGAGCCACTGAATCAAGTGGCTCTAATGGGACTAATATATCTGCCGAGGTGTCGCTGAACGGACTGGCTCAAAGGATGGGAAGATGGACAGATGAGAGGATGGGAAAGGCATAAAACACAGATGTAGACTCAAGGGAGTAACAAGGGACTCCAGAGGTTAACAAGATATGAAGGGTAAGTCTGAGGATGGAGCTGAGAATGTCACACAATGATGAGTACATATCGCTAAGTTTAAAATCCATTAAAGGTTTCAGCTGCTACTGTACACATAGGTCATTAAAATGATTTTTTTGTACCGATGTTGGAGTCCAACTCAAAATATATCAATCCAAGTGTGCTTGGGCTTAATTTGAGAAGTTCTTTACTTCAAATCCCCACTGTAAAAAGGTTGACATATACTGCACTTTTCTAGGTGAATCAGTGTTTCCGCTAGAAAAAATTGGCACCGGACAATGTGACCGGCAGGTTTTCAATTTACCGGACAAATGATTGAAATTCCGGTCACATAGGCTATATGAATTTATTGAGGTTAAAAATAAATCATATGCAGTAGTACGATATCAATGCAAGTCATTTAATAGTATTTTTATTGAAAAACAGGCTATTTCAAATAAAATAAGTCCCGTCAATTGACTCACGAGCGTAACTTCAAAAAATAAATAAATATTTTCGGCGGGAGCCACAGCATCATCTGTGGTAGTCTCCATCTCTTCAGATAGCCTTTTAGAGTTAGACTCATCATCACCCTCGCTATTAGAGCTTTTTTCGTTCTAGAAAATAGCTTTTAAGGATTAGCCTGTTTCGCCATGTCAAAGACCTCTCTGTTGTGGTGCGCCGTTTGTTAGATTTAATGAAACAAATGCGACAAGTTTCGTTCCGCGCAGAAAAAAAGTTTCGTTCCACATATAGGCTACATTCATTCATTCACACATACACACACACTATTTATTCGTAAAAGTATGTTTTTTCATAAAATGATGTGGAAATTACCCATTCTATTACAACTGAAATTGTGCTTGGGAGGAGTTTTTTCACCGGACATTTTGACCGGAGAGATTATAAAATACCGGACTTCGGCATATTTTACCGGACAAAGTCCGGCAATTACCTGGACAACGGAAACCCTTGAGGTGAATACAAACACTTGAACCCCATTTACACCTGCCTGTTTGTTCATATACAAGTCAATTTTTGATCACTTTTGTTAGGATGGTAATCCTGCAATTTCTGACAGATGTTTGAAGCCCTGCCTTCCACATATATACAAGCACACATGCTCACACTCATTCCTATGAGCAATTAAGAATCACCAATCAACTCAACATGGATGTTTTGGACGGTGGGATGAAGCAGAAGTACCTGGAGAAAAACCTAAACTAGCATGAGGATAATATATAAACTCCTCACAGGAAGGCCCTTCGCTTGGATTTGAATCAGAAACCCTCTTGCTGTGAGGCAACAGAGCTAAACACCAAGCCACAGTGCTGAATTCCAACAGCATACTGGTAATATACCACTCTGATAAATGCTTAATCCAGCATGAAAAATGTTAAAAACAGAATAATTATTTCTCTGAATTTATCAAAGCTGTAAAAATGAACAAGTTTCAGTTTTGGTATGCACAGTACAGTGGCAGACATCCAGACATTTCCCTTCTTGCCGGCCTGCCTTGCCTAACCTACAATGGAGACTGCTCTTCTTTTCCTTACTGCAGGTCGCACCCCTGACCACTACAAGAGCCCCTGCTTTTAACAAAATCACAGTTTTTATTTGTGGATTTACTGTCACAACATTCTTGGTGTTAAATTGGACTTCAAGGCAGAGAGTGCCAACAGTCGCTCATTTCTTACCTCATATCACTGATTCTGCACCTAACAGTGTCATGATTTGATTCAGATTGATACGACATAGATGTTTGCTTTTCAAGCCCCACACAGTTTGTCAAACTTGTTCACTAGACAGTCCACTATACAACGAGTCATCTATGTTGTAGTGCTTTTTGAGATTTCAATTATAACTTTTTATTTTTAGGGAAACTTCAGGCTTGTCGTACGGTACAATAAAAGTAGCGTAAAGAAACAAAGCAGACCATCATGGAGTTATGGAGCAGAGAGAAATTGCTTTCACTCAGAAGATCTTTTGGATGGTATTTGCCAATGATAGGGATGGAAGATTGTACAAGCTAAGATGACGCTTCCTAAAAGGAATCAAATATTCCTTCCAATTTAAATTGCAACTGGTGTTTTTGAATGAGTGGTTAACAGACTTGAGCAGACCTTGATGACAAGCTGATGCTGAAGCATCCAGGTGAATCAGGTGTGTTGTGGGAGGGAAACATCTAAGACGTGCAGGACAGTAACCCTCAAGGACTGGGTTTGGACAACCATAATCTTAGGGATTTGTTGTAAAGTTTTGTTGTAATGGAAACGGGACAACCAAAATTGTATTATCCATCATCTCAGATTTAACCGTGCCTATCCTAGGTGACCCGTAACTGATATCTGTTGCATAATAGTGAAGCATCGCTGGGATATAGTCATTGATGAGTAATCTGAACACAGCCTTGAATTAAACTTTTGTCCTGTTTAGACTGAACAGAATAGACATATTCTCTACTTTAAAGCCACTTACTGCATAAAGATGTTAATGTGATGAGTAACATTCAAACATTCAGTTATTTTGAGTACGTGCATTCAGCACTGCTGATTTCAGTCTACAGGCTTGAAGCATATGGCGCTAATAGTGAAAATTCCTGTGTTGAGTATTTTTACACTTTATAAGGCTAGAGTCTTATTTTTTGTCTTTTATAAGTATCCCCCTTGTCCTGCCTTAAACTAAACTAATCCCCCCCCCCCCCCCGTCCAGCCCCCGGCCTGTTTTCCTCTACTCCGCTTTTATTTTCCTCTCATAGCCGATGTGACAGAGAAGGCTTATCTGATTCTATGGAGCTCTGGTTAGAGGCCAACACATACTTCAGTCCGTCAGAGCTGAGCGGTCCTGCCAGCAGAGTCTTAGTTGGATGTGTGTCCACCAGCAGCTTTTGGTGATGTGCTTTCTTCATAACTCGTTCACCTCTACAACAAAGACCTCCTGCCTTTTCTCAGTCCAAAACCCATCATAAACTCACTGGACAATCACATTTACCTGTTTGTAAGGTTAACAACTAGATATTCTTTATAGTGCTAATCACAATCCAGCACATGCAGTAAACCAAACAAAACCCCAAAAACTAAATCCTTACCCATTTTTTTTAACTTTGTGATTGTTGTGCAGAATTATACAGCTGAATTAAGACAATCTAAATACTGTATTTTGGGCCTCTTCTTGAAAAAGAACAGTACACACAGCAAAATTTGTTTTCTTTGCAAATGTGTTCAAGATACCAGACAAGAGACTTTGATTAAGAAAAATAGCTGAGAATTCTGGCTGAGATGAGGAGAGACAAGAGAAACAGTACACAGTACAAGATGATACACACCAAGACCTCCAACACTCCCTCCATGGAACGAAACATCACTGATTAGAACACATTTAAGCGTTCAACAGAAGTAGGCATTTTCCTGTGTTGTCCGTAGCTGCTAGTGTCGTTCAGAAAAAAACACACAACAGACGGAGATGACAGATGCCAAATCCAAAATGTATTAAAAAGTTCTATTTCAGTAATTATGTTTAAGTCAAAGCTCTGAGGAATATTCTGACAAACTAAGTAAGTGGATAAATCTTCACAATGAAAGAAGTGGCCTAATGCAGTGGTTAAGATTGCTTCTTCATAATCCATATTCGGCAGATCATCTGTGGATTATCTGGGCTTGGGACCGGCACTAGAACACTGACCTGTGACCCTTCGGTAGCTGGGTTTTGCAGTGTGGGGTTCAGTGTCCTTGCCCAATGACGCTAAAACATGTTACATGGCTGGGGAATTAATCCCACGTGACCTTCTAGTTGGAGGACAACTGGTGAGCTGTCAAAACAACGAGGTGAGCACTGTTTGCAATTAAAAATGATGCACTATTTTGAGATACTTGATTAAAAAGAAAATTAATGAGCAAAATGTGCCTTGAGGAGGAAGATGCATGATCTGGTGCTTACGTTCGCTCCAGCTGCCCTCCTCAAGGAGAACTAGGTTATAGATCATGACAACTCATGGGCCATTTTTAAAACTTTATACTACATAAAATGTACATTGCGACTGTATAATTTATCCATATAATGCCACCACTAAAAAAATGTCTTTTCTCTTTCCCTGCAAATTTACATGAAAGATTGGCCTAGTAGTGCAGTGCATTATAAATGAGCAGTATTACAACAGAGTGGCAGAAAAGGGGGAAAAATGAATAAATAAATGAAAGGAGTTCAGTGAAGAGTAGGGGAAAGTGTGGTACGTTAGGGTTCCTTATAAGGCTACGATCTAATGGTGGTTTTCCATTTGCTGGGGTCCAAGGTAGTTTAGTAGACAATTCCATTCCCATTCAGGAACCTCTGCTGGGCCCTGCCTTGGGTTAGGTAGCCTCAGCGTTGGGCCTCAAAAATCTACTGGGAGGCAGGTGGTGTAAACTCGATGCTCATCAAGAGTGGTGTCAGCTGGAAATGACATTATTCAGCCCTCTCAATATCCCCTTTGAATTCAAGACTTTTCTTCCTGTCAAACTGCATTTTAATGCAAACAGCAAACAGAAATACAGGAACTATCTCAGCTGCTTTAATGTCCATCCTGTACTCCTAGTTTGTGTTGTTTTTTTTTCTTTTCTTCTATTTAGCCATTTTCTTCTGCTTTTATTTTATAGGTGCTTAGTTAACTGCAAAAGCGGTGCACCACCACCACTACATGGTATAGAGCCCTAGTTTTCTAAGTCAGTTGGTCCTACCAGATCCAAGACAAAGGACTGACGGAGGAATTTCCAGACCCATAGTTTTTATCTCTGTCAATAGAAAGTCACCCCAACCTAATTGATATTTCTGAAACTGAATAAATATTCATCAGGAGTAGTTTTTGTGGTCAAATCCAAATCCAGCAGAAAGCTTTATCTCACAGAGAAACATGAAGTGAACCCCTTTGACCCCTAGAGAAAAACCAGCAGGTGATTGGATTATTAGTGATTATAGTTGCCATTACATGCATCAGCTTAGAGTACTGAAAAATCTACTTTTTAATTGTTCCCAATCGATAAACATGTCTCTATTCATTATACATCCATTCCATCCCTAAATAAGTCATGACCATTCATGAAAGTGATATTTCCATGATTCATACATCTCTGTAGTACCAGTTCCACATGCAAAATAAATAAATAACTTAATGAAATTGTGTTATTGAGATGTTACAGCTAAGTATTAAGTACTCCATCCCTGAGAGCGGTATGTTTTACTGAATGAACAGCAGACCTGTATGAGTGTGTGAAAGATTTGGACTGCAACCATCTTCACCAGGCATTTTTCTGTCCATCACCGAAGATTAATAGAGAAACATTTGCTTGTTACCATGACAAATCACTGCTGAGTGCTTGACACCAGGGAGTAACACTCAAGTGCTTTCATCAACACAACCCACACATTTTCTTCTACAAGCCCGAATGGCAGAAAATACTCTAATGCAGTCTAACTATGACATGACAAAACTGTCTGGATTATCTGTCACAAGATGAATCAAGTCCTAAATTCTTCAATGTTAAATTTCCTGACTTTTAGACACCCATCTTTAGGTGATAATCTCTACACACCATATGTGGACTACTTACTGGACAAGGATAATTTATTTTCTAAGTATAAAAAAAAATGATAGGTGCACTGGCTTTCCAGTAGGTGGTGGAAAACCCATTCCAGAGATCATTAAAAACTTTTAAGAATCTGTCCCAGTCAATCCCATGACTTTGTATGTAAATGGAAATTATGACATGACTGAGTCACTAAGAAAAAAAAAATTCAGCATTCTCAGGTGATCAGGGGAATTCACATCAGCTTATTTGCCAATCTGTCAAACAGTTCTCAGATGTCTTGCTGTGCCAGCCCCACCCTGCCCGAGCCAACAGCAGGACAATAGACTGAATGTGTGTCCCAGTGCAGCTCTGACTACAAACATTAGGCCGGTGTAAGTGAGGCTCAGGCAGGTAGTTGACGTGCAGCCGTGCACGTGCACTCCAAACAGGCTGAGCTTGACTTAACACAGCTGTGGTTGTCTGTCTGGTTACGTGACACTAGACGACACCTTGTGTCAGATATCAGCAAAATCAACTCAACTTTGATTATGCACAGCAGAAAGGAATCCTATTACTGCGAGAAGAACAAACTGATTTTCTTGTGTGATAAGTGAAGTTGTTGCTCCAGAAATGAAAAGCATGAAGAGCAAGTCTGTTGGCAGAATTAGAGCATAAAGTCACACCTATGAACATGTTATGCTTAGCCATTGTAAATATGTTACATTAATGATGAACCTGGAAAGGATTGGCCACACCTATAAACACACCTGTCTTTAAGCCTTTGGCCTGCAGCTAAATCCTTTAATCATAAAATCTATCAGTCACTATTTTCAATAACTCTTAATTTACCAGCCTCCAAACACAGCAACAAGTGAATTCCACATGTTCAGACAGCCTGAGGAAACGTCTGCAAATTATTTATCTTGACTGGGTGTCAAAAACAGACAATAGTGTTACTGTAGTGCGCAACGAAATTAATTGCAGGAACAATTAGCGGAGAACTTAAATGGTCATGTACACTGCTTTAACGTCATGCTCTTTTTGTTTGGCAGCTGATGACAATCTGTTATCAATGTGCTGTTTGGAAAAGCAGTTTTGATTTCCATATTTTTTCTGGTGGTGTTTTTTTTTTTGGCAGTAAAACATCAGGTTTTTGCAGCATCCCAGTGGACCGTGTTCCTGTTTACTGTTAAACCTCATGATTTGTGATTTAACAAACAACAACATTTTTCTGGAGATAATGACTGGAAAAAAAGTAATGCGCACATTTTTTCAACTCGCGAAATTGTCAACGTTTTGTGCTCGACTAGTTCTATGGACCTGCTTTTTCAACAAATGTGAAAAGTATTCCCTTTGTAACTTGAAAGATATCATATTAATCAAATTGTCAACAAAATGCTCAATGAGAGGAACGAAAAGGACGTGCAGTGGAAAACAAGGGTTGTTGCAGCTGTATGTAGTACGATAACATTATTTTCTTTGCACAGTCTGAACTTGACCATTTTATAAATGTTACTGCACATTTTATTTTTTGTCTAGTTTGATAAAAGCAAAGGGCTGATGGAGTCTAGTTTTTTGTTATTGTTGCAGCAAAGTAATTTAAAAAAAAAAAGTGGACCAATGGAGCAATCTAATGACAATCTCACCAAAAAAAAAAAAAAAAAAAAAAAAAAAAAAACAGTTTGGTAATTGATTTTTTTTTTCCTACATGATACATCAAATTACTGGGAGAAAACAAACATTCGGTAGATTTTTTTTATATGTCTGTTTTGTTCTTTTGAAATTAAAATTAAAAGTGAACCAGGTCTTAGCTCTTCCTCCAGAGGGTGGCGTGGCAGAAAAAGAATGAAAACCACTAGATTAGGAGGTAAACCAACAAATTTAGACTGTGTTCATAATAAAAAAAAAGTTTAAATTTGGGAAATTTCAAAAGATCTGCACTCATAAAGGACATGTTAACTTGATCTATGAACAGCATGGTCTACACTTTGTTTCTCACAAATTCCTAAAAAGCATTTATTAAATTCTATACATCATGTGAATTTAGAGAAATGAGATATAACATCCAAGTTTCCCAATATTAGGAAAAGGTTTGAATACAAAATTTATGTGCTCTTTGTTTCCATCGAAAGCAATCTTGGTGAGCAGAGGTTGCAGGAATGAAGACTAATAAACTAAATTTAACAACGCAAATCTCCATCTAACTGAGGCTAGTTTTCTCTCAATTCCAGCCAAAAGTAATAAATTCAAACTTCAAAAAATACTTCAAAAGATTTAAATCATTTTCTGCTGCATATAATAACATACAACCTTTAAAATCTAGTCCAACAATTCTGAACAGGACTTATAAAGACGATAAAGCCAGACCTCAGACTAATAACCTCTTTGTTTCTGCCTTTACTTTTGTCACTTTCTCTGCCCTCAATCAGCTTCTAATCATGTCCTCTTCTGTGTGAACAAGTGTGCCCGACTGGTTTACTGAGGGGGAAGTAAATATTTAGGAGGAGGTGAAGCAAAAGACTGAGCAAGCGTTGGATGAAGAGAGAAAGGGGGAGGATTATGCTAATGTGCCCAAACAAATATGGTCAAACACTGCGACAGAAAGAGGCACATCAAGAGGATGAAGAAAGAAGAAAAGGAGAAAGGACAAACTGTGAGAAGGAAAAAAATCCAACCACATGGTGAGAAAAAAAAATGAAAAAGTCGTGTTGGGAGCCCAGGTTTCCTGTGGTCAAAGGGTACAGGGAGGAAAAGATGAAGGGACGTGGAGAGAAGGAGGGAACGGGGTCCTAATCTCCTCTGCTCCTGCTTTAAGATCAGTTGAGCTCCTGTGGTCACAGCTGCTCTCCAATTGGCTGAAACTGCAGAGACTGGAGAATTAAAGGACAGAGGGGGTACTTCTCTCCTAGTACTTTTATATTTGTGTGCAAATTTGTGACAAGACCCTTGTGAGAAACAGTTTATTTTCATTCACTGAAAGGACACAGTGGACATTCCTCACCAGCTCATTCTGAGGACTGGTTCTACATATGAAGTCTTGAGTCAGCATTAGACTTAACTTCTAAGCCAGAAACATTTCCAAATTCTTAAAAAAAAAAAAAACAAAAACAAGAAACCTTTATCACTTCCAAAAGTAGGGGTGTCACAATAGCTGCAGATTTGAAACACTGCATCACTGATTATGCACCACTGTATTTTAAGCCTAAAGAATTTGTATCGTGTTAAATCAGTTTAAGGCAGAATGCTTTCCTTTGGTACAAAGATCACTTGTAGATGTAACATTACTCTGGGTGTCATATCTACTTTCTCCTGGTGTCGCTACAAAACATCTCCGGATATTCAGAAAGGTCTCATTGCGTTTTTGATGCATTATTTAGACATATAATGAATTGAATTGATCAAAATTGTGCAAAAAAAAAAAAAAAAAAAAAAAAAGCCACAGATTCCCCAAGTCTCACTTAAGAAATATAACTTACAATCAGCAATAGTCAAAGCCATCCTGGCAATTAATCCTGTAAAGATAAGACAGATTTAAGAATGAACTAAATCTGAATTTAAGAGTTTAGAGCAATGATGAGGATATAACAGTTCTGACCAAAAGAGTTTCAGAACTTTAACTTCAGTACATCTGTATTGAACTGAAAAAAACACCTTAAGATTGAGTTGCTGTTTGTCCTTCACAAATTTTCAGAAATGCATCCAAAGCTTGGTCCCAGCAAATATCTCTGTAAACCTGTGGGTGTCACTTTTTTTTCTCAAACTTCAGACTTCCGTGAACTGACAGAAAACCAAACCTTAACCAGCGCTTTCAGTCACACACAACAGAGAATTTCCTCCTCCATTTCATTTCACACACACACTTCAGTACACACACACACCTTCACACGCATCTCTCTGCACCCAATTTCCTCACTAAGCAAAATTATTTTATTTCTTTCCAAAACTTTAGCTGCTTTCAACTCAGCAAGACTTCAGCTGTTTGCCCATGCATCAGTGCATCTGTGTCGGTGTGTATGTGTGTATATGTGTGTGTGTGCTTACTTCAGAGGGAAGCAAATGCAGAGGAAGAATCAATTTGAAAGATGACCTAGAGGATGAGGTTAAAAGGCACAAGAGATGAAGCAAAAGAAAATACTGCATCTGCCGTGATTACTGCTGTTAAAAACACCCTTCATTACTGTGTCTTGATTTATTGTATTGCCTTGAACTAGAAGGAGAGGAGGAAGAGGTCAGGAAAACGGAGCAGCAGAGGAGATACGAAAGCAGACTGAATTATATGCTTTCTGCAGAGTTCAGAGACCCACAATGAAAGGTGTTGTGATGACATCATGAATACATTACTCACACAAAAACATTTTCCTTTTAAATTTAAAAAATAACTTATATCACATTGAGAAATATGACAATAGAAAACTATTGACACACAATAAACCCCTAGAGCAGGAGTGGGCAATCCCAGTCATTCCTGATTCATTCATTTGAATCAAGTGTGCTGAAGCAGGGAAACGTCTAAGACCTGCAGGACAGCAGCCCTCGAGGACTGGAGTTGGACACCCACAAGAAAAGAAAAAAAAGTGTCATGTTTATTCCTCCTGATGACAGCTTATGGAGGATAAGTTTGCAGTTAATAACACAGCTTGTATTTTCAGCCTAAAATCTTGTTTAGGAAGTGTGCCTGTGCACCATCCAGAGCTGTGTACGCTACCTGAGCTCAGACAGCTGTCATCACACGTGTCATTAATTTGATTAAATGTGTGAGAGTTGTATCTTCTTTAAATTCCATCAAAGCTAATTAGCTTTCATCCTTGAGATGTGTGGACTCATTAACAAGCCCTTGAGCTGAGAAAACCATCACACTTCTGATGTCAGTATTATCATTAACACATGTATTTGTCAGACTTTTTTTTGGGTAATGTTTTTTTGTGGCTTTAGAGGCCTTGTTGACAGAATAGATACACAGGAAACCAAGGAGAGAGGGTGGGAAGACATGCAGAAAAGGGTTGCAGTCCAGGAGTGGAACCCGTGACCCCTACAGGAGGACTGTAGCCTCAGTAGACCAGCCACCAGCTCCAACCACTGGGCTATCCAGCAGCCCTTTCCTGTAATGTTTTTCTACCTTTTACTACCTACAGTATTTCTCCATCTTTTCAGTAAAACATTCATTTGTTATGATTGCTGCCAGCATCATAGCACACAATGATCAATGATTGCTGTGACTAAAATGAAGACAGATCAACAGAGATTAGCGCGGCTGTTTGTACCACAGAGGTAATTCCTGATCTTACAACCCTCAAACATTGCTGTGATAGTAGAGAACAGTGAGATAACAAATACGTGAAGACCAAATAAGTTTCAGACACAGAGTTTGGGTTTGTCTATGGCTGTGTTTAGACTTACCCGATGTTGTGTTCACTTGAATGAGCAGTCTGTTGACACAGCACCCATTAAAACTTCCCAGAGTAGTAAAATCTGGTTCTCAGAGCATTTCAAAACTTCAAAGGCATAAATCCGTATCTAACTGTAATGTGTCTCAACGGTCTCACAAGCCACAATACCAACACGGCCATGACGGGAACAGTTTAAGAATGCAAACCTGTAGCACCATAGACGCTTGATGAGGGGTTTAAATATTTGACAGAGGAAGATATTCAGCACACACTGTTTATGAAGCCAACAGTGACCAGTGTGCCATCTTGGACTGCTTATCTAAATGCACAATAGAGGACAGCTCATCTCTCTTTAAAGCACAGGTGGATGATTACTGGACCGTTTTACTGCATTTTCCTCTTGTAAATATATTCAGACTGTTTATACAGCCAGAAGAGTTCAAATGGAGACTGCTTAATTGAGAACCATAAGAGCTGGAAAGGACATACGTGGTTGTAGATACAAAACCCGATGGCACTGAAGTTGGGAAACGGTGGTAATCACAAACAGAATACAATGATTTGCAAATCATTTTCAACCAATATTCAATTGAATACACTGCAAAGACAAGATACTTATTGTTCAAACTCAAAGTTTTAGTTTTTTCTTTTTGCAAACAATCAACATCAGAATTTCATGGCCGCAACCCATGCCAAAGTACTTGGAAAAGGGCCTGTTTACCACTGTGTTACATCACCTTTCCTTTTAACAACACTCAATAAACGTTTGGGAACTGGGGAAACTAAATGTTGAAGCTTTTCAGGTGGAATTCTTTCCCATTCTTGCTTGATGTACAGCTCCAGTTGTTCAACAGTCCGGGGTCTCCGCTGTCGTATTTTATGCTTTATATCGCGCCACACATTTTCAATGGGAGGTCTGGACTGCAGGTGGGCCAGGGGAGTACCCTACTCTTTTTCTACGAAGCCACACTGTTGTAACACGTGCAGAATGGAGCTTGGCATTATCCTGCTGAAATAAGAAGAGGTGTCCAAGAAAAAATGTTGCTTGGATGTCAGCATATGTTGCTCCAAAACCTGAATGTACCTTTCAGCAATAATGGTGCCTTCCAGATGTGCATGTCACCCATGCCTTGGGCACTAAGGCACCCCCATACCATCACAGATGTTGGCTTTTGAACTTTGCATCAATAAAAGTCCAGATGATTCGCTTCCTCTTTGTCCCGGAGGACACGACGCCCACTATTTCCAAAAACAATTTGAAATGTGGACTTGTCAAACCACAGAAGACTTTTCCACTTGGTATCAGTCCATCTTAGATGAGCTTGGGCCCAGAGAAGCCAGTGGCGTTTCTGGATGTTATTAATAATGGCTTTCGCTTTGCATAGTAGATGCAACTTATAGATGTAGTGACAAACTGTCAGTGGTTTCTTGAAGTGTTCCTGATATGTGCTGATGTCCTCTACACACTGATGTCCGTTTTATGATACAGTGTCGTCTGAGGGATTGAAGGTCACAGTCATTCAATGTTGGTTTCTGGCCATGCCGCTTACGTGCAGTGATTTCTCCAAATTCTCTGAACTGTTTGAAGATATTATAGACCGTAGATGTTGAAATCCCTAAATTCCTTGCAATTGCACTTTGAGAAACGTTGTTCTTCAACAGTCTTTGTTTGCACTGCTCATGTAAAGTAGCACCGCCAAGTATAAATAGTTACCATATTTGTGCTAATTATCTTATACTTGACCCCCGAATCACTGGTGGGGACTGTAGAGAGGGTCATGGACATCTATGCTGTGAAGGCAATATATCGCCATTTTTGGCCGCCCAATATAATATCGATTTTTTTAGCTCCTAATATCGATTTTTTTATTGCTTACTAATGGTTACTTAAATGTGCAAAAACACTAATAATAAACAATAAATAGGTTGTTTTGAAACAAATAGTTTTGACTCAATATCATCTGATGAACATATACAGAAACTTGATTTTTCATCTCTACTTTTTTATTTTGATATTAACTGGGTAGAATATCACAATTTATCATGATATCGTGATAATATCATATCGTGACCCAAGTATCATGATACATATCGTATTGCAAGGTCCTTGCCAATACTCACCCCTACCTGGGACATGAATGCAACAGAACTGCTAAAGAAGACATAGCAGAGACCGTCTACTTCCTGAGGGTCCTGAAGAAGAACAACATTGCCCATGGACTGCTACGGAAAAATCTAATGATGTTTAATTTGAATTAACTGATGTGAACTGAATCTAATTTCAGCAGAAAGAAGACATCCAATAATAAGACCACACAGCCTTTTGAGCAACATATAAATTATAGTCTGGAAATACACTGGTATGGAGCTTTAACTTTAAATGTTTCCCTTGAAAGGGAAGCTTTATGATCAGCCAGGAATTCCTCCACTCAGTGTGGTCCAGTACAAACTGGCCAACTGGGTAAGAAAGAGTTCCTGCACTGACGTTGGCAACTTTAGATCACGATCCACACACACACACACACACACCAACCCTCACCCGTCAGCAGAATTTTAACATGCTCCTCTTATTCCCTCATTAACTCTTCACCATTCCGTCTCTGGTCTCTGTACAGCTATGAAACTTTATCTGGGGGATCGCAAGCACAAGACACCAACACAAATGCTAAAGAATGCACTCAAACACACACACACACACTTAGACACAACAGCTAAACTACACAATTTCCACATGATTCTCACATTGTAATTAGATCGCTTCGTAGAAACAGCCTTCTTCTGCCATCCTCCTGAGTTTCACACACTCACACACGCAATCCTGGAGGCTGATTCAAAACAGTTGTTCTTTGTTTGGAAATTGTCAAATTGTATAAATGATAAATACATTAAAGTTCAAACACAGTCTGGATGCTACATACCACACAGTTTCAATTCAGCTGCAAAGACGCGGCCCTCTGTGTTGCTCTGTGTGGGCTCATTGTGGCTTTATGTTCTCATGGTCACACACGTCTGCCGATCTGAACCATGAAAACTGCTCTACGTCTTCCATGCAGAGAAACCATACCTCCGATGATTCAATTGTTTTCTTTGTGTTGAGAACATTGTTAAAATCCATAAAATCTCTCTCCACAGCTTTACAATTTGACTCACTTAATTGAATCAGAGCTACAGAAGTCTCGTGGGCATCAATTCTTCTCAGTGGCACACAAGTATGTACATACCATACAGTCATATGGCTCATACATTGTCTTTCATTGCCTCCTCAAATCTAAAATTTAAGCATACCTTAGCACGAAAAAAACATACGGCTACAAACAAACATATTTGTAGTTTAATTTCCAAGAGAATCAGTACTAGTACTTTCTCTGATTAATGCATTCTGGCCTGAACGTTGGAGCTACTGAGAGGATTTCTTAATGTATCATTTACCCCTTTCACAGAGAGACTGACTGTGCTGATCAGACCTGATGTTGATCATTACAGCACCAAGTTGCAAACTGGATTTAGCCCAGAAAATCACAATTGATGTAACTCTAATAAAAAAAAAAAAAAATTTAATTACAAGAAAAATTAAAAGAAATCAACTTTCAGGGAAAAAATATATATATTTAATTTTAATATTTAAAAAAAAAAGGAAAAAACAACAAATTGTTTTGTAATTTCTAATATAAATGCCAACAAAAATAACTGGACAAACCTTCTGTGACATCCCCAGTACATTTTCAGAAGAGTGCGTTTGAAGCCTCTTTTTCATCCCTCTGCATGACACCATTTTGGCAGGAACAGTAGCTACCCAAGTACCGTGGAATATAACATGTAAGGGAGAAGCACTAACGCTCATCCAGGCCTCTGCAGACCCCCGCCTTTCCAGTCTTCCCCTGCACTAGTGGGAACACCTACAGTTTGATGTTTAGCTCAATGCACATTTCAAATAAATGTTCAGTTGTTATACCGACTGCATTAATTAAAAGAAACACATTAACACCATGATTCCTTTAAGCGTCTGTCCTGGTGTATGTCCTGGTGTCTGTCGGTGTCCGTCTGCTCCTGCCCACCCCCAGAACTGTAGAACTTAAAAAAATAGATATACTTTGATGGGGATAATGCTGCAAGGTTGTGTAGCAATAATTTCAGTAGCTTGCCACTACAACAAAATGAATCTGAATAAATCTGCAATAAAAGCAACGATTACAAGATTAACTGGACTGAATCCAAGAGAACGATTGTCCAGCCACAGAAGCGATGAAGCAGACAACAGAACATACAGCACTAATGGATTAGGGAGGTCCAGTTAGATGCTCCAATATCTGTCAGCTGCTTCCATGTGTCTCTTTAAATAAGTAACGCACTGCAAATCGATATGTGGCAATCTGACTCACTAAACATTCAACTGGCTAGAAATCAATAACACTTAGCATCCCCTCTCCTGATCCTAACAAGCTTAATGCGACAGAAGAAGAGTGATGGAGAAAAAAAATATCAACACAGCTACACAAACACAACAACACACCTCACAAAGAGGTTGAGGAAGTTTGCAACAAAGGGGCAGCATCTGCCAAAGAGAGTCAAGACCCTCACATTGATGTTTCCCCTCGATACACTGAAGTGTAAAAGAAGAGCAGCGAAGATCTCCTCCGCTTGACAAACTGACATGCTCAACTAGAAAATACTCCTGTCTGCCTCTGCTGCCAAGACTCGCCTCAAGGCAAGCGTGATCTGGTGCCAAAAGTCACTCAGGCATTTCTTTTTCTTTTACATGCTTGGGGCATATAAGGAGAGCTCGGAGAATTAAAACCTACCGGACCAGGAGCCATTCACCATTCCACTCGGTCATAATGGGATCCATATGGGTGCAATGACAGGTTTATTTTTTTTTTATTTTTGTCCCCTTTTGGAACTTTTCTACAGCATCTATGAGGAAAAACTAACTCGGCACACTTTCATCTTCATTAGATCATTCAGAAGCAAGAAGTCACACCCGGCAGCTGCCAAGATCAACCAGAATCTTGGCTGTGTGATAGGTGTTTAATGCCTTGCTTAAGGGGCCTGTGTGTAATATTCAGGGGAAAATTGCCAATTTATTTTTACAACTTTAAGGTTTAAAGAAGCTCAAATCTAATTTAATGCAGATGACAATTTATAATGTTAATTAAATCAATTTACAAATTTGCTCCCATTTATCCCCATCACCACAGTAGCTAACATCTGGATTTCTTTTTTCCATTTTAGTACGAATCACAAAGTCTTCTGTACTAGTTACCAACAAATTTTAAGTAATACAGTTTAATATGGGATGCTTGGGGGACATTTTTATAATTAAAAAAATATATATTTTTAGAAGATTTTAGATTTTATTTAAACAACAATCATGCACAGCTGCTCTTGTTTATGCATGATTCAACAACAAAGAAAGAGGCTGCTTCAGGAAAAAACAGTTGGTGGAAGAACTTGCACATAAATTAAATGATGCACACTTACACAGCTCCTTTTTTCCTTGTTTTGTCAGATTCTATAAGGTGCGTTTAGGCAATGTGCACTCTACATGCAGTATGCAACACTTTCGTCTCAACAACCACATGTCACAGAGCTTCGGATGAACTTGCACATACTGAATCTGTTATAAATGCACGATGCTGTACTCTTTTGAATAAACAGAATCACTCTGTCATGTTGTGGAAATTACTCGGGACAAGAGTGAACTACTGCTTGATATGGATGGTGTTGTTCATTTCTGGACCTATGACTAACTGCTGTATATATTACAGGTATTTGCTGGAGTTTATGTGAACAGCGGTCAAAGACGCCACATGAGAGTTGTATTTCCTTGGTTGTGTCTTTCAGGCACTCATGGTAAAAGACTGACTGGGGTTATAACTTAACATTTTTTTTTCTTTTCAACAAATTAGATCTGATTGGACTGTTTAAGGTTAAGGTGAATAACTGAAAAGGAAAGACTGAGGTCTGAAAGATGGAACTGAAATGAACTGAATATTGCTGAACACATGCTCAACTGGCTCAAAAGCCTTTGAAGCAGAAAGGTAGCAGGAAGCATACTTGGAATGCTTGACCAATCAAAACCCTTCAGCCCTGTAAGCCCCTCCCACAAAAGGATACCTGCCTTGTTCCTTAAGCTTAAGAAAAATCACATAATCTGTTAGAAATGCAGAAATCTGTAATAAAACAAATTAAGAGCACAACGCATAGACAAAGACATTACTACACAGACTTTGACCTAAATAATCCCTTAAAATCTTAAACTGCAGGTTGATCAGTAGACACACAATGGCCACGGTTACATTATGTTTTTTAATTCGGAATTAATTTTCCGAATTAAATAATTCAGAATTAAACTATTTTCCTTCGAGTTTACATGGAAATAGTAATTCCGAATTGAGGTTTACATTGGAAAACACGTTTGATCGGCATTATCCAACTCCGCTTAAGGTCTGGGGGTTGGAAAGGGTTCTGGATTGGATAGGGGGGCGGACGTCTTTACGTATTTACGTCTACCGGAAGAAAACAAACTTACTTGAAACCTCCTTCATTTAACCTGGTCGCTACAACTTTGAAAAGCTCACAATTTTATGTTTCCTGCCATCTGTTCTTTTAATTATTTCCAGTTCCTCCAAGCTATTTATTAAATAAATCGTCTCTGCTCTTGACCACCGTTTACTGCGTGCCGCCATCTTGAAACTTTGTTTCGAAAACAAGCCCAGCGTGGAATATAAGCGTCATCGCGACAGACGGGCAAGGGAACGAGCATGCGCAGAAAGACCGGAATTAATTTAAAGTGGAATTAGTGTATACATGACCACGGAATTATTCTATTTGGATTTAAAATCAGAATAACCAGCCACTTACTTCGGAATTAAGTTTAATTCAGAATGGACATTTTCATTCGGAATTAGGTGTTTACATGGTAACTTTTAATCATTTTAAATTGGATTTGATTTTAATTCTGAATTAAAGAGGAATTAAACTTCCCATGTAAACGCACTAAATTTATCACAGAAGCCTTTACTTTGAGACAACAAAAATGCAATTTAAATCAAGCTTAACAAGCAGAAGCCCTTTTTGTGTTTGTTTGCTTGTTTTGTTTTAAAAAGGAAAAACAGAGGAAAACAAAAATGGAAAAACTCACTGCATCCATCCTCATCACTGTGGTCCCCACAGTCATTGTCTCCGTCGCACTGCCACTGGGCCGGGATGCAGGTACACTCCCCAAATGCACTGACCGCACATGTGAAGTGATTCCTCCCACATGAACACTCGGCACTGCCCTCAACACCTAAAAAACACACAGAAGAAGAATTTAGAGCCAATCCTTCATGTTTGGTTATGCAGTTTGTATAAACACAGAATGACTTACACATTAGATTGAAACAAAACACACAAACAGGCCTCTGAGTCCTAATTCACACAACTCACACATTCACTGGAACAGAAGAAACTCACAAATCAGCTTGATGCTCAAAACACAGGTTTGTATCCCTCACTGTCCACCCTCCTACTGCTCAATACATGCTACATGTGATTAAAGCTCCAGGAAACCAGCAAACCACAGGCACGTGTTCAACAAAATCAGGTTTTGGAGTTAAGTGTGATTCTTATTCAATTTATGCTGCGGCAGTATATGCAAACTTCCTGAGACTCTGGGCAGGCTAAAAATATCAGCCACGCACATCTCACATTTTGTCAAGAGATTTAAAGGCTCATGTGAATAAGTGCTGTCTGGCTCAAACAACACCACCAGTCTTCCTGTCGTTTCTCCAGGGCGAGAAACTTCACCTGACCAGACCATAAAGCTGCAATGATTAATCAATTTAACGGATTAAACCACTTCCAAAAATCTGATTGACCATTGTTTTAGAGAGATACTACTTCATGGTATTCGGCACTCTCTCTCCCTAAATCAGTTTGATCGAGAAAAAAAGTAAAAATAAAGAAATAAGCTGAATAAATTGGACTACAAACCCTCTCATTACTGCTGAAGCACAGAGAACCGGTTTGAGATGAAGCATGAGCTCTGAACCAGCCCTCAGACAAAATCAGAGTACTACCTATGAACCCAAAACCCGTACATTAATATTGGAGCATTGTGGTGCTGCATCACATGTATGTTGCTCTCAGTTTTCCTTTTTATTATTCTGCAATTTCTAGGGATCAAAAGAAAAACAGCTTTGCTTTCAAAGCCCAAGTCTGTGAAGTTGGCTTAACTGTCAAATTTGAAGTACTTTTTTGGGGGAGTTAAATCCAACTACAAGCACAGTCGAGTTTCTTTGGTTTTTTTTAGAATGACAGTGGCAAATTAATAACATGAATCGAATTTATAGCAGCGCATATATCACACTAAAGCCTGAGGTTTTTCTTTTATAATAAATCTGGAACTGTTTGTGTGTGTGGACACATTGTATGATTTGTTCTGATAAGTAAAACCTACTGCTTTAAAGGTAGTACTGAGGGATTTATTGTGGGAATATTTTCCTATTAAAGTTCATCCTCATAAAACAAAGGTGACAATGATGTATAAGAGTAGTTGGTGTGCACCGATACGAATATATAATGGAGTAATTAATGATCTTTATTGTTAAAAACTGAGTTTTTAACAATTATAAATTTATTCAGTTAGTTACTCAGCTTGTGAAAAACTGGGCATTTAAAATCGCTAAAAGGAAACATTTTTTTTTCCAATGCTGACACAATTATGACATATTTTTGTCAAAACACTGCTGCAGTATATCTCATTTTTGTTACACAACCCCACCCCTCTCTTCTACAGGGTGTACATCTTTTGAAATTTCAGTTATAGCTTTCCACTACCCATCTCTGAAGTGCAGTAAGCACAGCAAGATGTGAAATTGGGTGGAGATGAATATGGAGAAGATGAATAATTCCAGTCTGATCTGGAGCAGGTTTTCAGACTTTGGTGGCCCAAACACAAGGCGATAGGGTTTCAGGCACCTAAACATCTGGTTTCAAGCATGGCATGTAGCCAGTCTTATCATGCTTGTAGTATCATCATAAACACATACAAACAACGGCAAAAAGAAAAACAAAACACTAGAAGAATCAAATTGAACACATGCATTCAAAATGCTCTGACACTCCCCCACAGCAATTATTGGGGAAAAAAAAAACAAAACAACATCTTCTGACACATCACAGCAAATCATGAATAGGAGATGGAATAAATGGCTTCCCTTTTTGCTTCACTTTGACGCCCATTAATGACCACCTGTGTGTATTTGTATGTGTGTATATGTGTCAATTTTGCTGAAACTGGCCTGCCACAAACCAAAGTTCCTTGGAGTGCACATGTGCGTGTGTGTGTGTGTGTGTGTGTGTGTGTGTGTGTGGTTCCTGGCCTCCTCACAAAGGCATCAGTCAACCCAGGAGGGCCTGGCAGGGGGAGCTCAGTAACCTTCAGATCCCTCCCACAGTACTAAATTAATGGCCTCTTTCTTTTCATTTCCCTCTCTTTCTCTTCATTCTTGTCTTTCCACCATCCCCTCTTCACACTTCCCCCTAAGCTGCCTCCCGTCTTTACTCATCCCACTCCCGTTTCTATCCCTCCCTTCCTCTCCACTGGCTGTTTCCAGAACTCCCCTCTCATGGGGGTAAAACAGGGATGGCGTCATCCAAGTATTCCAATCTTTAAACTCAGTTTTGTTTTGTTTTTTTTGTAAAGTCTGTAATTGCTATGGGAATCAGAGCCCAGGGGTGTGATGTTTCCTCCATAAAAGACTGACAGGACGATCACAGATAGATTGATGGATTCTTATTACTCTTCTGTACAAAGTATTGCAACGTTATAAGCTGTACTAGATTTGTAACCTTAAGCTTTTATGTGTTATATCCATGTGTGTGCATGTGGGTTTGCACAGGGCTAAATTAGAGTCTGTGAGCTGGAGCAGAAGTCTTGTCAACATGAAGCCACATCACAGGCCTTGCATTTGTCAAACGAGCTTTAAAAAGCCGAGGTCACTGCCTCTGACCAGAGCCAATGAAACGGAGTTTAGCAGGAAACCATCAACCGCACTGTACTGCAAATGTACACAAATTATTATAAAGCAACTTGGGTGGAAAACACAAATCTGAAACAATTTCAAGGAAATCTGTGACAATCAGCAAAGGTTTTAGATATGATCATCGTGGTGTGGTAATATTGTAAGGTACAACATGGCAAAGGCCACTTTGCTTTAAAAAAAAAAAGTCTATACATTCTGAAAAATGAAAAACAAAGAAGGAACAAACCTGGGAAATTTCACTCTCTGTCCTATCCACATCATTCCATTTGTTAATAAACATTCATTGTTCCATTTCAGACTTGCACCACATTCCAAAACAAGTTGGGACTGTCTTTCCTAATTTTAATATCTTCATTCCTTCTACCAACACTTTAGACTTTGTGGCATTGTGAATACCAAGCCATGAAGAGCTTCAGGTGGTAATTTGTCCCATTTTTTTCTGCAAGAACTTTAAGGTTGGATAGGAAATCTTTTTTTTCCTGATATATTATCTGAAATTCCCTTAACCAACCAACAAGAAACAATGACTTAAACACCTTCATGTTGAAACAAATAACATTAATAAACTGTGGAAGTAACATGGCTCTAAAAGCAACATCCAATTATTGTGTGACTCAAGTAGAGTGATTAAACCATTGGTTTGTCTGTCAAACTTTCTCTTCAGTGAACAGGCAGTGCACGCTTGTTGATCTGGAGGTGCAAACTCCGACACATTCTCTGTTGGGGACCAGCCAGGACTTCAGGCAAGCCAGTCCAGTACCCATGAGTACCCAGGAGTTATTACCAACTGTCTGAAGGGACAGCTGCTAATAACCAGAGATGTATTAACAAAGTTAATAAATTGAAACGGGGCACCACCTGATAATCAAGAAACAAAGACCATGGGCCCTATCTTGCGCCAAACCTCCAAAACCTGCTATTAAGGGATATTAGGTATTGGGAGGGGCGTTCCCCCACAAAGAACGCAATCTTCCACCTCCCAAAACCCACGATCTTACCTGCAAAAACCACTATATTATGCACACATTATGCATGGGAGTGGTTAGGGCGTTCCACCTGTTTAACCAATCAGTGCGTCAGTAGCCATTGCCTTTAAGAGCAGGTTGCGGTACCTGCAAACTGCTATGGAGCGTCTTTTCACCCAGATCAGAGCAGCTCTCATGGGCAGCTCGTCTGGGACTCTGCTGTAGAGCTTCCTCCTCTTTTTTCCTCCTCCTCCTCTGCACTGATATATACATAACTAGCTTTAAATAATGTGGAGCAAATGATTTAATCATTTCTTTTGTACTCCAAGAAGTTCCAACAAACTGCTCAGAAAAAATAGAGCCGGTGAGCTTCCAGGAAAGCATTTCTTAACTAGAAAAGCAATCGGAGAGCGCAGACCTCCGCCAAGCACAGCAGTTGTGGTTGCTTTAGGGTTCAAGAAACAACTAAACAGCGCAATGTTATCGAAAATTTGAAAGTGATCCAGAATCCAGGATTTCTTCCGGATCACACCCAACATAAAATCAGTTCTTCCTTTTCACATTTCTGACAACTCCTAAAAATGTCATCAAAATCCATCCATAACTTTTTGAGTTATCTTGAACATATCCCCTGCGCAAAGACGCACAGCTGCGCCAAGACGCATAGCCGCTGGAAGCGGTGCTTTTTAAAATACTGCAGAACGGATCATTGGATGAGCATTGAGCCAGAGGAACAGGTATGATGACATCTACCTTCTACCAGTGAGCGTATCTCGGGTGTTCCAGCGCACAAGGAGAGGGTCAGAGGGATACGAGCACAGTACAAGAAACTCCACAACAGAGTTCTGTGATCTCCTCGTTTCCTCCACAGCAAACATCTGAATGAGATCATGTCACAGCTGTACAGACATCACCTGCCCTTCAGAGAATAATGTATGAAAGTAATACAGTGATGCATAATCGAGAGGTAGAGCCGGTTGTGCAGTCCACATGTGACTGGGTGGACGCGCAATGACAGGATTTGGACGCGCTCTTTTACGCGCCGACATGCCAGTTGCGCTTTCCACAAACTCGGTATCTTGCGGTACTGGTGTCTCGCAGATTTTGGGTATTGGGTAATGGGTGGTCAGACCACCCATTACCCAATACCCAAAATCTGCGAGATACAAGTACCGCAAGATACCGAATTCGTGGAAAGCGCAGGAGACACGCCCATTGCCGCGCCCACAATGTGCTTAAGGGAGACGGCAAAATGGGTAACAGGTTTTGGGAGGTGGAAGATTGCATTTCGGTTGGCAGAGGCTCCTAAATCTGAGATTTGCAGGTAATGGGTATTGGGTATTGGGTATTGGGAGGTGCAAGATAGGGCCCTAAATGGCACAATCAGTCTCAAAATGGCTGTTGTTCTATGCGTGCATCTACAGAGCAACAAAGAAGGTGTGAGTCCAAGCACAGACCTCTTCAACCAGCAAATATTACAAACCAGCGTCATTCCCCCCCACAATAAAGTTTAAAATAGCATTTGCGTGAAGGTCTACAATATGTAGTACCAGTCAAAGGTTTCCCAAAGTAAATTTGCCAGTGAGATATCAGCTACTGATTCGTGAGCAACTGAGGGATCAGAGAACACGAGTGTCGATCTCAAGTCTGCGTCCTTGTTGCGAAGTGAAATTTCCCAGATACCTATGCGGTGCAGAACAAGAAGCATTCGATTTTCTGCCCAACTTTGTACCTAAAATACTGTCTTTGTTTCAAGTCCCCTGTTGAACATAACCTTCGTTCATCCCCCTTTGCTGTCCCTAAACTGCCCCATTCCAAGATTTTTTGTAATGTGTTACATTTGCCATACCATCCACACTTAAGCCTGATTTATACTCGAACGTCAGGTCGTCTGCGTCACCTACGCAGACGACGCAGAGATTCCCCCCCACCCTGCGTCGACACTACGCCGACACTCCGGTGCACCTACACAAAATTGTAGGTCGACGCAGAGAGTGTCGCAGAGAGGAGAGAAAGGAGGCCTCTGATTGGTTAATTCTACATCCGCATAGAAAAGAGCGCATTGAAGAAATGAGGAAGTACCCACATCTGTACGATTCTGGTTCTCCACACCACAAAGACAGCACGTATTCTAGTAACTCATGGAGGGAGATTGCGATGAATGTGGGTCTGGATACGGCCGAGACGGTGAGGGAGTGGAAAAACGCAAGAGATAAGTTTAGTAAGTTTAGCTAGTTCGTGATTGTCCATCTTGTGTTGTGGCGTAACATAGCGGAGACCGCGCTAGTATAAATCAAAAGTGACGGCGGCATCTCTGCGACAAGCTGACAGCGACACATTGCCACCAGAGTATACACAGCCCTTTACTGTTACTGCTGCACTTACAGCCATTCGCAATCAATTTAGAGAATTTGAAACGACGCAGCAAAAAGATCTGGATGATATCAGACAAGAGCGATAAAGAAAAATGAAAGCCCTACTCTTAGAGCACACACAAAATCTTAAGTCTATGGAAATGTGTGCAAAACCAACAGGCAGAATTTATCTCTTTTTTACTGTATACTGACAGCGTGAATCTACTGTAGAAGCAAAGAGGGTCATCAGCATGAACTAAACTGTTACATAAGGCTGCAGACAAACATAAACAACATGCAGCAGCCAGATCTGAAGGCCCGGTGTCATTTGAGAGCGCCTGCATGACAGTCTTCTGATGCATCATACAGATAACAGATCACATGCAAGTCAGAAACAGTCAGGCACTTTGTACTGGAAGTTCAAGTTTATCAACTAAATACCTCTGAAAAGTTGTTTGCAGGAGCAGGGACAATATAATCAGTTGTACATTGATCAAATGAAGGGGTTTATTTTAAAGTATCTGAAAAGGAGCAAGCGGTGAAAAATGGAAAGCAAAAAACCATTGAGAACATTTTTTTTTTTACTTTTTTGATGTCATTTTTCTTCATGCTCACTTTCACCATAAAAATGCTTAGGTCAGCCATTCCCGAACTTCAGAATACCACAGCCCAATTTGAAATGTAAAAAATCTCTGCAGCCCACCCTAACTCTTTAATCACAACTGTGACCAACATACAGGACTAGAAGCTATGTTCCTATTTTAATATAAGGGGTCAACAAATAAGGTGACACTTGTCATATTAAGTTAACAGTAGAATAACACTTAACTGGTTTGTTTTATTACTTCTTAATCATGTCATGAACATTTTACAGTAATTAAAACGATATATTTGAAAAAGATCGAAAATTTAAAACGTATGTTTAATTGAAGCGACCTCTCACGGCCCACTTGCAGTACCACGACGGCCCACCAGGGGGCCGCGGCCCACACTTTGGGAATCACTGGCTTAGAGATTGATCATTTAGGTATGTGTTAAATGCAAACTTGTAGCTGACCATTCTACAGCGTAAAAGATTTCATAAATGGAAAACATTCAAGACTGTGTCAATCTTGACAGCGGAGTCCAACAACTTCATTCCACGGTCAGAGGGTGAAATGCTCAGAGAAATTAGAAGGGAAAAATGCTTTATCACAGACTCAACAGTGCTAAGTTAGCATGATTAATGTTACAATTTATGACATAATTAGAAAAAGACTGTGTAGGTTTGGGCTGGTTGGAAAGGTTGCCAGGAGATAGCCTCTTCCCTCTAAAAAGAAAGAACAGGGCAGCACAGCAAGGTGAAAAGGTTTCTTCTGAACAAAACAAGACAAAACAATCCCCTTCTGACAGATGAAACCAAAGAGGAGATGTTTGGCCACAACATAGAGTGAAACATCTGGTAAAAACCAACACAAAACACCTCATACCTGATGAGCATGGGGGTGGAAGGGTGATGGTTCGTGATTATTTGCAGCCACATGTTCAGGGCACCTTGGAGTCATTGAGCCAACAAGGAACTCCCCTGTTCACCCAGGAATGTTTTAGAGGGCATCTGTCCAATGCTTTTGCTTTTATTTAGCTAAAGAATAGCAGGGGAATATGTAATATTAATATGCCGTTGCATTTAATGAAGTGAGACCTGGAAAGGAACACACTCTCTCTCTCTCAGCAGTAGAACAGACAACCCAACTCTCACTTCACCTGTCACTGGCTACGCTCAGAGGGTGAGCTATGAGTCAGAGAGTGCCTCCAACTGAGAAAAAGAAAACAAAGACCACCAAAGATCCTCCACTGCTGGTTACTATAGCCTGAGTCTGTCTAAACAAGCCTACTGCGGAACAAGACAGGTGGTCCCCCAACAATAAACACAAAGAGGATCCCACAAACCCACACTGACACCACACCTAAAACAGACCCACCTACAGCACGAGCCAGTCACCAGAAGCCTGTGTTCATAAACCCAGCTGAGCCAGAAGCTGCCACCGTGGAGAAGATCTAACCAGGTGGTATTCCACCTCAATCCTAACATTTCACATTTTGCTCCTCTTCAATGGTTAAATAACAAGCGTGCAGATTTGAGGAGGGAACAGAGGGGCCAAAGCACACAATGGTAACCCAGCCTGGAGAGCGGGTGGCCACAATGTCAAAAGGCTGCTGGTTAATTAGCCATGGACCTCCCTGGAGACTACCTGGAGGGTCGCTGCTGCATCTCTCTTACAGTATGTGAGACACTTGTGTGCATAAAGGTGATGAGCAGGAAATTTGGCTGTGGGGACAATGTGAAGGGTAGGACAAGAGCACAGGGAGGAAGGTGTCAAACCTTTTGTCTGTCTTCTGTCTTTCTGTCATCCTCCTGCTCGTAGTATTCAGCTGTTAAAAGAGTAGCTTCGTTGAGACAGCTGTGACTCAGCATGTTGGTAACTGATCAGTCTAAACTGTCCTGAAGCCAGCTGCATTCAACTTCACAGTATCATGCAGCGCTGCGCAATGAGAATGGACCAGACTGGCATCCCACATCTCTGTCAGGCAACCGTGTTCAGCGAATCGTCACTTCTCACTGCCCAAGACCGCTGACGAAACGGGAAAGGATGACTGACCCCATATACACCGGCTGTCCACCTGCAATAGCCGTCATTCACAATTCACAACAAGCATGTGGAACCTCACAGATGTTTAGGTTCTTTTAAAGTAATATCAGACTAAGGCAAAGTGCTAATGGAAACATTGTTAATGTATCCTGACATAACATCCAAATTCCTGACAGCATATCTGTCTTTGTTTGTTTGCTTGGTTCTCTCTACAGGAGACAGTATCACTGCCATCTTTTATTTAGTCTATCACATTCAAATTTAGATGGCACAGAAATATGGGACACACAAGTGAAAGTAAAGCAGAGGACGTATGATAACGGCACCAACAGCTCCAGGCACTCAATGCACACACTTCATATGTGCTAATCATTCCAAAGGTATACATTTATCAAAAAGATCAATAGAAGTAGTAAAGTATCTTCTCCTGGCTATATTACAGCTCTTCTGGCTGATTTCAGCTCCAAACCAATCTGAGTGCAAACAGTGCACATGCAATCGAAAGCAGTCATAAAATGACACCTTAAATGAGTTTCTTCCTGCTCCAAAACAAGCCTCAAGCTACTTTGAGTTTCTGTCCATCTAATGAGTGCAATTCAAATGTTCAAATTCCATTTCAGACCTACTCTGTTCTTCACGTGGCTCTTAAACTGCGAAATATTCCAAGATCTTTTTCCACATGTCACTCACTGGAAACCCAAATATCAGAGCAGGGCAGTTGTGCAGTGTGACTCACAGCTGCGTTTTTCTGGAGGCTTACTGAGTTGATAAAGCTCATTAAATGTTCAATAAAACTAAAACAATTAGGATAAAGAGGCTCAAGTGCTCTACCATAAATTGGTGGTAATTTCCCATGTGTTTCTCACCTTTCACACAGCAACTGTTACAGAAAAGATATTGATTGTTTGGGCTGCATGATTATAGGCTCCATTTCCCAGGTCTTATGCCTTTTTCATTACTACGTTACAACATATGGAAGCTGTAAAGCTACTTTCAACACTCAAAGATCACATTCACAAAATTCCCTGTGGTCATGATGGCTCTGGGTTACGCTGACTTGGCTTCAAGCTGCTAAACAGCTCATCATCTCTGCCTGCCCCCCTCTCCGTCAGCTCATCTCCACCTACTAATTTGCCTGATGTGGCAAGCAGCAACATATGACTGGGAGAAGAGAGAAAAAAAAAAAGAAAGGGAGGGGGGGTGTTAACATGAATGAGCACATGTGCACAGACAACTTTTCACTGGAGGGAAAATCTCAAAAACCTTCAAATATCTGGTCTTTACACTGCAGTATGTAAATAAAGTACCGGACAAACAAGTTCAGGGTTGATGCCTGAACTTCAAAGTATTGCTTAAAAATCTTCCGAAGCGGGCCCATCATCACAAGCTCATCCTCCCGGTTTGCCCGGTCGCACACACAAACACACACGGGAGTGTCTGAAATGTGAAGCAGTTGGTCCAGCAGCAGGGTTATTTTCACGCCAACTCATCTCAGACTTTTTATTAAAACTCACGTCTTATCACACTGGAACACTCAATCACTTTCTTATAACGTAACTCAGCAAGAGGACATGTGCGTGTGAATGTGCATGTGTGTTCTTGGCCTCTGTCTAAGGCCAGGCCATGTTCACACTCCTGCAACCTTACTGGTGAAAGAACCTCATTTCTGCAAGCTCTGTGCAGCATGCAAGTGTTTGGTTAAAGCTAATAATGTCATGCATATGCAGTCATGAGCCAGAGTTAGGACCCCCCCCCCCTTTTAATCCTGTTTGATGGTGTAAAATCTTAATATGCATCTGATTGGGGTGGATCTTAGGTAATTTTCACACATGTTGGTGTGCAACAAATTACATTGTATAATTTTTCATTTAGTTTGGTTCATATTCACATAATGCTTTCCCTCTGGATCAAATGTTGCACCACACCAGTCATGTGACAATGGTCAGTGCTGTCATTGGTCAATGGCAGTTTCGGCAGAGCATCGTGTTTGCAAGAAGCCCTGCACGAAGCAACTAGCTGAAGAGGACAGCGATACAACTACACTCTGACCCAGAGTTGGCCATTTTTTTCCTCATTTGTTTGCACCACGCTAGCTGAGCTAAACAGCTTGTAAATATAGTGGCTGGAAGTCATTTCTCAACAACTGCTAGCATTACTTTCTTTTGTCATGTTTACATTCTCGTTCACAAACAACAATGTGCTGTCCAGCGCGCTACGGAAGCCTCTTTAGCTCAAACATGTTACTGTACACTCTTCACTTGGGCCGACCCAAGTGAACCACAATCATGACCAAAATTCCTTTGGGCTGACCTAAACACAACCTTAGTAATTTATCTAATCTAATCTTATCTACGGTCATTTTGGTGCTCTCCACATTTTGTGGGCCTACAGCTTTACTTCCAGTCTTGGGCTGAAACCCACCACAGCATTTCAATTGGGTTGAGCTCTGGAGTTTGACCAGGCCATTGCAACACCTTGTGTTTAGTAATCTTCAGGCATTTTTAGACTTACTGGAGTGCTTTAGAGTACTATCCCACTACCCAATACTAATATACGTTTTTCACACAAAGGGTTCATACTCATTTTTGCCAAAATATTTCCATGATGTTTTGGCAAAAACATCAAAATCAAAAAATATTTTAGTATACATCCAATTATAGACAGGATTTCCAAGTCAAGATTTATTACGTTGAAATAAAAACATATTTTCTCATTTATGCAGGACTCACCAGTAAAATGCTTATGATATAAAAACCATATTTAGACATTTAGACATTTGTATTTCTAATACATGATATAGTTGAACAGGAGGAGATTTTATTTGTTTGGCTATTTCATTTTTCAGAGGTTTATTAGAACAGTCACACTTTCTGGACACTCTTGACAGTTTCTTCATGGTTTTCTTATCGATATCAGAAATAAATTGCATCAACCAAAACTGAGAAATATATTGTGATATAAATTTCAGCCAAATTGTCCAGCTCCACCCTCTGGGACACTTCCAGCAGCTCCAGTAAAGCCTGTGGTAGAAAGAAACTCCTCCATGGCCAGCCAGCAGACCTTTTTAGTTCATCGTTGTGAGTTTTTAACAACAGTATCCCACTTTGTCTTGGTGGTAGATTTACTCCGAACAGAAGCAAATTTTGCTTCACTGGACTGCTGTCATCTGCTTTGTGGAGGTATAAATTCCAGATATCTGGCTCGGTACCAGCTGACTGTCCGGTCCTGTGAGTATTTGCCGTGTAAATTTTGTAAACAACCACTGGCGACAGCAAATATGTACTCCCGCTCGAAGAGAGCTGGGATAGGCTCCAGCAGATCCCCGTGACCCTGCAGAGGATCAAACGGGCATAGATAATGGATAGATGCAGAAATTGGGTTTAAATTTGGTGAAGGCAGCTCTTCCTTGACGGCTACCAACATCCTGACCAACAGAAGCTTGGACAATCCTGTCTGGGTCACAGTCATTCTTTGATAAACATTTGTCACATCATGATTTATTTTTGGCTCTCTTGCCATGTTTTGTTGAGGTCTCGCACCGAAAGTAAGTTGAATCTGACCCTAAAGTCTTTGTCGCAGAGAAGCACATCCCCTGTTCCCAGAGCATGCACAGCTAAAACCAGCAGAGATTCTCCCATCATCTCCTCCACACAGTGCAAATTTCAATGACTTTTCAAAATCTTAAGGGTTTTATAAAATTCCCAAACTTTTCCAGGCTTGGGAATTCCCATTTTCCAACAGTTTAAAATAAAACCCTGAAAAAGACATGAAATTTGAACTCTGAACACAATACACACAGGATTTGTACAACTGTATCCAGAATCAGTCGCTGCCTATTACTGCGCACGTGGGAAAATGCTTTCATTGAGCCAAAACAACATGAGTGCACACATTAAGATACATCATCATTTTGCTGCTGAGAATTAAAAATTAAAGACCTATAAAGGGAGCTGTACACAAAGTTGAACACTGTAAACAGACAGACTCCTCCATGACCAGCCAACAGTCTCTCTGAAGTCACTTCAAAGATAATACTGAGTTGGCCAGGGATGAGTGGATCGCTGGTGGACAAGCAGGCCTACCAGCAGCGGGTGCAGGGATGCATGCGACAAAAAACTACAACTTGCATATCTCCAGCTTCCAGAAACATTTGCAGGAGGGGTTGAAGACAGGAGAGGGGCGAGCATGTGGTGGTGCAGCATTTAATTTTCCACAACTGTCTGCCTTTTGTGATGACTCCAGCAGCTGCCCCCTTTACTTATGTGGCTTTGCAACCCAATTATGCTTCACATACACCATCTTAATGACAGAAGAGCTCTGTACTATGATCAAAAAGAAAATGAAAAGATCCAAAACAACTTTTTCCACATGTAAAAGAAACTGATGCTGATAATGAAGGCTGAATTAGTAAGTTAGATGAAAACCTGCAGGTCCATGATCATAAGCCTGTGTGGGAGGTGTCCTGTGCTGTTTTTTTTTTTAAGTGTGGGTGAGAAAGCGAGTGTTGTGCATGGATTCAGAGTTGGGTGATGTGCTCAGAGATGGGGAGAGATTAAAAATTTCAACCTATTTGTTCAACGGCTGCTGAAGCAGCAGCTTAAACCAGGCCACTGAGATGCTGGTGCGAGAAAAAAGACTGACTGAGGCTTGGTATTGAACTTTCAACACTTCAAACAAACACTGAAGTTTTCATTCAAGCTTCATATTGATTCAAAGTTTACCACTGAAGAGTGAAACTGCAGATTCACGGTAGAATGTAAGAGATTTGATCATAAAGCCACATATTAGTTTTGGTATGGATAGGATTGTTGTTGCATGTGGGTGTGTGCGTGTGTATGCATGCGTGCATGTGTCATGCCTGGCAGTGTAAACACAGCAGAGCTCTGCCTCTGGCTGTGAACGCTAGATTTGCTGGGTAATGTGCTGAGTGAGCACTTGGTGGCCAAACTCCCTCTAATCCACAGATTGAATCTTTGGTCAATTGACTTACACAACCCACCCATCCCTACTTTTACCTCTGAATTCCCCCTGCGGGGGCCTCTTTCAGGGACTCACTATGGAGATATATTACTCTCTTTTATCACAAGTGCATTATTTGGAATTTAGAGTCAGCTTTCTTGTTTTCATGCTCAGATATTGTATTACTCACAAGTCAAAACTCTGCCCTCACACTCAAAAAGTCCCTGCTTGTGGGTAAATATGCTCTGCTTTCAGATATATTGGTAGTTGGTCTCCAGTTTCATACTTCGGGTTTCTTCTGCATGCCCATCAAACGTCTGCTTTTGGATTTTCACTTTCTGCTTTTGGATTTCTGTGAAACGACCTCGATTAAAAACTTAAGCCAACGGAGTGTGAGATATGATGCTGATGTCACAGCATCCTCACGTGTTTGTTCATTTTGCTGCCCTAACAGATGATTGCTGGCTTGAAGGATTCAGCAGCAGATCACCGTCCCAACATGGATTCTTCAGAACAAGTTTTTTATTAAGTACATTTATCAACATAATGGTGCTACCAGGAAACAGGAGCAGTTTCAATAATCCTTCTAAACTTGATGTACTGTGTTTATTATTTCAAGTCTACAAGTAAATGTTTTATCTCAGCAAATGGAAACTGAAAGTCATTCATTTGACCATCAATGTGAGAAAACATGCTCGATTCAAATAATTTTCAGTTGACAATTCCTCCACATTTTTTGAATTTGGGGAAGCAGGCATATTGCTTTTTTTTTCCCACACCCTAAAACATTTAAATTTTTGACCCCAATTTTCCCCTAGTTTTCATCATTCTTTCTTCAACCACATATTGTGAAAATATAGATAGAAACCCAACTAATGCTAAGGACTTTACAGGCTCTCGGCTCTGGACCAATGAAACAGTAAAACTGTGTACCACTTTTCCATTGTTTCATCATGGTTTTCATATTATTGTTTGTTTTCCCCCACTCCAATCAACCCAGTTCCCCCCAGTTACTGGTTAGCTTAATGACTGGGGACCAGTTCAGTTCATTTTTTTTTTCTTCTTCTTAAACTATTTATAAAGTAATTATTTGATACCAACACACCAGTTAAAACAAGGAGAATATCAGATTCTGGGAACTTTTGATTTTTTATTTTTATCTAATTTGTCCTTTTACAGATGGAAAAACTAAAGTTTAATCACCATCAAGTTGTCAAGTTACAAACCAAAAAAAAAAGGAAAAAAGGAAAAAAAAGAAAAAAAAGTGCTTGATGAAAACTGAAACTAGGACATCGTAAAGTAAAACTGGAACTGAAATTCAAGCTCAATGCCAGCATCACGTTTTAGTTGATACATTACTACTCTTAACAGAGATGTAACACAATCATACTTGGATGTCAAGGAATGCAAACCTCTTTGAACCCAAACACCTATAACACCTGTCACCACTGCAACTTAAAACCATGTTCTGCCTTGTAAAAAGCACTGGGCCCTCATCAAGTCAACCTGAAAAGTTACGTCACTTTCAAGGTGTGAACCAAAGTATGCTAAACACAGCAGTGCTGTTCAAGTTTAGGTTTTTTTTTCCACATCTATTAAAAAAAGATGAAGTCCAAAATGTCTAATACACTAGTCAGTACACAAATTAATCCAAGGTCTGTGGATATTCTCATTTTCCAGGTCAATTCCATTCTCGCAACAATTGAATCATAGTCCAGCTAGGATAGCTGGACGATCCAACAGAACAAAATGATCCAACAAGAACAATATCTCAGAGAGGGCTGAGGAAGATAACAAGCGCAGGGATATTGTCATACCCTACGTGTCCGGGGTGTCGGAAAACACCCAGGAGAATTTTAAAATTAACACCAAAGTCCTGTGTGTTTCAAACCAGGTAACACTCTCAGGCAAAAACTAGTACACCCCAAATACAGGGTACCCCACACGCAAAAACACAATTTGGTATATGCTGTCCAATGCAGTGAGGAATGCAAAGACTCATACATTGGGGAAACCAAACAACCACTAAACAAACGCATGGCTCAACACAGAAGGGCGAACTCCTCAGGTCCAGTTTCTGCTGTTTATGTTCATTTAAAGGAGAAGGCTCACTCTTTTGAGGACAAAAACATGAAAATCTTGGACAGAGAGGACAGATGGTTTTGAGAGAGGAGTAAAAGAATCCATCTATGTTAAAATAGAGAAGCCGTCTCTAAACAGGAGAGGTGGTTTAAGATTCCATCTATCTTCCATTTACAACGCAGCCCTCGCCACGGTCATGTATACACTCATTCCGCTTTAAATTAATTCCCGTCGTTCTGCGCATGCTCGTTCTCTTGCCCGTTTGTCGCGATGACGCTTATATTCTGCGCTGGGCTTGTTTTCAAAACAAAGTTTCAAGATGGCAGCACGCAGTAAACGGTGGTCAAGAGCAGAGATGATTTATTTACTAAATAGCTTGGAGGAACTGGGAATAATTAAAGAACAGATGGAAGCAAACATAAAAATTGTGAGCTTTTCAAAGTTGTAGCGGCCAGGTTAAATGAAGGAGGTTTCGCAGATAGAGACGCCACCCAGATCAAAAATAAGTGGAATGTTGTTGCTAATCGAGTAAGTTTGTTTTCTTCCGGTAGATGTAAAGACGTCCGCCCCCCCTATCCAATCAGAACCCTTCCCAACCCCAGACCTTAAGCGGAATTGGATAAAGCCGAACAAACGTGTTTTCCATGTAAACCTCAATTCAGAATTACTATTTCCATGTAAACTCGAAGGAAAATAGTTTAATTCGGAATAATTAATCATGTATATATATATATATATATATATATATATATATATATATATATATATATATATATATTATATATATTATTATATTTATTTATTTATTTTTTTTTTTTTTTTTTTTTTTTTTTGTATAATGTGATTTGTATACCCACCAGAATAACCAAATACTGAACCTGTACACAGGACACTGGAGCTGAACCACCCTCACGGTTGCATGTGATAGGAGCATAGGAGCAGCTCAGTTATGTCCATATCTGTGTATGTGAACTCACAGTGACGGGATAAGTGTAATAAGAGGAGATTATTCCATGCAGGCAAGCTGTAACTCACTTTATGGGTTTTGAGTGGATGAGGAGAGCAGGCACTGAGATCCAGCTCTGTGATATCAAGTTCTCAAGTGACGCACAACTGGGGGAGTCTTCTCCACAGTTCTGAATGTCTCCGTATTGGCACCATACGCTGAATGATGTTAACATTTGGGATTTGGGGCCAAAACTGGGCTTGTAAAATTTATAACTCTGAGTGAGAGTTTGCCAGTTCTACTATATTGACCTCTGTTTTCTCCATCAGCCGTATAGTCAACCATTAAAGTAAGCTGCTAACTACGAGATACACATGTAAAGGCCGATACATGCCAAATTATAAGTCATGCTGAACAAGAAAGACCTGAAAACAGCCTGATGATAAAATAATTTGATGGTCAACACATCTGAAACTTCTGAATTTCAAATAAAATTATTGTAAGTATCTTCACATTTAGTCTTCATAAACAAGTAATTCTCACAAGCTTGAAAATCATCAGCCCTTAACTTCAGTTTTACTCAGATGAAATCTTCCTAGATACAACTACTATCCTAAATGATTCAATGCAAATTACACAGAATTTACATTGACTTAGCTTAACAGGTCAAGTCATTTTTGACATAAATCAAGGAAATTCTGTGCATTCCTGAGTGATAATACATAGATATCTTGAAGTTATGAAACCCCAAAAAGAAACCCACCCTAATCCCTACAGGACAACAAATCCCTGGGAGCATTCTAGAAATGGTGGGAGTGGTGAGGGTTTCAGGGTGGTGGGGGTGCAGGGATGTTAAACTGGTGACTTGGAAAGCAGAGCTTTCCAGAAATGAAGCAGACGACCTGTGGTTGGGGTTGAATTCTTTCCCTCTCTGGCTCCTTTTTAGAAAAAAAAAGAGGAGAAAACGGCAAACACAGACCCCTCCATTCAGAGTAATTTATCGCTATGGCCAGGCCTTCTTTACCGTCTGCAATAGCCCCCTTCCGGGGCTGCCCAGCAGGATGCCTGCGAGTGGCGTGTGAAACTCTGTCTCCTTCGGCTGAAAAGCGAAGGATGAACAATGACCCTCGCCAGGCGCTGGCTCTGAACAATCGCTTTCCCTGCTTTACTTTCCGCATCCCTAAAAGCAACCACAAGCTATTCCTGTAAAACCTACATTCCTTTATCCATCCAGTACTGTCAAACACTGCTACTTCCTTTAACGCAGGCAGTTTGCTCCTATCCTCTCCCTTGTCTCTCACCTGAAAGTCTGTTCTTCATTTCCTATCAGTTCTGTTTTGCCCTCTACTTTCTTCATCTTTCATTTAGGCAACAATAAGACAAACACTCAATCAAGTTGGAGCGCAGAAAGCGCTGAACATTTTTCAGGGTTCTCAGGACCCCTTCTGACCCTCCTATTGCCCTGATCGTCAAAACATGGGTGACTCACCCACGATCACCATGTCACAACCCAACCATTTTTCCGCATTTAAAAGAGCCCTGCTGGATCTTTCCTGCCTGAAGGGGCCCTGGATCCGACTCAGAGAATGGCTGAACAAAGCAATTACTGGTTTAATTAAGAGCATATTTGTCAGGGTCAAAATTACAACTGCCAGTGATTTACTGTACCCCATGGAACATTTCCACAACACATGGATCGCAAAAATGAAACAAAAGAAAATTCACAGTGGACAGTGAGACAGCTTTGTGCCATTACAATAAACTCCCGTGCACGCTTCTTTCTCAAGACGAGCAAGGCATTGCTGTTACAGGTCGCTCAGCAGCCCATCTGGTTATCAGGTCAACTACAAGTCAGTCATATCAGCAAAAAAACAAGAAATATTTTCTGTAATCATCAATCAGCATCAACAATAGTTTAAAAAATATATGTGGACAGTTTCACCACCGAAGGAGTGTCCGCAACAATCTGCAGAGCTTTTGCGGGAAGCCATTTTCACCCCAGTACTCAAACCATTCACCAATGGCTCCTACTGAGCTATTGAGCATTCACCAGGCACTTCTACCAACCCAGACAAGTGCAACAAAAAGCATTTTAAAAGCAACACTCCCTGCAGTTCCCACACTATTTCACCTGTCAAATGCTTACAAAACAAGGAGGCCAAATTCTCCTCAGGGGTGCTACCCTATCACACACCTCTTGCCAGCCTTGGTCTCACTAAAGATGTTGCTACTCCTCTTAAAGGATGAATACACTATAAATCCCCCCCCCCTCTCAAATCATGAGCAACTATTCCTAGCCTCAAGGCCCAGAGGGGACCTTTCACCTTGACAAGTTTCACCTAAAACAGATCAGGAAACCTGAAGAAAGCGATTCTTCACAGAGCAAGACTCCCGGAGCAGGAGGATGAGTCATTTAGGGAATTACGCTCGGGAAATCAATACAGACCAATTGTCTGTTTGGGGACAAGACAACAGAAAAGGCAAAGAAAGGACAGAGCCAGAGATACGCTGTGCTGTATAAAATTAAAGGCATCTGCAGAGTCAAAACCTTCACCAGTTGATTGTTAATTTGTGTAAACTAGAAAGGTGGTCTGGTGGTCAGAGGTCTGAAAACGCTTTCGGTCAATCATTTACTTTCGTCGTCATTCTGAGTTCAGACTAAGGGTTTAATGTAGAGCGAGTGCCATGTACAGAGGCTACAGTCCTGATGCGGCTGGTCGCGGGTTCAACTCCCGGCCCGGATGACCCATTGCCGCATGTCTTCCCAGTTCTCTCTGCCCTGTTTCCTGTCTCTCCTTCACTGTCAAATAAAGGCCACTAGTGCCAAAAAATTAAAAAATTAAAAATAGAGCAAGTGCATGTACAGAATTACATATTCCTCCTTTCCTCTCAGACATAACATTTGCAAAAACGTCATCAAGAAGTTTTGTATATGCACATCTTTCAACTTTAATAACATATTAGAATGAGTTTTCCCTCAATATTAATAGACCATGCAACTCTGCACTTTATATAATGATAATCATAAACTTCACATCAAAATAATACCATTTTGACATTAAGTTCGCTACTGAGGACTGAGCCATTACGTTACAAAGGAAGGGTTGAAGGGATCATATTACACTTTGACCCCTAGGTTGTTTCTGATAACCACAACTTTCTAGAAATAATTAGGTCAATCTATTATTTTTGACCAGACCTCAAAGTCGGCCCGCAGACAATCACACACAGGGTTGAGAATGAGCTGCTCGCTGACTTGCAGACGGGTAAAAATCAATCACTCAACTATTTGTCCGTGAGTTGTTGCCATTCAGTTTCAGAATCGCTATCTGAAACATTGACATTGGTAGATGTCTGTTTTTGTAACAAAAAATTGATCTACGGCGACTCTTGCAGCCAAGAGCAACGAATCATCAATGGGAGATCAGCGCTGGAGTAAAACACCCACAGCTAGTGTAGTCATTTGACACAGGAATGAATGCCGATTAAACACTCTTCCGCTGCAGTCAAAAGCCAGATGTTAGCGATTTTTTTTTTTTTAGCAGTGTAAAAAGGTTTTAGAGACAGCTGCTCAGTAAATTAACAGCTCTCTAACTCATGCTGCGAACCAAATGAAAACGCCCACTAAAATCCTTTTTTATTCCTCAATTTTCCCTGGTGTGTGTAGGACGGAGAGCTACAGCTTCACTTAGGCTAATTATAGACCATCTCCAATGTCTCCGACTTTGTTGCTATGGTGCCCATAATCCTTTTTTTATGTCACAGGGATATCAAAACATAAAACGGTTTGAATGTACTTTTGAGTTTATCAGAATTGCTGGAGATGAAAAAAAAAACTGTAATCTTGGGGTTAATTTTGGCAAATGTTGCTCTGAGGTAAGTCAATGACACAAACGTCTGTCCTCAGTGTTGCATTCCTGAGAGTAATGTCTCAGGTTAACTGCAGGAGGGAAGTTAAACATGAGATGAGGCTTTCAACGAGCCTGCATGTAGAAATGAGAGCAGCCCACTCTCCTGCCCCTAATAAACCTCCCTTTGAAACAGATGACACAAATATTTGCTCTGTCAGTCTTCATCAAGTTGGGAAACAAAATTGCAGTTATGCACCTCCTCCATCATTATCATTATATCCATTATCCTCCATCATAATAACTGTTAATGGATCATCAACAACCATAAGGAGTCAAAAACACAACTCAGCACAGTCTAATTTGTGGACGCTGCAATCAGCAAACCGCAGAATAATCATATTCTTCCAGTTAAGCTTTCCCCCTTGATCAACAATGAAGCCCAAAATAGCCCCAAGTTTTTCAGGCCCAAGCCTTTATCTGTTGTTTAATATCCCTTCCACCACCCTTTGATGCAATCCTAATTTAAATTCTCATAAAGAAAATTTGGATGCAACTCAATGAATGTTAATTTGGCCCAGGGAATTTCAGAGTATGAAGACATCAATCTTAATGCAGCCCAAGCGCCATCATGAGACAGCAGCTTCCATAAATAAAGTCATCACCCAAACCTCAGCAGTTATAATGAGAGAGAGAGGGGGGAAAAAAGGAGGAGGAGGATAACAGTCATCTTTTCCATAAGTATTTATAAAACTTTGTGCTAAAAATTACAGAAATTGGAGTGAAACATGTTGCTAAAAATGATTTCGAGAAGAGAAAGTTAACAATGATCATAAATCTTGAATTTTGTTAAAAGAAATTTAAGATGTCTACAGCCTCAGACACAAATTTCACTATTAGCCAAGCTGTTCAAACTACAAGACTCACTGTCTTGTAATCAGGGGTCTTAAAGTTGTTATGGTGTCCACACTACATGACAGATGGGCGATGGGGGACCGCCAACTGGTCTCCAAATGACATTTTAACAAAACACATGAAAAACGAGGCGCAACCTTGGGGTTTGTCTCTACTACCTGACATGCTTGCGGTATTCAAGTCCGTAATCAGGTCCAGGGCTTGGACCGAGTACTTTAAATCCAGCTCCAGCTGGTATAGATGAATGTTGCACTGCAACAGAGAGTGTTTGATTGCGGGACAAGAATCAACACTGGTGGATCTAGGGTTTTGTTCTAAGTAAGGGGCCATCAAGAGGCTAAAGTGTATATACATTTCACCAGTCACACCTTGTTCAAACACTTTAATAACAATTATATATTTAATACCGAACCGTTCGGTACGACCTGCACGGGACAATGCGCTTTTATGTCCCGCGGTATTCATGTTCCAATAACTTTGCATTGGACTTGCACGTGAGCGTGCGTGCCTTTTAGGCAACAGACATGCACATTGACTGCATGTCAATGTCCACTTCGCCTCCGCTCACTCACAGTGACCAGCCTATCACACTTTAGCCGGTTGGCTGCAGCTCATAGATGCAGGAAAAAAACAAAAAAAACAAAAAAAAAGCAGGCATGGCCAGCAGTAACGGATAAATTGGGAAAAACCTTTTTTAATCACCGGTGTGGGAGCATTTTGGTTTTGCTGTTGAATACACCAGCAAGGGAGTGAAAACAGATAACAGTTAACAGAACGCAATCTTCCACCTCCCAAAACCCCGGATCTTACCTGCGTAAGATCCAGTTGTTACCAGTTGTGCGTCTCAGAGCAGCTGATGTGCTTTTTAAAATACTGCAGAACGAATCGTTGGATGCGCATTTAAAGATCACGAACAATGAATGTTCCTGTCCCTCCTCGACCACCAACAGTTTCAGACATATCGGAAATAAATTCCCGCATCCAACCTTTTCCAGCTTGACACCAGAGACAAAGATCTCCTGGTTTCCTCCACAGCAGACATCTGGATGAGATCATGCCACAGCTGTACAGACTGACGTGTCTGGCCGTGACTATTCCCACATCCACTACAACTGCTGACCAGACATCCTCTGACCTCAAGAGAATAAAAACGTATGCAAGTAATACGGTGATGCGTAATCGACAGTTAGAGCCGTTTGTGCACGTCCACATGTGACCAGGTGGACGCACATTTATGCCATTTGGATGCGCTCTTTTACATGCCGACATGCGAGTTGCGCTATCCGCAATCTCGGTATCTTGCGGTCGCGGGTTTAGGGTAGCGGGTGGTCTGAAACTGTACAGAATCCGCTGGGGCGCCGAAAAGGGGGGGGTAAAGGATACGGATTATAGGGGCCCATGATTGAGGGGGGCCCAGAGAGGCCCCTAATGATGATCAAAAATAGCATCAACAAATTTCGCCGCTGTGTTTGGGGGCCCGGTAAAGATTCTTTTCATGGTGCCCAAAATCCCTAGCGGCGCCCCTGAGAATCCGTACCGAAACCGTGACACAAAAACCGCAGTACAGACCGAACCGTGAGCCACCTGTACCGTTGCACCCATAAATATGCACCCATTTAAATAACAATAATAAATAAATAAACAAAAGCTTAGATTGTAAAACACCTTTTGGATTCATTTTAACTGTACGTAGACAAAATCTCAACATCCAGACTGTCTCACCCAACACTTAACATACTTATTTTGGTTAATGTAGTTCTTCAGTAGCACCCTCTCATTGTTCGTTGTAACCCCCATGGATTATTTTTTTACCTTACAAGTTGTGTAAGTTGCTCTCTTTGGTATTCATTAAGAACTGATCGTCCCAAAATGGATTGATTTAGTTGATCAACAGCTGATCAATTTGTTGGATGTTTAATTTTAACACAAAGTATCATTAAATGGCTTCAACTGCATCTTTAAATAACGACATAATTATGGTGAGTGTTTAGTAAATAACTCTTGACAATCTATCATCTTTGTTAGCGTGGCATGTCCTTCATGACATCTGCCCGTCAGCTGTAACAGCTCTGAAGGAACATCTGCTTCTGGACATGAAGTGACACACTGATAGTTATGATGGATCGAATCACTAATTCATCCTGTTCTGTCTTCCTTCCTTTCTCCTAATCCATTTCTGCTGGCTGACATCTCCAACTCTCAGCCTCCACCCCTGCCAGTGCGATGTTGCGATCTCGCCTGTCTGTTTTGCACCAGCCTTGATTAAAAGAATGGACCAGTCTGGGCTATTCTGACACACACAAACACGTAGAAGCACCATGCGGGCAGAGCGATATGGCCTCGAGGTCTAGAGGAGAGATCTTAGCTCTGGGCCTGCTTGGACCTGCCTATTGAGAGAAAACACTCGAAGACAAACATGTAGAACCGTTCTGCTGCCATGACTGAGCTGAAGATGACGCTATCATCTGATGAGTTAAGCTGTGATAATTGATCGTTACTGTTGTCATGAGGATAAGCAGAAATGTCTCCACTCACTGCTCTTCCTGGCTGCCAGCTATCTGACAACAAACAGAACTTATTTTGTGCAGAAAAATTAAATGACATTCAGAAAAGTCAAAAGAATAAAACCTATAATGATTAAAATGACCTTTAAGTGATTAATTGGCTGCTTTGTGGGTCGTGACCATCTGAAGTGATCTGGATGGTTGAGTTTTAGTCTATGCATGAATTTATATACATTTCTAGTGTTTACTAAGAGGGACTAAAAATATAAGTAGTGAATGTGAATTCCACATTAAATTTTCATCACAAAAATCATCATCGCAATATATACTTTTGTTCACAACCTCATCCTATCCTCCTAACTAGCTGTCACAAATGGCTCCGGTGTATTTCTCCTTCATCCTGCAGGATTTGAAGAACTTTACCTTCAAAACAGATGCAGCCCATTTAAGAGATACAAATGAAAAGAGAAAGAAAATGGCCATAAGTGCAAAGAGAGTTACAAACCACTGGACTTAAGAAAAAAGGAATGTGGAGGAGGAACGCTGGCAGCAACAGAGAACCATATCACCACTGATGGAATATTCTAGACTTTGATTAAAGAGGGATCAGAGCAGAAACAGTGTCTTCATTTTCTTATTTTCCTTTTAAAGAATCAGCCTCCAACCTCACCATCTCAGTTTTTCCTGCTTCTTTTGTAGCATAGAGGAAGTAAATAAAGAGGAGGAATTGAGTAGTGGTGGTGGTGGTGGGTGGGCACATGTATGAGATACAAAAAACAAATCCTTTTATGACTTGACAGTGAACTGAAATCAGATGTATCCTCTATAACAGCATCTGGAGGAGCTAAACAGCGGCGGATGTTAGTGATAGTAAAGCAGCGAAGAGGAGGAGACTGGGGATGTAAACAAACTTGCTTTCTTTCAAATCTGATGCCATTTCCTCTCTGAGAAGGTTCTTCAGAGATATTTCAATAAAAGAGGCTTTGAGTGTAGGGTTGGAGGGGGTACAGGCTTCAGCAGGATGCCAACTTCAATGGCGTTTTTCTTTTCCTCCCCACAGTGACTAAATAGCATCTGTTTCTCTGTGTTGAAGTGATATTTAATGGAAAACCGGCCGTGCATCATCAGATCTGCATGCAAAGAACACAAACTTCTCAGTTCTCCTTCTGCTGTCACAACCTGACGAACGGAGGGGCTTTTGAGAAGAGACAAAGGCGACGATACTGACCTCCAGACAGGCCAGGAAAATAAAGTGTGCAATGATTAAAAGACCTTTTGGTAAATCATTGGCTGCCTTGCATAGCAGAGATCTCTCAAGCTGTGCAAAAGACTTGAAAAGGAGATGGAGGCACTGGAGAGAAAAAGGGGTGTTTTTCTTAGTAAGAGATGTGCTTTTGGCTAAATAAGTGACAGATTTAGTTAGTGAGTGTGAATGTTGATGACCAATACATACAGTTTTGGGGGGTTTGTTGTATTGTTGTTTGTTTTTTGTGTTTTTTTTTTTCCAGAAATGCTATGTCAGCTGTTGCCATTAAGTTAAAGGCAAAATCGTTCCATCATGCTCACGCACCTTTGATCAGAACAGGATGTTTGGAAGTATACAGCGCAGCTGCAATGCTATTTAGGTTGGCAGCAGTTGAGCATTCAGGTTGGAAAATATACATCAATCTGTGAGCATAAAATTCAGAGTTACAGGGATAAGGAACAGCAGCTGCGTTGGTTTGAAAAAGTAGTTGTGGTAAAGGTGATTTTTCATCAGATTAAGGCATGAGCCAGGAGTCAGCACCACTTAAAGAATTTAATTTGTGAATGCAGCAACTTTAATGCACTTGAGACTGCCCAAAACCTAAACGATTAAACTGATAAAGTAAGCAAAACAAAGTTTACGTTTGTCCGTAAACTTTGAAGACAGCCTTAACAAAAACGTGACACAGGTTCTAGAAACTGCCTTATGACGTTCATTAGAACGAGACCAATGGACCACAGATAGATTCACAACAGCAAAAGAAATTTGAAGACTTCATCTGAAGCAGTTGCTTTTGAGGGTTTGAAGTTCTGAGCAAAAATTTCAATTGTGGGGCCGCTGGGCTTGAAGTATTACCCACAATATACTGCAGCATGGCACGCAATTCAGAGCTTGAATATAGATCATTTATATAATGTTTGGATGCTAATTAGGCTACAGCTGTTTGCTGTTATCGCCATCTCTCTGAAACTAAGCCAACAAAGAGAAGATAGAAGGATCTAAGGATGCCTTGCAATAGGCCCTACCTGAGTACTGCAGAATATGACGTACCAGAGAACAGAACTCACATTCTTCTGAGTCTTTGCAGACATGCGCCCCTGTCCACTATGGCTTCCTCCAGTTATTCCAGGAAAAGCAGTCATTGTTGATTGGTTCCATGCTGAATCGACAGGAACATAGCCTGGAATTTCTTGTAAGGGTTTGGCACGTTCATATTTTTCCCCGCTTTGACCTTAGCCTTGCACTAAATCGGTGCCTTTTGAATCAGTAGGGATTTGCATAGTCGCTTTTAAAACCGGAAATTTAAGTATCTCACAAAAGCCCCAAATGCAGCGTAATGAGCAGTTTCAAACGGATGCCATTTTAGCAGTACCCAGGTTCCCCCTATTGCAGCAAAATGTTAATTAGATTGCACGGTGAAAGGACATTTTAGCAACAAAGTGACTGCAGAAGAAGAGAAAATGTTATTAAAATGGCGATTACCTTATAATTTATTACAGTGTTGCGTCACTTCAGCACAGCAGATTGTGTGTTTAGTGCTGTTGCCTCACAGCTAGGAGGTTCCTAGTTCAAGTTCCATCTTGGGTCTTTGCATGAGGTGTGCATGGTCTTCTCTTGCTTGGGTTTTTCCATGAGTTCTTACCACTGTCTGAAAACTTGTATTAGATTTTACTGTTGTCTTTATGCTGTCCAGAGGAGTGATTGTGAGCATGCATGGTTGTCCATCAGTTAACTTGTGCCAATCATTGATCCCAAAGGGAAGAAAACAATCCATTTGTTTATCCTACAGGCTGTAGCGGCCAATATTTCTGATACATAGGACTGAATGTGAGAAACTTATTTATGACCAGATGACAGGCGTTCATCCTGAACAGTCGGATTGGAAGTGCAAGTTCCCAGCTGCTGTGCGCACTAGTGAAACAAAAAACATCTTTATATCCACAGATTCATGTTCTCATTAATTTCAGAGCCACCAAGTGAGATGCTTCCTGCAGCTGGATTTGCTTGCTATACTTATTTAGGAACTTTCCTCAGTTCTGCAACCCTGAACGCAGCATACTTTATGCAAAGTTTTTGCGTTCACCCAAGTGTAAAGGTCACATCATCATGTCACTTGTAGTTGTTGCCCTGTCTTCAACCTCTGATGCAATGCAAACAAACCAAAGCTATTTTATGAGCACAACTTTTCTTCACCATGTCCCGTCTTCTGTGTACTGTATACATCGGACACAATCTGTCAAGTAAATGCATGAAAAGATAACAACAGACAATGTCCAGATGCAGTTCTCCAGACCTCGTCCGGAGTTCAAGTGTGAAACCAGCTTTAAGGTGCTCAGATGTTTCAGAGATATCCCTGTGTAATCCGGCTCAGATACTCAACATGTGGATTAAGTAAATGAAGCTGAGGCCTCTTTGGTTATCCGCACACTTCACCACTGCACTGGGAGCAATTAGCCAATTACAGCATTTGTGGTGAAACACACACACAAACACACGCTCAAATCCGGACATAAGTGACTGAGAAACATGTTCTCTTTCATATTGTACTCACACAGCCCTCTGCTATCCAACACACACACACACACACACATATATACCTTATGCCTATCTTATTACAGGAGCCCCAAGGCCCAGCTTGCAGGCTGAAAGACCCAATTTGTTTATTCCTGAGGGGATTATGTGGAGGGGGAGGGGGATGAAATATATCTAAAAGAGCACAGGGGCCCCACTCCTAAAGCTCTTTAATTACTGCTCCTCCCTCGCCCCCACACCCCCCATCTCCCAGCGCCATCACCTCCTGGATTTCAAGCACTATGAACTTGAGCTGGAGTTAACTTTACGGCCACTTCTTAAGCAACAGAGAGATCAGTTGCAAAGCTGCCCATTACTTGGGAAGAGATGACATTGATCATTCAAGCATTTTTTTTTTTTAAATCACCCAGAGTAGAGTATAGTACATACACACAAAGGTCCAAAACAAAGAGAGAGAAAACTTAAACCTACAAAGGCAGTTTGCATATAAAACACCATTCCATGTGCTGGATGCTGAAAATATCACCACCATGCTTATGTGTTTTTGCAAGTACACTAGACGGCTACTTTAAGACCACATGCTTCTAACTTTTTTCAGTCATCAGCTTCAGCACGGACAAAAGCGCTCAGTGAGGCTCTGAGGGCTGCAGCACGTAGTTTAACAAGTGGTTTGTTCTGCCTTTTATGGCACAACAAATTACATCTTTCTGCTGCTCATCTGACACTCTGAAACCCAAACCATGCATCCCTGTGTGTCGTTTTACCAACTAGCGCCTCACTTGTAACTTAGCTGCATTATTGCTGCAGGTGGCAGGAAGAGGAATGTGTGACATGCAGGAGTGAGAAGAGATGGGGAATCCTGCAGCTCTACAAAGTGTAACTGCATCACAACAAAGAATACATTGCTATAAATGATATACTGTCAATGTACACCACGTGTAGGTAAAAATTTATGTCAACATTTAAGAGTATGTACCATAAGACCCTGCCCCACCACCTAAATACAAAGTTAAAATAAAAATTTTGTGTCACTTGGTTAAAAAGTTAGGCCATAATTTTTTTTTCAAGTAGGGTGTCCAGAAGACGGCTAGACGCCTGCTACACAGATAACAGAGGGCCAACTGAGCGCCAATCACAAACCTCATAGTTCAGATCATATCGCTGTTTTTGAACTATGGATTGATTGGGTTTTTTTTTTCGTTTTTTGTTTTAATCAATACAGTTAAAATAAGAAAGCGTAACAAATATTGTTTTGCTTTCCATTTTCCAATTATAAGGTAAAAATACTTAAAAAAAAAAAAAAACAACAGGTCACATTCTTGAATAATCTTTAAAAAAAAACAATTTTTAAAGTGTAAAAGAAAATCAGGGATGACATTTGCTTTTCACAACAAAGAGTAAACACACACAATAGGGTTCTCAAAAATATACCGTATTGGCCCAAATATAGGCGATATTTTATTCAAGAAATCATATTCTCAAAAATGGGGGATCGTCTTATAATCGAGGACTAGGTTTTTCTATTGTCGTTACACATCTGCGCCACTAGATGGAGTCGCACTGAAGTAACCAGTAAACGAATGGAGCACCACAGTAAACGCATGGAGCAGGATCTGATGTTTATCAACATAATAAACATCAGTTTATTAAATAGTACTATACCTTGATCTTCAATAACATTGAAACCTGACACGTATCTTACCGTAAGTTTGGTACCGTACTACCTAAAAAAAGATGAAATCATTAAAATGTTTAATAAGACAGCAGAATGTTATCCCTGTGAGTTTTTCTATAATAAATTGTACAATAAAAAGTTTTTTCTATGAATAACCTTATCGTCTTTAACATATTTTCATTTTCCCAAAATGATATTTCAAAAATAGGGGTCATCTTATAATCAGAGTCACCCTATATCTGGTGCCAATACGGCAATAAATACCTACTAGCCATGTAACGATATAGAAAATTTGATATCTTGTGATGTTAAAAATTGCTAAAATTGCTGTGTCATGAGTTCATGACTTCTGGCCCCGATTTCTGTCTGTTCGAAGGCCTTGATTTGTTCTATCTCCATCAAGTAGCTAAGTTTTGACACATAGGCGTCTAGACAGTGTCCAAGGTCCTGATGTTTTCATGTGATGTTTTAAAGATGGCTGTTTCCTACTGACAATTTGTCATTCTGATCCATCCAGCATTCTGTGATGCGAGTTAAAAGACCTGAATTTGCATGCAACTTAGAGAATAAATTCCACTGAGCACCTCCGTTGTTGTCAGTGTTTGTTTAATATATATATATATATATATATATATACATATATATATATATATATTATACATATACATATATATATAATATATATATATATATATATATATACACATATACATACACATATATACATATATATATACATATATATATATATATATATATATATATATATATATATATATATATATATATATATATATATATACATATACATACACACCCAGACCTCAGATTTATGTTTGCATATAAAGCAATTTACACCAGCCCTACACCATGACCTCTACCACTGCCTGCAATGCACCTCCCCAGAAATGCGTTGGTTTGATGCGGACCATTATTGACAAGAAGCCAAAAGTGCTGCCATACCAGCAATGAAATACATGGAAACCTACACACAGCACTAAACCTTTTGTTTTTATTTTTTTAGTCTGAAAAATCATTCCATGGATCCAGGGATTCATCTGTAAAGACCAAAACATAATATCAGCGAGCGGGAAAAGGAAATTCTGTTTTAAAAAGAAAATGGGAAAAGAGAGAACAGAAACCAATAGTATTTGTTTTGTGTGATGGAATACTGGAAAAATGAGGAGGCTTCCAGGCACATGACTACAGCGTGTCACAACTGAGGATCACGGGGTATTAAGGTATTAAGAGAGTGCTACTGATTTTGGAGTACATTCCCCCAGGCTTCAAAAAGTTCACCAATAAATTTATCTTTAGAGCTTGAATTTGAGAGAAAAAAAAAAAAAAAACTTTTTTTGGTTTGGTTTGTTTTTTGTTAAATGAAAAATGATTTGGTTCTGAAACAGAAAAACCCACGAATGAACAACACACTAATTTTGCAATATATTGCATTCATACCCAAAGGGGAGAGGGAAAAGCATGCCATACCATATCAAAGGCAACAATGTCAATATACCTGAACATCACTGCATTACCAGATGGTAGAATATACCATGTCTGAAAAGATCTTAAGAATATGTCAGTTTTCTGATACAGGTTGGACAAGTGGCCTATTTAAATTCACAAAGTGACTGTTGTGTTACACTTGTGCTTCACTAACATTTAAGAGACGAAAGGTGGAGCAATTAATTGACTTGTAACAGTAATATGTAAGGAACAATGATTTAAAGAATCATAAATATCAGACTTTATCCAAAGTCTTACACAGAAAACCTCATCTTGAACAGTTTGCTGTGGCTCAAACATTTAGACATCATTAAGATACATTTTGTAGGAAGCGGCTTATACAAATTTTCTCCCAACCCCATGTGGCTTTATGCTGCTCCCACAATGCCCAGCGGGGATTTTCACCTCCCAAACAAAAGCCCCGAGGCAGCCTGGATCAGAGTTAGGCATGTTTAAGAAACACCGGTGGAACGCTTTCTCTTCTTTATTAATTATTCCTTTCTGAATCTGCTCACTTTATACAATATACCCTTGCCCATTCGCGGGCCATTTTTTAGCAGAAAAATGCTCACATTCACCCTGACTAGTATTGTTGTATTTATATATATTCTTTTTCATTATTATTAATAAGAATAAATATTATCACACTACAAAACTAAAACGTTTTTAATTTATCATTACTACAGTATTACTCATTAATGAGAAAGAATGTCTTTAAAATGTGTTTGGGAAGCATAATTTAGCATATATTAGGGGTGCACGATAATTATCGGGCCGATAACAGGAAATATATGATGTCATTTCGATAAGTCCGATATCATGACGAAAAGCCCAGATAATTTATATTTTTTGTCAACACGGCAGTGCCTCGCTCCCACTGAAAACCTGAATAACTAGCAATGAATGTTATGTTCAAGTGACGTCTGCATAATCAGAAAAACTATTTCTCAATAAGGAAAAACAAGAATACCCTCTCATGCCAGAAAATAACTTAACTCAGTCATAATTTTGGTAGTTGCTGACTTGAACTGATATCCGCATTATTTTCCCACATGTTACAAATAAAAAATAGAAAAGGCCGAAAAAAACGACTAGCAAACGAGGGAAGGGAGGAATTTACGTTACACATTGAATGCAGCCTGCAGCACAGCGTGCTGATAAAAACAAACATGGTGGTGATTGTATGGAACTTCTTTAAAGTTTCCGAAGAAGATAGTTCGCTGGTTATTTGAGGCTCCAAGTGAATTCCATGAGGAGGGAAAAATAGCACAAGCTTTAATACGTCAAACCCAATTAACCATCTGAAGCATAACCATCGCTCTTGAAAGTTTTGAAAACGCACTAACGTGAGCAAGCCAGCAGCAGAGAATTTACCAGTCTTGGATGGCAATCCAAGAAATTTGCCAAAGATGACCCACAGGCAAAGGTGAAATGGGTAGAAGGTAGAAATGTTTGAATCTAACTTGTGTCAGTGCATTCATTTTCTATGTATATTTACTTTTTGTAAACTTCTGGAATGCACTTTTTCAGTTTGTAATTCTGATGCATGTATTTCCATCAGTTCATATCAGTAAGTAACGCACCTTATTTAAGTTGATGTGAGATATCAAATAGGTTTGTTTGATAGCTTTACGAAATTGTTTGAGAGGCTTTCCAATAGTTTTTCGCTGGAAAAAATAAATATCTGTTCCCTTAAAAAGTCAAAACTGTTTTTGGCTTTGTTCATAGTATTGATGTAATGATCTTAGGTATATGTGTGTGTTATTGGTTATCGGTATCGGCCTTTAGCAGCTAAGAGTTATCGGTTATCTGTATCTGGTTTTATATATATCTATATATATATCTATATATATATATATCTATATATATATATATCTATATATATATATATATATATAGATCTAGATATAGATAGATAGATAGATAGATAGATAGATAGATAGATAGATAGATAGATAGATAGATAGATAGATAGATAGATAGATAGATAGATAGATAGATAGATATAGATAGATATAGATATATATGAATTCCAAAAAGAATATCAAATTTCCACCACAGGATAGCTTTCCACTTTGCCTTGGTCCCTCTGAAATGAGCTTTGCCTCACAGAAGATGGCAGCATTTCTGGGTCACACTGTGATCCATAAGTGCTGTTCCTGTTGCTGTGTTCCTCAGCCCATGCAGTGGGCTCCATAACAGATTAATGCCTGTTTTTAAGACAGTACCGTCTGAGGGCACAAAAGTCACAAGCACGGGACAAGACTTGTCCCATGTATACAGAGATTTCTTCAGATTCTCTGAATCTTGTGATGATTGTATGTGCAATAGATGATGAGATATTCCAAGTCTTGACAAATTTTTGATGAAGAACATTATTCAGAAATTGTGTCACAAAATTTGTATTTGCAGTATTTCTCGGTTTGGTGAACCTCTGACCATGTTTACTTGAGAGACTGGCCTGCGACCAATTAACCTAACTAGTTGCAAGAGTTCCCTCCAGGTGTTTCTTTTTAGCACCACATACTTTTCCAGACTTTTGTTGCCCATGTCCCAATATTTTTTCAGATGTGCTAATCCCTCAAATTCAAAATGTTTTTCATGAAATGGTAAAATGTCTTCCAACAGTTGACATGTTTTGGATTTATGAGATTTGGAAATCATGACATTCTGTTTCTATTGACACTTTAAAACGTGTCTCAACCTTTCTGGAGTTAGATTGTTTCCAACAGGAAAGTAGAAAATGATGTGAGCATTTTTGCAACTCACAGCGTTTGTTCACAGTTGCAGAGGAAGAGTGATGTCAGAGCTGCGTGGTCTGTCCTAGTTGTCACCAAGCTGAGGGGCAGGGTACACCCTTGACAGGTTGGATGTTTCTGAACAGTGGGAAGTAGCCTTTTTTCTTTCTCTGATTTTTCAATCCATTTTTTTCCTCGTTCTTTGTAGACCTTCCCATTGTTTTGGTAGGCTCATCCTGCGTCCCAGTCTTCACTGCATCAGTTGGACCTTTAAACTCCAACTACTTAGCATTCTCTTCAATGTTTAAGATTCTCCTGTTTGCTCTACAGTTGTTTATCCCTTTTTTCCCAAAAATATTTCATCCAAGAGAATACACCAAAGTTTTATAGCACTCACTGTTTTTTTTTCCCCCCCCTCATTGTAGAGACATGCGGTGGCATTCAGCTCGAGGACATGTCTTTCTGACGCCAGTAGAGGACACAATCTCTTTTTTATTTGGCCCTTAAGTTACAAGACAAATGATTCTTTAAGTAGAGCTCTGCTCCAGCAAAGCCCTGCTATAAATCTGGGCCGATTTAAACTACAAAGACAGCTTTCTAGATAAAGACAGAGGTTGTGGTGATATACCGAGATTTGATGGGCCAGATAGTATGACCAGCTTTACCTTAAAATACTATCAGACAGAAAGACAAAGAGGTGAGTCAGAACAAGAACAGCATCACAGTCCATGAATTGTGGTGTTGTGTTTGTGCTTAGCGACAACCGAGTTAATGATGTTACATGCAGCATCAGCAGGTAATAGAAGGGGAATTCTCTCTATAGATGACATGGACAGAATGTCTTGGGCAGCAGTTCAATATCTGGGTTGCAGAGACGCTCCTTAACAGTAGCATGTCCAGGAATCTGTAGTTAACAAGCACTGCAGTCCATCCTCTTTTTAGCTTTTCTGCTCAGTTTGGAGTCTCTTAAGGCTGGGTAGAGAGGTTCTGGAGAGCAAAACGTATTTCTGCTGCATTTTCGCATAGTAACTAATTCCCAACCCTCCTGCGTCATCTTCCTCAGTGCTCCAAGCCCTTTCATTTTATGCCTTAGTGATCTCAAATTCTCCATGACAATTCCGCTTTGCTTTACTTCCTCAATGTTTCCTCATGAACCCATCTGGATATGGGGTTTTCCAATATGTAAATAACTTTTCTGTTGTTGTGGTTACTCCTTTAAAGATGTTGAAAAGTGGCAAATATTCTGCAGGAAAAATTGTCCCATGTCTGGATAATTGCTAAGACGTTTACTCAAGTACCTACCACAGAAATTTAATTTAAACAAAAAAAAAAAAAAAAAAAGGTATAGCAGCCCATTCTTACCCAATAGAAATGATAAAATTTAGGAAACATTTCCTCACCATCCAGTATGTCACTACTGTGCATTTACATTTGTTTCGATTGACAATATGATAACTCAGCTGTTTTCATACAGGTAATTTATGATGATTGCAAACCAAGGATCATGTTAATCTAAAGAAAAAAAAAAACACAGTTATTATTTGTAAAATGCCAACTTTCAACTTTATAAAAACTTGGTAAAAACTTGGTAACTTTGGGAACGTGTGTCTTTTTAAATTTACAACTCTGAAGGCATTCTAAAGATAGGAGTCTATTGGTTTGATTGTTCTGTGCTGTTTGGAATAAAGGCTTAAAGGGAAGCTCCACTTTTGACTTTTAAGAGAGCTGTGCCATTCTGATGGCAAACATTTACCCCTTTTTTCTTTAATGTTTCAGAGTAAATGCTAACATGTTAACCAGTATTTATGAATATGTAAATACTTGGTTCTAATTGTATGCAACTACAAGCGCTATGTAGCAGGAAAAGCATCTGGGCACTTGGAGAGCTGGTCAGTGTTTTGGGAGGAGCTCTGGGATCAATAAGCCTTCCAAGCAGCATTAGTCCTCTTGGCCCACAGGGCCAAGTTTCTGGACACAAGAGCACAAGGACTTTAACTCTGATCTTATTTATGTGTGCACAAAGGGCAGCACTAGGGCCTTTTTGGTGAGGCCTGTTCAAACAGAAGGCTGATGCGGGTGGGTCTTTAGGGGGGGACGGGCTACATTGACTCTGGGGAAGAGAGCGCGGCTGACAGGTCAGTCTTAAAGCCTTAAAAAATGGGGCTGGGATCAGGGGGTAGCAAGGGAGGGGCGAATGAGGAAGGCTCAGCCTCTGTTCCCCAGAGACAAGACGGGGCCCAGAGACAATAAGTCTATGCCATAGAGCTAAGAGGAACCAAAAGTGAGTGCCAGCTAGGGGGACGTTAAGACAGAGGGACAGGCGGGTGGGGCACATGGGATGACTGATAGGAAAAGGGGCTCTACCTTGTAGCAGCTGTCGCAAAGCCCTACACAAGTATGCCTCATCTCTCTTCAGCACTAAAGCCTCCATGGGCCTCTCTCCCCATGGGCAGGGGAAAAGTGCTAAATCATACAGCGATCCAGCCTCCTCTCTCCAGGCTGGCAGGGCGGCCACTGATTTGGGGGATGAAGGGCAAAAGATCAAAGCCCTCAGGAGAGGAGCACAACAGCTCCATCCAGCTGGACGCTTCCCTCCTGTCACCTCTGCGTGGGGGTGCTGACCAGGAAGGCAGTTTCTGAGGGGGGTGGAGTTCGGCATCATAAACTGCAGACTAGCAGGCACTTGGTTGTGTAGTGTGTGTGCCATTCATGTGGAGGGGAGGGGTGTTGGCTGAAGTCAGATGTGAGCCAAAGCGCAGATCTGTCACGGCTGTCATTGTTGCTTAGCAATGAGACCAACAGAAAAAGAGAGACGGTAGAAGCGCAGAAAAAGCTAAATTAAGGGAAAAAGAACAGAAGACTGTGGAGAAGAGACTGGTGGAGCGGAAACCAAGGACAGAAATGGAGAACCTGGTACACATGTCTACCCACTGCAACAACAAAAAACAAATTAATGTACAGTTTTTAAATAGTTGGTAAATTGTTTTATAACCCTCATCAGATTAGATGTCAGGCAACAATTTTTCCTCTAAGGCCGATGCTTATGTCTTTCCCTCTTCACATTGTGTCACAGCATACCTGGAAGCTTCAGACCAGCAAACTGCCAAAATGTTTGCTTTCATAAAGGTCTGCACACCTGCTGATGATCAGTTCTTCGAGGATCAATTATTAGCAAAACCTGACTGTAACTTAACCTCTTAAATTCTACTGAAGCAGTTAAGTTTTTTTTAGCTGTATGTTTGATAAATAAAAGCATAGTGGGAAGCATCAGTGTTTATCTGAGATTGCACTTGCCTAATGCTATGTTGTTGCTATTTTTTTAACACAAAAAAAAAACAATAGGATCAAAAACAAAAGAGGGTACTAACTGTTCCACATGATGTATTTTTACGCACGTGCCATGCACACCTGTGCGTGTGTTCTAGCGTGAGCTTACCATGACAGGTTTCTGAATTCATCAAGCAGCACAAACCGTTACCCACTCTTTGAATTTATGGCTGCCTCAACCTAATTGTGACCCCTCACCCCAAGTCCACTGACCTGGAAGTTACGTCCATTTGGGGGCAGCCATTTCCTGACTATAAAAAGGAGGCAGCGGAACTGAAGGAGACTGAGGGTGAAAATGTAGGGGCAGAATCATTAACTACCAGTACAATGACCAGAGCTGTGTCCAAGACCAGCCCAGTGCTTAGGAGAGGTCAGCTTCCACAGATCTGAGAGATCCACAGTCAGCCCTGCAGAGCTTTCACAAAAAAAACAAGCCTATGACAAGACTACAGACTGAGGCCCAAATATTAAAAAAAAAAAAAAAAAAAAAAAAAAGTCTATAAACAGCTGGCTGCTCACAAACAACAAAGGAAGTTAAGTGCCAGGGGCACTATTTGGTTTCAAGAAGTTAAAAACTGAGCCAGATTGGATGAGTTGCCTCTGCTTGACGTGCGCATGATAATACAGGCAGATCAGAGATACAAATCTGAGCAAATTAAAAAAATAGAAAATAAATAATAAATATCACTGTACATCAGCTATCAACCCTCACAGCACCAAAGCTCCAGATCTGTCCACATAGGCTATGAGGTAATACCAGACTGGAGAAAGAGTCTCTAATCAGAGTGGGATACACTTTCTCGCCTGCTGGTGCTGGCTTGGAGGAGATCAAGAACTTGATGTCCTCCTGTACAGTCAAGGTTACACCGTGAACCAGACAGCCAGACTTGACTGAGGAAGAGAATGTGGCAAACTTCCAATTTTCTTGCTTCCAGTGCCAGCTGCTGCTTAAATCTGAGTCACATTCACTCCAAAGTCCAGCGTCGGAGATAACATTCATACTACTATATCAACAATGCAGTCCCAATGTCTCTGTTGCACATTAAAAACTGGTGTTTGGCAACAGCTCAGACCTGCCTCTGGCAAAGTCAACAGCACGATACAGAGTTGGATGTGTGCGATGAACAGAGAAGAAGTGACTGAATACAAGACAGTAAAAGGGGGTGGGTCTATATGAGTGATCCGACTCATGATCGAAGGGGGATAACTTTTCCTTTCCTTCATTTTCCATTTTACTCATTCCTTTTGGATTGGACGTCCATCATTCCTTCCAGAAAACAAAAACATGATAGTTCAGCTGGCTGTGTTTGAAATATAAAAGAAGGATGTAGGAAGGGAAAGTGAATGAGAGAACGTAAGCATGACTGACCTGGGGAATACTACTAAAATATAAGGTGACATGATAAAACTCTTGTAGCACAAGTTCAAGTAACTTGAATCTGAATCAGAAGTCAATGTCTATGAACAAAGAATCTTGCAGCAGGAGCAGTTCTATGTCAAGAACCTCTCAGCAGAGTGAAATCAGTTGCACGATAACGCTTCAACCTCCTCTCATGAAGCCCACACTGTGAGATATAGATGCACATGTAGTGCCAAAAGAGGGATGAGTATATTTAGCATCTCTTCCTTTTGATGTTCTCCCCCATCTCCTCCCCCCGCCTCCATCTCTCTATTCCTTTCTAGTGTCACTGCTCTGCAGATAAGAAGTGCTTCTCTCTCCCAAAGGAATGGAAATATCTGCAAGAACATTGTAAACACAGCAAACGAGGCACAACAACATTAAGTTGGCCATGACTCAGCGTTGGCACAGAGATCCAGAGCTGTTGCTTTAACAGGAGTAGAATGCTTGTCTTTAAAAAAAAAATAAAAATAAAACAATTCAATGGTGTTTTTTAAAATAAAGGTCAGTCAACCTTAGTACTCTCAAAGAGTACTCCAGTACTCTTGGCTCTCACTGACCCATGTCACCTTTCGGCAATGCGGCCTACCTGCTGAATAGCTTAAAAGTTCAAAAGATTAAAAATAAAACAAATTAAAACAAATAATAAAGAAGTGTTGATGTATATAATGGGGCCGCAAACTGCAATTTTACTTTAATTTAAATCTTTGTCTCTTTCAATATGTCTTTTTGTTCAAGAAAAAAAAAGAAATTATCGTCAAACACACTGCAAAAATCTTTAAAAACAATCAGCTATGTGAGCTTCTCCCTTACATTCGCACTGAGTTTTCCCAAAAAAAAAAAAGAGTTCACGCGCATGAGGAGACAGGAAAATCCCTTTTATAGTTTTATTTGTTTGGACACAGTAAGCTTGTCACTCATATGACTGACCACATGAACAGTCATTTGTTTCTGTTTCAAGTGAAGAAACATGACTATTGTTTTCTACCTGAAAGACTAACCTCAATATACGCAAGTGGAAAAAATTCCTGAAGAAAAAAAATAGCATTTTTAGTTGCCCAAGTAAATTTTCCTTTGTTCCCTTCTCTATTTTAAAATGTTTCATAGTTTTCAAAATTTCAACCAATTTATGTACTACATCTCATATTTAGCAGCAGGGTTCATATTTAGCAGTTTTTGGCACAAAACATAAGCAATATTTCAAAATGTAAATGAAACTCCTGAAAAATGAAACCTCGTTTCCATTCAAAGTTGTTGCAACAAAGTTGTGTTTTCACCTCTTTTGATGAGTCCTTGCTTCAGTAATGGTGATGAATGCCCAGCACATCTAAAATATTTAAATTACAACCACCTTTTCTGCTCAGAAAAGAGCAAGTTGTCAGCAACAAATTGCCTCAAGGCAAAGCCCCTTATATATGGTGCCAGGCAAATCATTGTCCATGATTTCAGGTTTTTCCATCATTTTTTCAACTTTAGATAAGATATAAATGAAGCAGTAACCTCCTATCGTTGTGTCTGATATTTCCACAAAAAAAGAAACCACAACTGCATTTCTGATCCCACCTGGCCAATTACGTATTTTTGCATGAGGCCAGCTGTGAAGCAAATTGATATTGAACTGACTGCATTCTTCACTGGACCAGATGAAGGCCATTTCACACTCTACTTGCACTACTATGAAGACTCCATGAAAAGGATAACAAGCACCCATCCACCTTTTATCTCACCCATCACTCCCTTCCTGAACACAAACAGGAGTTCAGAAGCAGTTCAAGGGTATTGTGGAGGATTCGTTTGCATTCCAGGGCTGCTCCCATGCCATCCAAATGGCCAGACAGGTGTTTGTGCATCCTGAATGTGTGTAACCTCTAAGCTGTCCTCTGATGGACCACGGGTCACTTGAAGCACAGGGGGAGAGGTTTATCATGGGGAGGGGGGTGCGGCAATGAAGGCACACACCAAGAATAGTCTTAACCCAAAACCCCAAAGGTATAAGGAGAAGAGGAATAGGAGGCCGAAGGGCCTAGGTGCTGACAATTCACTCCTGAGGCTGAGCAGAAAGTAGAGGGGAGTTACAGTTCTGTGCATCAGTTTATTTATATTAAAAAAAAAATAAATATGGACACAAAAAATGTTGAATTTTGACACAAATCAATTCAAATCAAGAAATCTGACCATCTCAAAGTTAATTATTTAAGGTCTGAAAACAGGCGACTGTCTCAGCAGATAAACTTTAAGTGATTTTTAATCAGCTTATTGGATAAGGAGGTGTAATAAAATTATAGCGTCGCATACACACCAATCTGAATTAGTACTAAGTGCATTTGCAGACATTCACCACACCATCCAGCTTGGTGAGAGAGGTAGCTAACAAGAGAACAAAGCCATCAGAGCGGTGCAGCGCTGAGCTCCTCGGACTTCGGCTCCCAGGCCTCCCTCATGAATCAATTCTGTCTGGCTGAGGGGGTAAAGGAAAAGTGCCAACACTAAATCCAATTAGAAAACCGGCTGGCACCACTCAGCTTGATGACAGCGTCTACCTTAACCCTCGGGGAAGACAGCGGTTCCAGAGGAGGCCAGCTTCACTAGTGGCAGAAGAGAGGTAGGAAATCAGCAGCAGAATATGCTTTTGTGATTTCTTTGAGTACATGTGTGCATTTGTTACAATCAGCAGGGTCAGTTGTGTGGCTGTTAGGTGGTCTGTGTGTTGTGTGGCACACTGCCAGAGGTACATAACTGAGTGGGGCACGATGGGCGCCGGGCGCCAGCTGAACCTTTTTATTTCAGCCCGCTGCTGCAAATGCAGGGTAACTTGACAGCATCCTGGCACCTGTCTCACATTCATACATATATTTTAAAAAAAAAAAAAAAAAAACATAATACACACACACACACACAACTGAGACGAAGCAAATGCATGGAGAATGAAAAGGACTCACACTAAAGCCCCAACACCTGTCAAGGGTTTACAATGACTGAGCGTGACAGTGAAAGGAGGGAGACACCTCCGAAATCAAGAAGCTGCAGGTCCTGACTTTTTCCTTCCCTACCACTAAAACTGATTTCTCAATCTGAACACTGGCATAGCTTAAATAAACAGGCTCCAAGTGGATTTATAACAAGGAGATGAAAGTTTAAAAATTGTATTCAAGCTGAAAATGACCCTAAAGGTAAGAAGAAAGTTAATGTGAACATCAGAAGAGAACAGGAAAGAGGAAAAAGCCCAGTCTCATTCGCTGCTCTCTTAAGTGAGCAAAACTAGCGCAGACTTCCTATTAAATGAGTAATATCAGGAGCAACTGTGTTTTATGAAAATGTGCCTTCTCTCTAGCTGCCAAGGTTAAAGCAATCAGTCAAGCATCTGAGGCATCCTGCAGGAGGACAGACAGTCAGAAAGGTCACCGACTGATACTGCCAGGTCTTAATAAATGTGCTCTTAAATGCACTTTTATGTTTAGTACAAAAGTCATGGCATAAAACTAGTTCTACAGAGCAGTCAGTGGATAATGTCTGTAAAATTAAAGGGTGAACCGTATAGAAGGCCACAGACCCCTGGCCATCCTACCAGGAAATAACAAATTAGCAAAGAGCTAAGAGGCCATCACGAAAGATAAGTCATAGGTTGTGCTCAGACTGGCAGTCCAAATCAGTTTTTTAGCATGTCAAGATATGTATGTAGATAAATTTGTTACACTCTGCGACACTTTGAACAGCCAAAAAACACATGAAAAGTTTGGTTCAACCATCACACAGAGATGGTTTCTAATCTGATTCCAATCAGATTTTTGCAGATGCATCTCAAAATCAATAGTCTGGCTGCTCAAAGAGGATTTCATATTCATCTTTTGCATTGTTTGCAACATGACACAAACAAGTACTGCATCTACCAGAGTGACAGGTTCAGAACATAGAAAGAACTCAGTGTGCTCTGTTTTGATGTACCAAAAAACCAGCAGAAACAGCCGTCCAAAATAAAGAAGTAAACAAAACCCTCCTCTCTCTCTGCTACTTTCTCGTAACTTACAGGAAATCTAGCACAGCTCTACATAACCAGTTCACCACCCTCCATTTTGGTTTGTTTACATCAGCCCTATGTATATAGGTTGCCACAGCAACAATGAGGTTGAGGATTCATCAGTAAGGACACACAGGTCAGATATGATCACTTGAAAAATATACTGTAAAAAGGGCTGAGTGAGGAAGATCAGATTCTGATCAGATATGCTTATTGATCAGATTTAGACTGAACATAGGCATAAAACATCAGACCACATGATCCAATAGTTTACAGTCAAGCACAAGTGTGTGTGACTAGTGCAATCAGTACAATCAGCAATCCAAGTTTAACAATAGGTGCCAATAAATTGATTGATTCCCATCCAATTTGCTCTTTGGATTTGTAATGAAAGCTGTAAATATAAGCATTTAAGTAATTTCAATTGTCAAATGAATTTTAACCTAAATTTAAAAACACATGAGCAAGTGGCTCTGCGGATAAAGAGTTTGTTTTTCCGGAAATTTGATCTTCAGTGTATGGCAATGACGTGTGAACTAAAAGTAAAGGCACTAAACAACAGAAGGTGGAAAACAGTGATAACAAAAGGCCCTTTCTGGACGCAGGCCGATGCCGACTGCACTCCAGATTTCCTCTCCCTCCCAGGCTAACACCTGGAAAGGATCTACTCAGCAGTACCAGTCTTCCATGTCTGCAGCAAAACATCCATGCATACTCCATTCTAATCACCTCCACGCCCAAAGCAATGAAAGCTCCCAAAAAAACTTCCCTCTAATGTGATGCAAAAGATGTATTCATTTTGAAAATTCAAACTAAGATGGAAAAGCAGTAAAAATGTTTGTTTTCAGTTTGTCACTATGATAGCCATTTGCTTAAGTAAAAACATCTTACAGGTTCCATATATTTAGAAGAACCCTAAATGCCACTCTGGCCTGGTCTCTACAGACGCAGGTATACTGTATGGACTGAGTTTAAAAAAAAACCACAGAACCCACTGCTTTTTACCAACTGCCCAAACAATCTGGAGAGTGAGTCCTTAGTTCTTAAACAAAACAACAATTATTCCCATATGGGCTTGTGGTGTCACTGCCGCCTATGACAGCAGTGTGCAGACACTGAAAACCAAGGCCTTCCAGCTGAATGTCACTTATACACAAAAATCAGCAAAAGGAAATCTTTCCGAGAACCCTCTCCGGACTGATCTGAACCAAGATATCTAAAATAAAATAAAATTAGGACGATGTGAGGCAGCAGACTTTGCCCAACATAGATGCCTTTGTCTCTTGATGGCCGGTGCAATAACATAAGTAGGCGCTTCTCAGAATAGAAACCACGTAGATCCACCACCTACCTAAAGAACAGGAAAATCATGCCGACCCAATTAGTTCAGGCTCTCAGCAGAATATTGTTATGGCCTGTTTAAGTGTAGCAGTCCAGGCAGATGGAAGTCTTGTTGTTATTATTATTATTATTATTATAAAAATCCCCTCAGTTTTGCCTCAAGGCCTGACGAATAAATCTCAGGGAGTGGCTGCCACAGTTCTCAGGGAGAGTACTGTTGGACTCATATGTCCTCTTTACACTTAAAAATTATAAAGAAGCAGTACAGTTGCTGAAAGACCAGTGAAATGAAGGACTTTTAAATAATACCCTCTCTTATATGTTGACATTAAGGTATTTCACTTTTCTTAAATTTCAGTTTCTGTGTGAATTGCTGGATATGCTCATATGTGTGCATGTATCTTTGTATTGTGTACTTTTCAACAACCAGTCCATCCAATTCATATCAAGTTTAGCAGGTTTACCATCAGAAACCCAAGAGATTGCAGGGTTTAAGTTTGCTTAGATGAGGGTCTAATATTTTGGGGGGGAAAATGCTTTCAAAATAACCAACTGTGCCCATGTGATGCATTGAGGGCCACTGGTTAATTGTAGCTTTGCCACCTACTGCCAAAAGTAAATTCTCATCTTAAGGAAGCGCAACCTGAATGCAGTCATACAAAAGACAGTTCCCTGTGATGCCTTGGCAAACATTTAACACAAAATGAGAAGCTTTATTTCTGGATTTTACTTGCAAAATATGTGAAGTTTGTGGATGCTTCCTGGTTTACAAAACAAAGCAGTGCAGTTATGGGATATTTCGCTAAACTATTTTTATACTTTAAGCTACTGTAGTGAGCCAGTGTATGGAAGCAATTGGTATGTCCAAGAAGTCTCAAGGCCCACAATCTTCCAAACAGTTCTCAGATTTCAAATGACATTTGATTCTTAATGCAATCAAAATACTGAAATGTGTTCATGCAATGACGACAGCAAAGAACAAACAATACAGCTTTGTTTGCAGCAGAGTGAGTGCTGCTAGACTGATGTGAATGTTTGGGAAAGAATTGCAGATGTACATCTCATAATTAATAATAATATATTTAATTTATTGGTGTTTGTCCAAACCCAGGCTTGCCTCAAATAAAAGATTTTTTAAAAAAAGACAGTGTAGGAAGTGTAGTCATGAATGCACCATAACACTAGAAACCAGCCAATCAAGAACAGCAATACTAATGAAGAATACCTTAATATTCATTCATTTATTGTTTTTGAGAATCTAAAATTTCCCTAAGCAAAATTCCAATTTCTGGAAAGTCCTAAAATTACTTCTCTACTGAGGTCATCAATTTATCTGTTAAACTAGTTATTAGAAATTCCTGTCATAATAATGGAATTTCATGGCACTGACTCTTGGTAACTGCTCTGTAAATAGCGGACTCTGCCAGCCGTTGGCCCTTATCAGGCACAGCTATGCTCACTGCTATTCTGAAGGTGATGTTATGAAACACTGAGCGGGAGCTGTAGCATTATACATAGCTGTCTGTGCGTAGGCCAGCTCTTTAATCATTCTCTGTAATTGCCGGGATGGACTTTGAACCACAGACATATTTGTCTCCGCTTTTCCATCCATGGCTAAACAACTAAGGGGAGGGAGGCGGCAAGCGATCGGGCCCGACCATGCACGGCTCCTATCCCCACCCCACTAGCAGCCAAGCATGGAGGAGGAATGGAGGGGTCACAAACAGAAGAAAGAGTTTTGGCTGCCAATGGCATGAAGAGGGAGAGACGTGGAATGGATGGGTGCAGAGGCACAGAAAGAAGAATGGAGAGGAGAAGTGGAGGACGGAGACAGCACGATGGTATACAAGTCCCCCAGTGGCAGATTGAGAGCTCTGAGGAGCCCAAACAGTGCTCTCGTCTGAATACTAAGACCTTTCATAGAGGCAGTGCTGCTACAGAGAAACAACTCCAAAGCCTCTCCTTTGAGGCCCCTGCGATATATGGGGATTTCAACTGCTTGTGCAAGAGTGGGTCTAATTGGAAGCCGAGGCAATGCAGGAGGGTTTAGGGAGACGGGAGCAAAAGAGCTAAGGAGAAGAAGAGAGGCAAGGAGGGGCGCTTGATTTAAGAGGCCATTGTTTTAACAAGTACATTCTGCCTCCCTCTCTTTTCTCCTCATGGCCTCCCCTTCAGATGCCCACACTCCACAGAGTCAAAAGGCGGCGTTTAGCCCCTCTGAACGAAGAGGGGCTGGGCTTGTTTTGACACTTTGTCCTCCTTGGCTTTGGTGAAAAGGCTCTGCTTCTATGAGCCACTCAAGTTCATTAGGAAGTACAGGGCTTTCAGCTGCGTCCCCATTCCAGCTCCAGGCCTCAATGGGGCCTCCAAAGCTCTCCACTGTTTGTTTAATAAAGACCCTCACCACCTCCACAGCTACCACCTCCACTTCCCTCATCACAGCCTTAGCTGAGTTAGAGCCTGCAGGGTATGGCCCCATTGATTGAAAAACTATAAAGAACACAGAGTGGTGGAAAGATGTAAAGAGTGAGCATAAAGACATAAGACAAACAAAGAGGATATGGGGGAAATATTTCCCACCCATAAAGTATGAGTGACGCTGGTACAGTGCTTCACCTGCATCATAACAGCAAAACAAGTATAATCTTTCAGATCGTGTGTGTGTGTGTGTGCGTATGTGTGTGTGGAGTCGGATTTCAGTTCTCGCGCTTTCGGTTGACATCACAGTGTGTAAGTATCGAGGAGACAAAAGTGAGAAATGTCACTGTAGAAGGACAGAGAGCACTGAGATCATACTAGCCCCCAGGAGGACATGGCTGCTTTGTTTGGGCACATATGTAAATCATTACTGTAAGAAAGCAAAACTTAGCAAAATCTTTTGTTTTTTATTTTCTTTTTACATTTACTGTCTCACAGACATGCCTATGCAAGCTGCTGTTGTTAGCTTAGGAGTATTATCCAAACAAGCTGGAATTAAAAAAAAATCAATTGGAAAAAAATAAAAAAAACTGAACAAAAATATAACTTTCTATATTCCCCACTTATCTTTTTTTTTAACCTACACCAAAAATAAAATAAAAATAAATAAGAACTTTCCACAAAGTGCAGTAGTGTTCAGTGTTAAAAATAAATATCACACACACACACACACAAATATAAAAATAAAAAATGGCAGAGAAAGAAATTAAATAAAAAATCTGATACCGTTAGATCCGTCTACTTTTTATAATCTATATATGTTCAAAAGTTAAAAATGTCTTTTGTGTGCATGTAAAAAAACATAAATCCTGTGAACAGTGAGTCTTGCCATTATTTAACAAAAATTAAACAAAATAGAAAAAAAGAAAAATCCCATGAGCAGTACCAACTATTGCCTTATTGGACATGGACCATGGGATTTAAGAGAGCAAGATCCAGCTAAGTACAGTTAACCATCAGCCTTTGACAAAATGATCATCAGGTGTGTAGACCTGTATAAAAGCAGACCATTTGGCACTTTGCTGGGGCATTCAGATGTGTGTTAACACAATGCCAAGGGGGAAAGACATAAGAAACGGTCTAAAGGGAGGAATTGTATTGCTGGAAAGCCATCTGGACAGTTGTCTTTCCAATAATATGGAGCTTGAATTCCTACACTCATTTAAGACAGCTTTCAATCTTCCCAGGAGGGGATGCCCGTGCAAATTTACCCCAATTTGGGGTAAATTGGCCAGAGAGATTCAAAAAAGCCACAAGCCACAGCTCAGAAGCCCACAGCTCTCACTGAAACACATTTTAAAATCTGTGACAGCACAATTGGAAAAATACGGAACAAATACATTTTTTTTGCAACTGTCAACCGGAGAGTCTCTTTGCCTTAAAAGAACATGAAAGCACAACAGAGGTTTTCAAGACTTTATCTGAACAAATAAGACTTATCCAATCAGTAGATGCCATGAGAGTGGAGTTGTTCAATTTCCGACACAAGACTTGGACATCTTGAAGTTAGTGATTTGACCATAAGCTCCTTTCTATAACAGAGTATTCATGGGAAAAATCTGAGGCCATCTGTCTTGCTGTGGTGATATCTTATTAAAAGAGCTCCAAACCTTTGATGAATTGAAGTAATGCTTCAATGAAAAATGGAGTCAAAATTCCCCTGTTGATGAAATCATAAAGGAAATTGCTACTTCTAGTTATTTCTGCTAAAGATGCTACTGAATCATGGGGATACTCCGAACTGCCTCATTTTTTTTTTTGCTCAGATTTTAGAAATAAATAATGGTACTGTGAAAACTTATATACGATACAGTTTGTCCTGTGGTCTTGTTTTTTTCTGTTTTTAGTAAGAGTCACTACAATCACATGACTTTTTAACCATGTTTTCACACAAAAACCATATGATTAAAAGAGAGGGAACTAACTTTTTCAGATGCCTGTACAAGTACTGTATATATGTAAAAGTAAATGTAAAAATGAACAAAAAGAATTTGATTGACAAAGGACGTGTGTTATCAACTGAAGATTTTTAAATGTGCATAATGACAGCATAATGAATGTATTGCAAATCACTGATATGTTATTTTTTTACAAGAATGTTGCACAACATTTGGATGCAATTAAAATCAAAAAGTTGTCAGAAATCCTCTTCTACATCATTACCCTCATTTCTAAACATGAAAGAGACATAGCTGCCTTTGGAAGTTTTCATACTAATGAAAAAAGGGGAAAAGAGAGTGTGTGAGTGTGTGTGTGTGTGGGTGTGTGTGTGTGTGTGTGTGGGTGTGTGTGTGTTATTGCATTTCTTTTGATGTGAATTCAAGTCTATAGAGCAGCAACATACCACTTGTGCTGGTTTCAACAGCCAGAGGGACATCAGATATCCAACAGGTGCCTCCCTGCAGTTGTAGAAATGTAAGTGAGGTGCGGGAGGGAATGTGACACTGATCTAACATGTGCACATACTATACGCATGATGATCAAAAAGTCCCCCCGCGTCTGTTCAGCTGTTTTACCAGAGCTGTGCAGCATAATACAATAAGGTGGTATGGAGATGGCAGCCTACTGTGAGATTCAGATGACAATGCTGGACACCAATGAGTTTTAATCATATTCTCACACAAAAAGCTGGAAAATAATAAAAAAAATAAAAACACACAACATCTATTCATCTATTTCTGTGACTGAACATTTGAGATGATCAAAGCTTAACCCCTCTGTGCTATTGTTCAGCACTTTTGAAACACATTAACAAAACATAACCAGATTTCTTTGAAAAGCAATGCTTCTTTCAACATTCACACATAACTGACTTTTTAACCTATAGTTTGTGGAAACACAAAGCAAATTTATCTTGTGCTACAGTGTATAGACAAGGTTATTTAATGTGTTGCAGGGCTTGGCACTCACCAGCTTGTTGGCGTGAAAGAGCACTGAGTTAAGAGTGTGGGGGGTCTCTTCAAATCATATCACATCCACATCTTATCTGAAGTTTGAGATGGAAGCTGTGAATGTGCGTTCCTAAATCTGGAGTGAGCAGCTTGTTTGTTCATGCAGGCATGTTGAAAGGCTTCATTCAGGCACCTTTTGGAGGTAATCTGGGGGACAGCTGCAAGCCCCCATGTGCAGGGCTCTCACTCATGAGCAGAGAGGGTGGGCAGGACATTTTCAGATAGTGACCATGAGTAATCAGTAAGAATTTAAAATGCTAAGCTAGAAAGCAGCAGAGATAAGATTAGCAGGAAAGAAAAAAGAAATTCAAAAAAAAAAAGGTAAAATATCCCACAAGAGAGTTCAGGCAGCTGTGCAGTGAAACATATATGGAAGACATGTAACAGAAATGTTGAAGGATGAAGGGAAAATAAATCTCTCTCTTTAAATATTAGAACAAGTAAAATTTGTGAAATAATATGCAATTTGTTTGAATAGATTTTGTATGTTCAATTCCAATTTTGAGCCAAGTTCGCCAGTCGCAGAGCTCACCAACTGGCTAAAGGCAAATCTGTGAGTGGCTGGCAGTTGCCAGCAGGCGTTCAATCATTATGTGTGAACAACTCAAAAAAGCATCCATGATGCTCTCTCTTACTGCATTGGCATTCACTATCATTTATTTTTAAATTTCATTTACAGTGATCCCTTATTTTTCGCGGTTAATGGGGACCGGCGTCCCCCCGCGTAAATCAAAATCTGCTAACTAGAGCCGGAGCCACCTGAGCCTCAATAATGTGTTTAAAATATGTTTAAAAACCCCAAAAAAGTAGCGAGGCGCTGCAACGAAACAAGACAAAGGCTCAACTGTGGTCTTTCTGTTACCTTCACAGCCTCTGGTCTCTGAACCGTAGTAAACAAACTCCTGGTATTGTGCTATTTTTGGCTCTTAATTAGCTGCTAACACGCTAACAACAACAAAGGAAAAAGTCTGGTTTTCTCTACATGGAACGAGCACTTTATTCTGGCACTGCAGGAACTTGTAACATCACACACTTCTGCCATCCCACGACACACACACACTACATTACCCACAAGGCCACATCATTACCCACAAGGCTACCTTCTTAAAGGGGCCAGGCTGGCTCACAGCATTTCTTCACTGTGAGAGAATGCGCACAACATCCCGTGATGTTTCTGTGATTTTTTAAATTTTTTTAAATTATATTATACATTTCTGAAAAATCCACGAATAACTTAAACTGCGGAACTTAAACCACGAATTGGCAAGGGATCACTGTATAAACACCATTTGTGACTATGTTTCCAAACATTGTTAGGTGTCTCAATATCATGAACCAGCATTTTAAAATGGCCTCTGTAAATACAGTTTGCCGAACCGTTCATAAAAGTTGTCCGGAAGCGTCAGTCCTTAATTGCAAAAAGGCATAGATGAGAAACAGTAACACATCAAATCACTTTACTGTGGGTGACCCCGCCCACATTTGGGTGAAAAATGCCAGAAAACTACTGCTGGGAAAACAAGCAGCCTCGTGCTTTATGTGACGAAAAACTGTGGATAGAAGGAGGGATGTACCAAAGGCGTATGACCAAACGAATGTGGCCAACATGTGCCTTACCGAACGAGTGAGGTTCACACATGCGACACCGCATAAGGGTGATCCCCCCCTCCTTTTAAGTAATATTATGCCTCCAGTGGATGACTGGCTATGGAAAATGCACCAGTTCAAAAGCTGTGCTTCCTCTAAACCAGTTCTAGCCACCAGAAACTGGCAAAAAGAGCACGTATGAGTTTCCCATCTCAAGACTGAATAAGTCGGAAATGAACGTGCTCTCAGAATATACTGTATACTGATTTAAGGCCACTACAATCAGAACCATTTGAAGCAGGCAGTCAGTGAGTGTGAAACACTAATGTAGATTTTCATTTGCTAGTGAGAAAGAGAGTAAAGAGGAGAACTGTGTGCCTCCAATTGTGTGTGGTGTTAAACCAGCATTGGTGGGATAAAGATGAATCTTGCAGAGACAAGAAAAACTGGAGTCAGAGCTATAACATCAATTAGCAGAAAAAGCCTCATCTCTCTCTCTCTCTCTCTCTCTCTCTCCACTGAGTCTGCACTGATGGCAGGCTGCTTATGAACTGCTATGCATTCTAGTAGAAAGCAAAACACATTTCATCTGTGACCTCAGTGTAGTGAATGAGGCTATATCTAGTTGGGAAAGAAGGTTTTTCTGTCACTGTCGTTATTTATATCTTGACCTCTAACCCAATCTGTTGTCCATCTACAGCTGACGCTGTGGGAAGAGGACAGCGATGCTTTAATAACCAACCATGCAATAGGATATAGAAAATACTGAATTTTTGTTTTTTTCTTTTTTGGTTTTCAGATGAATAACATGGAGCTTTTCTATATTTTCATCTGTGTGAAAAGGGCCAATCAGCACTTGGGGGACATGTGCCACAAAACTCTAAACTATTGTCCTTTTAATTGTTGACAAAAAGGAATAAACTATATCAGACTATGACTTCAGCATGAGATAGCAGAAATGACTCTCATTGCTACTTTTCATTAAAAATGTACATAATGTTATCATATTTACAACTTTTATGGAGGTTTCCTCAGTGTTTAGTCACAATCAAAAAGAAGCATAATACAGTGACTCTGATAAGTGATAAAAGCACCAAAAGGTAACTTTTGCTATCTTTAGCACCACTGCCTCCCCTAGCGGCAAAAATGTCTAAGATTTACACTTGTTTGGTCTCTTCTTTTCTTGAGTTTCTAAGACCCTGTTTTCAAAATGCATCCCGAGTGATCCGATCACAAGTGTAACACCTTAAGCACAGGTGTCCACATATCCGAATCTGAAGATGACGCGAGATCCTGTCACCCACGCCACATAAGTCGCTTTCCCACTATTAAGCCAAAGCCGAGCGTGTCTGGGCTGAGCCAGACCAGTTGGAAAACCAATCCAGGCCATCCTGGACTCCAATTTCTGCCCTCACTATTTTGAACGAATATCAGAGTCACTGAACTGAAACACGGCGTAACAGTTTGTGATTCTGCTCATGATAAAATAAACAGAATCATCTTAAACACCTTGACATTATACAAGTTACCTGACTAAATACTGGACACCAAGGCTGGTTTGAAATGATTTTTTGAGTCTTTTTAAGTTGCCTACAGTTGTTCTTGTCTTTCTTGATCCTGATTAGTCTGATTCTGGTGGTTTAAGCCATTGTCGCAGGAGACAATGAGAACAGGAGTCCAAAGTTACTGACAGAAGAGACAGAAGGACATCTGGATGGCACTTCCTAAAAGTATAAAATATTCCTTCAAATGAAACAGTGATATTTTAGTCTGAAAAAAAAGAAGAAACAGTTTTTAATTTTTATTTCAATTTTTATTGATTTTGCCCACAATAAATTACCCCCTGGGGATAAAGTTTTTTTAACTGAATCAAAAGGTAAACTACAAAACTAAATGTCAGTGCCAAAACAAAAAACACATCTACAGCTGAAACCATGGACACTGGCATCAGGCAAGTATCTTCTTTTTGTCCGCTAAGATGATCCTTGACCTCTTGGTTACAGACGAAGACAATACACAAGAAGAAGTGGTTTATTCTCTAGACCACATTTGGGAAAAGAGTCCTTTCATCTGAGCAATCCATTGATCCTGCGATTATTGAGCACTAATGTCTTCTTCCAAATATTCATGAGGCGTTTGTTAGTGCCCTTGTAGATCCCCCTCCACCTCCACCCCCCCTCACAGCAAGTCTGAAGAATCTGAAGAAGAATTAAGTTACTATGGATCTGTACCTGTGTGTGTCCTTCAAAATGCCTTTGTGTCCCTGGCCCCCTCCCCAGTCGTGCTCAGACAGCAAGTCTCCAGCTCTGCTTATCTTTCTGCCCTCTACAGCAGACCCCCACTGAGACACAGAACCAGAGTTTATTACAGTCTCCAATAATCTGCAACCCCTGAGGAACTTAGATTCGTGCTGTATGACCTAAAAAAAATAAATAAATAAAGCTTCTCCTTTGATACTCAACCTCTGAGGAGCTGCCAATATGTTGTTTGACAAACAGTATCTATACTGTCAAAAAGTGGTGAGAATCTATATTTGGGATGTTTCTGTTGTCATCAATTTCAGTGATCTGAAACTGGTATTTGACACCTCATGCAGTCTGATGGCAAACTGCTTCCAAGCTTCCAATTAACTCAATGACAGGATCAGCAAATATAAATGAGAAAGCCTAGAAGGATCAGGCCTCCTGGTGATGGAGTGGTTAGGGCAGGCGGTCCATCTACAGAGGCTATAGTCCTTGACGCAGCCGTCGCAGGTTCGACTCCCAGGTCCATATGACTCTTCGCTGCATGTCTTCCCCGTTCTCTCTGCCCATCTATCTCTCTCAACGACTAAACGCCACTAGTGCTGAAAAAATAAATTATAAAAATAAGGAAAGCCAGGAAAGATCATCATCATCTGATGTACATCTTTTTGACTGACATAAAGAAGTTTAAACTCACCAACAGAAGACTCGTCGTTTCACACAGCAAGTGAAATGTAGAAGAATTAAAACTTAGGAAAAGATTTGAGCCCGTGATTCATGCCTGGTGCTACATGGAGAACAACGGTTCTCCACACTACAAACCGGCAGTGGTTAACTTTGTTTGTTTACTCGCTTGTGAGCACTGAAAGTTGGCATCTGTGACATATATCTGTGCAGTGAGCATAACAGAAATATGCCCTGGGGCCGCGGCGTCATGTTCTGAAATCAGAAACGACACAGACAACGAAAGCCCGCCCAGGGGTCTGTTTTAGAGGAGGTTGGTCTTAGCAGGAAAAGAGCGAGGTGATTTATAGGAAAGCGGAGGAACACGAGAAGGGTGCTAGAGGGGGGGGAGAAGGGTCCGAGGTCTGACATTTATCCATAAGAGAATGTTGGGGGTAAAGTAATCACAGGCTACCTTGGAGGTGCAATTCCATCCACTCTGAAGAGACACAAAGCACAGTGGGGGTATCAGGTGGCCCACTGTGCCTCCCCCTGGTGCAGGCAGCAGCCTGGCCTCCACCAACCTGACCAGGTAGAGCAGAGGAGGGCACCCGCACAGTCACAACACACGGAGCTCTGCGCTCAGGCTTGCCAATAAATCTCTGTCTCTTTACGACCTCTGAACCCCCGCCCAAAAAAAGCCTTAGCATAGAATAAAAAGCCAAAATGAAAGATATACGAACACATATGGCAAAACAATTAAGATCTGCCAAACGGGGTTCCCCGTTTTCTGAACCGAGCCAGAGCCACATCTTCTAAATCAACTTTTCACTGTGAATGGAGTCGGCACCAAAAACAACACATGGAGCGCCATAAATTAGCCGGCAGGCCGAGCTACGCTGAAACATCAAGCTCACAACAGCATTAACACAAACACGGCTACTTTTAGGATACTTAATTGAATGTGGTTTTTTTTAAGTTTTTTACACAAGCAGAACATAAATTTTCCTTCCAACAGTGGCTGGGAATACAAAACCAAACCTGCAGGTTCTATGAAAACGCTGCTGGAGAGTGTTTCGGCGTGCGTCGCTCTATTGTCAGGGGACCGATCAATCTGAAGAAGGGATGCAAGCAGCACACGTGGGAACAGAGGACAGCAGCAACTTGAACCGAAGATCAAACTCCCCACCTCCCCCTTTAAAGGTCACTTTGCTTCTTAAAAGGCCTTTTCAGACATTATTGGATTCATATATCTGTTAAAGCAAAGCCGTTCGGTCATTCAGATATTAGTGACTTTTCCATTAATTTACTCACTTCTTTATTCATAAGTTCCCGTAAAACTGTTAGAAAAGGCTATGCTGCACACATGATATGGCCATTCCAGGTCTCTCTTGTGAAAGAAATCTCAATCTCAGTGGGCCAATTCCTGGTTAAATAAAGCTTAAATAAATAAAATAAATTTTGGGGGAGAATGGAAAGTACATCAAGGGAAGCATTTCACTCAAGGGTGTAAGAATACTAAACACACTGCGCTTATGTAAAACATGGCAGTGGATCACTTTTTATGTTTTTTTTTTTTTTTTTTTTTAATGAATTAACCATACATGTACATACAGCCTGTGCTCTGATAATGGCTGATTCCTGGATTAATGCCCTGGACTGGTATTACCTGGGGACCTGCTGTAATATGGAATAATTACAGACGAGATCTGTGATTTTAATCCAGTGTGAGTGCGCCATGTCTGCGATTTCTAAAGTAAAAAATGCGCCTGAAATTACCAACCCTATTTCAGCCAGCACAGAGGTCATGGGTATAATTTTAATCCTGTTTGAATGCACATCTCAGTAATTCAGTGATTTACAGGTGGGAGTATCATTTAAAAAAAAAAAATCCTCCAGCCATCTTTTCTGCCTTGTTCCCAGGGTAATAAGCCTAATAAAGCATTCACAGGTGGTATAATAATGTTTAACTATTGTATTATATACACCACACATACTAATATGATTTTTTTTTTTGTTCAGATTGGGGGGGGGGGGGGGGGGGGGGGGGGGGGGGGTCATCAGCATTCATCTGACTAATTCATCATAAAAGGTGGGTAGCAGCAGAAGAGCGTTGATGACACGATAGCCTAACGAGAAGCAGCATGTGATAAGAAACTTTATCGTTATCAAGCTCAAACACTAGTCTGACAGCATTAAGTCTTCACTAAAACAAAAGCTTTGGTTACGGTCACTGTTTTAATTACTGTTTCCATGGCAACCTTAGTGCATACGTCACGTGTTGCCGCTGAATTCCAACTTCCAATGAATTCAATACTTCCTCATAATTGTGCACAAACAACCAAAGTATTCATATCATGATGAAAGTTTTACTGAATTAAAATGATTGTTGTGCAATAAGTAATAAGTGTGTAGTAACAGCTGGTCACCTTCAAAGCTTCTTCGCCTGATTGCTATGTTATAGTTTTCTGACAGTGTGCTCTCTCACCAACATAAAAAAAAACTTTTGTATTAAAACAAAACCGTAAACTGAAGTTAGGCATATCTGTCAGCATTTATGGCACTCACTCAGGAATGAACAGAAGTCCGTCTGACTCACATATGAACCCACAGGTGCAACAAGGTGGCAAAAAAACAACTGCCCTCTGCAGTCAAACTAAATGAGGGAATTATGATCATTTTTTAAAAAGTAACAGACATTCAAATGAATTTTTATTATCTTGATGTCCTTACAGTTCAACAAACATCTTTTCCTTGCAAGTTAACACAACACCTACTGAACACTGTCACTGTGTGACATCAGTCTGTTGTGAGCCGCCCATCAAAAACACATTAGGTACCCAGAAACACACTACCAACTTGACCCAGTGCCTTTCCAGAACATTTCTGCTCTGTGACGGAATCCTGACACAGTTAGTGGGAAACATGCCTCTGGTGTGAATGCTTTTCTCAAAGAGCAGACAATAAACAAAGACAGCAATTTGCACAGGCTTTAGAGGTGAAATGTAGCCGGTGGAGGAAAAACAACTAAAACATTTGGGACAACTAACTTAACCAACACTTAAAGGAGCATTACCCCTCTGAACATGTTCAATATTATGGAGCTAACAACGGCTAAAAATCAAGCTAGAGAATTACAGTTCCCTGTTACCATTCATTGGTTCATTATTTGACCACAGTAAATACAGTTGATTGTAGCTCTTAGAACAGGAGAGGCCCGCTGTCCTGCATGTCTTAGATGTGTTCCTGCCACAACACACCTGACTCTAATGAATGGATCACCATCAGCTTGTCATCCAGGGCTGCAAAAGACCGTTGGCATTTACTGAGGATGATGATCCATTCATTTGAATCAGATATGCTGCAGCAGGGAAACTTCTAAGGCATGCAGGACAGTAGCCCTTAAGGACTGGATTTGTCCACCACCGCTGTCTTGGAAAGAAAATATGAACCTGCAAATTAAAAAAAAAAAGGAAAAAAAGAAAAACACACACACACACACCAGCAGGTCAGATCTTTAAGAAAATTTAACCTAGGCAAAACAAAACTCCAATCTATCTATCTTTAGTTCCAAGTCATTCTGTGAGTCCGATCAATAGCCGATCAGTGAATCAAGAGGGTTTGGCAGGAAGAAGTGGTGAGGGGCTAGCGTTGTCCCTGAGCACATCGTTAAAACTGAGTAACACGCGCGCGAACAAACCATTAGTCCGGCTCAGCCCATTACTGCAAGGCCACTAGACTTAACTGAAAAGACATTTTGACCTCACATGCATAATAGACATCAACCCAACACAAACACATAAACACATTTTTATAAATTATGGCCCGGGGTCATCTACTGTCGGATGGGAACAGCAGCTCCCTTTCATAATGCAATTTCCCAAACAAAGCATATAAATTACTGCCCTAACCTTCTCACTCATCATTCAACTACCAGTAACGTATTTTCTACTGATGGGAAAGCAAAGAAAAAGAACTCCCCGGGACTAAATTGGAACGCCTTTTTTACCTATATTTGTGAATAACACGATGAAAATACCCCATTTTGACCCACTGTGTGATGCTGATTGTAAAGCTCAGTAGTAAATATAAACCTCTAAAGAAATAAATGTTCAGTGCAAAACTTGTGGCAGGAAAAGCTTCAAATGTAAATGCACTGAACTTAAATTAGAGATTTACGCCATCTAGCAGTAGTGGCGAGCAATAAATAATTTTTTTTTTTTTAAAGTCACCATTATGTGGCTGAACTGAAAATGCCAACAGAGGCATACCACAATGACACACAGCAGAAAAAGATGTGTTTAATACGTGATCCAGGCCCGGCACAGTTGATTGCTTTACGACAGAACAAGTCTGTAATCAAACGCACACAACCCTCCGCCCCAGATAAAGCAGGAAGGCGGGGGAAAACGTTGATAACTACATCTGAATAGATGAAAGGCCCATCTATTAAAAGGATGCGGAAAATTTGTTGTGGCTTTTGTTTTGAGTTGGATATTGACCCTTATCTACCTGACATTTTAGAAACAGTCTCCTTGTGACATTTAACATGTCACAACTACACCATCCTTTTTCTGAGGACCTAGAAGACAATTACAGATGCTTTTTTTTTTTGCTCTCCTGTCAGGTAAATCTTTTTGAGACACGTCAGAGCGCACGGCACCGAGCATCCATCTGTGTTTAATGCCAAGCCCTGAGTGTGTGTGTTTAGAAATAGCTCCATCAGTCCTCGCATTCCAGCAACTGTTCTAACATGTTGTAAACACAAGGTGTTAGAGAAACATAGGACGGGGGTGGTGGAAAACACTCAGACCTATAACAAGTCCTGCTGGAAGGGGGAAAGGGGACGGGGGACACAGGATGCAAGTTATCACAGATAAACAACCCAGTTCACTGGAAATCAAAGCAAAGCAGGACTCGTGTAAACTAGATGACTGTCACATCCAAAAATTGATTTGTTTGTAGAACAGAGATTTTCAAGTGAGTGCACCAAACTTTCTGTCATCTTATAAAGCAAACAAAACCTCCATCCATATATACATATACATATACATATATATATTATATATATAATATATATATATATATAGACATACACACACATATGAGATCAATTTTTCAGCCTTCATGCTGGAAAGTCAAAACCAAAGCATTTTACCCAATTAAAGTTTGGAAAATGTATTTCCAACATTAACCAGGGCTGGTTGCAGTCTGCCTCAGAGCAGACTGACAGCACACTGGGCAAATGCTTATAAATAAAAACTACCATACTGAAGTGGCCTACATTCACCCTTAACACACACACACACACACACACACAACAAAAAAAAAACACTTTTTAATTGCCTGCCTTAATACGTCTATACGATTACAATTCAAACATTTAAACTGATATAAACTGAATGCATATAACTCCAACAGCACACAGTCCCAGTATTGATCTCCAGGACAGGTAGAGTGGCAATTATTTTAGGTATTACAATTAAAAAAACGGGGCTTTTTCACAAAGTAAACATAATATATTATGTATTTATGTGGAGAGCTACGGCCACTGGCTTTCAGTAGTGCAATTATGTAGTTAAATTAATCAAAGACTTTTCTTTTTGGGAAAAAAAAATAATATACATTTTCACCAGTTTCTATTTTGCCCAGTGAAGCGGCGCTCACAAATGAAGAGGTAAAGTAGGCTGTTAGGGTTTAGCTGTATGAAAATGTGAGACATGCCGACTCAAAGAGCTCAAACAGAGGAGAAATTCAACCACCAAAACCGCTCTGGTGCAGTTTCAACGGTCATTTCCTTACCTGGACTCTGGCTGAGTAGCAAAGTTGCTAGGGCGCCCCACAGCACCGCGGGCAGCTTCATCTTGTACCCCACTCTTCTCGCTCTTCTCTGGGCTCCTCTTCCCCCTTAGTCTTCCTCTCAGCGCAATTAAATATCAACGGGACTCTTTTTCATGAAGGCGCTCGGGGCTCTCACCCTAACCTCGTATCATGACTGACTTTTCTATCAGCTTCTCTTTCTTCGACCTCCCCCGCCTCCTCCTCCCGTGTGAGATAACGCAACAAAACCGGGATTAAAAAGTTAACTCTGAGAGGAGCAGCGCGGCCAGGGTCTCCAACATGTTGTGTGCAGCAGTTACCGACTGTGTGGATACCAATAGGCGCTGAGGGCGGTACCACATTGAAACTCAGAGGGAGGTAACTATGCCCGGCGAGCTATTTGAAAGTTAGCGTGGTGATTTACTAGCGGTTATAGCACATATTTACCTGCTCCATGTTTTCATGTACAAATAAAAAACAACTCCTGCTAATTTATTGCACTTTTACTTTTACACTTTTCTCTTCTCTTTCAAGTTTCCCCTATCCCGCCTGGAATCGACTCGTCCAAAATCTCAGCTCTTCTCGTGTCATTTGTTAAATTACGTTTTTTAAAAGGCTGGTACTCCGCCGAGGACAAATCAGACTTACGTCCAGAGGCGTGATTATAAATTGTGTGTGCCTCTCCGTACTGCTCAAGAAAACTTTCTCTTCCCGCTCTAACTCTGCTTTTCTTTTTTTTCCTTTTTTTTTATTTTACACAACGGAGGGTAAAGAATATGAGGATAAAGGCTTCACTGTTGTCACTCAAGTCAATTGAGACAAATGGCAGAGCAGTGTTTTTTACAGGACAGTAATGGCCACGAGATGAGGTCATTACACAGTCATTTCAGCTCCACAGATTTACAAAAACTTGCCAGTGGGACTTTATTGTAATTTTTAAAATGTAATTAGATAAAAGTTGCTAGGGATGTTTTTCTTTTTCTCTTCCTTGAATTGCAAATTATTCATATGATGATTAAATTATATAGTTACAGCACAAGTTTATACTTCTCAGTTTAGTTACAGCAAACAGCTGTGAGCCAGGAGACAGTACGAGGGCATCCTCCAGCTGGAAGGTCAGTGGTTCAGTCCTTTTTTTTGACATGCCCTTGGGAAAGAGAACTGAACCCCCCCACATTGCCCATGACATATTTATCATTGCTACATTCTGCAAAGTGCATTTGTATATAAGATAGGATTCTCCCCATCTTAAGTTATTTGTCCCGTAGAAGCTGCTTTATTGTATGGAAAAGTTATGGAGTTAAAAGCTTTATAAGTGCAGACTATTTATCCTTTAACCTTCAGCTTTTTATGATGCGCACACACCGTTCAGTCCTGCAGCAGTCCTGGCTTGAGATGGGCATTTGTACATGGCCCCAGAAAACCGCTGGGTGGGAGGAAGTGTTTACTGGGTTAGATATGCTACAGGCAGATGATGTTGTTCAGCCTTCTCAATCTCCACTTTAAGTAAAAGTCTTTTTTTTTTAATTCATCACCACCATCACAGTGTGTGTAAATAGCAAGCAGAAGCACAGCAACCATTTCAAGGATTCAAGGATCATTTATTGTCATTTCAATACATGTTAACATGGAATGGAATGGAATGAGTTACCCTGGTCCTGGAGCAAGCCCAGTAATAATATAAAATAGAATAGAAATAGAAAATAGAAAAAACAACTTAAGTCTTCACAAAATAACGAGATAAAATTGCAGATTTAAAACTAAGTAATATAACTAAGTACTACATAAGTAATATAAACAGACAGTCAGGGGTTCAAAGTGACAAGTGTAGTTAAAGTTTCAGATCATTTGAAGTTGCTCTTGTCATTCCCTTTAGTTTTCCTTCTGTTTTTTTTTCTTTTTTTTATTGATTGGTAGTTTGGACTGCGATGGACTGGCGACCTGCCCAGGATGTACGCCTGCCTTTCACCAGAGCTGGGATAGGCTTCAGCAGATCCCCGTCACCCTGCAGAGGATTAAACGGGTATAGATAATGGATGGATGGATGGTAGTTAGGAAACAGTGAAAGTGGTGGAATACAATCGCAAAAGGTAGTAGAAAGAGTTAGTCTTCTAAATCAGTGGATCCCACCGGGTCTGTCACTGTAATGGAGACACAAGGGCTGAAAATACAGTGAAGGATGGTCCTGCTATCAAATTTCAAGCCTCCCAATGTTTTACCCCAGACCCTCTCAAATGGAAACCCACCATATGATAGGACTCCATCAGACTATAAAAAATCACTACTGAAGAGTGGATTAGCACAACAAACTGTGAAAGGAGTATTGAATTATTCACAGTAAGTGTCCACAATGCAGATTACGTCATTCTCATGAGCATAATCATTCTCAATATGATTTTGGATTCAAGATACATTATAATTATTCTGCAATTTAAGTGCTGGATTTGAGGTGGGTTTCCTTGATAAACTTTAGAGCAGGATCATTTCAATTCTCTCACCATTGTCAGGACCTGTTCCGACCCTGTTTTGTTTTATTTTTTGAAGCACTTTGTGTTGCATTTTTATTGTATGAAAAGTGCTAAATAAATAAAGTTTGATTGATTGATTGAGGACACAGATGGATTGAGCACGATAAGATTAAGTAACACCAAAGGTTTACTAATCTGAAAAGTTCCTGTCTTAAGTAATTAAGTAATGAAATGACGAAATTTTTGCAGTCCACATTGTGATTTTTTTTTATAGACTGAATTATTAATATTGCTGTTGAATAAGTCCTCAGTCCACCTAGTATTTAATTCCAGCGCCGCTATGCTACCCAAACTGCAGCGCACAAACCCATTTCCAGGTCACGTAAACCAGACCAATTAAATATTAAAAACAAATTCAGTCCCATGGCCCGTTTTTTTCATTTCGTATTTTTGATCCATGTTTTTGTTTTTTGTATTAGAAAAAAAAAATGAAACGTCACTTTTTAATGTTCGATTGACAATTGAAAATGGAAAGAACAATTGATACACGGATTTTCATGGATTCTTTGGCTTTGTTTCTTTAAAGAATATTCAGTGGCTTTGGTGGATATGTGAAGTGAAAAGTTGTTTTTTAAATCACAAAAGTGAAAAAAAAGGAAAAGGCTTGTATTATTCTCCAAACACTTAAGGGTAATTAGTCAGTGCCCTACAAAGTGTTAATAATTTTGGCTGTATATATGTGTATAATGGGTAACAAAGTTAGCCTAAATACACAGCTCTCAGCTGCAGTCAGGCTACATGCTCTGCAGAGGCAAGAGAAGAAAAAGCAAGCCTTCACTATGTTCAAGCTAATTTTGTCAAAGGGAAGTAGTTATGGTTTGTCCAAAGTTTTACTAAATTTAATCCTTGTTTTGAAGAAATCCTTTTTTTGAAGAAGTATGTAGAGAAAGTCGCTAAGTTGCCAAGAGCAAGGAGAAATTGCAAGCAAATCTGCAACGCACCATGTCACTGCCAAGCTCATGGAGGAATTGGGGGAGGAGCTGACTCAGTAGAAATATGCACAAATAAAATTTACAGAGGATATTGGAATTGAGGAAGTTGTATCACATTTGAAAATGCTATGGCTATAAATTTAAAACTGAATATTATGCCCATTCCTAGCTAAAGATAAATAAATTAATATTTGGTTTCTGAAAGAATTATTTACTTTTGTTGCAAATAACAACAACATCAACAACAATAATAATAATAATAAAAAAAACAACAACAACAACAATAATAATAACTAGAAAAACACTTGGAGAGCACAGACCTCCACCAAGCGCAACAATTCCCCCATATAGCAATTTACAGATTGCGATAAAATCTGCGTTCTGGATCAGATCCAGATCAGATCCGATCAGCCTTTGAAATTTGATAGAGGTTCATATTGTCAATCCCTGAGTCAAATTTCATTAGTTTTGGGCAATAATTAACGGAGATATGAGAAACAAAATTTTCGGCCCCATTGACCGCAATGTTATTAAAAATTTGAAAGTGATGCAGAATCCAGGATTTCTTCTGGATCACAGCCAAAATGAAATCAGTTCTTCCTTTTCACATTTCTGACAACTCCTGAAAACGTAATCAAAATCCATCCATAACTTTTTGAGTTATCTTGTACACAGACAGACAGACAAACAGACAGACAGATAAACACCTAAATCCGGGCAAAAACATGACCTCATTGGCGGAGGTAATAAAACACAGTGACTTGGACTTTAACAGTCGTAATTTTCAATACATTGTTACAGGTGATCCCAAATGTGATACATGGCAGACACATTAGAGACATTAGTGTGCGTTTCTGGTCACTTCTCCCTGACATGTTTTTGTTTCTGCACTTGAATCTCAGTATAGAGATAGGTAGCATCAGTCACAGCTGAAAACAAGGAGAACATCTGTAAAAGAGTATTACAGTGTTAGTAAAAGGTTTTAGATCTGCGCAGAGTCATAGGTCCAGAAAAGCTCTCAGTAAATCTCCAAAAAAGCCACCAAGGAACAGTCAGATGATTTCAGAAACAATTTTCACAGAGACAAAAGAAGATAACTGACTTCACTATCATGTTGGAGTCAGTAGTGTTGTGGATTACTGTTTTTTGCACCTTTCATAATGAATTTAGAACAGTCTCTCTAGTATGCTCTTGGAATATTTTATTGTGCACATATAATTTAGACCTGTTGGCTGTGCCATCTTTTTTATAAAATTAAACAAATAAAATAAAACCTTAAGACTGTGATAGCATTAAAATAAACTGTAAACAGGCTGTCTAAATTTTCAGTCACACATACACATCTGCATATTCATGTCTGTCTTTTTCAGTGAAAGAAAGGCTTTTCACCCCACTCTCTAATTATGAGGCAGCTTTAGACGGGATGCAAGCTTCCCCGTTTCTAAACAGCACATCATCATTCAGCACACGCCTTTCCTTCACTCTCCTTAGGAGCATCCATCAGAGAATTACATTTTATCCCAGTAGAAGTGCTCTGTGCTGTCACATGTTCCTGATTTGATATGGAGCATTCTAATGAACAATGTTTTAATCAAAGGACTATAGCTGTCCTTCGTAAAATCAAAAAGACACTGTTTTCAGATTTTTGAATTAAAAATATTTAGAATGAATAAAAATTCTTAACATTAGATAATATTTCTGTTTGTAAGGTCCTAGGAGAGTAATAATGTACAATAAGCTCAGATACTAGAACCTTCTCTTCCAAACAAAAATTGTCATCATTGTAAACTTACTTTTTTTTTTTAAGTTACAAAAAGCACCAATTCCACCAGGAGCTCCGGTTGCTGTCAGACTCTTTAATGCATCTTTTTATAAATAGTTTTTCTTGAGAGTTTCAACTAAAACGTTATTTTCTCTCTCTATTTTCTATAATTTCCCATATTGACATACTGTAATGGCCTGATGGATTAGATTATTGTAGAAGAAGATTCACAAAATGCCCTCATCCCATGTTTGTTTGGCTTTGCCATAAATATAAAAAGACCTTGTTCTTCAGCTGTCAACAGTCTTTGATGTGTCTGTAATTTAAGATTACTCTTGGACCTAAATTTTGACATTTCATATGCCTTAAAAACAGCCACTGTTTACCAATTAACTACACAAAAAACTAGAACAGTAACTATTACAATAAATATAAAAAGGCACTTTTAAATATCGTTCCTATTTAAGTGGGTATATTGGGGATAGTCAAAATGAGAAAGGAACCATGATAGTCTCAAGCACTAATGTTAGGATCATTTTCCAGCAGCTTCATGAAGAATAAAAAAAAAAAAAGTCAATTAAAAATATACTAAAAAAGGAGAAAAGCAAACGATTGACTTGAGCTACACCTCCATTTATTTACTTTCAAAAAAACCTAAAGAACACCTGAAGAGAGGGCAAAATGTTTTTTTTTATGAAACTGACAACTTCAAAATGACATATTGACATCTTGTTACATATTGTGCAAACAAAAACAAAAAACTCTTTTTGTTGTGCTTGAGTGCACTTATTTGTGCATTTGAAGTAACCAAATAAAAAAAATTGATGTGTCAAAACCCTGTCACTTTGGTCACCTGATTCAAATGAATGGATCACCACCACCTTGTCATCCTGGTCTGCACAGGTCTGTTAACGACCCATTCATTTGAATCCGGTGTGCTGAAGCAGGGAAACATCTAAGACTTGCAGGACAGCGGCCCTCGAGGCCTGGAGTTCGACACCCCTGGTTCGATGAGCGATTCAGATCTGAATGGCACTGTGACATCACAGACCCAGATCAGAGCAGAATTAGCCAGCCTCCCCATTTTCATCTCAACCCAGCTTCACATCTTGTTGCTGTATTTGATGTACCTCCAAAGAGAGAGGCAAAAAGCTGTAACACAGATTTTGAAAGAGTCACACCCTACAGAAGAGGGAGGGGGATTATCTTACTTTGCCTCTCACAACATCCCCATATATAAACTCAAACAATAAAAGAAAAACAAAAACTAAAACGTGGTTAGGCCTTTATTATAACAGTCTAAATGTGTCAGTTGAAAATGCAAAAACTGATTTTTTTTTTTTTTTATGAGCAACCCGCAGAATGTCATGTGTCACGGAGCCAGAACTCACACTCAACTTCTATAGCTTCCTCCAGTTATTCCAGTAGAAGAAGCCAGGATCACCACTCGTCTCGCAGTCAGTGTTTATCTGCCTACGGGAACATAGCCTGGAATTTCATGTGAGGTTCAGTTTGTCGATGTTATTCCCTGTTTTGTCCTTATTCTCACGCTATAATAACTATAACAACTTACAATCAAGTATTGGGTTAAATGATTCCAAAGTTGGAAAATCATGGATTTTACCTGAGGTCTTTGAGGGAAAATAAACCGTGAAAATAAACCGTGTGAAGGTGAATGCATTTAGCAACTAAGGAAGAAAATTGAAATCATATCAGTCCTCGGGTCAGGTTTTGGAGGCAGAATGGAGGACCCAAACACAGGAGTGCAAAAAAGGGGTATATATTTGCCAAAAGCAAAAGTCCAAACTAAACTAAAAATCCACAAAGGTCATGCAGCCAGGAATCCAGGGAGATAAACAGAAAAACACTCACAGGACACAAGAAGACAGACCAGCAACCAGAATAGGAGTGACAGGACTTACGTATATACAGGAAGGAACAAACGAGAGGCAAGTGCAGACAATTAGGATGACAAGGAGGAAGGAAGATAAGCCGAACACCACGAAGACAAGACAGACGTTTATAATAAAACAGGAAACAGAGCAGATGAGAGACAGGGGTCGATGCCAACTCTACACAGAAAAACAAAGGAAAAAAGCAAAAGTGCCTGCCATGGCGGACCAGACCATGACACATCTTCAAGTACTGAGCGCAGAAGAAGATCCAGTTCTCTGTTTCCTGCATAGCTAATCTAACACTGGGTGAGGACATGCTGCATTACATCAACAGTGTGGCTCAACAGGCCATTATGACATGTAAATACATTAAATGACAAGCATGAAAAAAGAAGAAATGTTGCTTTCTATCCCAAAGATGATGCTCTGCCATGAAAGTTTTTTATGAAAAGTTTTTCATCAGCTAAAACCCTCATGCAGTTAATGGCTCTTGTTTTTTGATAAAAGACAGGCATTTTACAACATGTCCTTTTTATGTAGTGATAAGAGAGGAGGAAGGAAGATTTGACCTTCTCTCTTAAGCCTTCTCTGTTGTTCCCAACACAGTTTATTTTCTCTCATAATTCTTGAAAAGAGATTAAGACAATAGGTAGTGCATCCCAGGGTATGAGCCATGAACAAGGCTCTTTGTGGAACAAGTCACTTAAAATCACCACAAAGATTACAATAATACATATATTATAGAGTAACTAGAGTTCCAGAATCCATAAAGATCAACAACCATGTAAGAGAAAAATATAAGTTATTATCAAAAATAAAGGAGCCAAGATATCTAATTTTTACATATTCCCTCTTTGTGATTGCGTTTACTGAATGAACTGATCCAAGATCAGGACCTGGACGGGGGTGAACTCTGGGTGACTGGCCTGGCTCAGTGTGAACAGATAAGAACTCAGTTATTGCCTGTGATTTGTGTGTCTGTGGGCAAGAGGCCTGTGACCATGGTTTTCAGGGAGCTCCCAGACTTGTTTCACACGCACAAACATGCTCACTGATCACTTTGTTTAAACAGGTTTGTTAAAGGAGACATATCACGCCTATTTCTCACAAGTTGACATAATATCTTGAAATGTCTGTCACAAGTTTTGGTCAAAATATCCCAGAGGTTCACTGTGCCCTTTTCAGCAATGTCTCTTAGAGCAGTGATTCTCAACAGGGGGTCCACGGACCCCTAGTGGTCCATGGTGTAATTGCAAGGGGTCTGTGATAATGAAATACACACGTGGACAAAATTGTTGGTACCCCTCAGTTAAAGAAGGAAAAACCCACAATTCTCACTGAAATCACTTGAAACTTACAAAAGTAACAATAAATAAAAATTTATTGAAAATCAAATAATCAAAATCAGCCATCACTTTTGAATTGTTGATTAACACAATTATTTAAAAAAAACAAACTAATGAAATAGGGCTGGACAAAAATGATGGTACCTCTATAAAAGATTGAAAACTATTTGACCAGAGTGACATGATTAACTCAGGTGTGTCCTTTAATTGACATCACAGGTGTTTCCAAACTCATAATCAGTCAGTCTGCCTATTTAAAGGCAGACAAGTAGTCACTCTGCTGTTTGGTGAAAAGGTGTGTACCACACTGAACATGGACAACAGAAAGCGAAGGAGAGAATTGTCCCAGGACATCCGAAAAAAAATTATAGACAAACATCTTAAAGGTAAAGGCTATAAGACCATCTCTAAACAGCTTGAAGTTCCTGTGACAACAGTGGCTCATATTATTCAGAAGTTCAAGACCCACGGGACAGTAGCCAACCTCCCTGGACGTGGCTGCAAGAGGACAATTGATGACAAATTGAAGAGACGGATCGTTCGAATTGTATCTAAAGAGCCCAGAACAACCTCCAAAGAAATTAAAGGTGAACTCCAAGGCCAAGGTACATCAGTGTCAGATCGCACCATTTGTCGTTTGAGCCAAAGTGGACTTCATGGGAGACGACAAAGGAGGACACCACTGCTGAAAAAAAAAATCATAAAAAAGCGAGACTGGAATTTGCAAAAAGGCATGTTGACGAGCCACAAAGCTTCTGGGAGAATGTCCTTTGGATAGATGAGACCAAACTGGAGCTTTTTGGTAAGGCACATCAACTCTATGTTCATAGACTCAAAAACCAAGCATACGAAGAAAAGAACACTGTCCCTACGGTGAAACATGGAGGAGGCTCAGTAATGTTCTGGGGCTGCTTTGCTGCATCTGGCACAGGGTGTCTTGAATGTGTGCAAGGTAAAATGAAATCTGAAGACTATCAAGGCATTCTGGAGAGAAATGTGCTGCCTAGTGTCAGAAAGCTTGGTCTCAGTCGCAGGTCATGGGTCTTCCAACAGGACAACGATCCAAAACACACAGCCAAAAACACCCAAGAATGGCTGAGAGAAAAGCGTTGGACTATTCTAAAGTGGCCTTCCATGAGCCCAGATCTGAATCCCATTGAACATCTGTGGGAAGGAGCTGAAACATGCCATTTGGAGAAGACACCCATCAAACCTGAGACAACTGGAGCAGTTTGCTCATGAGGAGTGGGGCCAAAATACCTGTTGAACAGCTGCAGAACGCTCATTGACAAATACAGAAATCGTTTAATTGCAGTGATTGCCTCAAAAGGTTGTGCAACAAAATATTAAGTTATGGGTACCATCATTTTTGTCCAGCCCTATTTCATTAGTCTGTTTTTTAAAATAATTATATTAATCAACAATTCAAAAGTGATGGCTGATTTTGATTATTTGATTTTCAATAATTTTTTATTTATTGTTACTTTTGTAAGTTTCAAGTGATTTCAGTGAGAATTGTGGGTTTTTCCTTCTTTAACTGAGGGGTACCAACAATTTTGTCCACGTGTGTATATATGTTTTAAAAAGATGCTCTGACATTTATAGAATTAGATTATTATATTACTCAAATGTGACCAAGCCCTTTATCTACCTAAACTACAGGGAGTAACGTGGCCTTCTTTTTCTCATTCACAAATGTAATTCACTGGATTTTAATAAGAAATCTTGCAGCGTTTGCATTGTTGAAGTTACTGCATGACAGTGTTAATAAAAACTCAACACAATCTGCATCCTTTTCTAATTATGAACCCCCTAGCATCTCAGTGGGACACACACTAGCCATTTCTTTAAAAAATGCTTTTGTTGTGAAATATTTGAAAGAAGCCGTTGGGGGTTGGGTGGTGGGGGGGGACTCATTAACTTGCAAAGTTCAAGTTAGCCCTTGAAAGTGTGATTAAAATAAAAAGATGATTAACAGAAGAAGAAGAAGAAGAAAAAGAAAAAGAGGGGAAAAAAATAAGTAGAGGACGATGTTTCAACTTGACAACATGGAGAGATGGCTCGTATCAAAAAAAAGACTGCTTGTTCTGGATGCAGCAGACTCCGAGCCACCGGAAAAGAAAACAAAGACAGAGAGCAAAAAGAGACTTTATAAAGAAGAATATATCATGTTGGGATTTACAGCAACTGATCGGACCCTCAGGTAGCCTCTGTGTTGTTATAATTTTCAAATTTATTTAATTTTTTTATTCTGGAAATTAGCTCATATTTGGCTCAAAGAGTGAATAAATGCTATAATGCAATTTAAAGGGGAGTTTCTGCTGTTCCTCCAGATCGCAGTGGGGGGCTGGGGGGGGGGGGGGGTGGGGGTCCTCAGAGTTGATCAAAAATATGCTGGGGGTCCAGGACTCCAAAAAGGTTGAGAACCACTGACTTAGAGAGCCTTCGTCTTTTGGACCGGTACAGAATCTGCATTACTACAGCTGTTACATCGATCTTCCTGTCAATCTCCTGTTCCATTTACCCCTTACTCATGAACAAGACCCTGAGATATTTAAACCCCTCCAACTGAGGCAACATCTTATCCCAAAACCCAAAGAGAGCATTCTACCCTTTAATAACTGGGAAGCATGGTCACAGATTTGGAGGTGCTGATTCTTATTCGGTTCACACTCAGCTGTGAACTGCTCCAACAAGAGCTAAAGATCATGGCTTGATGAAGACAACTGGACCATATCATCTGCAAAAAGCAGAGAGGAAATTCTGATGTCACTAAACTGGACCCCATCCACTCCTTGGCTGTGCCTAGAAATTCTTTCCCTAAAAGTTATGAACAGAATCAGTTATAAAGGACACAGCCCTGACAGACTCCCACTCTCACAAGAACAAATCCCACTTACTGCCAGCAATGTGGACCGAACTCCGTTCGCACTGGGCCTGGATAGCCTGTAGCAACCAACCCAGCGTCCTGTACTCCCGGAGGACTCCCCAGAGGATACCCAGATGGGGATGGTTGGATATGGCTTCTCCAAAGGCTGGATGGAAGGATGTAGTCATTTGTACAACAAGCGGTGTCATATTGAAGTGCAAAACAACAGTGAGTCACTGTGTTGTTTTGATTTGCCTCTAATAATTATTCTTCTTTTAGCATGATTTTCTCATTTACTATAGATAGACAACCATATGTATATATTTTTTTTAAACCTTGGCAGGGGCCTGTCTGTGTGGAGTTTGCATGTTCCCTTATAAATGCCCTTTAGACAACTTTAGCTCTTTAAGTGGCCCAGAAAGCAGCACTGCTCTTTGTCTTTGATGTGTTTCCTCATGTCAGTTTTTAAGACACCACTTGACACCTTTAGGCCAGTGCAACATTTGGCTGTCAGAGAACTGTAGCGTCGATGAATGTGTGTGTGTCTCTGGGTGTGTGTGGTGTTGGTAGAACAGCTGTGGCTTAATGACTTTTGCTTCTTCTGATAAATAAAGAAACGAGCTGGGAATTCATGAGACGAGACAGAAAACCAGAGATGAGTTGGAAGTTTGCACAAAGTGCATCGTGCATGTGTGTCTGCTTGTAGCAAAGACATGACCTTCACCACTTGCATATACACAGTCTTTATTGACATTAACACAAAATCTGATCAACTTTCCAAGCATCTTTCTTTCTCACACATAAATACAAAACAATTCATGGATACAGTTATTTAAAAGGAATCTTTGTAATTTTTCATATAACTGGGGAATTCAAAGACAATTTTACTTATTAATTAGCAGTTAATCTGATTTAACATGGACTTCAGTTTAAAAAAAGGCACATTTTAGTTTCCCTTCTGGAATTTATGTACTATTATTGAACTGAAATCAAAATGTCCCCCTCTACAACTGTATTAGGGAATTGTCACAATAACAAGGGTATTTGAATCTAAATGTGTAAAAGGAAAAAAACAATACAGTGACCTTTGAAAGAAAAAATGTACTGTACAAAATGCCAAATGCAGAGAAAAGCACCAAGATCAAGGAGAACCAAACCAGAGTTTGTCTGCTGATTCAGATTGAGACCACCCATCTTTGGCAGCCTTGGTCTGGTCTGATTGAAACAAATCACACCAAGCAGTAAAAACACATCTGAGTGAAAGCACCTTAGAACATGAATGCAGGTTTAATGTACAGCTTTAACTTGGAAAGTTAAACATGCTGAACCACCGGGACGGTCCTCTAAAAAGCATTGGTGCAAATGTTTTTTTTTTCTTCTTCTTCTTTTTCTTCTTTTACTTCCTGTCTCCCTCTTTAGGTTTCTCGGGCCATGATGTAACTAGAGACACCACTATTAAATTTAGCAGGGGAACCTGACCACACCACAGTCCACATGGCCAGAACTGGGTGCTTAGGCACTACACACACACACACACACACACACACACACACACACACACACACACACACACACACACTAGATTCTAGTGTGGTGTGGGTCAGAGCCCAGCAGCCTGCTCTGTGGCCAGTCTAACTACAGGGCTTTTCTGTGTAAGGTTTATTTTTGTGGATGCTCTGCTCTCTCCTTGTACAATGGGCTCGTTTACAAGTAGCACGGAAGTAGGATTTCGCCTCATTGTTGGCCTTTCGAAGCATGGAGACTTGGTTTTGCCACATGCTTGTCCTTGTTTGTAATAAGAGGGGTCTTCATCCTTAAAAGCAAAGCTGTGTAATTTTAGATCTAATCATAACTTGTCCTCTAAAGAGCCTGCTTGTAATCAGATTTTATTATTTTTGTGGACTGGATGAAAAACCAGTTTGTGTCTTAGTCCATGTTTCCTCCAAAGGGCAACCTGCAGAACTGTAGTTCCTTGAATTGACCACTGGGGGCTCCAAAAAGTAAATTTAAACGTAAAACACTGTGTTTAAATGGGAAACATGCAGTAATTAGGAATGTAGTTTCTTGAGCAACAACTGCATTGCTGTCTATGGTGTCAAACTGTCATCACTTTAGCTGTTTATCACTTTTAGTGAATTCGAATTCTCAGCTAGCAATGAAATGCCTTGTTGTGCTGTTACCTGTATAATCAGACTGTCACACCTGGCTCTGGGTTGGCCTCTAAGGGTCTGGACGGTGAGCGTGGCTCCACTGGACCACAAGCAGAAGCTACAGCCGCGGTTCTACAGCAAGCGTTAGCTCACAGGAGCTGCTGTGGAGCTCGGCTGGAAACCCAGCAGTCATTGTTTCAGCTCCAGCAGTCATCATTTCAAACATTGTTACTGAAAGGATATCTGAAACAAGGATAAAATTAACTGATTTCATCAGAATGAATGTAAGTAAACATTATAGATTAGCACAAATGAATGACTGCTTTATTTCAAACAACTATTCATTTGTGACATTATTATTATTATCATTTCTATATTATTAATAATAATAATGATTATGATAATGATAATAATGATACGGTCTCTGAAAAAGTGGAGAGAGAAGCAAGCCATATTTAACTTCACCCTAAATATCAACAAACAAAACTTATACATATATACACATATATGGAGCCATACACATACTTCAACTAAGCGAAAGCAACTGGCTTCAGCTGACAGAGGAAATGTTGGGGTGTGTCAGCCAACTGCCAGGTTTGTTCCATCTACGTTCATGTTGCCCAGTGTTTGGATTAATTAGGGTTTGTGTGTGGAGTCAGCTTCTGCCAAGATGCATAGACCAGAGAACCCACAACTGGAATTCAAAACCATTTCTCGGAAATTTATGAGTGACATCACAGAGAGGTTTGTCCAGTTGTTTTCATACAGTTTATGGTTTCCTCAAAACCAGAAATATGTCAGTAACTGTTAATTACTTGTACAAACTTGCAGTAAAGATTCATTAATTGTGGTTGATTAGAAAAAAACCGTTCTGCCACAGACACTGGTGTAACTTAAGCTCTGGGAGTTTGTAAAAATGATTTGGGTAAAACCCACTATGATTTCCAGGCAAGTGTATAAATCCTCGATAAAAGTACCTCACTAAGCAGAGGGATTACTTTCACCTCTTAAAACATTGCTTACTTGGGTTTGTTTGATTTCGTTTTTTTTTTTTTTAAACTGAATGTTATACAAACACAACAAAACAAAAAACGTTTGACAGGATTCAGATGACTGTTGCTATTTCTCAACATGAGTGATCCACCATTAACAACACCAGCTGGTGGGGCAGAGACTTAGTCGTGACTGTTCATAATCAGCACTAACAATACTCAAGCAAACACACACTTGTTCCTACAGGTGTACAATACGTGAAAGGATCTGTGTGGACACACATGTAAATGCACGCACATTCTTTCAAAGTCCACACACTGTGAACCCACTTACACTGGCACACACACCTGCCCGTCTTAAACCTTGTTTGAAAGCCATCAGCTCTTGAATGACTCACAGTGCTGGGGGCGCCGCTGCTACCAAAGAGGCTCTGATGCTCCGCTGCTGGAGGGAGCGTACCTACTCCTAGGTTGAGGAAAGGTGAAATTTCTTTGGCTGTGGATGGGGCAGGGCTCTCCAGAAGCCACTGAAATGGAGAAAAGGTCCAAGAGCTTTGATACAGCTTAGTATGTAAGATTATCTCTGAGGGTGAGATTAGGATTTTAAAGTTGAATAAATTTCCTCTCATCGTCCTTTTCCTTTTTAAAGTGCCATACTGCACGGAAACTTGGATCTCATACTGGATTATCTCCTGTGGGGAAACTGGATATAAATTGGAAATTAAGTTGTTCAGAGAGGGGGAGGGTGTAGTAATTTGTATGATACAGTTTTTGATATCAGTATAAAAAGTTCACTGCGTTGAATTAGGTCAAAAAGGGGAAACCTTTGAATGGCTTTCAACAGATACAGCATGTCATAAAGAAAGTTTCATCTATATGTTGAAATAGTGTTACTGATTAGATATGATTATCAGGGACAATGTGATGAGAAGACAAAAGGCTTCATTCATGCAATGTGAGCAGAATAAAATGTTTCAGCACTCATTAAAATGTCAGTACTTCCAAACTTTCATAGTTATGAACAAAACCAAGTGCTGCCTGTGTAGAGCTTGTGTAAATAAGGGGTGCATATACAGTAAATATCGCTTGCTATTATCAGATTTTACAGCCTCATGTGTTATAGGGTCTGTTATACTTTAATAAACATTAATGAAGATATGCATGTTCTTACAAACACATCTGAGTTTTTTTGAATCAGGAGTAAGGTTTTTAGTAAAACCAGGGATTTATGTGCAAATCTGCTCACAGATTTAGCAATAAATCATGAATGAGGCCCAATGTCTCCTGCCATGTGGGTTGTGACACCTTGATTGCACCAAAGTTTTTATGCAGACTGAAGCTTACTTGGTGAGGTTTAGTTAAAAAGTTACGATTTGGCTTCGAAAGTACCTCCACTGAAAATCATTTTTTTTTCTGTTATGTAAACTTTTTAACACGTCGATGTGTAATTCTTATACTAGAAGACATATAATAAGCAAAACAAGCAACAAAAGCCAGCGCTGAGTATTTCCATGGCTTTCATAATATTACAAAACCAACAGAAAGCACCGTTTTAGACTGATCTTTTTTTTCAGTATTTTGCCTCTTCATAGGCAAATGAATTACATTAAAAAGTGTAAATTTACTTCAGTTTAAATTCAATTCAAAAATACTTTATTGCCTCCTCATCTGACTGCTAGAGACAGATGGGAGGGGGAGGGGAAGGGGGCACCAGGATCTCCTGATGTGGTTGGAGACAATGATGGAGCAGCAGCAAGATCCATGACTGAGGTGGAAGATGAGACAGCTGAGATGTGACAGGAGAAGCTGTGGGCCAAGGGAAGGTGGGAGGTCTGTTTGGGGGCAGGAGAGGAGGATGCTGAGTTTGTCTCTGACACACACAGACATTTATGTAGTGAGTGACACACGCAGTCATGGCACTGATGTCATCTCCATGTTGTCATGGTTTGGGCAGCCATGGCAGGAACTTTTGGTTTTCTATTCTTATGTGTCAAGGTTGGCTTCACTCCCTGTCCCTCGTCTTACTCTGTTTCCTGTTTTACTTTGAAAGGTCTGTCCTGTCTTCATTGTTTTCTGCTTTGCTTCCTTCCCTATGTATTCCTGATTGTCTGCATCTGCCTCTCATTTGTCCCTCTGTCTATTTAAATTTTGTCATCTTTCCTGTCTGTGCTGGTCTGTTTTCTTGCGTCCTGTTTTCTTGAAAATTAGTTTTGCTACATTTTGTGAAACAATTTTAAGAGGAAAAAAAGCGTTCAGGAGTTCTGATGTCATTGCTGCCAATTCAGCTCAGTGCCCTTCTAAACTTTATTTTTTTAGTTGCTGTTTACTTTAAACATCAGTTTTAGGGATTAAAAACTAGGTGCTTCGTTTAAGGAAAAACATCACGTGTACTTCATCCTACAAACCTCCCAAACCTCTCCAAATTCTCAAACAAGGTACAAACAAGCTAAAATGGATTACTTACATGAACACACAGAAAACCAAATCTTAGCCCATTTGCTCAAAAAGATTAATTTCATCTCACATTTCACATTTTCCAATATAACTGGGTTTATGCATTAGCATGAGCTTGGGTTCTTCTGGATCAGAAAAATTAACATTTAACATACTTTTGACCTGTCGAAATGAGTGGACTGGTTGAGAAATACATGTATAGTTTAAAGAAACCAATCTGAAGTCTTTTGCATCCAAAGTCACAACCATATTAAAATTTTCGGTTTGTATGTTATTCACAACTTTGGCATATGTCATGGTAGTAGTGCAAGATGCATTACATACCTTAGAACAGTGATTCCCAAAGTGTGGGCCATGGCCCCCTGGTGGGCCACCGAGGTACTGCAGGTGGGCCGTGAGAAGTCTTTAAAAATAAACAAATGTTTTAAATCCTCGATTTTTAGAAAATATATTCTTAATTACTGTGAAAGATTTATGACATGATTAAAAAATATCTATAAGTAATATAACAAACCAATTGAGTGTTATTCTACTGTCATCTTAACTTAATATGACCTTATTTGTTGACCCCTTACATTAACATCGGGACATAGCTTCTCGTCTAGTATGTTGATCACAGTTGTGATTAAAGGTTTGGGGGAGGGGGGCGCAGAGATTTTTCACATTTAAAATTGGGCCTTGGTATTCTGAAGTTTGGTAATGGCTGCCTTAGAAGTAGAGTCTCCCAATAAAATTCTCTGGTCCTTGATAAAATCTAAAACTAACAGCTAATCTTACTCTCTGAACATGTCTCTTTATGGGTATAATCAACCTTTTCCTCTTATTTGGTGTAGTTTTGGGCACAAAAACAACTTTTTACATTGATGTTTTCCAAAGAAAAAGAATATTATTATATTATATTATATTATATTAAAAATATATATATACATGTCAAACTCAGAAACCGATGTTTTGGACTGATAAAACTAATTTGGTAATTTCTGAGACTTTTTGTGATTTTTATTTATTTATTTTTTTTACATTTTACATCATATACTACACATATTTACTATATATACTATGTCCTTATGCTTTCTTGCATCGAACTGTTTTTAATTCATTGTCAGTTTTGTAGAGATCACAAAGAGCCATTTCTGGTACAACAGGGTTTTTCATAATGGCTTGTGGTGTGGGGAAATAAGATAATACGGCATTGTGTTTGCTGTTGGAATATGTAGTTGGATGATGTGGAGTAGCCTGTTTGTTTGCTGAATGGGCAGCCTGTGAACATCTGCGGCACAAATAAAACTCTGGACGAATGCGTCACAGTACGGACCACAATGAATGGAACCAAATATTGACAGCCAGCTCTGGAAGCCAGAGATGCTACAAAGCTCTCATGTTTACGGTAGCACTGCTGACGATTTAGTGATCCCGCATTTCTGCATGGATTACAATTCACCCCACGAGCACTACATCACTGACTAAACCTGCCAATGATCGCTTTCACAACATGGAAGTTGACCAAACATCCAAACATTCAAAGAATGTCCAGTCAGTGAGTCCAGTCAGTGACGTTTTACATTTCTCGCAGCATCCTTTAAAAGGTTTTCCTAAAGAAGGTTTTATGATCCAGCTGCTGTATTTCTCTGAATATGCACACAAGAGTGCTGAGTTAATTCATGACACAATTCATGACATTTCACATTAGGAATACCAATTTGTGAGACTAACAATGGAGAGCAAATGTTAACGGTTGGGTGCGAGTTGTTGGAAAAACCAGCAAGATTGGAAAAACAACAACAACAACAAAAGAAAAAAAAGTACTACCCCCTTCCTTTAGAGCAGCTTCCAAAACCACAACTCCAAACCACACGAATGGGTAATGCCTGTTCACTGAAGGAAAAGAGGGTTTGACAGGCAATCCTTTCTTCTTGGGCTTTTGCCTTCACCTTCTGCCCAAACTGCAAAGCAGTCCGCCCATGTGGCCCCACCTGCAGGTGATGAGCATGCAGGAGGGCCAAATGCATGTGGTTTGGACCTGTACCTGGTTGAAAGACATGGGGTGAAGATCTGGCTAATACCTGTTGCTATATTACCAGACTTTTTCTGTTAATATAGAAAAAAAATGCTTCAGATAAAAAAAATGTCTTGCCCAACCTTTAAAAGTCTAATGACTTGAGCTGAAGACAGCAAGCCTTAAATACTGCCGGTGTCAGTTCTTTAAAAGAGTTGACGCAGAACTTAAGTAATCATGGTAACTGATGAACACATAACCCACTCTGGCTAAGCTATATTTTAAATTTCAGATGTAAACTGACTTAAATATCTACCTATTCTTTGACTGATGATATCCCAGACCACAAAAATCAGACTGAAACAACATGTCAACAGGAAACAATATTGAATCTATCTCATGCTTGACATTAGAACTAACTTCAAAAAGGTTAAGACTGATACTGAATGAGTGATTTTTAAGCAGTGACAGGTAATCAATGCTGATACAGATGTTGTCTGAAAAAGTCGGTCAATGTTTAACATTTTCATGAGATGTTGACATTTCAGCTGTCAAGTTTAACTATCAGATAATGTCAACTGAGTGACATTTAATCTATTAAAAGGCTAGTCCACCCACCAATTTGAAACCTTAACCAAAAATCAATTTTATTTGACCATAACTCATTGTTTAGGTCTTAGAACAAAGCTGACTCTTACTGTATCATAAATGTAATCCTGTTAAAATGCACATTGGCTATCAAACAAACCATGTGCAGCGAAATGTCAGATCATCATGGAAACGTGAATGCATTTAATTTTGCGATTCAGGAAACCATTTTTTCCTCTATTATTTTGTGCGTGGTCCTGATCTGCTGCCAGGAATATTTTCCATTGGTGACACAACATTGAAGCTCACACAACACAGACAAGTAAACTGTCCAATCAGTTGGTATCTACCAGACAATATATGAACTGCAGAATTCATTCAACTTTGGCCCTGTCCAGACATTGCATAAAAAATTAAATGTGTCCTGTGAAATCTGGATCACAAGTGGCCAACTCTTATCATGTGTGCTCACACCTTGTAGTAAAATGCATACCAACATGAACATTGAGTGATGGGATCTAACCTTCCTGCTCTGTATGCAAATAAACACATATGCCAATTTAGTTTGCAAACATCAAGTGTGTGCTATTTTTATTCGCCAAAGGCAGCAGCTGGAAATCCAACTCTTGACAAATGCATCACTGTTCTGGCCACAAAGAATGGAACACAATATTGACATCCAGCTCTGAAAGTCAGAGATGCTCCAGAGCTCTCATGTTTACCATAGAGCTGCTGATGAGTTAGTGTTGCTGCATCCACTGGGCTCCACCCATGGAAACCACTCATCCTGCCCACATCTCAGCGTGAATTACAGGTCACCCCTTGAGCATTACAACATTGACCAAATTTGCCAATGATCCCTTTCGCAAGAGTGATGTTTACCGACCCCTCAAAGACTACAGAATTCATTATGTTCGCGACTTGTGATGAAGTTTCCAAGGACACATTTTAATGCAAAGTCTGAATGGGTTCTTTGATATAGTACATACATTTTATACAGTAGTAGCAACTTGAACTTGAACAAAGAAAGCTGCACACCAATGTTGTGATATCTGTTATGTCTCACTGGAGTTTTCCTAGATAGCCTAATCTGACCTACTTTTGGCACTTATGGCTCTGCTTTGTTGCTGCTGGCATGTCCTTTGTGGGACAGATATACGCTACAGTTCATGGGCATGACCACCTCTCAGCATCTGAAGAGGGACCAGAGCATCAGCTCCATGCTCATGAAGGCCCAGCAGCAGATGTACTTCCTACAGATCTTGATGAAATATGGACTGCCCCAGAAACTGTTGCTGAAGTTCCACACTGCAGTCATGTCCTGTGCACCTTCATCACTGTTTGGTTTGGAGCTATTAGCTATTATGCTATTAGTAGCAACTGCTAACACTCATGTTCTTTACAAGAAGGGTCTGAGTCGACTTTATCTTCTCAGGAGACTCAGATCCTTTAACGTCTGCAGAACCATGCTGCAGACGTTCTACCACTCGGTGGTGGCCAGCGTCATCTTCTACGCTGTAGTGTGCTGGGGCAGCAGGGTGAAGGCAGCCGACGCCAACAGACTTAGCAAACTCATCAGGAAAGCAGGTTCTGTCCTGGGAGTGGAACTGGAGTCTCTGGTGGAGGTGACGGAGAAAAGGATGCTGAGGAAGCTCCTTAGCATCAGGAACAACAACTCCCATCCCCTGCATGCCACCCTGGAGACCTGCCACAGCACCTTCAGCCGTAGACTGAGACCACCGAGGTCCACCACAGAACGTCACAGGAGGTCTTTTCTTCCTGTGGCCATCAGACTCTATAACTCCTCCCCCTTCTGCTTGAGGGACAGCTGATAATGCAGGACTGTGTAAACGACTGTAAATAACAATACTATGTGCAATAACTCACCATAAGGAACTTTAACATGTGCAATATATGTAAATAGCAATATCATAGCAGTAAATAGCAATATTATTATAACAACATTATGTGCAATAAGACACCACAGAGGACCGCTTAATATGTGCAATATCTTGCCTGCTGATGTCTGTCTAAGTTGCTTTTTGTTTTCTGTGGACTTCCTGTAATTTTTTTTTTTTTTTTTTTTTTTTTTTTTTTTGGAACATTGTTGTTGTAATTTTTGAGCAATACCTGGCACAAGAATTTCCTTCGGGATAAATAAAGTTTTATCTTATCTTATCTTATCTTATCTTAACACTAATAGCCTACACCGGTCAGTACGTGTCGTGAATATGTTCTCTGATCCAGCGTTGTCATGTTGGCGATCCATCGTACTTTACAGCTGCCGGGCAAACCACTAATAACACGCTACGGCAACACGATTGTTTCATGACAAATACACCACGTTAATGAATAATTAATTTAACTGCCCTGAGTCCTGACATTGGCTGCCACCGCCAATATCTTTACCTCTCTCAAGTAAACGTGGAGCCAGCCTGTCAGAGAGCACCGACCGGACCCGAGACTAACTGTACTGATTCCGACCCGAACCCGGAGTCACATCTTTTGAATGGACCCGAAACCCGATTCGTGTCGGGTCGGAACCTCGGGTTGTCGGGTTGTTCCGAAGACCTCTAGTTTAGTTATGTGTCCGTCCACACAAGCAACTGAAGTTACAAAGTTACAAAAACCACCTACATTTGCTCCAAGGTAAGTTTACTTTGTTTATTAGATGATTGATTTAACAACCGTTTAGTAAAAGTAATAATATGATTTAGCGGCAGGGAGGGTGATGATTTCTCTGTTAGCATTAGCTCTGGTCCATAGGTCTATCCCACACCAGAGCTATGTTAACATGAGACAGTCGCAGCATTGTATTAATATAACTAATAAAGTGACGTTAACATCACTAGCCTCACATTATACCTAACAAAATAAATATCCAGGGCCATATATTTTGTAGACAACAAGGCAGGCTTATAGGTGGCTAGCGAGATCTAGTCCATAGTGGAGAAGTCATTGACCCTATGGACCAGAGCTAATGCTAACGGAGAACTCATCACCCTCCTTGCCGCTAAATTTATTATTACTTTTACTTAATGGTTAAATCAATCATATAATAAACAAAGTAAACTTACCATTAAGCAAATGTAGGTGTGTTTTGTAACTTTCCCCACGTTCAATTGTGGACGGAACAACTTAACCTACAGCTGCATTTTTTCAGCATTTGTTTCAGCTTGGGAAAGAAGAAAAAAAATGTCCCCTCCAAACGTTCTAGACACCTCGAGTCACTGTTGCAGGTCCCCAGCAGCAATATTTTACCACAGCGTTATTCTAGTGTAATATAAATATTGATGATAGGCATTGGAAAAGTAGCGAATTAACATTGTCCTTAAAGGTTTGGTGGGAGATCTTTGAAAAAACGGTTCCAGCAATCCAACTCAAGTGAGATTTTGAAAATATACACCCCTCCCTCCTCCCAAAGGTTCTGTCTCTGCTCTTAAGCCCACCCCTCGAAACCACGCCTTCACACGATTCACGACTACATGAACGCGCACGCTGTCTCGAGCGGTCACAGAAGTTCACGAGCATTCGCGAGCGCTCACGTCGATTTGCCAACAACAAGTAGCATCAGATTGGCTGGCTAACTTGGATATGTATACTGGAATATGTTCGTTATGTCACTCGATGCCCAATAATTTTGTCATCATCTTTCATTTTCTCACTGACTGGGTGAATAGGCCTACAATACCCGTAACCAATCTGTATGTTGAAATATTACATAATCAGAACGGCATCATCTTACTTATCCAGTAGAAACTTGGCCACCTTGGCATCGGTCTGGAGCCCCTTTTCATTTCTTAGCTGGCGCCAGTGTTGGAAAGCCGTACCGATAACCACTCTTGTTCTGTTTCGTTCTTCGGTTAGCTTCCGCATGGCTGTTGCTTTTTTAACAACAGTTTTCCCTTTGATTTTGCTGCCAGTTGACGTCTTCTTCTCTGCTATTGTTGCAACGAAATGATCTGTGCGAGCTAACTTCATTTCTGGCTTTCAAATAGCAACGCTGTGTCTGCTCACCTGATTGCCAGAGCTGAGGGAGGGAGGAGGGAGGGAGGGGTGGGTGGGAGTGCAGTGGTATTTGATGGACGTATTAGGCAGTCAATAAATGTAAAGATGATCAGTACATTGATTGGTCAGAGTTTTCCCTCTGATTACACCCTCTAGACCGGACCAAAACATTTCATTTTTTTTTTTTTGCAAACATTCTATTTCAGTGGGTGCAATGGGAATGTGAAAAGGTTTTCAGACAATATTGTAAAAAATGCTGCAAAAAAACATCTCCCACCATACCTTTAATGGAGAAGCAGCGAGAATGTCCGACCTAGCAACAGTAACTAGGGAGGAGGGCGGTGCTTACCGAAAGGTCAATTGGGCTTTATTTTACATTTCTTATTGCTTTTTTACTTATCACATTATAGAATGACAACAACTACTGGCAAAATGTTCCTTGTATGTACTTACATACTTGGCGAATTAAGCTGATTCTGATGAACTGGGCCAAATTTGGGTTTCGGCATGTTTTGAATGAACCAGTTGCGTTTAGTTTTGTGAGGGCCAGGTGCTGTCCAAAGGCTCAGAGAAGATGAAGAACTGGACCACGTCTGCTGGACAAATGGTTGAGTTTAGGCAGCAGCACTCAATGCCGTCAGTCAAAACTGAATATAGACCAAAGAAAACTGAAAATGTGGGCCAAGTTTGGGCCACACATTCTTTGTTATCTGGGTTAAGTATTTTATGGTTGTAATAAACTTGCATTGCATTGCTTTGCACCCTGTGATGATCGCCACTTAATGTAAAGGTAAACCTTGTTTGTTTTTTGTTTTTTTAAATCCACACATTGGCCCCTTAAATGAGTGCCTATAAGTTGCAAGCTGCCAATATTGAATGTATTTTTTCTTTTTAGAGAAATGTTCACCACAGAAGCTAAGAAAAAAAAAATCCAAAGAATGCATGCCTGTGTGCACATGGGCCATTTTTCTGTTAGAAAAAGAAAAGTGAAGGTCACATACCCCCTCATACATATGCTTTGCATTTAAAGCGCAATCTTTTATGTGCAGAGATGCACTTCGCTGTATGTTCAAAACACTCACTGAATGATGTGTGCTAGATTCAACCAATCTTTTCTGTTAGAAATTATCTGCCGTCTTTACAGCAAAACTCTCACAGAATCGCTCCTTTCACTTTTCAACAAAATGATAGGTCACACGCTTAACAGGGTATAATTATGTGACGATTTCCCTCAAGAACATGTTCCATCAAAAACACAAAGCTGGCCATCTCTGAAATGGTAGTAGTTTCTTTTAAATAGGGTCTTTTCAATCGACCAGTCCACTCCTGTCTTCTCTTTGTGCTCCTCAGACTTATAATTGTGTGCTGCTTCTTTCTGAGGCAACAACATGTTTCTGTAGAATGACAGCGCACACTAAGATCACATGCACATAATCAGAACCACAGAGACACAGTACACATCAGCATGCATGTGTACACAGAGAATTCTAATTTGCTGCTTACAAAAGCTCTGAATCCCCTGGGGCTTAGAAAGGCTTGTTGGGTTTTTGCCTGATGTCTTCACAATATCTTCTACCAGTTACAATTTTCTTTTAACTTCCAAAATAACACATTGCGGTGTATGCAGGCTGCTATGCAAGCTTCTTTTCTTTAGGCAAAATGGCAAGAAGGTGGGGCCTGCAGCTGTGTCAATACACTACCAAGCAATATTAAAGCAGCCTCAAAAACCTCCAAACTCCCTTTTATGTTGCTCTTCTGGGTAAAAAAAAAAGACATGTTTACACTTTGCTCTTTCTATAATGTCCAACACCTGTGCATGGATAGGGAGGGGCGTGCACAGCTTAGTAAGAAGGTGTGTATGCGTACTTGTTGAGTGATGAGCAGCACCTGTTATGTAAATGGCCTTGGTGAACTTTGGCAAGTCTTATCTCTGGGACAGCCAGTCAACTGAATCTACCTGTGGAGGAAGTATGGAAGAGTTAAGAGGCGAACAACATTTCCACAAGGATGGTGGTTGTCATTTCCACAATGATTTAACAGCTATATGATCATCGTCACATCATTTTTGTAGTTGAATTTTCATATTTCTAGATTGAGACAGTTGTGTCACAGTAGTACATATATACCAAATTAATTACCAAAGTGTAAACAACAGTTTACAAACTCATAGGATGCCCTCGTGTTCATTCTGGTTTGGTCAACCAAAGCTGAAATGCCCTGATGTGAATATTTTGGAAAACTCACTCTTATTTTTTCTACCCATGTCTCCCTGTGCAAGGCTGTCCAAGAGCTCCAAGGTGTCAGGTCGCATGGCCGGCCCGATTATGTCCGTACCCAAACACTTTGGAAAAAGTCTTTCTTGCCATGTTGAAGCCCCTGCAATTTACAGCTATTTCCACCAGTACAGAACACACAGAAGCAATCACAACAGTCACAAAATCCAATCAATTTATTTTTGTGTGTCAACAGACTCAATTTTTGCCATTTTTTTTTTCAACACCACTGGACAAAATTACTATTGTAACATTTTGTCCACAATTTCTGAAACAGGTGAAAAGGGAACAAGTAACAGGTGACATCACCAGTTCTCTTTTAAACTTTGGAGGGCTTGTGGTGTTGAGGGACACACAACAATAAAACTGAAGAACTGAGCTTGACTCCAGCTGCTGCTGTTGTAAGTAACTTCATGCTGAAATGTGCTTTTTGGATTCAGTCTCTGTTGCATCACCATTTGAATTGTGTTTTCATTGCTGTTTTACACATTCAAAACAGTTTACGTAAGGTTAGATAGTTAAACCTACAAAACATCGTAGCTTTCATGAGCACAGATGTTGGCTGACAAGAGCTGCCTCCTCTGCAAAACACAAAAAAGCATGTTGGACACAAAAACGGCATGAATTCATTTCCGTCAGCACAAACAAAAAGCTTTTTATTGGTTTATTTGCTAGCACCTACATGTTAGCTCTGAACGACCTGCTGACAACAAGGAAATTTTGCCTCCCCGTTTTTTCCCCAGGAGGGAATTCAGTATCCACAATTCCAAAAATAAAACAAAAAAACACAAAAACCGATTCTGATCCATCAGACTATGGTTCAGGATGGAGAAACCCACAGAATTTCTGGATGTCAGCCAAATATGTTAATTTGACATGTTTTTCATATACTTTTTAAAAAAATGTGTTCAGTGATTTCCATATCATTGATTCCTCTTTTGTTCTACATTTTATTTAGTATTCTAACATCTTTTAAAGAAAGAATTGCATATTTTCTTGATGCAGAATTGACCCATCCATCAAGTATACCTGCTTCCTCCTATTTGGGGTAACTGGGCTCTGCTGGAGCCCGTCCTAGCTCTCCTCTCTATTGCAGGGCCACATACAGACAAACAACCACACAGGCTCTTACTGCAGATTTTAACGTTCAAATTAAAGGGATTTTGCTCCAGCAGATCCCCATGACCCTGCACAGGACTAAGCGGGTATCGATAATTGATGAATGGATGGAAATTAAAGTGATACAGTGTTGTAGGATAAAACATCTTTTGAATCTGAAATTTGCAGTAATTACTGGGCAACCTACCTATTTATTATATTAATGATCATTCTTGGTCTGGTTATTTATGCCAGTGCCAGGAATTCCCGAAGTTGCTGTGTAGACATATTGAGGGTTAAGGCCTCAAGACATAATAATCTAAAATTTATGCTGACAGCATTCATTAACCACCAAGATAAACAACTTAATATTAAAAGCAAATAAGTGTCCTGGCACCAGTTCTAGCCGTTGTGTTGGCATTGTCATAATCCAACTGGCACAGCTACTTGCCACAGAATTCATTTCATGCCTCATCTCTTGGCCTAAAGAGCCGAGACAGAAAAGGCCGCTGTGGTTATTGTTCTGCTGAATCCAGCGTGAACAAAACATATTTTTCAAAGAGAGGGGGTCAGAGTGAAGGATGGGCGAACATGCTGACATATCCATTAAATAACACACTCACTTGGAAATGGACAAGAGACTTTTAATTAGTGGTGACTTATCGTCATGTAAAAAAAAAAAAAGTTTTAATTCAATAAATTATATTACAGACACATAAAAGGGACAGCTGTTTTTTTTTTTTTTTTTAAGTGTGGAACTGAGGTGCTCGTGTCTTACCTGCTGTCGACAGTTGGAGATGTACGAAGCCCTGCAGGTCTGGATTTTTCATCGAATCCTAGTACCAGAGCTGCAATTCACATCACCAGGATGTAGAAAATTTAAATTGCTTCTGTTGCCTATTGTTTTATTCGCTGCGCTTCATATATCCAATACATTCCAACATACAAAAAAACCCTCAACTTTCAGCATCAGCTGCTCAAGCTATTAGCATGTTAGCTAAACGGTCAGAGGTGGAGCGTACATCCAGCTAATATAGAAGTCTTGCAGATGTGAAAGAACAAGGCTGTCAAATCAGGACCTAGTCAAGGTACTTGCTTGAATACAATGACTTCACCTGGATCCATGAACATATAGCTCAATGGAACATTGGATGAAAAAGTGCAGGATCAGCATTGTTGTTTTACATGCAATAAGCACATATGTTTGCTATCAGCTCTGGATGCGTTTATTCATAGTTTAGGATCCTGTTACACTGATCTAATGACTGATCTAAGAGGATATGAATTCCCTTAAAAGAGCCAGGATTGACTTCACTATTCACAGCACCATTATTATGGAGAATCATGGTAGCTAGGCCAACAGCTAATCACGGCACAAGCTTTTCACCCTCTGAAACCACTCAGACCTCACTGATTTCAAGGGAGTTTGAATGAAAGCTATGATAATTCATTAACTGCCTCCCTTTTGCATCAAGTTATTTACTGTTACTACATTTTATTAAGTTGATTTATTGGGTAAATGTCCTCTGTTGTCTCATTCTGAGTAGCTGTTACCCTATCTCCCAAATCAGAGGAGCAAATTTTCACAATCTAAAGTTACTCAAATGTTAAACATTTATAGAGGATCAAGCAAACACTATGCTGCGTTGTGGATTTTTACACAACATAAATGGACTGGGTTGATGTGACACGGTCTTTTTTGTGTCACGGTGTTGCAACACATACAGCATGTTTCATGACTGACCACGATATGGCATGGATGTTCCGTGACAAATGACTTTCTAGAACAAAAGTGAGGTACTGTTAATATGCACTCACTGGTCACTTTATTAGTTACACATGTTCAGTTGCTTAACACAAATAGCCAATCAGCCAATCCCAGCAACTCAATACATTTAGGCATGTAGATGAGGTGAAGATGACCTGCTGAAGTTCAAACTAAGCATCATGATAATAGTAGATAATGCACCATGTCACAAAGCACAAACAGTCTCAAACTAGTTTCCTGAACATGACAGTGAGTTCACTGTACTCCAGTGGCCTTCACAGTCACCAGACCTTAATCGAATAAACCTTTGGGATGTGGTGGAACGAAAGATTCGTTTCATGGATGTGCAGCCGACAAATCTGCAGCAACTATGTGATGCTATCATGTTAATATGGACCAAACTCTCAATTGTTTCCAACACCTTGTTGAATTTAGGCCACAAAGAATGAAGGCAGTCCTGAAGGAATCAGGGGGTCTGACACAGTACTAGCAAGGTGTAGCGAATAAAGTGACCAGTGAGTGCATATCTGGAGAGTTTGCTATGAGGTTTGAGATGTTTTGGATGGTTAAAATTCACTTCCCTTTGGCCCTCACATGAATAGCTGTTAGCCTAGCTCCACAGCTGCATTACTCCCTGATTCTCTAAACTGGGAACGCTGTGACCACCGCCTGCTGCAGTTAAGAGACAAACTATTCATAAGTACTTCACAAAACCCCACTTCAAAAATAAACAAATAAATAAATTGAATCAGTCCTTTAACATTTGGGGAACACATGTGCATGCTTACCTCACCATCTAAGACCAATGATTAAATGGTCAGTACATCTAAAATTAACACACACAATAACAAACCACATAGTTTTCAATTACCACCGGTATCACGCCAATTGGAATCTCAACAACTCAATAAACAAATTCTCAAAAGACTCCGAGGCTGAGCAGCAGATTGTTCTGGTTGCATGGTATAATTATTTTAAAGGGCATTCACAGATTTCAATCAGCCTGATGTTTTAAGAGCCGAGGGCGTAGTGGTTACAAATGGGAAGTGGGTTAGCTTATTAACTGGGTGTATAATCCATAAAAATAAACAAACAGCAATATACTATGCTTTCTGTCCACATTTATGAAGAAAAAATATAATATGCTCACTTAGGAGCTTCACAGATTGGCATAATTTGTCACCTTCTATATTTTATAATCAGAAGTTGTCTTATTGTTTAAAATTTCTTGAGCGTGACACATATAATGCCAACTGAATTATCAGCTAAATTATATTTCCATATCTGGTTTGTCATTATATTTCCTAGCAGTGATTTATCCATATTTTTGTTGCAGTAAAAGTACCTGTTTCCACAGAAATTTAAAGGCATAACAAGTCATTATTTTGATATATTGTCCTAACATCTCACAGCTTAAGAGACATTTTATAGACATAATAACTGTTGTGGTTCACTTTTGGGATGTTTTATAAAGCTTTTATTGACATATTTTTTATTGTTTTAATACAGTGGCAGGACTGAGTGCTGGTTCAGAGGATGGTGTGCGGGGTTGTATTTTGCCGACTTTGTGGTTACAGTAATGACATGTTTAGGAGGACGATGGCGCCAGACAGCTCAGTCGACCCCTACCACACTTAAAAATTGAGAGCAGAACTGCGCTGGTCAGAAGTGTTGGAGACGCAGCAGCTTCGAAAATCCCATATGAAACTGAACAGTCCAGATCTCTGCTGTGAGCCACAAAGCATGTTGATAAAATGTTCAGGAATTTAGAGCACCACACTTGCCATTTTAGACTATGCAAGCTGTGTGTAATTACTTTAAATATTCCTCTGAGGGATTCCACAAAACAGCAGAAACAATACTGGGGCTGGCAGAGCTTCGTGTTACATTAGACTGATGTTCCTCAATCTCTGGGAACCAGTGAGAGAGTACTGAGGATTCTGAATGTTTAATTGTTTCATGGAGGTAGTTAATCTTTTCTGTTCCTATTTCTTTTTTTTTATTTTTTTTTTATTAAGTCTTACACATTTTGACACAGATGGTAACTAAGTGGTGGTATGAACCCTTGTTTAAAGTTCACACAGTGGGTGAGTGAGTAAAGGCTGGTCTCCAAATGGCGTAAGATTTAATGCTAAATTTGCTTAAATATTTACTACCCAGTTGGTGTAATTAAGTGTTGTAATCATTTAAAATTATTACTATTTTGTCCTGTCTAGGGTCACTGAGGGGCAGGAGACTATCCTGTCATCAGGCATGTGGCACTGGAAAGGCCACCAGAAGTCCAATCACATGACCACACAAAGACAAATCACAATGCGAGCTCACACTCACTGGTACGGTCAATTTACAATAACCAATCAGCCTAACTTGCATACTTTGGGCGGTGTAAGGAAGCCAGAGGAACTGGAGAAAACCCATGTAGGGAAAACATGCAAACTATAGACAGAAAGGCTCTATCTAATAAGGAATTCAAGAAGGGACAAAAAGGAAGAAGAAAGAAAACACACAAAAAAGTGCAGAATCATGCAACAGTTTAGCATCTCCTAGAAATTTAGGCTCTCTGATAAGTTTTACTACAGTCTGTTGAACAGTCTTAAATAAGCAGTATTAAAAGGGGGTGGAACCAATCAAGCTTTCTTTGAGCCTGTGCTGCCACCACTGGTTTGGGATAGGGGTGCACGATAATTATCGACCCTATCGGGCCGATAACAGGAAATTATGACGTCATCCCGATAAGTCCGATATCATGACGAATAGCCCCGATAACATATATATATTTGTCAACACGACAGAGCCTCACTTCCTCTGAGCCTTGAATGACCGGCAGTGAATGTTATGCTCAAGTGACGTCGGCATAATCAGAAAAACTATTTCTCAGTAAGGAAAATCAAGAATACCCCCTCATGCCAGAAAACAACTTGTTAACTCGGTCATAATTTTGGTAGTTGCTGACTTTAATTGATATTCGCAGTATTTTCCCACATGTTACACATAAAAATAGAAAAAATAAGATAAGGCTGAAAGAACGGCGAGCAAACAAGGGAACGGAGGAATTTACGTTACGCCTTGAATGCAGCATGCAGTTCAGTGCGCTGATAAAAACAAACAAACATAGTGGCTATTATATGGAACTTTGTTAAAGTTTCAGAAGAAGATAGTTCGCTGGTTATTTGTGACAAATGCTCCAAGCGAAGGAGGGAAAAATAGCACAAGCTTTAATACGTCAAACCCGATCAGCCACCTGAAACATAACCATCGCTTCCATGGAGTTTTGAAATCACGCTAACGTAAGCTAACATGAGCTAACGTGAGCAAGCCAGCAGCAAGTCAACCTCTCCTCTCCTCTCCTCTCCGCTACGTGCCATCATCTCTGTCATCTAAAGCTTCCATGAGATTAAAAAAACCCAAAACTACCGAATCTCATTTACTTTAATTAAAAGGCATTCATTTGAATAGAACCCTTTAAACGTATTTTTTTGCTACTATGAGTGCACTTTTTCAGTTTATTTACACAGACAAGTCTAACTTGTGTCAGTACATTATGCACTGTGCATTATTTTTTATTGTCATTGAGGAATGCGTTTTTTCAGTTTGTAATTCTGATGCATGTATTTCCATCAGTTCAAGGAGCCTTTATTTTTGATATCAGTCAGTAATGCACCTTATTTAAATTAATGTGAGATATCAAATAGGTTTGTTTGATAGCTTTACGAAAATGTCTGAGAGGCTTGCCAGTAGTTTTTTATTAGAACAAATAAATATCTGTTCATTTAAAGAGTCAAAACTGTTTTTGGTTTTGTTCATAGTATTGATGTAATGATCTTAGGTATATGTGTGTGTTATTGGTATCGGTATTGGCCTTTAGGAGCTGAAAGTTATCGGTATCGTATCGGTTTTAAAAAAGCAGTTATTGTGCATCCCTAGTTTGGGAAACATTTGACTTAAATTGCCAATAGATCCTGTAAGCAGTCTGAGAAAACCTTGAACATGAGCAAAGGAATTCTTAAAAGAGGATGATATTCCCAAACACACCTCACTAATGGAATATCACAGGAGACAGAAGCTTAAAGTGGCCATATTATGTGGATTTTCAACCATTTAGTTTTACCACCTAGCTTAGTTCATTTTAACTGTAAACAGTATGAATTGCATTTTAACAGATTTTACAACAGTTGTATTGTGTTTTAACCATATTTGTATGTATTTTATACATTCAAACACGTAATTAACTCTGTTTCAAAAGCAGCATGATAAGAGAAAATGACAATCTATTTACATCCTGCTATCAGAATGAAAGAATTTATGGGAATGAATGGGAAATATAGAAAATGCTGGCTGAGTTTGAAAACATTTATTTTTTCTGTGCAGCCAAGAGGCAGAAAAGCTAATGATGCTGTCCCCAAACTACTTTTGACTCCATTACTGCCAATGATTGAGGCTGTCTTGGTCTCGATAAACAGTCAGATTGATTGTTTTTTGCGTAACAAGAAATGAAGTGATTTTTTTTTTTTTTAAATACTTGGCAGCATGAAAACCATGAAAAGCATGAGACTCAGTAACTGAGGTCACTATACCCATGATGTTTGCACTACAATGCACAGGCTCTGGTTGTCAACAACAGTTTATTTACCACTTGTGTTCAGACTCATTTTCAGTGACTTTCAGCTTCAGCCTTTCCAGCAGATCCAGTCAAGTCCTGGGCCTGATTCATAAAACAGCCACAAGTTTAGCAAAAAAGCAAATACTGTAGCTCAGCGTCGGTGCTGGTTGGGAAAAACAAATTGCATCCACCAAGTCAAGGCTTACTCACCTTCCCTCGAACCAGAATTACTTGGTACAAGTTCTTTGGAGACATCTCAAAAACAAAAGCAAATACTCAGTAAGAAATACTAGCAGATACACCAAAATGGGATACTCAATTCTTGCTGCACAGTCAGAAACTTCCACTTTTAAAATGACTTCTGAAGCTGTTGCACTTGTGGACGTGCACTGTCTGAAGAATAGAATTATACATGAAAATTATGGAGTCTCTGTTGCCATAGAAAGCTTATGTTAGAAAAAGCTCTGACAACAAGAATTTGGTGCATATTTGGGGAATACTACTACATTACTCTGAAATTTGGGAAAAGAAAGAAATTCATCTCCAAGATGATAATAACTCATAACATTGCAGGTAAGTAAGAAAGCACTAAATAGGAATAATATAGCCACTTTCATATTTTACTTTTTCTCTTATTTCATATTGAGCCAAAAAGATATAAAATTTAAAAAAAAAAAAAGGTTATTTTCTTGCAGTATCTTTGTAGCTTTTGGAATTCATAATCAATGTTTCCATTGCGAAATGTTTGCATGCCACTGTGTATTGTGGCAAGACTTTGTGGACTTCAAAAGACATTTTAACAGCTCACTTATTCCTGCTGCAGGGTTCAGGTTCTTTTGAAACAAAGCCGTGACATGTTCAGTAACATTCAGTACTCCTAACAAAGTCCCCTGGGTGAGTTTGTGGCCTCCTAAAGCGAGGAGGTATGTGAGGACAAGCTTGGCTTTGCTTATAGCAGTATTAGTTCACCCTCTAACTCTGTTATCAGTGCTTGAATGCTAATCTTCCCTCTGTCAGTGTGAACGCAGAGAAGGTTATTTTCTTCTAGAAATCAGAGCCATGAAAAAGGAGGGAGAAGAGGAAAACCTAATTTATCCTATTGTTTGAAGAGACACATGCAGCTACCAGCTCTGAGCTTTTCAATCCCCCAGAGTCTCATTTAGCCTTATTTCTCCTTACTGCTCCACCTTCTTTCCACAACCCACCCTGACAGATTGGAGGAAATGAATGTCTACAAATTGGTCTCAGCGGTGAGGCGAGGGTGACTCCGAGACCACGTCGGCTTTGCGTTCCAGCCATCCAACTTGTGGTTTCTTGTCCCGCTCCTCTGTCTCCGGCGTTAAATTAGCATCAGAAAGCAGCCTGTTTGGAGGTAATACTCAATATGGTCTTTGGGCTCTGTGCTTATATTGGACCAGGTAGGAGTGCCCATTAATAATAATAGAGCGCCACGTGTAAGCCTGCAGTGTAAACTTTTTTCTTGCTTTAAGCAGCTTCAGCCTGTGCTGAATTCTAAGCGGAAGAATTTTAATGAAATGTAAAATTATAGACGGCTTCTGATGACAGTAATTTATACCAGTTTTCACCTGGGTGCTCCAAATTTTACAACATGAGAGCAGTTATTCTGAGGATGTTCTTTTTTTTTTAGCATATTTGTATTTGAAGTGACCATATGATGCTTTTCTGTGTGTTCTGACTTCATTTTCTACAGTATTATAAGTAGAATTTGAGACATGATGGTGGTCATTTCTAAAATATACTATATTTGACACATAATGTATATTTCATTGCTTGTGTGGTTTGCATGGATTGTTACTAAGATCTGGTGAAAATAGCACCTTTATAAACCTCAGCAGGGACCTTTCTGTGTGGAGTTTGCATGTTCTCCCCGTGCTTGCATGGGTTTCCTCCAGGTACTCCAGCTTCCTCCCACAGTCCAAAGACATGCACGTCAGGTTAACTGGTGGTTCTAAATTGCCCGTAGAAGTGATTGTAAGTGTGTGTGGTTGTTTGTCTACATGTGGCCCTGCGATGGACTGGTGACCTGTCCAGGGTGTACACCTGCCTTTCACCTGAAGAGAGCTGGGATAGACTCCAGCAGATCCCCGTGACCCTAAATGGGATTAAGCAGGTATAGATAATAGATGAAATGGTGGTGCCTATTTTAATGTTATGATTGTGGCTCAGGATTTTGTTGGTAGACTTTTTATTTTTCATAAAAAAACAGGATGACATAAATGCCCTGGCAGTGGCAAAAAGCTTTACTTTATTTTACATTATTTCAGATGAGATTCATACTAAATATGTGTTACTAACAAGTGCAGATGTTAAATGTTATGGCACTTTTGTTCATATGGCAGCAGAACATTTAAATAAAAGTACTTTACAACTTTACAATACTTTTGAATTAATTATTTGATTTTGCGTATACAATGTGATTAATCAGGGAAATCATGCGATTAATCACAATTAAAAATTAAGCAATGAGCATCGCATTTTCTGAGCAAAAAGTTGCATGTAAGGATTTGAGGTGAAGAATCTCAGGAGCAATTAGTTGATTAACTAGCATGCCTCCAGGAATTTCACCAATTCGAAAACACTTGAACTTAATCTGCATGTTTTTGGGAAAAGCTACTCCTTGTGATTTTCTGTCCATGTTCTTCAAAAATAATCTCATGCTAATGTGGTTCTACTGGGTGTAAAGTCTGTCTTAGATGTACCAGAGATTGTAATTCAAAGCCTGAAAATAAGCATAATATGGAAACTTCAAGGATTCAGGCACTTTACAAGTATGTGTGAAAGAAGAAAAACTGCTGACTCATTGACATAATCCACTTTGTCTTATCACATGTCTCATCTTTTACAATGTTAACCTTTTTACATATTCTTAATGGTTTCTTAATGATTTAAACAGGTTCGATAAAGTTGGACACCTCACATTGTCAAAGATAACATATCAACTTCCAGAACATTGGATGCCATCACACTTCCATCCGAGTTCTCGACTGTTTTTATGCTCACTTGATGCAGCATTTATTAAACAGTGGTCATGGATGAAGATGTAGGAGACTTGAAGATTTACGTTAAGGCCATTTTCAGGCTCAAAACTTATCAAAAGTGAAACATAAAGATAGGTAATATTGTAAACACATGTTCAAGCACTCACCTGCTTGAGGGAAACTTCTTAATTACAGCCACCTTGTTTGCACTTCACATGTATTTATGTCATATGAGTGTCAAGCATGAAACCTGAGACTGAAAGTGGGCCTTCAGGGGAGATCAACCTGAAATGTAGCTCCAACAGCTGTACTTGTCCCAGGTGCTTTGAACTTAATGGTAACATTGACATTTGCTGCTTGTGGTTTTCTTTTGTTTCCTTGTGTGGTATTTAGATCTTTTGAACTGAGTTTTGGAATTTCACCTTTTGTAAGTCCTTGACGTGCTGTTGCTATGCACCTTTTGCTTCACCTCTTGTAACGGTTTGGCACTCATTTAACTGGACTCCAGGGATGACAAAGGATTATAGTTTAAAAAGGTTTGAGGAGCAGGGGTGGATTCGGCAAAGCTCAGGCAAAGTAGTGGAAACCCCTTCCAGGCAGTGGTGACGGTGTTGTTTTTATGTCAGAGTTAGAGTTCCTAAGAGATATCTTGTCGGAGGGCCCCAGGAAGAGGATCCACCGGAACGAGGTAGAGCTCTTGTCGAGGGTGAGTAATGGTGAACACCTCCAGATAAGAGCTCCTGTGCCCTCTGAAGGCTTGGAGGTGAATCGCATCAGGAACTCAGTAGGTTGTACTCCTGGAGACTGGATATGTATTGGCTAAGCACAACATTGATAAGGATGACTTCCTGCAGAATCTAGCAGGTTTATAGGAAGCAAGTTTATAGGAGGGGGGGATCTTTGGGGGCTTGAACAGTTCACAGTTCAAGGATATGTTAATCTACACCTTTATAAATAGAGGTGAGGCAGGTTCGGGATCAGAACAGAAATTAGGTTCAGCACACAGAGAGACTCAGGGTAAACAAATCCTAACTTGGAAATTACCGGAAAGCTGGTTAGAAAACACAGACAATGTGGCAGATGGAGGTCTGAGAGGAGCTTTAGTATACAGAGACAAAGGTGGAGATTATCAGCAATCATCGAGGTGCATTCAGTAGTGGCTAAGGAAAGTCCAATGCACCTGAAACACTGTCATGCCGTGACGCATCTGCCTATTCACTAATTTTTTAATTTTGAAGTTGACTCTTTGGTGTTCTGCATCTGTGCCTTCAGTCTTAAAATAAAAGCCACAATGGGCTGTGAGATTTTGTTCATAATTGGATTAGTTTTTATCTAGGGATGGCCAACTCTGGGCCTTTAAAAGCCACAAACTTGTTTATCTTAGATGTTTCACTGCTTCAGCGCACCTGATTCAAATGAGTGGATCACCGTCAGCTTGTCATCCAGGCCTGCACAAGTGTGTTAACGACCCATTCATGTGAATCAGGTGCGCTGGAGCAGGGAAACATCTAAGACATGCAGGTTGGTGGCTTTTTAGGACCAGGGTTTGCCACCCCTGCACTAGAGAAAGAAGTTGGCCAAAGTCTAAAGCTATGACAATTAGGGTCTGATCCATTGGGCTATGACATTACAAAAGCAATTTTATCTCTCGCATTAAAAATAACTTGAGTGAAATGAAAGAGCCTTTATAACCATTGCTACAATAAGGATCTTCATCTCTTCTTTTAGAGATGTTTTTAATTGGAGGACAGTGTTGATATGAATTATTAATCCTAAAAGTGAAATCATATATTTACAATATAGTTTATTGAAAAAAAAACATGAACATAAAATAATTTAACCTTTTAAACACCAAGGATGTCATTTATAGTAATATTCTTCCAAACCCTGTTCTAGATCCATAGGGCTCAAGGGTTTAAAACAGAAAAAGGGATGTGTTGGGGATCAGTATTGTCCAAGTATGTTGAACATGTCATGAAGAAAATATGCAACATCCATCTTTCACAAGAGGTACAGTTTGCTCTGCGTGTCTTCTCTGACCCTCATTGTATGATTTCCAGTCCAGTCTCATCCAAGTGATCACCCAAGTATCCATAGTTCCACATCTCCACCGCCTTTTATTCCACGGTGGAAATAGTTTTCAACTTATTCTCGGTCCTCTCAAAATCTTTTTCACATTTGAAGATGAGGTGACAACATGCCACAAAGCACTACTTCACCAGCTCTCCGAACTAAGTATCCTGTCTGCCACTGGAATGCAAACCCCCCAACAGCAGAGTCATCTGAGTATTTCTGCTGATGACAGCCACTAAATCATCTGAGGTTTACAGAATGAAGGGAAAGTGTGTGAGTATAGTCCTCTGTAGCGCTCCTGTGCTGCTGATCTCAGATACACAACCATTAAGTCTGATAAGTGGTGGTTTGTCTGTCAGGTTGTCAATCATCCAAGACAATTGCAAGGACATCCACCTGTGATTTTTCAGGAGAAGACTGAGCTGCAATCACCAATCCTTAATCACATAGTCAAGGTTCACCGCAGAACTTGTTTTTGGTAATGTTCACTATTTTTTGAAGACAGAGTTAGAAAACAACCTAAAACTTCACTTTCACAGACACCATATAGGCATATATTTTGGTTCAGGTCTTGAGGCGACTGTGGTTTGGACGTGCTTGGGGAGGAACAGAACAGCTGTAGTGTCTGTTTCCCCCCACAACATCTTCCTGCTCTCCCCCTCAACGTCGATCCTAGTCCATCTCACGGCACTTGGGGGCCTCGACTCTTAGTAGGCTGTGGTGAGTCTTTGACCATCTGGTCCTAACAGGGTATCTCTGCAAACTGGATCCCCATGAGATGTGGTGACCTCCTCAGTTGGAGGGGTTGAGTGGTACATCCCACACCAGCACCAACTGTGATCCAGTCTGTAGTTCTGGTTGTGGTCACTAGTTGCTACTGAGCAAGTGTTAAAGGTCAACATCACTGGTTTAGGTCTGGCTGCTGGGCTGCTTTAGCATACATGGGATAACGGGGGTTACATTTAAAATTACAACATGAACCTCTGCACGTTCATCTTTATACACCACAGCACACCACATGCACCAGCAAACTACACACACCACATCCATCACTGCCTGTCCTGAGTCTTTGTCTGCCCTGTCCTGAGGTGCTCCACTGTTGGTGATTTTAGTCCTCTCTGACAGAATGAGGGTTTTGGGAGTAATAAAATATGTTAGATCAGACTGTAAAGGACACACTATCACTCACACTTACAAGAAAACTAACAACTGCTGCGAGATTAAACTGCATATATATCCAACTTATATAGACAGTTGTGTTTAAAAAAAAAAGTGGTATGCTGTTGTGATATTACATGGAAAGCGCATGAACATGGGTCCAGAGAGGATGTGTTTCGCTATGTAGTCTAGGAGAAAGGACTACTGAGGATCCTGTTAAGACAAACACACCAAAAACATGTTCAATATGCCGTGTATGTCAGTACAATAATTTCATGGTCAACAAAAGGCTCTTGTACAAACCTTGAGCTCACAGATCTTCTGTCTGGAGATGGCAATTTTTTTTTATTACTCTCTGTGTGTGATACTTGGCTCCATATTGCTGAAAATGAAAACACTGAGACTAGAAACTCTACCTCCTCCTCCTTCTCCCATTCTCAGTCTTCACTGTTGGTCCGGCCTCCTCTTGTGCAGTAGGAGTAGTCTTTAATTTGCCACTGCTGTCTTTTTCTCTCTTTTTCTGAAGGTGGAAACTCACAGAAACCTCAAAACCAGTTTTCTCCCTCTACTGATAGATTACCCATTGCAGTTTCTACCATTATACCTTCCCCTTCTCTCCAAAACACACACACCACACACACACACACACATGCAAATTATAGCAGAGTTTTTCTTGCCAATTGCCCCCTTTATAGTCAGTGATTGTCCCGCAAACAAGGGCCAGCTCTGCTGGAGCCTGCACAGGCCCCAAGTCTGAACCTGCCTCAAAGGAGCATTTTGTTATAAAAGATGAACAAGATAAAGCGATATTAAGCTCTCCTCCCAGTATTCACAATTCATAAATCCACAATGTGAGCAGTGCTTGCTGGGCGCATAAAAGAAACAAGAAGCAATCATCCCTTGATCTGTTCACTTTAAAGCTTAATAAGTTACATCAAATGAACTTTGATCTTCTTCACAGCTATTATCTTTGACAGAACATTTTACTGGATGTCAGTGTGTTGTATGTGATTTTGTACGACACGCTTTGTGCTTCTCCACAAGTTGTTATTTGATCATTGCATAGATCAAAGTTTTAGGCGTCATCTTTCAGTTCATAACCTTCTTGACTGAGTTACTTTGCATAGATGACTTCAAAGAATAATAACATATAACATGTTATATGCTCTTTGATAACAAAATGAACACAGCTACAAGTTAAATGGCACACAGTTCTTCGAAGTGAAAACTGATGAATAACAAATGGCTTAAAACCTTTTTAATGTTAATATTGATAGATTTTTTTAAATTAATTTTATTTTACTTGGGCAGCACGGTGGCTTGGTGGTTAGCACTGTTGCCTCACAGCAAGAACGTTCCTGGTTCATGCATGTCAGGTTAACTGGTGGTTCTACATTGCTCGTATGAGTGATTGTGAGTGTGTGTGGTGGTTTGTCTACATGTGGCCCTGCAATGAACTGGTAACCTGTCCAGGGTGGATCCCTGGCTTTTGCCTGAAGAGAGCTGGGATGGGCTCCAGTAGACCCTGCAGAGGATTAAGCGGGTATAGATAATGGATGGTCAATCCATTCTGGCTGCTTTGTCCTCAGCACATAACTTTTTCGTTTAACTATTTCAGTATTATAAACTCTTGCTCACAGTCTCTTCTATAATTAACAACTATTTCCTTTGCAAATTCTGTTTTTATTCCAACGTATTGAATTACTTAGTTTTATTGCAATGAGGCATTTACCTCAATTCAGTTCCAGGTTTAGATTAAGGTTAAATTAGGGGGAAAAAAGAAAAACATACTACTCAGGTAATGTTACGCAGCAGAGTAATTTCAGAGTAGTTTCTTTCCAGCCTTCAAAAACCTTTTGTTGTTTTGAGCCCATGGACTTGCATGTAAAAACTGTAGGAAGGGGACTGAGTGATTTCTGCTGAGTCCACTTTGTTTCACTGAGCCTCTATTAGTTTACGATATGCATTATTACAACTATGCACTTCCCTGGTCCACTTCACATTTTTGTTTAAAGAATCTGATAATTATGAGATACTTTGATAACAATTGTTACAATGGCACTATAACAGACTTTTTTTTTTCTTTTTTCATTACTTAAATGCTGTAATGACAGTAATGAATGGGCAATGTCATTTATTTAGACAGTTAACATGTATTTAAAGCCTAAATTTACAGTGCGCATTCTTGTGTTGGTTAAGTTATAAAAGCAACATTGTATACAGCTGCACAGCAAAGGGGAAAAAAAGGTTATTCCCTGATCGGATATGGGGGCTGTCAATGTCCTCAAGATCTTTTAATCTGTTCTTTCAGCAAGTTTCATGTTTTAAGTTATTTTTTCTGCAGAAATAAATATATAATGTTAATAAAACTGAATAATTTTGTACTGTTATACTGTCCCATGCCTGTGTAGCCCAATAGAAGACAATTGCTATTACATGTGTTTTACAAGCATTTTAATTTCCAATTTTTGTTTTTCTTCTATTTTCTTTTTCTTTTTCTTTTTTAAATTAAAATTATGGCCCTTAAATGTCATGGTTTGGGTTGGACACAGCATGCTTTCTTTGTTTTCTGGGTTTGGTTTCTTGTTCTTGACCTCCTTGTCTAACTTTATTTCCTGTTTTACTTTAAACGTCTGTCTTGTCTTTGTGGTTTTCAACTTGACTTCCGTTCATTTCCCTGACTGTTTGCACCTGCCTCTTGTTTGTTCCTTTGTGTAATTAAGTCTTGTCTTTCCCTTTTCGGTTTGCTGGATCGTCTGTTGTTCTGCCCCTCTGGATCATCGGTTGTTTCACCCATCTGATTAGCCTGTTGTCTTACCCTTCTTGCAGAAGAAGAAGTCCTATGGAGCTTGGTTAGCATCTGGTACCCTGGAAGCAGCTGATGGGCAGGCCAAGTGGACTGCAGCTTTAGCTGTTGCCAAGGTAAAGTCTCAGGTGTTGGAGGAGTTTGGTGAGGCCATGGAAAGTGGCTTTTAATCTGTTCCAAGGGGATTCTGGCAAACCATCAGGCAACTCAAGTGTGGAAAGCAGTGCTTCACCAGGACTGTGTACAGTGAGGGTTTGGTGTTGTGACACCAACTAGGGATGTCGTCAGAGAATTGAAGGAATACTTTGAGGATCTTCTCAATCTCACAAACACATCGTCCACAGAGGCACTTGGGTCTAAGGACCCTTGGATGGGGTTGCATGTAGGGTATGTTCCAATTACAAAAGAATAACACTCATTAGCCTCCCTGATAGGGTCGATGCACAGGTGCTGGAGCAGAGTGTACAGTCAATACTTGAATCTCAGATTCAACAGGAACAGCGTGGGTTCCGTGGGTTCAGTGGTGTCAGGATTTCAAGTTCTCTGTTGTCGACTCTTGTGTATGGATCACAAACTGTGGGTAGTGACTGAGAGAATGAGATTGCAAATACAGTCTGGTCCTCAGCAGATAAGGTGAGAGGTTCAGTCATCTGGGAGGGGGGCCTTCAAGTATAGGTCTGCTCTCTCCGCTTTGGCTGCTGCTCCTGTGACCCAACTCAGATAACCAGGAGTTAATGGATGAATAGATGGATGGTTGGTTTGTGTTATCACAGCAATACTTATGCTCATGACTGTTATAATCCTGTTCAATTCAACTTTATCTGTAAAGCTCCTCTTACAATACCAAATAGTTTCTAGGTGCCTTTCAGAGACCCAGAGCAAGACCCCCCAGCAAATATCAACAAATATCAACTCTAACTCATATTATTAAATCTTAATTAAAGAAACAAAAGCAGCCGTAAAAAAACATTAGTGGAAGAAAAACCTTTAAGCTAAACAGTGTCAAGGAAAAACTCCCCTTTAAGAGGGAAGAAACCTTGAGCAGGACCTGGCTCATAAAGGGGGACCTTTCTGCCAAAGGCCAGCTGGGTAAAGGAAGAAAAAATTAAGAAGATGGATAGAGAGAGGAGAGATAGAGATACCATGGCAATATTATGTAGGACAAAATATATTAATAGTAATTATCCATTAGCTGGAGCACTAAGAATTTAATGTACTTATATTATTACTGGTACATTATTAGTACACGAACTACAGAGATGACTATATAATCAGATGTGGGCAGCAACACTGAGGTAGTCAGAGGATCAGACTGCAGGTCAGCATGCTGTAATTTGATGCTAGGGTTCTTCATTTTTTTTAAGTTTCTGATTTTCTATATTTCTGCTGTACTCTGTTTTATGGGATAAAATATAGCCGCTATACACTGATGTTATGAAAAAAATGGCTAACTTGGTCAAATCCTTCATACTGTTTTTTTTTTTTAACTGTTCTAATTAATTAGCCTTTTGGCAGTTTACAGCTTGTAATGAAATAACAGACGTGTGTACAATATTTTATCACATTTTGTATTTGTTTAATTGATAGAAAATAGTGTAACAATGAATTGGTGCTGTTTTTGTGCACAGACCAATGTCCTCTTGCTTTTAGAATCTTGATTTTAGTTTACCGGGACACTCTGTAGTTGTTTTGTTACAGTAAATCAGTTGTGCTGAAAGAACTAACTGCACATATAAAGATTTTTCTACAGGAGTTTCTACAGAATGTTACAGCAATTTCTGTATCTTGCATTGTATATATGGTATACACATGGTGGTATAATACTGCAAAATCCACTCAGGCATGGGGAGAGCATGTACAATCGTAGCAGAAGCCACATCCACAGCAACCCTACTACTAAAACCAAAAAGGATTCTATGTTTTAACAACAGCAGCCTTTAATTACCTCATCTAGAAACATTTACTTTCACCAGCCCGATATGACACCCAAACCACTATACACACCACTTTTTAGACTATGCAGGGGAGGTGGAACAGCGGGGGGTGGTGAGGGCTGTGACATCAAAGTGACCTTGTCATTGAACCCCAGCAGTGACCTTGATGCTTTCATTGGCGGGTGGCTACATACAATGGAGAGATGTACTTGATGTATAGATTAAAAAGTGATGTTTACATGTGAGTTAATGGGTGAATGTGGCTTTGAGTGTTCAGTGTTTTGACATCCTGTAAATGCCGTCCATTTATGTTTTAAATACGTAATGCAGTGTTCCTAATGGGCTTTGTATTTTTTCATCAAACCACATGAAGATGCCGCAGATCCTTCAATTATTATCTTTTATAAGAATAATAGAATATCTTTGGACAATGTAAGCCAGAAACATCTCACTGTGAAAAAAACACTGTAGTTCTATAGGTACTATATGGAGTGTGTTCCATTCTCTTCAGTACATCTAGGCTCCAACACAGGTAATTAACCTGGAGGCTATTTTTTGACCAGCCCTGACGGAGCGAAACTCTTGCCTGGAATGAATCCAACTTACTATCAGCAATGTGGATTGAACTCTTTGTACAGGGACTGAATAGCCTGTAACAACAGACCCAGTGCCCCATACTCTGAGCACCACCACAATGTGCCTGGAGGGACACGGCTGAATGCCTCCTCCGAGTCAACAATGCAGATTCTGATCATAACTTTTTATGGGGAGAATTTCTCGGCACAACCAAGGGGCAGAGGGGGTCTGGTTTGGTGGTCTCAGGATTCCATATCTATCTGCTTTTTCTGTTGGTTTTGTCCTGTCAGCACCATTAAGCCACAATCTTCATCTGTCGTTGCAGATGTTGATGAGAATCAGCACTTCCAAATTCAACTTCATGTGTTAAAAGGCAGTAAATGTTTTGTTGGAAGAGGGATTTTTTTTTTTTTTTTGACCCAAATAAGTCAGTATATGCACAAGGATGAATGTTCAGGTAGATTTTTTTTTTTTTTTCAAATTTCATTTTTAACATAAATCTAAGAAATGCAGTATATTCGCTTAAAATCTATTTTGGAATATTTTCATTACTCTAATGTATATCTCCCTCTCTCTGGCTTATATTTATATTTGTGATTTGCAGTCATTTTAGAAGGTGGTTCATAAAGCAACACCAATGAGTTTTTTTCATGTTATAATTAGGGCGATTATTGCGTTAACTCATTAATTTATTAACGCCAACGTTTATTTTATCGCAGTTAACGCATGTTGCTCACATGCTTTTGTTTTGAAAAGTCTTACTGGCTGCTGCATAACTGGAAGACAATTGGCAGGTAAACAAGCAGAAAAGCTAAAACAGACATGGAGAACGTTAAAAATCTGTGAACTTTACAGTTCAGGAAGCAACTCAGGTAGCAATATTAACAATTCTGTCTGAAAAAAAAATTCTGGACTGCAACAAAACTTTTGCGTCATTCCTCCATGTTACATCAGATCTGCCCTATGTGTTCACTGTCATGCTATTCTCTTACTGGTTACTTCAGTGCGGCTCCATCTAGTGGCACAGATGTGTAACGACAACAGAAAGTCCAGTTCTCGATTATAAAACAAATTCAGTTCTGTGGCCTGTTTTTAAAATTCGTATTTTTGATCCAAGTCTAAGATTGAAATATAAAAAAACTGGCATTTTTTTTCATTTTTTTGCATTAGGTTAAAAAACTAATTTAAACAAATATAACAGAAGAAACTTTTAAATCCCGGTTAAAACTTTCTGACTAACAGAAAAAAAGAGAAAGAAAAGTAAATATACTTCCATCTTGGCTATTTGTTGTTTGTTGGACTTTCAAAATAAGAGAGCTTCATTATCTCATGTTTTTAGGGTTTTAGTGGTTAATAGTTGAGCATGAAAATGCATATTTAGAAACAGTGCATGACATTTTATTATGAAAAACATAATAAAATTTCACTTTTTAAATTTTTTAAATGTTTGATTGACAATTGAAAATGGAAAGAATGAAAGATACACGGATTGGTAAAGTTACTGAACTTTAACATGGACATTTTCATTTTAAAGTTCTCCCAGATGAAGGATTTGACAGAAACAAGGTTATTTTAAACAACTGCCAAGTTGTTACTAATATAAACAAATATAACAGCAGAAACTTTTAACTCCCAGTTAAAAGTTTCTGACTAACAGAAAAAAAGAGAAAGAAAAGTAAACATACTTCCATCTTGGCTATTTGTTGTTTGTTGGACTTTCAAAATAAGAGAGCTTCATTTTCTCATGTTTTTAGGGTTTTAGTGGTTAATAGTTGAGCATGAAAATGCATATTTAGAAACAGTGCATGTTGACAACCAAGGGTGTATCTGCCTTTCATTTGAGAATTTTATCAATATTAAGTAGAAGGAAAGATTTTCAAAATGGATCAAGCAGCTGGCTGCACTTGTGCTAAAAAATAGGTAAGAATATTCAACTTGAATCTAACCCTAAATAATGACCCCATATAAACACCCCCACCCCCTGCAATTTGTGTGGGTTCACAAGTCCCACATGTGTTCAGCAGTTGTGGTGTTAATGGATTCAAAAACTCGTACTGTGGATTATAGATGAGGACTGGTGACCTGCTTCCACGTCTGAATCAGAGATGAGGTGATAGAGCATCAGCTGCTTTCTAAATTATTCAGGAACTGCCTCTGGCCATCAAGAGATTGTGCTTAATGTGCATTTTGATTTAGGAAGAACATACAGAAACAATTTTCATAGTACTGAAACAGTTCCAGGTTAATTTTACAAACCAGTGGTTTATAAACGTATAAGGGATTTCAAGCCAATTTCACCCTGAGATTACACTGTTGAATTTTATCAGTCTCTGATGTTCAGTGGATGAGAATGTGTTTGGCTGATCTTTTTTGAAACAGCGAAATAAAAAAAAAGGGAGACTGAATTTAAATGCAGTGAAGGACTGGCAAAAAAGAGGAAAAATGCATTTGAGAAAATAAACAGAATTTCTTGCTTATTTGTTTCTCAGGGTATGTTGTCATTGTGCAATAAGTACAGTGATCCCTCGCCAATTCACGCTTTAAGTTCCGCGGTTTTAGTTATTCGTGGATTTTTCTGAAATATATAATAAAAAAATCAAGAAAAAGTTGCAAGAAAAGCAGAACGAGAGGCTGCAGCTGCCAGCGAAACGTCAACGATGACTCACAGCCTCCTGTAAGCAACACAAGAAACGCAGACGGCCCAGCACTCTAGAATCTGTCTGCTGATTGGCCGAGAAGCATCACATGATGTTGTACGTGTTCTCTCTTAGCGAAGAGATGTTGTGAGCCAGCCTGGCCCCTTTAAGCAGGTAGCCTTATGGGTAATGTAGTGTGTGTGTGTCATGGGACGGCAGAACGAAAACAGGGTTAGATGAAAAGTGTAGTGAGCATCAACAGCAGCCCAGCGTGTATAGATTTACATTCACTGTTAACCGACAGGAGCCCAACAATACAACCTGTGTGATATTACAAGTTCCTGCAGTGCCAGAATAAAGTGTCCGTTCCATGCAGAGAAAACCTGACTTTTTGTGTGTTGTTGTTAGCGTGTTAGCCGCTAATTACGAGCCAAAAATAGCACAATACCAGCAGTTTCTTTACCGCGGTTCAGAGACCAGATGCTGTGAAGGTAACAGAAAGACCACAGTTGAGCCTTTGTCTTGTTTCACTGCAGTGTCTCGCTACTTTTTTGCAGTTTTTAAACATATTTTAAACACATTATTCAGGCTCGGGGGGTTCTGGATCCAGTTCGCGGATTTTTGATTTTCGCAGGGGGGAGCCAGTCCCCATTAACCGCAAAAAATAAGAGATCACTGTATGTTGTTAAAAACGTGTATTGTTTGTACATTGTTTGAACTTATCCAACCGCAACAGAGTGGAGGGACAAAACTTTGTGAGCGGCATGGCCTCTGATTTTGTCCAATCCACCTTGTACCCTGAAAATTTAGAAAATGAATCAATTATATTTAGCAGTAAGGGAACAGATACCCGAGGGTTGGACAGAAATTGCAGAATATCATCTGCATACAGCATCAATTTATGGACAGAACGAGCATAACCAATTCTAAGAAATGTCTCCTCCTGTCTGATTGCCATGGCCAGGGGTTCTAATGCCAAGCAAAACAACAGTGGGCTGAGTGGTGAGCCTTGACGGGTTGAACGACAGCCTCTGGCTGAAAATATAATAACTGTATCCATCTAATAAACGTTCTTCCAAATCCAAAGATTTCCAGTAATTTAAATCCCCACTCAACCCTATCAAAAGGCTTTTTTAGCATCAAGGGACACAGCTGACACTGGGGCCTGGTTAGGCTTCATTACGCCAATAACATGAGTATAGCATCTAAGTCTCTGGTAACATCCTCTGTACACATTGAATAAATAACCAAAAAAAAAAAAAAAAAACTCACTCAGAGCGGGCTTGGTACGTGTGAATCACCTGTGGGGATAAATCCATATTTCAGTAGGACTTAACTTACTTAAATCCTTGAGACCCGTCACAATCCAGGAGGCATGCCCCATAAGTATCAGAAGGCCATTACCACCCGATAATACTCAGTAGCTCTTCCAATGTCACTGGGATCCAGCTCTGTCAATGAAAGCCGGCGGGTCATCGAATCGCTTATATGTCCCATTAGGCTGAATCCGCACAAATAAAAATATCGTTGTCATCTTGACAGGTATTTTGGGAGCGTAAATGTTTCTTAATGTCGCCACTAGTCGCATTCTTCACTGGTTTTGTCATCTTAAATCCATACTACAAACTATATGGGGCATTATGCGTCCCAGCAACAGTTTTGAACAAAAGTACAGCATATGTGTGTGTGTGTGTGTGTGTGTGTGTTAGAGAAAGAGAGCATCTTTGTTAATGTAACCTATTACTGTTCAGTGCTACGAGCCTTAAGAAAACACTTCTGGTTTCCTGACAATTATGACTGCTTGCATTAAATCAGCACTAAATCTCTCCCACACTCTTCCCTCTTCACTCCATGAATTATATGTGTTCTCTCTCACTAACACACACACCTTCACACACCCACACACACATATTAAGGGTGTTCACATGACTCGGCAGAGGGCATTATATCCGGTTTAAACTTCTATTACTATAAAAGATAATGATTTTCCAATCCATAAAGTTAAAGCTGACACATTTCTTAGAGATTTTCCAAAACAGATTATTTATTTTATTGCCATATTTTATAGTCTAAGCTATCAAAGAAGAAAATGAACCCCAAGGAGAAGTTTGGGCACGAACAGCTTTTACTAAGATCACTTTGACAAGTATCACAGCTCATAAATAGTTTTCGTGGTGAACTAAGAGTTTTTTCCATTCTTCTGTGGTGTTTTTTTTTACCCAGTCTTTCTTCAAAACATTTCTAGCTCTAGAATTCTTGAGCTGTCTTGCTCAGCTGAGGTCTATGCACATGTAATCTTTTGCGTAGTCAAGGCTAGATGTTTAGCTCCCACTTTTTAAGGTAGATCTTTGTGATCTTTTGATGTGTGCTTGGGATCATTTTCTTGAATTGTGAGCAGTTTTAAATGTGCTTTGATATCTGGTGCTAATAATCCTGTCCAGTGGAACCCCCCCCCAAAAAACAAAACAAAACAAAACAAAAACAAAAAAAAACCTATACCCACCATCACTCTTATAGGCAATTTAAGACCATCATTTAGCCTAACATACATGCTTTTGGACCGTAGGACGAAACTGGAGTTCCTGGAAAAAAATCCACACCAACACAGGAAGAACATGCTAACTCTACACGGAAAGGCCCGGATTTGGATCAAGAATGTTCTACCTGTTGCGGCAGCATTTCTAACCATCAAACCAGCATGCTACACATTGTAAATTAAATAAACATTTGATAGAATAATAAAGCCTGCCTGAGTACTGTGAAAAATGGTGCTATTCTTACCTGCTAGGTGGCAGCACCAGTTGTAACATGTTGCCTTTGGGGCCTTTTGCTGACACGACTACATCCAGTAAAGAAAGCAACAAACCAAAACAAGCAATACAGATAATTCATTTTAAGTCATTTTCTACGTTGAACCATGGTGTACTACTGTGATGCTGCAGAGTGTAAATACATGCATAGCTCCAAAGCAAAGAATCTACAAAGCTACTCCTTCATGGATGATGTGACATTGAAGTGGCTGCGCAGAGAAGATTTAAAGCACTGCTTCAGCATGAGGGGATAGACAAGACGGGGAATAATGTTGCATGTTGTACCTATTTTGTTGATTTGCTAAGTTGTTGTAATGTTGAAACTCACAAGAAATTCCTGGCTATGTTCCTATCATTTTAACAAGGAAAAGACCAGCACTGACGGCTACGCAAGTGGTGATCCTGTCTGATTACCTCCAATAACTGCAGGAAGCCACTGGGCTTTAGAAAGACTGGAAAAGACACAGATCTGCAAAGCCCTGGATGAGTGTGAATGTCGCTCCCTTTCATTCCATGTTACTCAGGTAGCCTTTATTAAGGTCATTGTCATCTCTATTTAGCTGCAGTGCAAGAGGTTTTTTTTATATGAAAATTATTAGACATGTGATTATCTGTATCCATAAAAGATGACATTAGACACGAGTACACAAAATTTTCTGATGATTCAGATTTGTAGGACAGCCATATGAATCGACATGTCTTCATTACACACAGTCATGAAACTTCAGAATTTTAAGCATCTAACAAGTTATAGTTCTAATGAGTTGGATTAAAAACTGGGCAGAATGATGTTGGGAAAAAAACAGAGTCAGCCAGTTTTGAAAACAAGCATTTCAAAAAGTACAACCCTTCTTCCTTCACTCCTGCCGCCAAAGAACACACAGTAAATGCCTGTTCACTGGAGAAAAAGAGAGTCAATGGTCAAGTTACTTTGTCGAAGTACATAAGTGTCACATACAATGATTGGATAGTGTTTTTTTTTTTTGTTTGTTTTGACGTGAGCATTCAATTAAATTTTTTTTTGCAACTGGTGTATATATAGAGTATTTTGGTTAATAATGAATTTAAAATGGTACTAAAAATATCTATAGTATTTGCTTAAAATTTTGCTTAAAATGCTAATTTTGCTTTGTGTGTCAAAAATAATGACATTTTAAGTTGAGCACCTTTGAGAGTTGCGTTCATCCTCTGAAATATTAATCAAACCTTTGCATGCCATTGTACATCTCTATGACTAAGTATTTTTTTTCTTCTTTGTTGTGGAATATTCCCTAAGCATTTTTTCTGATTCATGTTTGGCTCCACATGCACCAAAAAGGGAAGATTTCTGTGTCCATGCCACTTGACAGAAAACATCCATGTAGATGACCGTTCTTTGAAAAAGTATTAAATCCTAATCAACCGACCACAGTCCAAACAGGCCACACAAGAGGAGTTTACTCTTTTCGTAAGCAAAACCGGATGTTAATTCTGTTCTGGTTATCATGTGGCAGTCCCAACCTCAATTTCTCTTTAGTTAAACTGATCAAAGAGGAACCAAGGGGTGGGCAGCCAGGACTCAGACAGGATATGTTTCTTTAAGGCTTTGAGGTGACGCCATCAGATTACTTACTGGTCACAACCCAAATTTACAGCTAATGTAAGTTGTTTGTGATTAGGCGTTTCTTTTTGGAGGGTCATTTCATGGCTGGAAACTATGACCAATTGCGGCTAATAAAGTCTGTGCCTGACAAAGATAGAGAAACGGAGATATACACTGTGTAGGAATTGACGTCTGTGGGAAAAGCAGACGAGAAGATGAGGAGTGAGGGAGGTAAGTAAGGAGACAAAATTAACACCAGAGACTTGGAACTGATCTTCTACTGTGAAGTTACAAAGCCATTATTTGATGGCTCCATACCATTAAACCCTTGAATTAGAACTATTTCCAACTGTAAAATGGGTCCATCATTGCAGGTTTTCAAAGGCAAGGAAAATGGAGAGTTTTATTTGTCGAGGACTTCGGTATTCGTAAAAGAAGTCTGTCTCAGAGTTCTGTGACAATGAAGGTGTGATGACCTGACCTGCCTAAGTGGATGGGGGCTGGAACCCTAAAATATGCCGGAACCTCAATGACCAGTCATGATTATAGAAGTATTCACCTTAAAGTCTTCCACTTTAACCTGGGGATAAAGAGCCCTCTGGCAACTAAGATAAAACTACTGTATTTTCTCTTGTTGTTCAGTCTCTTATTCTTCATTAAAGATGTGATATTGTCACCACTGCCTTACGTAGGACTCAGTCAGCTAGCAGGTATATCTTGAAAACATATAATAACAAAAAAAATGTAAGTGAACCCCTTTGAATTTACTGGTTTTTCTGATTTGCCATAAATTTAGATGTGATCAGGTCAAGAGGTGGGTCAAACTAGGGAGAACAACATCCATCACTGTTAGCACTGGCACACCTCAGGGATGTGTCCCCTCCCCACTGCTCTTCTTTCTGTTTGAAGAAGCGCTCTGGTTACCACTGGTTACTACTGCCATCAGTAGCCTGCTGATGTTATGACGGCCCTACCATGCAAAAAGAGGCCCCTGTGCACAGCCCAATGACAATGCCTTCAGACTGATCCGGATGGAAGAAAGCCCAGCTGCCTCTCATGCTGCATCTCTTCATCAACCATCCATCCAACAATCCTATGCAGGGTCACGGAGATCTGCTGGAGTCTATCGCAGCTCTCTTCGGGTGAAAGGCAGGAGTACACCCTGGACACTGTCTGGGCAGATCTTAGTTTACTGTTGTTTCATAAGTTTCCTTTTCTTTGATGTCACACGTTTAAAACCGGACCGTTCCCTATGTAATGTTTGAGATGTGAGTGCAACTAACATCTCTGTTTCCCGGTTCAGTGATCAGTGTACACATTGTGAAGTTGGCTTCACATTGGTCCATCTGTAAGGAAAACAAAAGAGTAGCTGTTTCTGGTGGTGAGAAACCATTCTAGCTTTGTTTGGTTTAACTCTCTGTTCTTTGCTTTCTCATCTACCCCACCAATGTTGTAAAAACAACATTTAACCTTACACTATAAACTGAAAGCAACAAATATCAATACCCTACTTGAATCCTGTCACATTACTAATGCATCAGAAAAAGAACATCAAATCGAAATGCAGGTTTTTGCTCTTGCTTAAAAGGTTGTTAAACTTACCATGTAAAATCAACTATTACACAGAGTAGGCCTTATGTAGTTGGCCAAATTTTGCAAGAGCAGATGTTTAAGATGCTTAAGAAGGTATTTTAGATACAGTGAAAAGGAAAATAACAGTTTTGTATGGGAAAGCAATTATCTTTCAAAGCAGCTAAAAATCCTTCAACTTGATGCTTGATGTAAATTATACTGGTGTTTACTTCTATTGCTTACAACTATTACTTCTATTGAAGAATTAAAGCACAATAATACAAGTCCTTTCCTATTAATAGCACATGACTGAAAATAAATTGATGGCATTTTAGTTTCTTAACAAGACTGTGTAAAATCACAGTACATTTTTCAACCTGAGAAAAAAAAACAAAGACCATCACTGCTGTTTTTCATCAACAACAACAACAACAACAAACTCATTGTTTGGGTTAAAGCTATATGTTGTTTAATCAGAGCATAGAAAAAGCTAAAACTCAGTGAATTTAATCTATACTGTAACTCTCTCCTAATACACACTTCCAGCAGAGCATCATACAAACTGAATCGTGTGTATGAGATGTGAAATTTAAAGTTTTAGATTTTTATAGCAACAGAATAGAAACTTTTGCAGCAACAGAGTATTTATTTTCATCACCCTTATATCATCTCTTTGTCCTCTTCACATAGGTGGGCTCACCTTGGAGGGCGCTGTCACAACTCGATGAACCCCCCCGAAATGCTGCATGAATTAGCCTTGGGTCAGGGACACCGACTGTGAAACAACAGGACAGAAAGGACAGAGATCCTCAGGAAAGGCTTAATTTATGTATGCACCAACTACCAGCGTCAGATTTTGAAAGCTGACAGCTTGAAGCAAAAATTCTTCTGCTTCATCTTTAAATATGAGCAATTCCAATCAGAGAAAACATTGACATTCAAAGGACAATAACATCTGTCATTGCATTACCTGAGAAAGTGATGTTTGGGTTTGATGTACAGTAGACAGTAAGATCCCATTTGTAAAATTTCTACTGGCACCTCTGGCAGACATTTAAACCTAATTTACAGGTGTCTCTTATGCTGTGTACTTGATAACCTGTTGCACACACATGATCAGAGTACTTTGAGAAGGGTCCATTTGAGGTAAACTATCTTTGCTTCTATCTTACAAGTGTACAGTTAAATAAAAAAAAAAATGCACTAACTGAAAAAGGATCCTCCTTATGAACTGGCTAATCCTCCCCATGCGCTCACAATATCTAAATGAAATTTGAAGACCCCATCTCATGTTGCCCCTCCTTTAAATACTGTTACACAAGCCCATTTTTAAGTGCATTAAAGTTCAACTCCAGTTGTAATTCCCTAAAAAAAATAGTCTGTTCCTCAAAAATGTATATTTCTTACAGTCTAAAAATGTTCATGTGAGGTTGATTTATTGAACTTGGAGTGAGTGTGTATGGTTGTTTCTCTTATTTGTCTCTGTGCAACCCCTGTCATTGACTGATGACCAGTTCAGGGTGTACTCTGCCTCATGCCAGATTACAGCAGGGATAGACACTCAGAATGAATTAATAAATGATTTAGATTACTGGGTGAGAAGCTACATTCAATTTGTCTGGATCGTGCTCTGTCTGATGTGGTGGTGAGCAGTACTGGAACTCCTCAGGGTATTGTAACCGTCTCCCTACCTGTTCACATTATAGACCACAGATTTCCAGTACAACTAAGAATCATGTCACCTACTGAAGTTTTCTGCATTTGTTAGGTGTAGAAGAGATGGGCAGGAGGAGGAGTACAAAGCGCTGGTGGAGTGGGCCAGAAGAAATAATCTGTTCCTGAATGTGGACAAGACAAGAGACACAGTAATTTACTTTAGGAAGAAAGGAACAGTAGTGCAGTCCCTGTGCATCCTGGGTAGCAATATGGAGATTGTTGTTTACATAGATAGCAGACTGAAATGTAAGACTGAGGTTATTTTCAGATACACTATATTGGCAAAAGTATTTGCTCACCTGCCTTGACTCACATATGAGCTTTAGTGACATCCCATTCCTAATCAAGTATGATGTGGCTCCACCCTTTGCAGCTAAACAGCTTCAACTCTTCTGGGAAGGCTGTCCACAAGGTTTAGGAGTGTGTTTATGAGGATTTTTGATCATTCTTCCAGAAAGGTCATTTGTGAGGTCAAACACTGATGTTGGACCAGAAGGTCTGGCTCTCAGTCTCTGCTCTAATTCATCCCAAAGGTCTTCTATCAGGTTGAGGTCAGGACTCTGTGCAGGCCAGTCAAGTTCATCCACACCAGACTCTGCCATCCATGTCTTTATGGACCTGCTTTGTGCACTGGTGCACAGTCATGTTGGAAGAGGAAGGGTCCAGCTCCAAACTGTTCCCACAAAGTTGGGAGCATGAAATTGTCCAAAATGTCTTGGTCTGCTGATGCATTCAGAGTTCTTTTCACTGGAACTAAGGGGCCAAGGCCAGCTACTGAAAAACTACCCCACACCATAATCCCCCCTCCACCAAACTTCAGATTACCAGATAGAGAAGTGTGATTCTTCACTCCAGAGAACGTTCCTCCACTGCTCTAGAGTCCAGTGGCGGCTGCTTTACACCACTGCATCCAACACTTTGCATTGCCCTTGGTGATGTATGACTTGGATGCAGATACTCAACCATGGAAACCCATTCATGAAGCTCTCTGAACACTGTTATTGAGCTAATCTGAAGGCCACATGAAGTTTGGAGGTCTGTAGTGATTGACTCTGCAGAAAGTTGGCGATCTCTTCACACTATACGCTTCAGCATCCGCTAACCCCGTTCCCTCAGTTTACGTGTCCTACCACTTCATGGCTGAGTTGCTGTCTTTCCACTCACTTCCATTTCCTTATAATAGAGCTGACAGTTGACTTTGGAATATTTAGCGAGGAAATTTTACGACAGGAATCTTTTGCACAGGTGGCATCCTATCACAGTTCCACGCTGGAATTCACTGAGCTCCTGAGAGCAACCCATTCTTTCACAAATTATTGTAGAAAGATTGTAGAAAGCATGCCAAGGTGCTTAATTTTATACACCTGTGGCCATGGAAGTGATTGGAACACCTGATTCCCATAATTGGATGGGTGAGCAAATACTTTTGGCAGTATAGTGTATACTGGTTTGGCCAAGGTCTCAGTACAACCGTTTTGGTGCAAATCAGTGTGATTGTCATGTATCACACTGACCCAAAGTGATCCGCATCTATGACCAACTCCCTTGAGCCAATCTAAATAGTGCCAGCATGGAAATGATCCAACAGCATGGCTGTATGTAAGAAGGGGCTGAGATGACGCTCCTTCTTGACAAAGCTGAGTCCTTTCAATGTGTGCAGCAAGATGCTGGAGAGTTTCCACCAGTCTGTTGTGGTGTTCTGTTCTTTGTGGTCTGCTGTGGGAGCAGCATTTCAGCCAGTGACCTAATAGACTGAATAAAGTGATAAAGAAGGCTGGCTTTGTCATCACTGACATTACTTTTCTCTCTTTACCATGTTTAAGGGTTCGTCCTCTGCCAGAACTACTGGAAATAATACTAAATCTAGTAACTGCCTTTTATATTATTTGTACTGTCACTGGTGCAACATATTTACTGAAATTAATATTAAAGTTGTACTTGTTACTAAATAATATTGCATTCCTGCCACCAACTGAAGCTGCTGGACTCTTTCTGTCAAACTCTCAAAAGTCAAACTTGGATGGTTTAGTGCCATCATGCTGAAAAATCTAGCTGCAGGCATAGTCAAAGTTCTTAATTATCTTTCCTGGTAGTTCCTTCTACACTAGGTGCTCCTGGTAACACCTACAGTAGTTCCATGGTGAAACACACACACACACACACACACATAGACTAAAGAAGTTACTACTGCAGCTGGTAATAATAAATTGCAGACTAATGCAACAATGAGAAGGCACAGTTCATTGTGGCTTATCGATGACAAGCTGTTATATTTAAAAAAAGACAGGACTTGGTGGCAATTAGAACAGAAATAGAAATAATAATAGTTATTTATATAAAAGATTACTATGCAAAAATAAATAACCAAAGTGCGTTGGCAATTAAACATTTGGCTTCAGAACTAAATATATTGGGCCATGTTGTGGGTGTTGAAGTCACAAAGGCCTTTTTGAAAGCCAGAAATGTCAGCACCACCTAAAATTACTCTGCACAGTTGTACCTTTTATTTCTAACAAAATTGCTCTTGCTTCGCCTTGAATATTATCTCTTCATCCTCTTGTAAATCCATTTAACAAGAAGCTTCTGTACCTCTGATATTTTCAGGCACAATCACAGCACTTTCTGACATTTCATATTTACACTTTGATGACAAGATGGCAAAGTTATGTGAAAGAACAGGAGGGGTTGTACCTCTGCCTCTGGCCTGCTGCTCTCGTAACGGATGAAGTCTACAGTGTGTTTAGTCATTTAAATGTAAGCCTCATTTAAGCTCACCCTTGGGTGCGGTATACAGAGGACGGTGGTTAGTCTGTGTTGAGCGTACAGTTTATCTTAAATCTCTGCTCTGAACGGGGGGGGAGGGGGAATCATTACTGACTCATGCTCATCAGCTGGTTCTCAGTAGTTTGGACAAGATGGGAGTCAGGATTTAGGCACGGATAGTGCACCGTAGTTTTGGTAGTTTTCTTTTTGCCCCTTTTGCACCTCATCTTTTGAATTTTCATAGAGATTTGCTTGCTCTCTTGTACCTTCTAAGTTTAGGGTTTTAGTAAAGCTTTTGTCTTGGCTTTCTTTATTAGGCTTCTGCTTCTTTAGCTCCTTTCTTTCTTTTTTTTTTCAGTGGTAATCATAGTCTCTTTGTGTCATTTGCAGATTCACTTCCTTTCACATCCAGGCACCATTGTTTTAACCTGTGTCTTTTGACAGATCATTTGCTGCCGCGGCTCCAAAGCTTTGGAACGAGTTGCCTTTGAATGTCAGACAGGCTTCCTCGCTTTTGACTGGCATCCTCCAAAACAGCACCTGCCATGAGCCCATCTGTGTCTGTTTTTAACTGTTTTTAACTGTTTTATATTTGCTTGACTTTTTTATTTATTCCTTTTTAACTTCTATGTTTTAACAATTTTTATGTTTTAATGTACAGCACTTTGGCTGCCCCTGTGGTTATTCAAATGTGCTATACAAATAAAGTTGTATATTGTATTTTTATCCAGTCAGTTCATCGGTGTGCATTTATCATCTTTTCTCTCCTCTTGTCATGCTCTGCAAGCAAGTATTTAAGGGAGGACCCAAAATGCAGGAGTCAAAAAGGAGTTTATCAACAACAACACAAAAAACCAACTTAACTTAAATCCAAAGGGGTAACAGGTAGGAGCCAGGAGACGAGCAGGGAGATGAACAGGAGAATTGACAATATGGACCAGCAAACAGAAAGGGAGTGACAGGACTTATAAACACAGAGGAACCAACGAGAGGCAGGTGCAGACAATTAGGATGACAAGCGGGAGGAAGAAAAGATGAACATCACGAAGACAAGACAGACCTTCAAAAGTAAAACAGGAAGCACTAGAGACATGGAGAGACGCTAACTTGACCACACACACAGGACTTCTGCCATGGCGGAACCAGGCCATGACACCCGTGGTGCTCTTGTTCACCTTCAATGTGCCCTGTTTCCATGACTTACTTTGTAGTTGAATTTTAATTTATTTTCCTGTGTTTTGTGTCTTACTTGTGGATTCTCACTTTTTGAACCTTTTGAATTTCTCTTTTTTTGTGGCACCTTCAAGTTTAGTGGGGTTTTTTTCTATATACTTGCACTTTCACCATTTTATAGCTCGCTTTTATGTGCTATAACTGCAGTTAAAGAACACCTGTAATTTGAAGATTTCCATATTCTTAATTTAGAAGTTGCAGAGATCGAAACAGAAGTAGCAGTGAATTAAAAACTGTGTAAGTCTAACCTGGAGCTGACGTGGCCACATTGTTTTCAGTTTGAAGAATCGTGGAGGAATTCTGAAGGGGAGATGCAACAACTACTCACAATGGGGGCCATAGTGAATTTTCACTAACTAAATATTAATAAATGCATCAAATAAAAAATAAATCCAGGAAAGAAAAGGTTATCCTTCATTAAATGAGTAATCACATTAATCCGTGTTGGAAATCTCATCGTGTCTACTGATTCTCAATATAAGATTTCTTGTTGTGGTACTTTCAGGACAAAATGTCAACAAGATATCCTATAGATTAAAGGATAGAAAGAACAAATGTGATGGAACTGATTATCAGATATCCTGAGATAACAGAAATCAATTTCTTTGTCACTTAGCGTCATCTGCTTGTGAAGTGAGAGCACTCATTGAATTGCTTCTCCTTGGTGAACGAACACTTCCATGTCACCCCCTCCATCTTTATTCATTTATGTATTAGTTTTCAAATACAGTACTTTACAAACATATCCTTTGATTGCATTCACAAAAAAAATAAAACATGCTCTGGCTAAACTTTGAACAAGACTGTGCCACTTAAGTAAATTATTGTTCAACCTACCCCACAATGTAAATGTTCCAGTGTAAACCTTTTTATATCTTAATTCAACAATTAGAATCTTCAAAAAAACCAAACATACACGTTTTTGTACTGTAGAAGGAAGCTTTAGTACTCACAGAAATCCCAGGCACAGGGATAGACCCCAGCTGAGGCTTAAACCTTCTTGATGAGAGATGACAATACCCATGTCATGATTTTAAAATATAAACTACGATGAAATTATTTTACAGCTATAAACCAGTAAAAATCTGTGTTTTGATCTCAACAGTGTTCTCACTAATGAGTTAGGTATCTTCTACAAGGCCTTTAACACGTGAGTCACGCTTAGATCTGGTTTGACTTATCCCGTACTCTGCCTTAAGAGTGTCGGACAGCAACATTTTTAAACGGTTTGGATTATTTTGATGCTCCAGATCGTTATTTTCAGGATGGAGTCCCACCTGTGCTAAAACACTATGCCATTAGATATCCCTTTCAACAATGAGAGTTATATCATCCCAGTGAGCAGAACTTTATATGGTATCGACTATTTCCCTCAGCCATTTCTAATCATCTCAACAACTGGAATCATACTAAGGATAAATGTGCACAGGCTATTGTTTAAATGTCTGACAAAAAAAAAAAAAAAACAAATATCAGCCTTCAGAAAGTCCATCACTTTTATTATTATATCTTACATGGACTTTCTATTATGATAATAATTAATCTGAATAACATATTTGTCTGTAAAACTTTGATACAGACTAATGAAAGTAACAAACACACAGATGATTGTGACTCTCAGTTAAATGCATTTCTCATCAGAGTAACTGCAGACTCTCCACCAGGTTGGTAGCATGGAAAAAAAACTTCTCTGCTGCTGCACAGAAAAGTGCAGGACAATGTAACTAAACAGAAACTGTAGGCCATGACACACATTAAAGAAACAAAAATGGAACCACATAATAGTTGCCAAAGCTGGTGTACTTGAGGTTCCTTTTGTCTTGCTATAACTATAAAAGATATCATGAAAAAAAAAACCCAGTTAATTTAAATATTGGTTTAAAAGTAGGGATTTAGAGTTTGGTTCTGTCAGCTCTGAATGCATTGACTCGAAGTTACAGCGAAAATGCAAAGACATCATCAATGGAGCTCTGTTACCGAAACTACCATGACAACACCATCCTCCTACTCGTCTTTGTTGTATTGAAACTTTTGTGGCAATAAACTTCTAAAACCTGAAGGCCTAATGAAATCCTGTGAACTTCTTCTTTGATGACTACTTGCATTTTGTGGCTATAGACAAAAAAAAATAAAAAAAAAAATGCTGATGAGTGAGGTCACTTTCTCACAGCTCTGCATATCCTTCCCTTTCTTATAGGTATGTTCAGCATCCCCGTTGTCATTAGGAACTGACACTTCCAAATAAATAATGTCTAAAAAAATACCAAACCCAATGTATTATATAAGACATACAATGGCTGATATTTCTGATCATGATCATGAAAAGATCATGTAATTGTACAAAAAAACAGTGGACCTAATTGGACAAAATTCATTGGGGTACCCTAAGTACGAATGAGAGCTGGCTTGACTGCAGTAAACTATTTGTTCAGTTCTTCAATATATTTACCTGACACAAATGTGGCATGTGATCATTTAGACGTCTTCAAAATGTGTGTCATGAGATCCAGTGTGAAATTGAAGAGGTTTCAGCTGTTTGTGGGGGAGAAGACAGAGAGAAACTCTGGGCTTCTGGAAGTAAACCTGCTCTCGACCAGGTTTAATTCCCCAGAGTCAGTTACCGTGGTAACAGTTACCTCGGTTTCTGAAACCAGCTTAACTGAACCCTCTTGTTCAGAAAACAAGACCCTTTGCACATAACGCTTTCTGAAATGGGCCGAGGTCTCTTTGTGCTGGCTGATGTCTCTTTGCTGCACACACAGACCCCCAACTGGTCAAGGCAGATGTCTGCCCTGAATGGGTCTGGTTCTGCTGGAGGTTTGGTCCTGTTAATATGGAGTATATATGTTAATATGGAGTTTCTGCTCCACTGTCACCTCATGCCTGTTCAGGATGAAGGATTGCGCTAAAAGTGAGGAGTCTAGTACAATTAGACTGTACTTAATTGAACAGCATCACAGTTGCTGTTTTTTCTGTCTAAGCTGCCTTGGCACGACATTTGTTGTGATTTCGTGGTGAACAAATAAATTGAATTGAATCGAAACAAGTATTCTTTCACTCACTAAAGCGATCACAGTAACAAGGATGACCAAATTTTTGCATGTGGCTGCATCACAAAGGCATGAATACATTAAGACAATTCTTATGCAAGATTTGCCACTGTGCACTTTCCCAGCAAAGTAATAACGCTTTTATCCTTATATGACTGTTATACATGGAGTTATATGGTGTAAAATCCTTGCAATATGTGTCCCGTGTGTGTTGGGTTTCCAGAGGCATTAGCTCTGAGTTCTGCAGCAGCCTGTGACCTCATCAGTGCAGCGTGTACAGCCATCAGGGAAATGAGGCGGCGCGTCTGCTCTTTGTGAATGTCGAGTGAGATCTGACGTTCATCAGAGTGCAGCCGGCGGAGGGATAGGAAAGGGTAGAGGGGTGGATGACTTCTTTAAGAGTCCCGTCACTTCCCAAGTCGCTGCCCTCGTGCCAAAGTCAATGTTGTCTTAAGGTCCCGGGCTCGGTCGCTGGAGGTGGAAAAAGCCTTTCCATGCTGAAAGGAGTCAGAGAAAAAGTGATGTTGAGGCCTGCAGCTCAAATTAAAATATCACTTGGGTAAACAGACTGGGTTTCCTCTTGTGGTTACACACCTTCCTTGCCCTGTCACCTTTTTCTGCCCGTCACTTCTCACCATTCTGCCTCTGATCTCGCCATGGCAGCAGCTGTGGTTCCTGTAAAAAGCCAAGTGGACGGTATTTATTAGGCTGACTACACAGCGTTATGTACGGAGTAAGTACACGAGGCAATGAAACAAAAGGTTAATGCACAGAAGACATTTTTACCATTAGTGTAATGAAAAAGAAAAATGTCTAAGATAAGATCATGGGAAAATATGAGCTGTGATGTTGAAAAAAACAAAAAACAAAAGCAGATTTATGTGAAACTGTGCCTACCATTTATATACAGACTGGCCAAAACTAAAGTCAGTGCTGTTTGTTGTATAAAAAATAGCAGAAACATCAGATATTAGTATCACAGACTCTTGTGGAAATGTTAGCACCCCACTTTTACTTTACTATTATTCCGTTAAAAACATATTAGAACATGTTATCTGACCATAGTAGGTCTTAGACAGGTACAACCTCAAATGAATATCAACCTATCCCTTTATTTATTTATTTATTTTACAGTGTAAAGAAAAAGGACATCAAAAAGAAAAATTTAGTTGGACAATACTAAGTACCACCACAGTTCAGTAGACTGTAGATCCACTTTTAGCAACAAAAACCCGAAACATGCCTCACATATGTTAGCCCATATCTCGTTACAACATTGCCTTATTTTATTGTGGTCTCTGGGCATGTGCTTACCGTCATAGCTGAAAGTTTTGGCACCCTTCCACATAAAGAGCCAACAACTCAAAATGTCTGCAAAATAAGTTGAAATTGGCAAAAGTATTTGGTGTCTCAAATTCTTTATTAAACTAATAATAGTACAGGAACTTTGTTTTTTAATCAGAACTTAATATTAAATTTTAAATAATAGATTACACAGAAAATGCTGTGACAAAAGTTTTGACACCCTTTTAGATTTACAAAGAATAAATGAATTTCAAGCAGGTCATTCACCTTGAACTCACCTGTGGTGAGTTTACAGGTGACAGCAATCTAGTAATTCAGTCATCCAACCAGTTTAAAAGGAGCAACCCCCTTATTCTGCTGTTGTGAGTCACTGCATGACCGTACTGAGCATGGACAAAAGAAAGAAAAACAGAGAACTGTCTGAGGAAGTCAAAGAAAAGTTTGTAGCAAAGCATGACAATCTCAAGGCTACAAGTCCATCTCCAGAGACCTATATGTTCCTGTATCCACTGTGTGAAAGGTTATAAAGAAGTTTAAGGCTCATGGTACGGTAGCCAACCTTCCAAGAAGTGGCCACAAGAGAATCATAGAAGAAATGCAACGAATGCAGCGAAAGATTGTTCGAATGGTGGCAGAAGAACCTCAGACAACTGCTAAACAGATTCAAGCTGACCTTCAGACACAATTTACAATTATTTCAACGCGTTCCATCCGTCGCCAGCTCAATGAAAGAGGGCTCTATGGTAGGAGACCCAGAAGGAAGCCTCTACTGAAAGACAGACACAAGAAAGCCCGGCTAGAGTTTGCCAAAACACACCTGAACAAGCCAAAATCCTTCTGGGAAAATGTCCTGTGGACAGATGAGACCAAAATGGAGCTTTTTGGTAAATAGACATAGACTCTGTGTTTACAGGAAAAGAAATGAAGCATTCAAGCAAAAGAACAGCCTCCCTACAGTCAAACATGGAGGATGTTCACTAATGTTTTGGGGTTGTTTTGCAGCCTCTGGTGCTGGGTGCCTTGAATGTGTGTGTGGCGTTATGAAATCTGGCGATTTCCAAGGTATTTTGGAGAGAAATGTTTCACCAAGTGTCATGAAGCTGGGTCTTCATCGAACATCATGGGTGTTCCAGCAGGACAATGACCCAAAACACACATCAAAAAGCACCCAGGAATGGTTCAACAGAAAATGCTGGACGGTTCTAAAGTGGCCAGCAATAAGTCCAGAGCTCAATCTCTTTGAACACCTGTGGAGGGATCTGAAAATGGCAGTTGGAAGAAGGCCCCCTTCTATCTGGGTCAACTGGAGCAGTTAGCTAAAGAAGAGTGGGCCAAACTGCCCGTAGAGAGGTGTAGGCATCTTAATAAAAATGGAAGCGTTTGACAGCAGTCATTTTCTCCAAAGGATGTGCTACCAAATATTGAAATCAAGGTGTCAATACTTTTGCCACAGCAATTTCTGTGTAATATATTATTTAAAATTAAATATTAAGTTATGATTAAAAACAAAGTTTCTGTGTTGTTATTATTAGTTTAATAAAGAATTTGAGACACCAAATACTTTTGTCAATTTCAACTTATTTTTACAGACATTTGGAGTTGTTGGGTCTTTATGTGCAAGGGTGCCAAAACTTTCAGCCATGGCGGTATGTACAGTCTCTGAAGGTCCCTCCACAGCATTTCAGTTGGCTTGAGGTCAAGACTTTGAATAGACCATTCCAAAACCTTCGTTTTATTTTTCAGCAACCCTTTCTTTCCATACAGTCAATACTTTTAACATTTAACAAGCTCAGTGACAACTGTAAGGTCTGGATCATCAGGACCTGATGATCATCTGCAACTAGCAACAACTTACCCTTATAAATCTGATGGAAGCAATAAAGAGGTATTTTCTTCTTCTTGGCTTCATTTTTGTTCAAATGCATGCTGTAAGAGCGGTCTGAATGGTTCCTACACTGTTGTTATATGAATAATGGAATGGTGGGAAAATGTTCCTCTGAGATTGCACTAATATTATAGCTGACTACAATCAGATGATTTTTATAATGTTTTCACACAAAAATCATCCATCTAAAGAGAGCAGACTCATTTTTGCACAACTGTATCTGATACTTTTTTTCCTTTGTGTCTTTAGTAGTTCTTAGCACAATGTGAGACGAAAATTTAAAGCCGAAAATTCATAAAGCTGATGTTTTTTTCGTTTAAAAAAAAATAATGATTCAAGAGAATACGAAGTTACTTTACTTACCAGGAACATGTGAACTAAACAGTTTATTAAATGTTTCTTTAGATTTATAGGTCAAAAACTGAGCAAATAATAAATGTCTGAAAAGAAATTGGAGCTGTCTTCAAATAACAAGAGAGGAAAAATTAACAAGCTCTAATACTTTTTTTTTCAATGATCTCTCCCTACATAAAAGACAGTTTAATTATATACCATAAGTTAAAGAATGAGTAATGTGTGGTGCCTTGAGAACAGCTGGATATTCTCTTAAGTATGTTGATGATGTAAGGCCTGGATTTTCCTTCATTTCTGCTAGCATCAATGCCAAAGCCAGGGAGTCATTATCACATAGAGTACAAGTGTATTTTCCTGCTGCTACAGAACAATGTTACTCTTTGTTGTTGTTACTCTGAACTGGTCTGGCTGCTGGGATCACTGATGTCTAGCTGGATTTCACTGGATCATTTCTATGCTCTAAACTAAATATGTTCTGAGACAGTTGGGTGTTATATTACGCCTCATGTGCTCCAAATGATGATTTTTTTTTTTTTTTTTGTCTGTGCTTTAACCAGTCCTATTCTTCTAAACATTATATCCCACATCACGCTGGGGGAGGGGGTAGCTCAAATCTGGCACATACAGTCATGGAAAAAATTATTAGACCACCCTTGTTTTCTTCAGTTTCTTGTTCATTTTAATGCCTGGTACAACTAAAGGTACATTTGTTTGGACAAACGTAACGATAACCACAAAGATTGCTCATAAGAGTTTTATTTAAAAGCTGATATCTTACCATCTTCCATGGTTTTCTTGATTATGACCTAAATCACTTAAGTTTTTACATCAATAGCTATGGCGTTGTACTGCCAAAAACACTGCTTTTATGCATTCAGTGTTCAGTGTCTTTTCTGTCTGTTTTAGTCACATGATGACATTTAGTGGTACCAGGTATTAAAATGAACAAGAAAGTGAAGAAAAAATGGTGGTCTAATAATTTTTTCCATGACTGTATATGTTCACTTTGATTGAAGGATGAACTCGTTGGATTTTTATATTACCAGTTTGAGGTTACTGTTATTCAACATTCTCATGAACACAGCATGTCAGAAACACCTAGAAAGTGTTTCCTTACACTGGCAGAACAGAAGGTACAGTAGGAATCCATTTCTGTCCCCCAAGGTACAGTCTGGACTCATGTACCCCCTAGGGATAATTATTGAACCCCAAAGTCTCTATGCACACCTTTTTATGTGTCTAAAAGGTAAATCTGTGTTCCACAGTAGTGAAGGGTACATACATGTGCTGTTTAGGGTAAAGCAGTCTGAGGGGTTTACTTACAGAAGTTACACTTTTCTTATTCATTCAAAAATACATTTCAATAAATAACAGTATGGTTAAATATGTATTGATTTATTCATCATTAATTTATTTATTATGATATTAAATATTTATTCATTTATCATTTATTTTTTTAAGTTGTGGAAATTAATTTTAATAATGCATGTTGGTTTAATTTTGTGTGAGTAGTGAGTAAAAACAACAACAGACCTGTATGTTCACCAGGAGGAGAGGATCTAAAGATGTTAGCTATCACAGGCCAAACAGCAGTTTGGCCAACCTGTGGTGGTCTTTTTCTCTCCTTTTTTTTTTCAAAAGGATTAAAAAATCGGGTGCTTCACAGAGACACTGGAGACAGTCAACGTCACCTTTAAGGGGAAAACGGATTATTGATCGTGTCCTGTTGTTCCATAGCCTCCAGCAGGGTTCCCCAGGGCCACTGCTCTGCATGTTTAAGATGTTTTCTTGCTCCAACACAACTGATTTAAATGTGTGGCTCTTGAGGACAGGAATACTAGAACAATGGTCTAGTGATATATAAAGAATAAAACCCAAACAACAATAATTTATAGTGACAAAAACAGTTCTCAAAATATGAATGAAGGAGCATGAGAGTGAATCAGCAGTAGTGTTCATACTTTTATTTGAGCAACAAGGGAAGATGTACTTTTCAGGGCAAGAGATATATATTTTTTGCTTTCATGACTGGGCATGTTTAAATACTCCACCTGTTCTTCCTGATAATTCTGCTGCATTTTTTTCCCTTTAATTTTCTATCATGCAGATCGTAGTATGGGCAAGAATAAGAAATAACTGAGCTACCAAACATATAGTCAAGACTGAGCTCCAGGAACAGGACCACTTATGTTCATGTATTACATCAGCAATGTTTAACATATTTTCCACAATGCCATGTTTTATGCAGATGATACTGTGTACCAGCAGGCATGCACAGCTAAAGGTTGACCCTCACTAAATGATTTTTTAAGGCTGGCAAGGATTCAGTCTCAATTTCATCTTGTGGTCTCCTGTCCCTACTATTGCTAAGTTACCACCTGAAGTAACTTTAGACTCCCATCCATGTTGTCTCTTGTGATACTTACTTTACAAATAAAAAAAAAAAAAATCTGTGAACACAGGAAAACACACAAAATTTTCAGATTCAAGCCTGCAAGAGGTAATAAGCACATTGGTCTCTAGCCCTGTTTTTGTTGGACATTCCTGAAAAACAGTTTCAGATGAAGGGTCTTAATGTGTTACAGCGTCAAGTTGGGGTTGAGTAAAACTGATTATGAACATCATCATGTTTTACCCATTTTGGTGTGTCTCAGGTCTTTTAGAAAAAGAAATATTCTCTTTCAGACTTACTTCATTGAATAAAATGTGAATACATTTTTGGAGATATCTCTTCCGTCATGTCATCCACTGATTGGATAAAGTTATGTTCACATAAAAATGTACAGAGTGTGAGTGTTTGTCCGCACAAACAATTTCTGAATGACTAATATTAATAAATGCTGGATATTTTCATTTGAGATTGGTGAGGATTAAATGTTGTTCTGACCAAGTTTTAGCGATCTTAGCGCATAACAGGAACATCTGATAACACAAGCTGCACAAAGATCATGACAGTCGGAATCAGAAGGTTTTTCACAAACGTAAAGTCATTACTTTTCAGGGTCTTGAGATTCAAGATATCAAGATACTGTCTTGATACAAACACCCTAAGAATTCTAATCACTAATTCCCCATCTTTATCTCCCATTCCAGCAAATCCTGAAGCATAATGTGATTGATGTGACACAAACATAAATTACTTACACCTTCTCTGTAATATGAATGTGAACGTGACTATTCATGAAATGAAAGAAAATAAGTGCAGAATTGTTGTGGGATACGAGCCTCAAAAACACAAAGGCAGTTCAATTAATCAATCTAAGTTACTGTTCTTTCATTTCAAAGCCCTCAACATGAGCCATAATGAATCTGTCAGGTAGCTGGAAGAGAAAAAAAAAAAAAAGGGGGAAATCAAGCGGCCCCTGAGAAGCTAAGAACAGAAATCCTATGATTTAAAAGCAGACGGAGGAAAACAGCATCAGTCAATAATAAGCTTAACAGCTGGAAAGCTGAATGATTTGAATGATTTACACGTGTTACATCAGGAGGCTTTTCTACTGCATTTTTTTAAAACTGCTAATAGAAAAAAGATGGTGTAAAACCGTTTAAAAGACAAACTAGCATTATTGTTTGATACTGAGCCATAAGGCCTGTTCCACATCTGAGATCCCAACTGAGATCAGTGTGATGCAAAAACTAAGCCATTTTGAGCTGGCCAAGACAGGAGAGGGGTGTTCTGGGTATTTTGAACTAGTCAGCATCCTGCCAGAGGCCCTGAGCAAATGTTGAGTTCTGCCTATTGTCCTCCTTCAGTAAACGTGAAAACTAAATTAGAGAGTATTTTGCTATGCTTCCGATTAAAGCTGTGGGAATTATTACCGGCCATGAAGGTGAGCTTGGTAATTGACATCACACTGGACATCTCACTGGACACCCCCCCCCTCCAAAAAAAAAAAAAAAAAAAAACAAAGAAGAAAAACAGTGAATGACTTTCTGTCAGCAGTAGAAGGGGATGCAGTTGGCACTGACTTACAAGGTGAATGACCTGCAACAGTGGCAGGTATTCTTCCACCACAGCTCTCATTGCAGCTCAGTCTTACAGGGAAATGTGTAATAAATTAAGAATGTTTGAGCACATGTCCCAGATATAACAGCGTTATAAAAGAAGTGCAGGAATTGAGAGATGATAACATTTTTCTTTGCCTGTTTTCTTTAGAGCTGCATTCATAATGTGCGATGTGAAGCTGTACTGATGAATTTATCAATGCTGAAGCAAAAATGTGTGTTTTATTTCACAACACAAACTGCTGTGAAGCTGTGAAATGTAAAAGGTCCTTGGAAAATACTGGGTTAAAGGATGAGGTACCTAAGGTTGAGGTTATGCACAGTATATATGGGATGGAAAAGTTAACTTTCTCTGTGAGACTGGAGATGGATAGATTTAAAAGAATTTGGGAAAGCTGGGTAGATTACATAAAACCAATTAGGTCAGACTTCATATGAGAGGTTTCATCTTGGGAACAAAGACCCCTAGTTCATCGCTACAGATGTTGAAATGTTCTACTTTCTTTTTCTTTTATTTAATTATATTTGCAATATTGATGATATGGTCAAATCCAGTTAAGTCATAAGGATATAAGGTATGGGAGATTGTAAATAGCCATTAGGCTCTGGATAATAATACTATTATATTTTTTCTTTTCCTTTCTTTTTCTTTATTATATTTCTTTATTTATTATTTCTCTTTGGTGTGTATAAACAGGCATGGTAATATTTTATCTTGATCCAACATAAAAGACAGAGGAAGATTGCCATGTTTGCCTGAATGTTCACGGTACAACTGTGAAATATATATATGTTCATATATATGTGCATCAGTTGTATGCAGAATATATGTGAAGATGTTCAATAAAAATAAATTTAAAAAAAAGGAAAATACTGGGTTAGACGAGGCTCAGGACTCATTTCTCAGATCACTTTGACAGTTTTACATTATGTAAAATGTAGGCATTTTAAAGTAAAAAAGGGAAAAATAGTTCTTGTAACACTTTTGGAGCCATGTAAATATGGTCATATTGCAGTTTTACTATATCAAAAGGAGGACAATGGCACCTAAAGTTTTTGGAGCCCAGTCGTTTGACATTTTTATAACCTTTGTTGTAAACTGCTATATTTTGTTACACGGACCAACACAGGTCTGGAGCGAGACTAGATTTTCCATCGGCACTAATGTAAATACGACGCACCGAGTCTGTCGCACTTGGGGCTTCAAAAGAGCGCAAACCTGACTTTGTCTTTCATTAAAGCAGCACCAAGGAAGAATTGTGTCTCGGAGGACCCCTGCTGGTTCAGGTGGAGTCCAGCCCTGATGTAAATACAAGTCACGGCTTGAGCCCCGCTCAGAGACGGTAGATCACATGGATGTGATTAGCTGCTGAAGCGCAGCAGCTGGAGTCTACAACAGAGACTACCAGAGAAGAAAAATGGCAACATTGCAATAGCGTCAGGTTTTGGAATCAATGAAGCGAAGCGGTTTGGTGTAACATCAGCCCAAATGTGATGTAGCATGTTTGTGAGATGTCTAAAGATTTACAAAATGAGGAAAGACAAAATTACAGAGTAGAATATTTTATTGCTACATTAAAAAAAACAAAAAAACCCCACAAAGACACAATGAGCTACCAATAATAAGACATTACTTACTAGTCCAGCAGGAAAATAATGATTTCAGTGTTGGTCTTCCTTCCCATTTCTTCTCGTGGCTCTTGCAGAGCGAAAGTCACTCTAATATTTATCCTTCATTTCTTGAAATCTTTGCATCCTGCCAAAGAGTAAAAACCAGTTCAAGATTTTTTCCTTTCTTCCTCGTTTTTCTCCGACACTGCCATGACGAACGTACCAAGAGTCGTGAGCCAACGAAGCCGGCTAGTAGAGGTACTCCTGTTGGCGTGTGATGCATTGCTGTATTTCTCTACAGGTTCTCAGGAGCGTGACCCGGGGCGGACCGCAAAGATTTATGGTGAAAAGGTTATGGGTGTCATTTGAAGCAACCAAATTGCAAGGAGGATGGGAAATAAACCAGTGCAACAAGTTTGAATAAGAAAAGTCACAATATAGACAAAACAGATGAGGACTACGTCCCCGTGTCAAGCTGACTTTCACAGTCCAGGCAAACATAGTATCCTATCATTGCTCCCAGCATTGTGCTTATTATAAAATGTGGTCCACTGCAACATTTAGGATATTACTTACCGTCACTTCTTCTTAGGGTTGTTGCAGAACTCCAGTATTTTCAGTATATGACAGCCATCAGCTGCTACTTGCAACCGGAGAGGATTTCAGCTTTCTTGTGTGAAAGGTTTCTCTGGCAGGCAGGTGTTCATGTAGAGAGCACAGGCAGACAGTTAAGGACCTGAAGAGGCTTTAGTAAAACCATAAACCTAAAGCGCTCTTATGAGCAGGTTTGTCAAATCTGTCAGGTCTAAAACCAAGCTCTCCAGTGACATAAAGGCGGCTATATTATAATCTGATGAGATCACCTTGGTCATTTATGCTGAGTTTTCAGATTATGTTGTCAGTAAAAATCCTTCATTGATTCTTTTCTCTGCCATATTCCTGCTGAAAAAAAGACAATCCTGAAACGGCGTTAAACTACTATTAGGCAGAAGAGTGAATGTTGATTTTATTTCAACCGATAGATGTTGAATAACTGTTGGATTGTTCGAATGACTGACAGAAATAAAGTAGGAGAGTATTTTAGTATTTGCATTTAGCAGTGCATAAACGATAAACAGGTGTGGAGCAGGTGAATAAAATGCACAGGGGAAGAAATACTTCCAAAATAAGACAGTAAGTAAAGCTGACCAAAATACAGATGAAAAAAAAAAGACAAACTTATAAATAGGGTGGCACAGGTTGGTGGTTAGTGTTGTCTCTGGTTTTAACCCCATCTGATTTCTTTTTTTCTGTCTTAGGTACTCTATTTGGTCAACTGGTGATTCTAAATTGTCCATGAGAGGGAGCACGAATGTGTGTGTAGTTGTTTGTTTATATACCAAATTGTCAAAAGTATTTGCTCACCTGCCTTGACTCACCTATGAGCTTTAGTTCATCCCATTCCTAATCAATATGATGTGGGTCCACTCTTTGCAGCTAGAACAGCTTCAACTCTTCTGGGAAGGCTGTCCACAAGGTTTAGGAGTGTGTTTATAGGGATTTTAGGGAAGCACATTTGTGAGGTCACACACTGATGTTGGCTGAGAAGGTCTGGCTCTCAGTCTCCTGCTCTAATTCATCCCAAAGGTCTTCTATCAGGTTGAGGTCAGGACTCTGTGCAGGTCAGTCAAGTTCATCCACACCAGACTTGTCTTTATGGACCTTGCTTTGTCCACTGGTGCACAGTCATGTTGGAAGAGGAAGGGACCAGCTCCAAACTGTTCCCACTAAGATGAATGCATTAGTGATGCATGGTGATTCGGAGGAAAAGCGGAATGCAATTTTGACTGACAGGTTTCCGAAGATATTTATACTGTCACGTCTCATGCACGATTTCAGTCCATCGTGGGTTTTGCATGCGAAGTTGAATGACAAGCAGCGACCATTTGTTGGCATTTCTATATCGCAAAACACTTCATGTCTTACACTGTAAATAAATCACACTCACTGTAGGGAAGGGAAGGGGAGAATTTACATATAAAAGACCAGAAATCTGCACTGATGTAAACCTATTCATGAAAGCTCTCTCTGCACTGTTGTTGAGCTAATCTGAAGGCCACATGAAGTTTGGAGGTCTGTAGTGATTGACTCTGCAGAAAGGTTGGTGACCTCTTCACACTATGCGCTTCAGCATCAGCTGACCCCGCCCCCTCAGTTTACGTGTCCTACCACTTCATGGCTGAGTTGCTGTTCGTTCCCAAACACTTCCATTTCCTTATAATACAGCTGACAGTTGACTGTGGAATATTTAGGAGAGAGGAAATTTCACGACTGGATTTGTTGCACAGGTGTCATCCTGTCACAGTTCCACGCTGGAATTCACTGAGCTCCTGAGAGCGACCCATCCATCCATCCATCCATCCATCCATTATCTATGCCCACTTAATCCTATGCAGGGTCCATTCAGTCCATCACAGGAGAGAAACACATTCTTTCACAAATGTTTGTAGAAACAGTCTACATGCCAAGGTGCTTAATTTTATACACCTGTGGCCCTCGAAGTGATGGGAACACCTGATTCTGATAATTTGGATGGATGAGCAAATACTTTTGGCAATATATTGTATGTGGCGCTGTGATGAAGTGGCGACCGGTCCAGGGTTTCACCCCTGCGTCTTCCCTGAGGATAGTTAGGACTGCCTCCAGAGGAAAACTGACCTCTGAATAGGAATAAGCGGTTGCAGATTATGGAAGGGTGAATGGATGAACAGAAACAACAAAAACCACAGATCATGATACTGTGATAGTGTTGGAATTCAGTCAACAGAATGGGTGTGTTCATGAGGGTCATGCTCAAAGCTTTAAGCTGCAAAAAAATGGCTTTTCTCATGTTAAAATGTTAGTTTCAGTTTCATTTGAAAAAAATATTTGATCACTTTTAGGAAGTCATTGAGCTCTTGGGGTCTCCTGTTCTACTGTTGGCAAAAATCAGGTAAAGTGACTTTAACTAACTCTTGTCCTGGTCATGTCTTGACACGACTGTGTTTCACTTCCGTAGAATTGTAAGACGTCAACAATGAGCTCACAGAGTAATAATGGACATGATGGCAGAGGCGACTAAGAAAAGCAAAGAACGTAATGATGGAAGAGAAAATGAGAGTGATGAAACAAGAGAACAATCAAGAGGAAATTTTATACAGCGTCATAAAAGAGACTCAATGTCCAAATGTATAGGGGGGGGCCCTCTGAGCTAAAAAAGAAAACTAAAGTTTGACAAATAAGCCACACCCCTCTATTACTCTTTTTGTTTCTTTTTGGGGGTGTTAGGAAGTGGGCAGAACAACAGAAAGTGGGATAGCAGACTCATTTTGGGGTTAAACAGAACAAATGGTGCTTCCATTTCCATTATCCCTCTTTGAAAACAAGGCTCAGATCTAAGCTGAACAAATCGAGCATAAACTGAGAGTAACAGTGAGGAGGCTGCAGCCCTGTTTAAAAACATACAAAACATTGACGCGCATGTCAGAACTTTCTAACCTGACTTTTAAATTTTACTTTACCTTGACCCAAACTGTGAACGTTACAGGGAAAAAGTTGTGTCCTGCTACCCAACCCGTCTTTTTCTTAGAAGAGACGTACTTCTGTGCAGCCTTTTTTCTGGCTGCATATTAACTTTGGCTAGAAGAAAACATGTAGAAGAGAACAAAAAGAGCACGTGGAGTTGGGTGGTGGCAGGAATAAATAATATGTGTAATATAAATAAATAAATTTGTGTAATATAAATATATATATATATATATATACCCTTAATTTCATAGAACAGAAATGAATGTCCAGCAGAAACCATCAACCATTTTCTTCTCCTTCTTTCTGTAAAGTCCTCTTGTGTCCAACTTCTCTTTTTCACATGGTGTGATACGTGAAACAGATGTTCAGTTACAGTATTTTTCACTGCTGCTTCAAGATGGATGGAAAATTAATGTGGAAAGAATACAAAGCAAATGTTCTTTTTCTCTTACCTGTCTGTGCAAAAGAGGCACAGCACAAGGACAACCCCAGATTAGTTTCCACTTTAGCTTTCAGCTCAGGGGAAAGAATGTTCAAGAACCCCAAAACACAGTGAGATTTATTATCTTTACATGACTTGGAGCTTGGCAAAGCATGATTCGAGCATGTAAAGCCTGACCAGGGACAAACTGATAAATTATTATATGAGTATGCGAGTAATAACTCCAAATCGCCTGAAGAATTTTGTGTGGCCAATACCCGTAATCAATTAAAACCAATCAATGTGTCACATTTGTTGGAAATTTTGGGGAAACTGCAGATGGAAAACCAGCAGTAACAGGTTCTGATGTAGTAAAAGAGGCAGAGGGAGTTATAAGTTTGGTTCATTTAATCTTTCCTGGAGTTCTGTTGTCTTCAGCTGCAAAAATACTGTGTATGGACATAGAATGCTTAAAATACTGCACATTAAAAATATAAGAACCTGTGGCTAATGTTGCTATTGAAATGTATCACATTCATTAATTTATTCTTTTTTTTGACAGAAGCAAAATGTGCTAATACCTTCTCATTCTATACTTTCTTTCTTTTTTTTCTTTAACAACTGTCTGCACATATATTAATGGTTAGTGCCATAATTTGGAAAAAAAACCCTTTTAAAGTCAGATATATATGCATTTTGATCTTGCAGCAGTGTGCATGTGAAAGTGAACGTGTCCTTCACCAGTCCTCTCTAACAGTCTAATCGAACATATTTTATTAACAACCCTGATTCTGTCAGAGAGGACTAACATCAACGACAGTCGAAACAGGAAAGGACAGGACAGACAAGACAGCAGACAGAGATGGTGTGGTGTGTGCAGCATGGTGATTCCTGCAGTGTTAGTGTGGTGTGTTCCTGTGTATGTAAATGAATGTGTGGTGGACTCTGATGTAATAGACATGCAACAGACAGGCATGCAAACACAAGACAAACTGATAAATTCCATAAAATACCGACACTACAGAAAACTGGACAACAGAAAAGGAGAGAAGTTGCGCTTTGTAATACCATTAGTGTTTGCATGTGTGTGCGCGCATGTGAAATGTGTGTGTAGGACTGACTCTAGGCTGGGGAGGTAGATAAATTATGATTATTCTTGCAGTTGTGTTACCACTGATCTTTAGTTAGCTTAGGTTGCCTTTATTTAATGCTTTCCATCTTTGTAAAGTCTATGATCAAAAGCCTTTCATGGATTTTTCACATTTGTCTGGCAATTTTTAATTGTTGAAATGTTGGATGCAATACAAACCCTCAGCCTGACAGATCAAAAATAGAAAATTCATTATAAAAGCACCCTCAGTTGTGCAGTTACATAGCTACCCTTGTCTTCGACACCAAAGGTGTAGATGACAGGTTTATTCATTTTAATTGGGGGTAGAGGGTATTTTTTTGTAAATTATTTGTCTTTCATCATTAAATAGATAAGAGGAAATACTTTTCTCTAGTTTGAATAATCAGACCTTTTAAGCAAAAGTTGGTGACCTTGACGAGAAAGTTCAGTAAAAGTACAACTATTTGAAGAGTATCATATAATATTTATGTATAATTCTGAGAAACTTGCAATAAACTCCCTCCCCGTCCCTCCGCTGTGCTTCAGCTGGGCCTACGAAGCCCCTCCATGAGGAGGGGGCCGTCATGCAGGTAGTTGTAGAAGTATCAGTGACTGATATTCTGACTGGCACTCAGGCACATTTGACTCTTACAGACTCTGGTAGACACAACAGGAGAAGCCAGGCTTTTCACAGGTTGTGTTAAGTTTCATTTCCGAGGCCTGGTGACCATTTTGACAAATATACAAATATAGAGAAACAGGTGACTTATATAACAAAGTCCTGCCTTCAGTGATATTGCACAGGGGTGTATCTTATCCACTAAATTTTGGTTCACTTCTTTTCTTCTGTCCCCTGTTCTCTTCAGTGCTGCTGCAGAGTTAGTATTTCGGTGGAATCTACTACATCTCACCCTCTTACACACACACACATGCATTTAAATTCCAGGAAGTATCATCTTGCTCCAAATGGAGGCCAATCTCTGGTTTACTTCCACCGCCCCCTGGCTGGCTAATGACAGGTTTAAAAAAACAGAATTAGGGACTAGACAGAGAGGCCTGAGGGCAAATGCCAGGATGACATCATAAACTACAAAAACGACATGTGGCTACGCACTGACAGCCTTTGAAGAAAAAGACACTGTGGTATAATAGATGCACCCCTACCCCCCCTTGTCTGCAGCAATTTTATAGTTCCCCTTCCCCAGAACCAATGACTCAAGGTCAAACACTAGCAAGACCAGGGCCCTCATATATTGCCAATTTCTTTCTTTTTTTTTTTTTTTTTTTCCATTTTTGGAGTTCAGGATGTTACATTATGACATCCACAGCAAGCAGCTCCGCCTGGAAGAAAAATATGAAAGGAAGAAAGATAACAGAAAGCCGTTGGCCAAATGAATGTAGCAGTGGAAAAGAATTTATGTCTCACATGTGTTAACATGAGTCCGACCAGCGAGTGTTGCTGACGCAGATCAGTTCTGGGATGACTTCATTCATCACAGTTTTCTCTCTGCTTTGGCTAATGTTCTTATATATACTGGACAAAGTCTAATAGAACCCAAGATTTTTCACCTTTTGATGATGACAGAAAGAAAGATGACCTTCCTCATCTTTGGCACGAAGAACCCAATGTCCATTCTTCAAAGTTCATACCCCTTTTATGTCACAATAAATATCAACATTTATTCTTCTGTTGCAAATTTATTTGCTGATTGTAAAGTTTTTCTGTGTTTCTTTTGCCTCTCTCTCTCTTATTATGGAAACATAATGGAATATTTGAAAAAAAAAAATTGCCCATTTAAAAATTGGTGAAATGAGATGACAAACTAAGGAATTAAGGGTTTTTTTTTTTTTTTTTTTTGCATTTTAGAAAACAAAAACAAACAAACAATAAAAACAGTTTCAGGTAATTGCATTCTCTCTAGGTTGGTCAAGGTTTAGAGTTTAGTCTATTAACCAAGTGATGTACAAAAGTCGCATGACGCCTTAAACCCTGTCGTGCTTTAGATGCAGCTTTAATTTAATTTGATCTCAGCTACTGTGTCCTCAAAAAATTCACATCAACCATTAGATGTTTCTTTTCTACCTTTCTGGTTAAATTGTATGGGACATCATAACCTTGAAGTTAGCTTCCAGTTCATAACTTCTGGTTCAGCAGTGGCCCTTTTACCACTTACCATATTAGAAGCTAAAATCATAAGCCCTGCTTCACCTTTGTGTGCAGGCTACTTCCAGTTTAACTACAGATCAGCTGAACTTGTGCTTGTTTTGACACTACAATCACATTCCTTTGAGCACAGCTATGGGTTACACTCTTGCCTAACCCTAACGGTGCAAATGGCCTCATAATTCTTCCTGGGAATATGGTTTGTAATAGAAACCATGCTTCTTAATGTTAGCCTGCCCCCAACAACTGAACCCAAATACAAAACAATTTATTGACAATGAACCTTTTATTGAGCATATAAAACATCAAAGATGATAAAACATCAAAGATTTTTTTTAATGTATTCACTTATCTACTATACAGTTTGAAAGCTTGCTTTTTTGGCACTCTAAGGTACAAATGCAATCAGAGAAAAAGGTGAAAAGGTGTGCCATTCTTCAGCGAGCGCTCCAATCCCTTTAGCCTCCAGAGAACCTCTATAACTATTTGGTTTGACAGCAGGCAGATAAAACTGCTGGCTGGTATCGATCAGGCAGGTGGAAGTACCAAGCTTATTATTACTGTTATAAAACTGATGCATAAGGGCCAGAGGGAGACAGTTGTTTTCACTCTGACATTAAAAAGCTAAGGCTTTTAAGATAACAGAATCTACTTGGGTAACACATCAGCACCCAAATCATGCACATAACCCACTTTTATTCTTGTGCAGGCTTTGTGTAAAAAAAGAGGGCAAGCACTCAAGTGGTTACCATTTGATTGTGTAATCATCTATCATTTCATTTTGTTATCTTTTAAAGCATCTATGCATTTTTACTGGAACAAGGACTTGTATAGGTGCCAAAGACTTGACACCAGCACAGGCCCACAACATTATCTCTCCAGAAATGGAGCAATATCATACATAATATAGTGTCAGTGACTATATAACAAGAAACGCTCTGTCACTGGTAACACAAGAGTCATCCTGTAAATGTGTAATACGTGTGTGAGTCCACTGCCAAACATCGATAACATTAATGTAATGTCATTTGGTTCCCAGACCTGGTGAATGCCAGGCAGTACTCTATAGGTACTGATGATCAGAACCACCACAGCCACTGATGCTATCCTGTTGGTAAAGATGCGGTAGTGGCAGCCCTTAGTTCAGCTTTTATCAGAAGTAGGTGTCATCCCTTCACCATATGTTTCAGGAGCAAAACAAAAATTACAGGAGTGCGGTGCAAAGAGAAAAAAAAACATCATCAAAAATACAGGAAATAAACCTTAACTTCTGTGTGAAAATGACCCAATGCTAGAGAAATTATCCATAATTGTCCATGCAGAAAGATATTTTTCCTTGAGAAGAAATCTTGTTTTCAGTTTAAATCTGGTAGGTGTTCAATGAAGAAGGAGACAAAAAGCTTGATTTAAAATAGAAAATACTAAGAAAGTCACTGAAAATTCACAAATAATTCTTAACTCTGGGTTTAAAAAAAAAAAAAAAGAAGACCAAAAAACAAGATAATAAACTCAAAAATCAAGCTGAATACAGTATTACTTTAAATTTCCAGTGTATGTTTATGTAGTTACTTAAGGCAAATTCTTAAAGTGAAAGAAAGAGGATAACTCAGGGTATTAATACTTGTTTTAAAAGGACATGGCTAAATTATACATTTCCTGATTAAGTAAGGGATAAAAGACACATTCATGAAAAATTTAATTAAAGAGCAAACCATGGACTTCAGTAAATTATATCTATCTAAAACAAGATGAAGTGGACACAGTATAGTCAGGATTTGAAAACTGATTTTGTTTGAACATTTGTCAGAAGCAGTTTTCGTTGGCAGGATTGTTTACAGGGAGAAGACTGGGAGAAGCTGTTTCCACTTGTCCTATTGTAAATAGTTTGTGTTTTTTTTCTTTTAATCAATTAAAGTATTTTGTTATCAATAGTTTTAATTTTTTTTTTTCTAAAAAAAAATTTGCTATATCTCTCTGAGACTGTGTAAAGGTACAGATGTGCTCTATGTACATGAGAGGGTCCGTTTCCTTGTTAGGACGTGCTGTTTCTAATGTGATGTTACTGTATGAGATCAATAAAAAAATAAGACACGATAAATAATATATTTCCTCATCCAAGATTTAAAATATTGGCAAGAACAAATCAATTTATGGTGTGAGATACACTTGACTCTTACTGATGTTATTTATGGGCCTGTTTTCATTGCTGGGGATCTGGGTAGTTTTATGAAGCTAATAGAAACCTGCAACAAGATTTTTCTTGTTGCTCCTTCACACTGCATAATTCTGTGCTGTTGCATGATGTATTGATTATTGCAACCTGGCACCATTCCAAAGAAAAATAAGGATCCGAAGTTGGCTCCTCTTTCCTAACCATGACCAGGAACACATTCTTCTTCTTTACTGCTCTTTTAAGTATTTAGCAGTAAGTATTTTGACACACATAAATGCTTTAACAGAGTGGCTTATTTTTCCATGCTGTTTGTTTATTGTGAGTGTGTACAGATTATGCACTTCTACATCTGTCTGCATCTCTACATCAGTCGTAGCCAAAGCCGGGCTGCACATTAAAGTGATCGGGAGCTTCTCCGGCCCAAACCATCGATGTGGACCACGGGGACAACTAATTTTAACTATTTTTTTTGTCACTTCTTTTGTCTTATTCTTGCATTAATATCAATTAAATTGCAACCGCCCGTTGCATCATAGTGGATTAAATAGGTCCACAGCCCCTTCCTAGAAAATCTGTGGTTCTACTACCATGTAAGCAGGATAATTCCCCCCGAACCCTCCCACGTGTTTCAGGTGGTTTGGCCCAAGGCTCGTCTTTACTGTAAATCACACTGGCGCAAAACAGAGCGCCAGTGATGGAGAGCAGAAAGAGTCTGGGCGGAACTGAGAGGGCTAAAATAAAAAAAAGAAAGGAGGCGGCGGCCAAATGTGCCAAATTGACTGACATCTTCTCAAGACAAGCTGGTAGGTTACTGAAAGAGAGATGGATAATTGGCCTGGTTGTGAATTTTATCATATGTGATAAAAGTCATATGTGTATATTATGTGCAATATACATATACATACTCACTGACGTGCAATAACTTATCTCAGGTGTAGTAATCACTACCAACATATCCTTGTAAATAAGTCAGAGTTATTATTATTATTTATTATATATTCTCTTTTGTAGTTATTGTTTGTTTTTATTATTGTTTTATCCTATTCTATTGTTGTCCTTTTCTCTTTTTTATTGCTATTCTAACTTGCTGCTGTAACGATGTAAATTTCCCCATTGTGGGACAAATAAAGGAATATCTTATCTTATCTTATCTTATAACGTGGCGAGCGTTTGCAACTGTCACAACTGTCAACTTAAAAATGTCACAATGTAGGTATAGGATTATCTATGCTTAAAGTGCATTCATATTTCCATAGAAGAACCAAAAACTTGTTGCTTTAAATGCCAGTTAACCATTTTGATGAACAGAGTTGCCGAACGCTTCATCACGCTTTATTTGTAGCCTTTATCATTATCTTTATTTTATTTGAAATTTCAATTATACATTGTTAAAAGGGCGTGAATAATTGTATGCCATAATCTAAATAAAACAAAAGGCATTGTGAGAGAATTGTTTTTTGTTTTATCTTTTTCTATGTACTCAAATTTGAGTACACTCCATATCAGAGTGGCCTGAATTTGAATTAAATTCCCGGACTGAGAAAAGGGCCCACTCCGGCCCTGGTCGTAGCCTCCATTTCAAGAGGGCTCATCATTGTACAGTCTACGCATACCGTTCTGGACATCGTACCCAAGAATTAAGCAGATACTAATCATCAGTGTGAGATGTTATAATCTTATACAACTGTAAAAATGGTGGGGAGTATAGGAGCCCTAAAACATGGCCGAAATTCATCGGATGGCATGGGACAGGTTCTCCAAGCAGCCCTGAAATACAGCTGCGGGGGGGGTGGGGGGTATTCACTTCTCATTGGACATGCTGTTGGAAGAAGATGACGTTCAGCTGTCTCAGTGTCCTCTCTTGAGTGTGACTCAGCTCTTCTCATTAAAACCACTAACCCACTACATGGAAACAAACACAGCAACTATCTCAGCTCTTTTAATGTCAATCTTGTCAATCTGAGGTTAAACCAGTTTGTTTTTTTTTCTCTTGTTTCCCCTTTTATTTTCTGCCTTCTGCTTCTGTTATTTGTTAGTGGTTAGGAAACAGCAAACGTGGTGCACTTCTGCATCCAGGTGATATGGAGGTGGTAGTTTGCCAAGTCAGTAGATCTTATCAGGTCATCACTGTAAATGGAGACAATGGTTCAAAGGAATGAGGAGGAGCTCGGCCCTGTTACACTTCCAGCCCGCTAGATTTTACCCTAGACCCCTGTAAGTGGAAATGCACACTATGTTATGCCTTTTTTAATTAAACATTTTTGGCCAAGTTTAGATATGTGTAGATACTGTAGATATGTGTGTGTGTGTGTGTGGAAGGAGGTGGGGGGATACAAACTTAATAGATCAAACATATGAAAATAGCTGGAGCAGTTTCAGGAGATAATCATCACGGTAAACAGTTATACAATCGTGGGTTTGGAGACAACATTCTTTCTATTGACAATAGAGAAAGAATGGTGCCTGTGTGTGTTCCTTTTTATAGAAGGTATAAAATGACTTTATAGGTGCAATAAGCAGAGCGGTGCCGAAAAGCTGTAAACACTCTGCAGCCATGACTCAACTATCCTCCTTTCTTCTTTGGCCAGCGTGTTGTAGTGAATCACCCAACAAGGACAGCAACAGCTTTCATTCTGACTCCACTCTCTGGTTTTCACTCATCACTGTCACACTGCAACAAGGACTAACAGGGCCGACAACTGTGTTCTCCACTGCAGACATAATAAGTGCGCTATGAAGCGAGATTAATGAGTTGCAACATGTGTTGAGTTTTCATTGGGGGGAAAGGTGGCTCTCCTTACTATATCGTCATGGTAACCTATGCTGAGCACATAACTTATCCCTGAGCAGATTCATAGCTTTGATTAAAAATGCCTGGCAAATGCACCGCAGATCATGTACAAAAAGCAGTTTTCAATTTCCAGGAAGAAATATCGAATCCACGTTAAAACCTGACTTTTAAACCAGTGCGAAAATTGTCTTGGCTGATGCTGCGCTTGTCACATATTTTTAAGAATTCTCATCTCTCTGTCCTCCATCCTCTCTCTGTCCTCCTCCTCTCTCTTTTTCTTTCTCTACCTGGCTGGCCTTCAGCAGGAAGGTCCCTTCATATGAGCCAGGTCCTGCTCAAGGTTTCTTCCTCTTCAAGTGGAGTTTTTCCTTGCCACTGTTTGGTATAATTTTTTTTTTTTTGCCATTATCCTTGATTAGGATTTAATATTATAATTTTAGTTAATGATATTTGCTTGTGGGTCATGCTCTGGGTCTCTGTAAAGCGCCTAGAGACAGTTAGCATTGTAACAGACGCTATACAAATAAGGCTGAATTGAATTAAATTGAATAATTCACAGTAAATCTGTACTGATCAAGTGCAACTGTGTCATTTTTCAGCATATTGAGATAAGAAATGTAAGCATTTCAGTCAACAAATTTAAACATAGATACAATAATGATTTCATGGCATCCTTTATATTTGAACTTAAGACTAGATTCACTAAATATTTTAACCCCTAAACCACAGACCATTTTGAGCAGAAATTAGGTTTTGATTAAAAACCTTTAGAGACAATAAATTATAAATCTCAAACTATTCATCAGCTGAATCATCATCATGTATTAACTGAAATTGCTTAATATCCCACTAGCAAACAATTATCTTGACTAAGCCATTCCTGTAGAAATTTGGGATTGCTGCGACTGCCTGTCCCGTTATGCCTGTCTTGGCATAACTATGTTAAATTTCTCAACTGATCAGCAGTTTTCAGGGGGAACTTTATGGTCCTGAGTTCTGAGTGTCAGTTCAGCAGCTCTGACCAGGAGTCGCTGGTCAGAGCTGAACCATTATATGAAACAATACCTTTTTACAGGGAAACAGTAGCTCCAAAGGAAACTTTGTTTCCACTGTAGGACCCACAAGGCATTTCTGCAAAAGAAATTGTAGCAACTGTGTTTCTTGAGCAAAAATTGACAATATATTGGTTAGCTTTAAAAAAAAAAAAAAAAGAGAGAGTAAATCTTGGACTTTGTTGGAAACCCGACTCCGATTCTGTATTTGTATCGTAAAGCATAGACCAGAGGAGCAAGTTCTTGTCATATGTCATTCTTCTAGCAAGAAAAGTATGTCTCTTGCCTCAGGGTTCCAATACACCGCACAATTTCTGCAGTTGTGTAAGATCATAACATCTCAAACTCTCTGCGTTTTGCTCAGTCTTGGGTCTGATGTCCAGAATGGTATGTGGTGACTGGACGTTGATGAGCTCTCTTGAATTGATGACTGATGCAGAGATGTGGACGGATGTAGAATTGTGTGATCTGTATGCAGTAAACAAACAAGAAAGTAAAATACTCTCCATTTTAATGCATTTTGGTACAAAAGCTACAACAAAGTCAGGGATCTAAAGTAGTTTAATGAAAATAAAAATTTTCAGGCTGCTCCACTCTGCCACCATAAAGTTCTATGGGAACTAACTGAGAAATTGTCAATTTCCTTGGAAACTATACAGTGCCTGTCTGAGAAAACGCATCTCGTGCATCACGTGACCTAGCCAGTCATTTTGGCATTTGAAACACATTTCTAGGTTGAATGGTGTAAGACTAATTAGAGTCCAAAAAAAGTAAACATTAATATTAATAACAAACATGTTTTTGTGACAACAACATGTCATGGGATTGGAAATCCCATTACAGCAACCCCAATCAAATGCTCTCATGTCAAAACAAAATAATTTGAATCACCTGTGAAAATGCTCTAAAAACACCATCCAATCACTGTGGGTGACTTGTCTGTCAAACCTTTATTTCTTTAGTGAACTGGAACTGTTTGTCCGTGTGCTTTCTGAGGGGTATCATTGGAGGCAGGTCCAAAGGAACAGAGTTGGTTTTCTTAATTTTGTATTTTCAAACTCCCGTTGACTCTTACTGGCTCATCCAACATCTACTTTAATAGTCTTCTGATAGGTTGAAATTCAGTGAGCTTTCTGTGAGGGGTTTGGTGTTTTATGAATACACCCAACTTCCTGCTTCTGTTCAGAAATACCTCCAACGCAAGCAATGATAAAATTTGGAGAGATTATTTACAGATTCAACACTGACAAGTCCTAAAGTCCACACATGCATGTTATAGCCAAAATTAAATCTGAAGTGTGAAAGTTTTCAACTTGAGGCAAAAACAAGGATTACACGCCAAGACAAAAGCAAAACAGTTTGTACAAAGCTGGAGCTGATCCCATCTTTACTTCTTTCTTGAAAACTTCCCTTTTAAAATGAACAGGTATTCATATATATTTTAAAACATCTCCAGTTACATTGGTTTCCTGTTGGCTGTGCCGGTGACTTCATGACACATAGCTGGTCCTTCATGTGAACACACATGGCCCCTTTAGTCCATGATAGAGTCTGACCAATCAAGACAATCCCCATCTGATGTCATAATTAGTCCCAAAATAAATTCTCACACCAAAGAGTTCACGAGACCATAGCGTTCACAAGAGTTGACACTGTGTTATTTTAACACAGAATACAATATTTGAATTGGTCTTGTTTTGAATTGGTCTATTATTTCACCCCAGAAACCTCTCTAAAATTCGGCCCATTTTATCTTTTAAAGACACATAGACTATTTTTCATGCTTTTCATTGCATCATGTTGGATCATCGCAATAGGCTTTTCACCTGTCCAAGTGAAAAATCCATCTCCAGGCTTCATGGTTTAAAACTTAGCTGCTGTGCTCTTACCAAAACCAGGGGCTGACATCACAGCAGTCCAGTTTTAGCAGCTCCCAGTACGTTTTAGGATTTTCTTTACGTTTTTTATTTAAGATTGGACTGATTACTTTTAAAGAACTCTCTAACCAAGCTCCAGTTGTATTTCTAATTTTTTTGGTATGATATATGCCAAAAAAAATGTGAAAAAGTGCAAGTTAAATTATTTCTGTTATAAAATAAGCCATCTTGAACTTGTTGGCTGTGAGCTCTGTGGGGTTTTGCTGCATTCATTCTCAGCCTCTCTACACCATAAACAGCCTCATGTGCTGTTTGAGGCTGTTTATACGGAAACTTTGCATTCCAGTCAGAGATAAATTTCAACTTTGTCAGTTTTGGCATGAAGCTGTGCCTGCTGAATCAGACCCTGCTCCCTGTAAAACAAGTAGAGTAAAAATCCTGGAATGGCAGTGAAAGCACTCACCGCTTTTATGGTGAACACACACTGAGGGTCTGGTGAGTGTGATTTGAGAAGTTAAGTACAAAACATAAGACTGACACAAAGAAACTGCAGAACTCTGGAGATAAATATGAGCCTATTTAAGAATTAGAATACAATTGTGACTTTTGTTAACCATTCCTCAAGTATCCTGAAAAATAAGTAGACACACATTTTTTTCTATTCAATTCAAGGCACATTATGTTGTCATTTAGTATTTACTTCAAAAAATAAATCTTATTCTGTTCTCTATAGAGGAATGTTGTAAATGTTTCAGATGGTCCTCAATTTCCTAAAACAGAAAGTATTAAACAATGTATTATCTTCAAACTCGTGGTTTACACTCCGTAGACATGCATAATCAGGGTTTGGATAGAGAAACTTTATACTTTTTTATAAAGGCATAAAAATATTTGGTTTAATTCGTTTTTAATAAATTTGTTGATATCAGTGAACATTAATGGTCTTTCCCTAAAAATCACATTACACACGTAGTTTGAATAACATTTTTGTAACACTGATGTAAATATAAATATGTTAATATATCAGTTCTATTGGTTTTCAGGATTGTTTTACTTTCATTGCTGAAACATAACTCAACTAGAAAAGCACTCGGAGAGCGCAGACCTCCGCCAAGCGCAACAATTATCGATAATTTGAAACTGGTCCAGAATCCGGGATTTCTTCCGGATCACACCCAAAATGAAATCAGTTCTTCCTTTTCACATTTCCGACAACTCCTGAAATTCTCATCAAAATCCATCCATAACTTTTTTGAGTTATCTTGAACACAGACAGTCAAACAAACAGATAAACGCCGGCAAAAACATAACCTCCTTGGCGGAGGTAATAACAATATAATATCATCAAAAGACAAACAGTTATTGTAGCAGAGCTGAGATGTGGACTTAATGGTGGTCTGCGATTAATGGAAAACTCAGAACTCCGATTTTATTATTAGATTTTTGAATACACACATACTTTAACACAGTTAAAAACAAACCATGTCCCAGTGTTAGCCTAGGAAGGGTCCTGGGGAACGGCACCCCTTAAGTCCTAGAGTGGTGCCTCCTGGCAACAGCACTAGCATCACTGATAGCCGCCACTGTAATATCAACATTAAAAAAGCCCTCTTTCCCAGTAAAGGTTGACCGCCATGATTGATGTCTAATTGTCCTTCTTTTGCCATTTTCAGCTGACTCTTGGTCAAGTTGCTTTGCAAAACAAAAAGAAAATTACAAAAGCCAGGAATGTTTGACTCAGTAGACCCATCTTCTGCAACTGCATATTGTAGTCTATAAACCCACTGAATGTGTCTATATGTTAGGGTGATAATAACTGAGATATTTACCTGGTAGTTACCAGGTATTTATTCAAAAATAACATATTTACCTGGCCACTACCACTTATTTGCCTGGTAGTTACCTGATATTCATCTGGTAAATACAAGAACTAGTTAGCTGGTATTTGCTGGATATATACTGAATACATACTGAAGACTACCAGGTATTTATCCAGGAATTATAGATTGGTAATAGATAATCAACCTGTGTAGTGACAGGATCCACTGCACCCCTGAAAAAAAGTTAGGCTCTGGATTTTTTTTTTTTTTAACTTTAATCCCTGAAGTACTGAGTATTAGTTACTTTTAACCGGTGTTGTCACCATGACCTTTTAGACTAGGGTTGCAAACTTTTTGTAAACTACTTTACCATTAGTTAAAACGCTGACATCAATTATTTATTAGATAAGATACAAAACAAGCTATAAAAAGTATCCACAACTATGAATTTAACCATGGAGTGAAGAAGAGTACTGCACTGCAGACACAAGATGACTGGTTTAACCCCTGATCTTCATGTCATGTCAGAATTATAGATATATTTGGAATTACTACACAGTGTTAAATTATATAATTTTTTTGATGATCTGTTTTGTAGTTCTGAGTCCAGAGGACTTTGTCCACCGTTACAAAGTGGTCCTGAAAGTCTTCAGGCAAAACCACAGCATGACCAACACCTGTGAAGAACTTGGAGTGGACAGGAACACCATTGCAGGGACTGTGGTCATTGCAGATGTCATGATAGCCACAGAGGGCGCAGCCTTTGGAGAGCTGCCCTGCTTCTAAGAAAAACAGACTTAGATGCAACTGCACTTTGCAGTTTTTTTTTTTTGCACTTTTTTATAACATGTCCAACTAGTTTTGAAATAAAGTACACTTATAAGCTATGCCACCATTTTGCACTTTAATTATATTGAAGATACTCTCTTTAAGTTCATTGCTTTGCAAACTAAGTGGATTAAAGTTAGTGTCTCTGACAGTTCTGTTTTTGCGTATTTGTCCCAGGTTGTGTGAAGGAGTGTAACAAAATGCAATGTACCTTTATGTAAAGGAAAGCTCAGAGTAATAGAACCACGCTTTCTTTTACAGTACAGTTCCACCTTTATTACAGGGTAACTACTCTGTAAAACTCTAATATTACCCTGATATTTACCTGATAATTATCAGGGAGACTTGAGAGTTTTTGCCAGATACCATGTTCAAAACTACACCCCGTGATGGGTGGAAGATGATTATAATCTACAACTACCAGGAAAGTACATGGTAATACCATGGAAACAAACCACGCTTCCTTTTACAGTACAGTTCCACCTTTATTACAGGATAATTCACAAGGTTTTACCTGGTAATGTATTGAAATGTACATGCTTCACATTTTAATTACTGGCTAAATACCAGTTAATATCTGCATAAATACATTGGGGGTTAATGGGTAAATTGTAACCACTAGGTAATTAAAAAAGTAATTACTTAGTAAATAGTTGTAAATAGAAGGAGGTAATTACCGGATATATACTGTCACTGTCACTACACAGATTGATTGGTAATAGATAATCCATAATTCCTGTATTAATACCTGGTAGTCTTCAGTATATATCTAGCAAATACCAGCTAACTAGTTATTGTATTTACCAGGTGAATATCAGGTAACTACCAGGAAAATAAGTGGTAGTTACCAGGTAAATATGTGATCATTTTTGAGTATATGCCTGGTAATTACCAGGTAAATATCTCAGTTATTATCACCCTAACAAAGTCACAAATAGACACAATTAGTGGGTTAATAGACTACAATATGCAATTGCAGGATATCTACCACGTAATTATTGTGCAAATACCTGGTAGTCATCAGAGAAAATATTTAGTAAATACCAGGTAACTTGCTGGTATTTACCAGATAAAAATTTTTAACTACCGGGTTTTAAATCTACAATATACAATTACTGCATATCTACCAGGTAATTATTGGGTGAATGCCTGGCAGTAGTCAGAAATATATCTTGCAAATACTGTGTATTTACCAGGTTATTACCTGGTAAATACCTGGTTAATACAGGACTGTAAAAGGAAGCATTACTGTAAAAAGGGATGGCGTTAGGAGGCAATACAGTCAGGCCAGCAGAGCTGTGTGAAGTATATACAAAAGGAAAATTCATCCAGTGTCACAAGGGTGTGGGGGGAGTGGAAGGAGGACTCAAGTTGCAGGAGGTTCAGAAACAAAAGGGGTCTTTATTAAACAAAAGTACAAAAATCCAACAATTCAAAAAAAAATCCAAAAATACAAACTTAACTTGACTCCATGAAAACAGGGTGAAGACCAACACAGTGACACGCAGACCAACATGCAGAGGGTAAGGACGACAATGGACAGCAAACAGAAAGGGAGTGACAGGACTTATAAACACACAGGAACAAACGAGAGGCAGGTGTGAACAATTAGGCTGACAAGGGGGAGGAAAAAAAGCTGAACACCATGAAGACAAGACAGACCTTCAAAGTAAAACAGGAACCACTGGAAACATGGAGAGACGCCAACTTGACAAAACACACAGAATACACAGACAGTCAGTCATGGCTGACCTGGGCCATGACACCCAGACAAGGAAGAGGGAGGCAGACAGAAAGGCTACAGAGCCTTTACAGCTGGTTCACACTGATTTAGCTGGTCCCATGAGAACCCCAAGTTTAGAAGATCACAAATATGCTATGTCTTTTACAGACGACTATTCAGGTGCCATGACAGTGTATTTTCTCAAATCCAAAAGCGATGCAATACAGGCCACAGAGAGGTTCTTGGCAGACTCAGCACCTTACAGAAAAGTGAGGCGGATCAGGTCAGACAATGGTACTCAGTACACAAATATGGAATTCAAAGCACTACTAATCAAAAATGGGATTAAGCACGAAACATCTGCACCTTATTCGCTGCACCAAAACGTTACAGCAAAGAGAGGCTTGCAAACCCTCTATGAAATGGGCAGTTGTATGCTGTTGGACAGTAAGTTGACAGACAAGCTATGGAATCCATACCTGTCCAGTATCCTGTTTTGGCCGGGAAAGTCCTGTATTTTACTCTTTTCTCCTGCCGTCCTCCCGTATTTGTATTTTCCCGTAAATCTCCCATATTTTAACCTGTGTTATTAAAAAATAATATTACGGGCGGAGTAAAAAAATAAAATAAAACATTCCCAATCTGAGATCTGTCACTTGCCTCGCGATAACTGCCACAGCAGTAGCTACTACAGGTACTGTAGGTGGTAGATGTCGCAAGGTTAGTGTGTGACATCCGATGAGTGACAGCGCGAAAAGAAAAAAAAAGATTGTTACAGAGAATAAGATTGCGCTCTTCTCTCATGTAAAATAAACTACTCTGGACCAGTCCACAAATACACTCCTTCCAAAACAGTCATAAAGAATGCAAAGTCTGCAACAAATGAGTACAACAAGTCATTAAAAGTGTAAAGAAAAGTCACGTGAAATGAGATGAAAAACTGGAAAAGAAGAGCAATATGAAATGAAAACAATGTGTGGAATGAAAATAACATGCAAATGTAAATACAAGCAATGTTAAATGAACAAAAAATATGCAAATCCCTTCAAATAAATATTTTTCATCTATACCCCCTTTGTGTTTTCATTTAGGCTATAATGAATGTTCACATTATGTCAACGTGGCTTTATGCACTGCTGCACTACTACCAGCTGCTGTGTTTCCTGTGTGCCATTATTGGACAAATAATAATTGACAAACTAATTAATCCAGGTGTGTCTGACCTCACAGCAATGGTCAGACACACCTGGATTGATCAGTTTGTCCAACAGGAAACAAAAGAGCTGGCTGAAGTTCAGGAAGTAGTGTAGCTGTGATTTTAGCTTTTTTGTTCACCATAAATGTGAGGGATACTGGAGCTTGGTTGGGATGGAGGGACTGCTCGAGGCGGGCGCCAGAAAATTTCCCTTATTTTCAAATCCAAAACTTGACAGGTATGATGGAATCATGCGGTACAGATGGCAACCTATGTAAGAAACAGGTGTTACAGTAGGTGCACTAAGAAAACAGGTTATGAAATGCTTACAGGCAAGAAACCGGACAGGTCCAAACTTCAGAATTTCGGATGAAAATGTTGATGAAAATATGGGAAATGCATCAAGTCGAAGTATTCAAAGTGACGTTTTTTGAGATTAAAAATAATGAGCCAAACACTGAGAGGGTGCCTAGAAAGAATCCACCTATAGTAAGTGCGATTGCAGAATTGCAACACTGAAGATACAGCTGACAGATTGGAAACATGTGTGGACTCTTGCTATAGAGCTATTTGTGGCATACCACAAAATTACATGGATGCCATAGGATCAACTAAGTTGAGGTGGTGGATAAATGTAATGGATGATAAAATGCAGTCACTAAAAGAGAACGAGACCTTCAAAATTACCCAATTACCACCAGGCAAAAAGGCAGTGGGGGGTAGGTGGGTCTATACTCAAGAGTGATGCTGGTGAATCAGATAATTACAAGGCCAGATTTGTTCCAAAAGCGTACAGCCAAAAACAAGGTATTGATGATGAGGAAACATTTTCACCCACAGCTGACATGACAGTTATCAGAGTTGTCATGCAAAAGGCAGTGGAGGAAGAATTAGTTCTACACCAAATGGATGTGAAAACTGCATACCTGCATGCACCGATAGTTTGCGAGATATATCTAGAACAAGTTGAAGGTTATGAGCAACTCTCAAAGACAGTAGAAAAACTAGTATGCAAATTATAGAAATCTCTTTTTCTTGGTCTCAAGCAGTCAGGCAGGAACTGAAACACTCTGTTACATGCATATCTCACTGAAAATGGTTTTGAACAAAATCCTGGTGATATCTGTCAATACATAAGGAAAAACAAAATGAGAAAGTGATTCTGATCATATGGGTTGATGATCTGATAATTGCTGCTAATAATGAGGAGGTGGTTGTGAAAAGCGTCAAAAGGATGCTCGCTGAAAGATTTAAAATTAAAGACCTGGGAAAATTGAACAACTTTATGGGGATAGACTTTAACCAGTCAGAGGATCAAATCACAACGTCACAACAGTGGTATGTGAACAAAAACCTCTCTAGATTTTTAGAAGCAAGATTGTAGATCCAGGGAGACTCCATGTAAGTCAAAACTTGAGTACTCAGAAAATGCCGGAAAAAATGGAAGATCCAAGAATGTACAGAGAAGCAGTGAGAAGTTTCATTTGTTTGGCTACATGCACTATACCAGATTTACGTTTTGTGGTCTTTAAACTTCCTCAGCATTTGCTGCACCAAGTGAAGAGCATTGGAGAACTGTGAAGCATGTGTTCAGGTATCTTAAGAGGACGACCGACCATGGGTCATGTTTTGAAAAAGGATACACAAGATGATCTAGGCCTCATGGTCCACAGTGATGCTGACTGGGCATCTGAGGTCACAGACCGACGTAGCACCATGGGATATTGTGTCAGCCTGAGTGAGAGAAGTGCTCTCATTTCATGGAAGAGTAGAAAACAACCAACAGTTGCACTGTCTACCTGCAAACCAGAATACATGGCCTTAGCGTCAGCTACACAGGAATGTATGTATTTGCAACAGCTACTCAGTGGTATTGATACATATCAATATGCACAAACCAAGGTTTATGATGACAACCAGGGAGCTATTGCCTTAGACCACATGGTTCAAACACAAGGCCCGCAGGCCAAATGTGGCCCACCACGTCATTTAATGTGGCTCTCGAGAGCTTGGGAATTATTGTCTTAAATTTTAAACCAATATTTTATAAGCTTATACTGCTTTAAAAGTGCATATTGACCATAAACTACATCTCCGATAATGCATTTTGTCATTACCCCCAACGATAATGGTATCTCACCATGAGCAAGACAGATTTTCAGAACTGATGGACTCAAGAAAAACCTCTACACACTAACCCCAACATGTCCAAGAAAAGAAAAAAAACAGAGGGCAGTTTCAAGAACGATGGGAAAACAAACACGTTTGTACCTCAAGGTGAAAAAACAGAATGTCTTTTGTGTTGCGGTGTCAGTCGTGAAAGAGCATAATCTACGTCGGCATTGTGGCACCAACACAGGAGCAAAGTGCTAAATGTAGCCTACAAGAAAAACAAAGAATCGCAGTAGAATTAAAAGGCAGACTGCAGTTGCAGCAGAATATGTTCACAAAAGTTACTGACAAAAATGATGCAGCAGTAAAAGCTAGTTTTATTGTGGCTGTACATGCCTTTCAGCTGCGATGCGTTTTCTGTTTCACAAAGTGAGGTAACAATTCTGAGCAAGAGGGTTCAGTAAGGCCCGTTTCTGAAACCGAGGTGATGGATACTCTGAGTCTGTTACCATGGTAATGGACTCTGTAAACATAACCTGCACGAGAGAAGGTTTACAACCACAATCCCTGAGTTTAATATAATAATAAGTAAATATTTGAAACTTGAATTCATAATGAAGAAACAGTTATTTAACAATACAATAAGGTGTAGTTGAATTTTTTTTTTTTTATTTACGTTACATTTTGTTATATTCATGCTGTCAATCTGGCTCCAACCATGATGCTGATGTGGCCCTCAGTTAAAATAAGTCTGACATCCCTGCCTTAGACAGAAACTCTGTTAACCACCAAAGGTGTGGGAAGATCTGTATGGAGTGTTGTCCTACTAATCAGCATGATTGCTGATTTGATGAGAAAACCAGCCACTAAGCTAAAAGTTAAAAACTTTGCGCAGTATTTGTTTGGTACTTGAGGTGCTAGAAGTACAATGTATGTGCCAATATGTTATTGTTGTTTATTTTGTACTGAAGGCCAAAGAGGGAGAATATTTTTGTTATTTCCTACTATGTACTGTCCCTTGCGAAAGTATTTGGCCCCCTTGAACTTTTCAACCTTTTGCCACATTTCAAGCTTTAAACATAAAGATAGAAAATTTCAATTTTTTGTCAAGAATCAACAGTAAGTGGGACACAATCATGAAGTGGAACGAAAATTATTGGATATTTTAAACCTATTTAACAAATAAACTGAAAAATGAGGCATGCAGTATAATTTGCCCCCCTTGCGTTAATACTTTGTAGCACCACCTTTTGCTGCAAGTCGCTTGGGGTTTGTCTCTATCAGTTTTGCACATTGAGAGACTGAAATTCTTGCCCATTTTTTCTTGTAAAACAACTCAACCTCAGTAAGGTTAGATGGAGAGCATTTGTGAACAGCAGTCTTCTGCTCTTTCCACAGATTCTGGATTGGATTCAGGTCTGGACTTTGACTTGGCCGTTCTAACACCTGGATACGTTTATTTGTGAACCATTTCATTGTAGATTTGTCTTTATGTTTTGGATCATTGTCCTGTTGGAAGATAAATCTCGTCCCAGTCTCAGGTCTTTTGGAGACTCCAACAGGTTTTCTTCCAGAATGCTCCTGTATTTGGCTCCATCCATCTTCCCATCAGTTTTAACCATCTTCCCTGTCCCTGCTGAAGAAAAGCAGGCCCAGACCATGATGCTGCCACTACCATGTTTGACAGTGGGGATGGTGTGTTCAAGGTGATTAGCTGTGTTGCTTTTATGCCAAATATATCATTTTGCATTATGGCCAAAAAGTTTGATTTTGGTTTCATCTGACCAGAGCAGCTTCTTCCACATGTTTGGTGTCTCCCAAGTGGCTTGTGGCAAAACTTTAAACAAGACTTTTTATGGATATCTTTGAGAAATGGCTTTCTTCTTGCCACTCTTCCATAAAGGCCAGATTTGTTCAGTGTACGACTGATTGTTGTCCTCTGGACAGACTCTCCCACCTCAGCTGTAGATCAGTTCATCCAGAGTGATCATGGGCCTCTTGGCTGCATCTCTGATCAGTCTTCTTGTTCCAGATGAAAGTTTAAAGGGACGGTTGGGTCTTGGTAGATTTGCAGTGGTCTGATACTCCTTCAATTTTAATGTGATTGCTTGCTCAGAGCTCCTTGAGATATTTAAAGCTTGGGAAATCTTTTTGTATCCAAAACCAGCTTTAAATGTTTCCACAACAGTATCTGGGACCTGCCTGGTGTGTTCCTTGGTCTTCATGATGCTCTCTGAGCTTTAACAGAACCCTGAGACTATCACAGAGCAGGTGCATTTATACGGAGACTTGATTACACACAGGTGGATTCTATTGATCATCATCAGTCATTCAGGACAACATTGGATCATTCAGAGATCCTCACTGAACTTCTGGAGTCAGTTTTCTGCACTGAAAGTAAAGGGGCCGAATAATTGTAGCCCCACTTTTCAGTTTTTTATTTATTAAAAAAGTTTTAAATATCCAATAAATTTCATTTTACTTCACGATTGTGTCCCACTTTTTGTTGATTCTTGACAAAAAATTGAAATTTTCTATCTTTATGTTTGAAGTCTGAAATGTGGCAAAAGGTTGAAAAGTTCAAGGGGGCCAAATACTTTCACAAGGCAGTGTTTATGTACCACGATAAGCTAAAGTTCCAGTGGGGGTGTTAAGTGCGCACTTTCTTATTGTGTCCTAAAGAGAGCAATGTTCTTATACATGCAATGTGGCCAGGACATGATGTCACTCACTCCACCGACCTCATTAGTCTACCTGTTCTGGTAATTTTTTTTTGACCGAGACCAGCTTTGGAGCGACAGCACCGCATCGCTCTCTGCCGAAAGAAAATAAATATGCCAACAAGGCTAAAGATTCATTGTGTCTACTGAGAGTCCTGTCAATCTCCACTGCTACACCATTTTGTTTAACAGAGACCATGGTTCTCAGTCGGAAAAGGGTAGAATGCCTCCTCCAGGTTGGGAGTGAAATTTTGCCTCAAGTGGATGAGTCTTGTTCAAAGTGATGGAAAGATGGAACAGGAGATTGACAGATTGATTGATGCAGTGTCTGCTGTGGTGAGGACTCTGTACTGGTGTGTTGTGGTGAAGAGAGAGCTAAGCCAAAGGACAAGGCTCTCTGTTAACTGGTCGATCTTTGTTCCAACACTCACTTATGGTCATGAACTGTGGGTAGTGACTGAAATAATGAGATTGCAGATACAAGTGGCTGAAATGAGTTTCGCCCACAGGGTGGCTGGACTCTCCCTTAGAGAAAGGGTGAGAGGTTCAGTCATCTGGGAGAAACTCAGTAGAGCCACTGCTCCTCCACATCGAGCAGAGCCAGTTGAGGTGGTTTGTGCATCTGGATAGAATGTCCCCCAGACACATTCCTGGAGAGGTGTTTCGGGCATGTCCAACTGGGAGAAGACTACGGGGAAGACCCAACACACGCTGGAAAGACTACATCTCTCGGCTGGCCTGGGAGTAGCTGGAAGAGACAGCTGGGGAGAGGGATGTCTGGGCCACAATGAGCTGAAAAATCCAATAAAATCTGCTCCACAGTCAAAATTCTACAGTATGAAGAATACAAAAGTTGGTGCATATAATTTTTGAGGTGAAGGAGCCTTCATTAAATATGAAACTGGATCAATAGGTAGCTAGTTTACTGTAGGACATCTCAAGTGCATGGATGTTTGGAAACGATTCTAAAAAGTGATGTAGCTTTGAAATGTAAAAAGTTAACTTACTCTCTTTAAGAAGCCTTGAATGTCTCAAACACTAATTAACTAAACAAGTGAAGTTCTGCTTGTTTCTTATAATAATCACCATAATGAGTTTATTAAAGCCATGTTTCTTCCTTTTGTTGAGGCACTTAAAAGATCTCAAACATATTCATCGTGGAGCTCATTGCTGTGGACCTGATAACTGCGAGAGGTTTGGTGGCTCATTTGCAGTGAAAGAACAGACAGAAGTCTCTGTCTGTCAAGCTATTCACCTACCATGTCTTTTTTCCTTTTTCACTGATTTTTTTTTTTTTTTGTTTCACAACACCCACAGCTTTTCTGCAGTAGACAGTACTACTATGTCCAGTCGTGGAGTACAGAGACACTTCATTAACTTCCATCATCCCAAGTAACAACCTACAGAGGAGCAAGTGACAATGTGTGAAATATATTTTACAGATTGAACAACTGGGGGCAGAAGGGGTGTAATAAACCCCTTTTTTTGCTTGATCTGCACTGCAGCACCAGAATTGTACAGTTTAGCAGGTTTATTCATCTTGAGTGCCTTGTAGATGTGTCTTGATTGACTCCATACGTTTAATATTACACACATGTAATTGTTCTTAGGTTCAGTCCTCACAAAATAACTCTAATATTACAGGAAATCCTATGAGAGTAGAGCAGAGCGAGGACTGAAGGGATGCTGAAAGAAAAGTAAAAGTAAATAAATGGCAGGGGGCAGGTTATCTCTGGACAATGTTTCATTGTGAGTGGCTCTCGAAAACTCACTTAATATATTCTGCTGGAAATTTTTCCTTCGGTTATTTTTCTAAGAAAACATGATTATCTATGAATTAAAGAGTTGTCTGGCATCCCATTTTTGTGAATGCAAACATGCAAATTTGCCCTGCTCAACCAAGAAAGGAGGGCTGTTTCCATTTTGTGCCTTTGTCATGTGGTTCTTGAAAGATGCAGTCAGAGTGATCAGAGCTAACGTAAACATATTAGCTGACTTTGAGGCTGGGTTCCAATCCTGTCTAGGCTCTTCTACCGCCATTAAGTTAAATAAATTGAAACTTGTGTTCAAAAGAAGGATACGCACTGAGTAAAGGACCCCGGCACAACCTGTCTATGTTAGCCTGAAGCAGTGATAACTGACATGTCTGTGGAATCTAGGAACCTCCTTTCACCAGTGTTTAGTTTATTAGTCCCATGAGACATCCAGAAAGGCTAAACAGTGATCTCTGGCATCCCAGAGTCATTCCCCTAATGCTAGCTCTCACTGCTCCCCATCAACAAAATGACTAAACCTAGAAGATGGCCAAACCAGCATTGGCACCAGAGAGAGCAAGGAAAAGGAGGCAGGGCCAGGGAGGTCCATACATTAAGACGTGAACACTCCCCCGTTAGGTTAGGCTCTACAAAGAGAACTAGCTCCTAGAAATTTAAATTCTTCAAAAGCTTTTAATTCATGCATAGAGATGCATGCTATGCTTGTGCTATTTGATAATTCATGGCACAAGTTCGATGTAGTGTAAGGCAGCAATAGAGTGCTATAATGTGAATAGATTATCACAGCGAGTGAATGCAATGAAATTGCTGTTTTTCTTAAGAGTAAAATTGTTGTCACCATTCTCTGGGTGAGGAAGGTTTTATATAGGGGACCGTGCCATGAAAAGCAAATTGCTTCCATTTACACAGAAAATTAAGAATTAGGGAACTTTTAAGGCCTTGATGAAATGTTAATTAAAATAGAATATAATGATTTTCAAATGACTGGAACCATATATCTAACTGCAAACAGAACAAAGTAAACATGGAATGACAAATGTGAAAACTGAGAAATGTTATTTTTTAGTGTATGCTCATTTCGAATCCAGTGCCATTTTCAGCAAATCTGAAACAGTTCAAACTGCAAGGAACTGGTGAGTTTTGGAGAATTTTGAAATGATTTTGCATTGATTTTAGCTCTACTTTCACCAGCAGGCTCTCAGACTGCTCTGAACTCTGATGTAGATTATACCTGAAAACGGTCAGTGTACAACTGCAGCCCCTGGACAAGCCTAAACTCTACCAAACTCTCTCCTGTCCATGTTTGAAAGTGTCTTAGACCCACGTAATCTTCATCATTAATAATCTGAAGCCAAATGTTTTTGCAGACAGGTAGAAAGATATGTTTTTGGCGCATGGAGTTCATACCGTATCCCATCAGAAAGGCCCTTTACAGAGTTTTGTGATGGTGACAGACAGTTCAAAGTATGCCCCTGTCTAAATGCAGAACTAGAACTGAATTCAAAATGATAAGCTTTTGTGTTTTTAATATTTTGCATGCTGTTTTTTCTAGTGCTTTCAGCTGGATACATTTTTTAAACGATTCGTAAATCAAAAGCTTTTACTGTCTTGCTAAAATGCTACATGAGTCTGATGTATGCTTAAAGGAGAAAGAAAATTTATGATGGATAATAACTGGTGATGATCTATTATTTTTCACTCACAGACTGACCACAAGCTCTTTAGTGCTATGCCAACAACAAAAGCCCATCTGTTTTCCCTTAGTTTCAAAGTCAAATCACTTGATATCTTAGAGATGATTTGTTTCAAGAAATGTATTTTTACAGCAGAGTGAAAGCATTTTCCAATTAAAAGTTATTTCTATCAACCTGATTTGAATCTCTGGTGTCCCTTGACTAATTTTGCACTCAGCAAAATCATATAGTGTGTGCTGTAACTGACAAAACTCTTCTTCAGAAGGGGCTTCACCACCACCTTTATAAAGGAGATGGGGAAGAAACCCATCTGAAGAGAGCAGTTCACCATATATAAAAGCTGTTCCTCAAAGACTTTAAAAAACATTTAAAAAAAAAGCGTGTGGGAATTGGATCTAAAAGGCAGGTTGCGGGCTTTACTTGGGAGAGAACTTGACCAAGTGTCCTTGCGTCAACCAGAGCAAAACAATCCAGTGTCTCCTCAGGTGGAAGCATCCAGGAGTTTGAGAGGATAGAATTTGATCGGATAAAGGACTGGATCTAATGTTATCGATTTTACTTCTGAAGTGGTCTGCAAACATCTCACAAATGGAATTAGTTGTTAATGGTGACATGTTACAATTACTGTTGGTTAAAAACTCAATTGTAGAAAATAGAAATTTAGGATTATTTTGATTTTCAGATATTAGTTTTTTGAAGTGCAACATTCTGGCCAGTTTGACTGTTTTATTGTATATTTTGAGGTGTTGATGCAGTGATTCATAATGGACTGCCAACTTGGATTTTCTCCATCTTCTCTCAGCACTCCTGCAGGTTCTTTACAGTTTTTTTGATTTATTTATTTCTCCACGGTGGCACAGGTCTAATATTTACAATGGAGCCACTAAGTCCAGCCTCAGTTTGTAATTAAAATAGTCAATGGTTCTGGTAAAATCTCTGCAGGAGTGCTCTCTAAAATCTGGATAAAATTTGCAGCCACTTCAGAAGTTCACCGTTCTCACAGGGTCCTCCAGCTGGTTAAAACTGGTGATGTTAAAAAACACACAGAAATGGTCTGACATAGCCATATCCACGACAGAGAGCGCACCCACAGACAGGCCATAGGTTATGACCAAGTCTAGGGTGCGCCCCCTGTCGTGGGTTGGCGTGAGACATGCTGTTTAAAATCCAAACAGTGAAGGAGGTTTAAAAATTCTCTAGACCCTGGGTCTGAGGTGTTGTTGATGTGAAGATTCAAATCACCAGCTATTAAAATCCTGTTGTACTTCACATGAATGATGGTTAAAAGCTCAGAGAACTGGCTGATAAAAACAGTGTAGTAATGTGGTGGTCTGTAGACAGTTATACAGAGAATAGGAGGGCTGCTAAAAACAAATGAATATTATTATATGAATTAAAAAAACTTCATATGATAGTAATGTTGCCCTTGTAATTGAAGCCATTCCACCTCCTTTCCAGGAGGTGGGTGTGGTGCATGAGTGAATGGTCAGGTCTATGTTCACAGATAAAAGCTGAGAACCCTCCTGGTTTGGGTGAAGGCCGTTCCGCTTAAAAAGTTGCAGTCGGTTTAAAAAGGCAGTGTAATTGTCAAGGAAAGGAATACTTCCACGTGCCGAATTACCTTGTTACCTTGCCCTAAGTTTAGTTTGGATTTTTGTGTGTTTTTGTTAATAAATAATTCTTTTTTTGTGAACTCCTGCATTTGGGTCCTTCATCCGGCCTGCCTCACATTATGACAGAAACAGTCTCTAGTGTTGACAGGAGTTCAAAACCAGTTTGGAAGCCTCGAAGCCCCTTAAAGGTCCCAGCGATGGACAGCCTAGAGACCCCATGAACCACAATCCAGATCAGGAAGTCTCCCACAGCGTCCAGCAGGAAACCAGGTCCTCCACTATGTGATGTTAATCGCTGTATGGGTGGTCAGCCAAACCTGGAAGGGACCACTCACCTTTGCCTTCCAGTGGTTCCCAGCGGGGGCCCTTTATCAGAACTCTGGTCAAACAGGGACCTGTGACCTCTAGACCTCAAAACACCAATTTTATCATAACATAAACAAATGAGACCATTACTTACAGGGTGAAGCAGTCGATGCAAAATGACAGTGAGGCATGAAGAGACAAATGTTTTTAGCAATGTCTGAAATCAAAATAATAAAACCCTCCCGGCACTATGACGGAGACTGAATATGACTTCAGACAAGACATAGAGGTCACTGCTGGAACATATTTTCAGAAATGGCGATGTTTTCCACATTTCTGAGCATAATATCATAACTCTTGACTCTTACGCATACTCTAGACAACAGGTCTTGATAACCTCAAAGGCTAAAGGCGCCACTTTTAAGATTATTACTCCTACAACCTGTCTCTGTCACTCACCATCATGTTTTTTTTTTTTTTGTATACACCCATTTTGATAAGTGTAAATGTGGAAAGTTTGGTAAAATGACAGAAAATTCTGTAGCTAAGACATCAAAAACCTAATTGCCAAACTGCTTGTGACCCAGCGTTGCCAGCTATCAAGGCTGTTTTGGTGTGATAATTGGTAGTTTTTGACTTGATTTTTATTTCTTACTAGCATGAGACACCATAAAAGTGTGAGACTCGACAGCTCCAGTCACAGTACCAACGTTGTTCACACTAAAATGCACACATGCTTGTTGTCGTCCCAGTACAGTCTTCTTCATCCACTGAGCCATCGCTGAGCAACTTTCACTTGCAGCCAGACAGATGTTTATTTAAAAACAAAAGGATCCACCTGGATGGAAAATACACTTGATCCTCGCTGGATGGTCGTAAGCTTCCATTTTTAAAATGACAGCTAAAGCTCTTGCAGAGACACTGCCTGGGGAATATGGCCATACAAGGAAGTTCTGCTGTGTGATGTTTTACAAAAACAAAGTTAGAAAAAACTGTTCAGAAGGAAGTCTCCTCAGAAAACTGAAAACTGAATATTTAGTGAATATGAATACTGCAAACTAATGATTTTTTTTTCTCATCTTAAATCTATTCATGTCTAGGAGGAGAATTCATTATAAGAACACTGTAGTATAAAAACACAGAAGAGCCTAAAATCGACACTTTATTATTTTGGTTTAGTTAGAAATATATGAAACCCCTCAGTTGAAAAGAAAAAAAAATGAACAAAAAACTCTGTGACTTTAAAACTTAAACTTGTATGACCGACTCTTTTCCCCGACTTGTTTTATTTTTTGTCCTGTCAGCTTATGAGGACATGCAGATAACTGATGAATAGTGATGAGCATATGGGACAATTATGTGTGTGTGTGTGTCCATACTGTCGGTAATGCACCTTCATTCCTTTTATTTCCTGTCTCAGCTTGACACTCCTGCATCCCTCTGAGAGGGGGCATCCTGATTCTGTCAACACCTCAATCTGGCATTACTGATAACTCTGCCCCTCATATAAAGAGAGGGAACAGAAGAGAAGGGAATCTAAAAACAGAGGAAGAGAAAAAAGACAAAAGATACACTAGGCCACATGTGTCAAACACAAGGCCCGTGGGCCAAATGTGGCCCACCATGTTATTTTATGTGGCCCTCGAGAACTTGGGCATTATTGTCTTAAACTTTTAAACCAATATTTTATAAGCTTATACCGCTTTAAAGCACATATTGACCATAAACCACATCTCCCATAATGCATTTTGTCGTTACCCCAGTGATAACGGTATTTACCATGAGCAAGACATCAAGATGATTTTCAGAACTGATGAACTCAAGAAAAACCTCTACAAACTAGCCCCAACATGTCCAAGGAAAGAAAAAACCGAGGGCAGTTTCAAGAACGATGGGAAAACAAACACGTTTGTACATCAAGGTTAAAAAACAGAATGTCTTTTGTGTTGTGGTGTCAGTTGTGAAAGAGTATGATCTACGTCAGCATTGTGACTCAAACACGGAGCGAAGTGCTAAATGTAGCCTACAAGAAAAACAAAGAATCGCAGTAGAATTAAAAGGCAGACTGCAGTTGCAGCAGAATGTGTTCTTAAAAGTTACTGACAAAAATGATGCAGCAGTAAAAGCTAGCTTTATTGTGACTGTATGTGCCTTTCAGCTGCGATGCGTCCTTTACAGATGTGCCAACTGCTCCCTAGGAACTGAGTTTTCTGTTTCACAAAGTGAGGTAACTTAACTCTGAGCAAGAGGGTTCAGTAAGACCCATTTCTAAAACCGAGGTGATGGATACTCTGAGTCTGTTACCATGGTAACGGACTATGTAAACATAACCTGCACGAGAGCAGGTTTACAACCACAAATCCTGAGTTTAATATAATAATAAGTAAATCAGAGGCGTCACCTGGCCTGGGCATCCATGACTTCAGCCCCGGATGTTTTTTCTCTAGCCCCGAATGTTTCAATGTGACAGACTGACAAAAATTATAGGCACTTTTCAGCAAATGCAACTCAGGATGACGTCTTAACATGAGACCAATCAGAGAGGGGTTGCGTATGCTCGTCTCAACCTCTGGTGCCAAGAGGTTTTCACTTCAAGAGCGACAGCAAGAATCAAACAAACAAAACAAAAAAAAACCCCAAAAAACAAACAATGGATATACTTTGTTTTTTTCTTTCCAAAAAGGACGTGGAGGCTGACTTGGCTGGGGCTCACGTCTCAGAGGAACCGCCACCAGAAACAGGTAAATAAATGAATGCCAATTCACGTTCAGTTTGTGAAACGTGTAGTTACTAAAGGGGCTGTGGGACAGGCTAGCATCCCCGGGAGTAGGCTACATCGTGAAAAAGAAGATGAATGAAAGCGCAGTACAGTCATACTACAACCTTTGTAACTGTAGGCTTACACATATGCTACATCTTTCATTTAGTGATATTTTTCTCATATAGGTATCTTGCACAACTACTTTGCTGCTTTTATGACATTTTACTAAGGGTGTCTGTATGCCATCTCCCTTTTTGTGAAAGATAACGAGCTACGCTTAAGGCACCTTCCGGTGTTTACCCCCTATAACTGAAGGAAGCCCCATTAAATCAACGGCAGCAGTCTGAAAAAGTGAACGGTGCAGTGAAATGGCAAGATATTATCTGAAAATTGTTTAATTGAAATAAGAAAATGTTTATTTAATATGTCAGCTCCTGATGGCAGCTGATTCCAATCTACTTAGCATCCTCATCCTCCTCGACCTGACAGCAGCCTTTGATACAATTTCCCACACCATCCTCCTCGACAGACTAGCAACTATTGGTATATCTGACACACCCCTGGACTGGTTCAAATCATATCTCTCTGGCCGTACTCAGTTCATTCAGTTGAAAACTTTTACATCCCACCATCTCCCATCTCCCCTCTCCTCTGGTGTTCCCCAGGCTCTGTCCTTGGTCCCATCCTGTTCATAATCATCTCCTCCCTCTTGGTCACCTGTTTTTCTGTAAATATAATATCCAATTCCACTGTTATGCAGACGATACCACAGCTCTACCTTTCCACCAACCCTCTCCACCTCCTGCCCCCCTCTCCCTCTGTGACTGTTTACAACATGAAATCCAATCCTGGTCTCTTTCAAATTTTCTCAAACTCAACAGCGATAAAACTGAGGTCCTCCTAATTGGCTCCAAATTCACCCTCCTAACCCTCCCATTTTCACTATCCCCATCGACACCTCCTCTGTTTTCCCCTCCCGTCAGGTTAAGAGTCTGGGTTCATCCTCGACAGCACTCTATCATTCCAATCCCACATCAATAATATTACCCGGTCTGCCTACTTCCATCTACGTAACATAATCGCCTACGTCCATCCCTCACTCCTAACACCACCGCCATCCTGGTCCACACTCTGATTACATCCCGCCCGCCTGGACTACTACTGCAACTCCCTTCTCTTTGGTCCTCCCCCACAATCCATCCATAAGCTCCAACTGGTCCAGAAACGCTGCCCGCCCGTATCATCACCAGGACCCCCATCGATCAGCCACATCACACCTGTCCTCCAGCAACTCCACTGGCCTCCCAATCACACATCGCATCGACTTTTAAATTCTGCTCTACAACATTCAAGCCATCCATGACATCGCTCCCCCGTACCTCTCTGACCTCCTCCACATCAACACTCCCATCCGAACTCTCAGGTCTGCCTCATCCCTCAGCCTCATCGTGCCACCAGTCCGTCTGTCCACTATAGGGTCCAGAGCCTTCAGCCGCTCTGCCCCCCGCCTTTGGAACTCCCTCCCTCCTGACATCAGAAACATTAATTCACTATCCATCTTCAAATCCCGCTTGAAAACCCACCTTTTTAAACAAGCTTACTCACTCTAACCAACATTGTGCTGCTGCAAATTTTAATTTATTATTTTAACTGTTTTTACATTTTTAACTGTTTTTTTTAAATGTTTGTACGGTGACCTTGAGGGTCTTGAAAGGCGCCTTTAAATAAAATGTATTATTATTATTATTATTATTAATATGTTCTGTTGTCATTCAATATACATTTCCTTGTTTTTCTGGCATCAGATTTAAAGGATGGAAGTAGGGATGATCAGATAAAGAGAGGAGAGCTGCAGAGAAAGAGATGCAACACAACACAGTGAGGGTGGAGGTGACAAAGTTAAATTAAAAAGGTTCAAAATTAGTCACTGAAGCGTGTGCATTTTTTGGTAGGAATATAGCTCCTGATAGTCTGGAGGCATCACTCAACATTTTTCACTTGGTCTGGGGTTTAAAACAAACAAACAAACATGCAAACAAAATAAGGAAAATCATAACCTTTTATTAGAGGGAATATAACTTGACTTCAGACAGGGTTACTTATTGATTTTAATATCATCATCATCATCATCATCATCATCATCATCATCATCATCATCATCATCATCATCATCATCATCATCATCATTAATAATGGTGGTAGTAGTAAATTTTATTTTTATAGCACACTTTGAAGTCAGAGACCTCTCAAGGGGCTTGACAATCCTATAGTATAAAAACAGAATAAGAAGAAAATCTATATCAATATGCGAAAGCAACACTAAATAAATGAGTCTTTAGGCTACTTTTGAAAGTGGCAAGGGAGTCAGACATCCTGGTAAAGTCAGGTAATTTATTCCAAAGTCTTGGCCATGGGACAGAGAAGGCGCAGTGATTCCTTTTAATTCCTGATTATCTATAAGGGCATCATTATTCTCTTTCTATCACTATTACGGGTATGTTGTTTAATTTTGACACCTTTTGAAGTACACATTGGCAGTATTTGGACAAGACGCAACATGTCTTATAACCATTGAGCTTATTTCCCTGGGTAGAATACCCAAAACCAAGAGGGTCTGGGCTCAGCCCCCAATGTTCTAAGCAAGAAACGCCCCTGAAGTAAATATTTGAAACTTGAATTCATAATAAATAAACAGTTATTTAACAATAAAATAAGTTGTAGTTGAATTTTTTTTATTTACATTGCATTTTGTTACATTCATGCTGTCAATGTGGCCCTTCGATAGCAACCATGATGCTGATGTGGCCCTCAGTGAAAATGAGTCTGACACCCCTGCACTAGGCAAAAGGAATAAAGGAGATTCAATTAAATTTTATGTGCATTGAGCAACAGAAAGCAAAGCTGCAAATGATATGAAACTTATTCTGGTTGTTTCTGCAGTTATGTACACTGATCATTAGCAACCCTGTGTTTTTACCAAATAATGTCAGTGTACCACTCTACTGATACACAGATTTCTTTGAGACAAACTAAGGTCTAAACATGTTGCTTTTATAATAACATTACCATTTATAGTTTTATCTGCAGGTGGAGCGGGTCTGCTTGAAGTAGAAAAATAACTTGCAGCATATCATGAAATAAATAAATCAACCTTGTAAATATGTTTTTGAGCTGAGTTTGATTTCAGTGTGCTTCCCTTATTCAGACTGTGTGAATAGCTTTACTATCACACACCATCATCAGCACAACCCAGATTGTGAACAAGAAGAAATCTGTGGGGCCATCTTCTAGCCCAGATCTGAGACAATAGAAAAATACTCCCCTTTAAGATAATGTACCCTCAGCTGAACATGACCTCTTCATGTTTGATTGAGCATCCCAGTTACCTCTCCATAAAAGTTGTAGCAATTTATGACCCAGAAATATTTAAACATCAATTTAAACCTGGTTCAATTCTGATGAAAATCCATTAAACAGACTTAAAGACAAGAAGAGGTAGAGGGTCCCACTCTGTGCAGAGGTGCATTTTTATCTGTCATCAGGTAAAGTCATATAAGCCACAAATGCATAATACATGTGATTTTTCAGAGCAACAGCTGTGGGCCATGATGTTAAAATCTAGCTGTTATTTTACTGCTTAGTATTTTCAGTTAACTTGACATCTTAGCTGTGAATAAAGACCTAACAAAGCAGAATAATATGGCTTCGTTCTGCTACTAATAGGTTGTCCTTGAAGGCTTCATGGGAGCAAAGTTATTATCGTTAACGAAAACAAACGAAATAACAAAAACTAGAATTGAAAAAACATTTTTGCTAACTGAAATAAAATAAAAACAAGAGTTTATTTTTAAAAAAAGATAACTAACTGAAACTGTATTATGTCGTTAATGGCTTTAGCCTTTTCACTGTCTCTTGAAAAGTTCTTGCCGTTTTCAAACGCTTGCTGAATGGGGACATCCACACTCCGTGTTGCTGTTTTAACCTTCGCACCGCTAGCTGCTTCCGCGGCTGCCTCGTATTCTTTCAATACCGCTTCGCCCCGATGACGACTTTTCAGATGAGCAGCAAGATTCGTAGTGTTGAAACTTGAAGTCTTTTTTCCTCCTCTTGGAACCCTCGCTCAGCAGATTTTGCAAACGGCAATGCTGTTGTTATCTTCTGCTACTGAGAAAAATAACCACACTGGTGAAGATATGTTCAATTTAGTCTGGCAGAGATGGGGCCAGGCTGGGGTCCTGCGTGTAAGGTGCGACAGAGAACGTAACCAGCGTATCACGGCCTGTTTTGGCCTGCAAAGAATTCCCCGGATAAAATACACCTATCGGAGTGATAAAAAATGACGTCATTTTCCCCCAAATTGGCCAATATTTTATCCGTCAGATAAATATCGTGCATCTCTATTTGACACATTTCTGGTTATTAACAGCTATCCCTTAGGACAGTTGATAATAACTCCCTTTATAACTAAACAAACACATTATATGCACAACCAAATTGGTTCACAATGAGTGGCTTTAAGACACCAATTATGTTGAGCACCTTATAGCCACAACAACATGTAGGTGAAATAACTCAGGAACAGCTTAATTTTTGTTGAGGCGATAATCGAGGATGCAGTGACAAAACAAATAACCCAAACAAAACATGCAACTAAGACCAATATGAGAGGTGCAGAGAAAACCAAAAGAAAAACTGGAGATGTAAAACTGATGTCCACAAAAATCTAGACTACATAATACAAGTCCAAATTCACAGTAATCAGCTTAAAAGCAAGTTCCTATCCTAGTGTTTAAAAAGGGCTATGTGTGTGAGTAGCCATTATATCATTCTGCCAGCTCTACATGCAGGACTAGTCATACTGGATTAAACACAAAGCTCTGATATCATAAGTATACAGTCACAGAGAGGGTTTTTGTATCAACAGCACTCACATTACATAATCACAGTAAAGGGTTTCCAACTGAGAGGCGCTTTGTTTTGAAGTGTAAGCTCTCTTGATTACAAGTGAATCCATTAAGCCTCCATATGGGAAGGCTGATCATCAGTACATCAAATGTCTTAGTTAAATGGTTTAGTGTTTATCAGCCAGCCCCTTGTTCCTACAACTGGGACTGTTCTTTACCTGGATTGATGTTTGTTTTTGTTTTTTCATTTTTTTATTTTATTCACCATTACTTTAACTGCTGGTGCACAGCTGACCTCTGTCTTAAAGGACATAAAATAAGCAAACAAATCCACGATAAGAACTTCAAAGTTATTCCCAAGTTATTGTTACATGGAACTATATAAATATCCATAGAACACATCCAAACCACTCCCAATTATTAATTTCTGCAGTTTAGCAACCTTTTGTTTTGAATTTCTCTTTGTATAGTCATATTTTTTTCCAAAGTCTGAAAATTCTTACAAAAAATAAATAAATTTGATATTTTATGGGCACAATTAGCCTTTATATTGAAGCTTGTTCTGTTTTATGTTGTATAAAAAAAAACAGAAGGAAAAAATGCCACAAATAGATTACTGATATACAACAAATGCAAGTCTTTAGCCTTTTTTTATGGCTGAAGTTTTCCACAAAACAGCCCTGCATCCTATGACATAAATTAAAATTCAGTACTTCGTGGTCAGTAACAATTTGATTTGTTACTCAGGACAAAATGAAGGCAAAAGAAGAAGAAGAAGAAGACGACGACAGGAAGATTTAGCAATAATAGGTGACAGGAAAGAATACTAAGTTGCTATACCTATTTCTAGAAACCAAAAAAATAAAAACAAAGCTCTACTCCTAAAGTGTGTCGCGTTTGTACACGGAAGACAGAATTTCTGAGTTCCTAGTCAGAAATTTCAACTGGATCATCAGAGAAATGTTGTCTACCTTGACTTTAGAATCTGCAAACACTCAGCTAATTTTACTGTTTATCTCAGTTATGTCTTCGTAGGGGAGAGTGGTGTATTGTCAGACATTGGGTAATGTGAGACACCCCCTGTATCTAAGCAATAGAACACACCTGTGGTCATTTGAGCAATTAATTTTCAAGGCCATCCCATTTCACCTTGGCCATGAAGAACATGACTCCATTGTGCTGTGGTAAGCATGTGTTTTGTACAAAAATATTTTGGGGATGTAAAAGTACATTTTTTTGGTTTTCAACATAATCAACTCTTCGGCAAAAGGTAAGGTAATTGATTCAAGTGGACAAACTTTTAACAACTTTTAAAATGATGTGATGATGCTAGCAAAAGATTAGCCTGATTTTTGCAGAGGTTGTTATTTTTCATCGGCTGAGAGAGGGGAACTGGTAACTCTGGTGTGTGCAGTGAATGCTGCTGGAGATGCTACACCTCCCATGTTTGTCTTTCCCAGACTAAAGTTTAAAGACTGCTTCATGATCAATGCACCTCCAGGAGCAAAGGATACCTCTACCAGAATGGGAAAGTGTGGCAGAGATCCATTTTTGCCATGAAGCAAAACGATGTGCAACATGTTCCTAAAGGCGATGTCGTGAGGTAGCTGCCGCAACCTACAAGGCCTGGAGGGACCACGCAAAGAGAGCAACTCTTCGTCTTTCTGTGCAACCTTCAGGGCTAAAACATTGATTCAGGTTTAATATTTGGTCCAAAAATGTTCATTAAGACCATACTGTGTGTTTTTCTAGCTTAATATACATAAAGTGTTTGCTTTGTATCAGTGTTTATCACTTACAACAACATAAATGGTGTGCACTAATTACACAAATCATTTTTCCAAAACATTGTTTAAAAAGTAAAAGCTACTTGTCAAGTCCATGTTGGAAACAAAAAAAGGGGCCCTGAAAACTTCAAGTTTGTTTGATTTCAGGTAATATGAACAATTAATTTCATAGTTGGTCAAATAACTTAATATTTTTTTCTAAAGGAAAGTATATGAAAAACACTACTATGAAAACCTGTGAGAGCCTTTGGGCCTATAGTTCTGTGATGGTTGCATGGGTCAAAGCTAAGTGACAGTGGATGCTTAGCAGCTAATTAGTGCCAAACCTTTGTCCTTTGGTCTGTATTTGCTGGTAAAATAGGTGTCATTTAATTTTTTGGGAACATTCTCTTCACACAGTTACAACACACACAACTTTTATATGAATAGACAATTCAGCACATGTCTCTGCTTTGCTAGCTGACAACAGAAGGAAGCTAACATGACTTAATTTTAACCACAGCAAAGCAAACAATGGCATATTATTTGCATTGCTGCTTATGTAGTTACAGTGGTTATATAAAAATCATCTACTACTGCCTACGTCTCTGCCTACTTTTTAATCTAGCTTCTCCCAATTGTCAAACAGATTCAGAAAGTCTCAGTCTGCTGTCTACAACCAACCAGTAGAAAAATAGTCTATGGAGAAATTTGCTCCAGTAGCTCATAATGTTTGTAGTTCCCCTCCTCTGGTTGGCTAAGTCAATGCCAACTTGTTTTTCAGGCTAAAGCTCAGGGTCTCTGAGATTTTTTTTTTTCTTTTAAGGCTGTCTGTACAAACAACCACCAATAATTCCTTTGGCACGGATTTTTCACTGCTCCATCCACAACTGAATATGTTAAAAAAATAAACAGTTCATGGTCAGGCTCACCACATTAGGTGGACTTACATCTTGGGAATCTGCGGTTAGTTCAACTTTTCTTCAACTTTTTTGTATTGAAAAAAGGAATGAAAAAAAAAAACCTCAGATAATTGCTGTCTATGGGTGTGACGGTGGATTGTTTTATTTCATATCAGGTTTTGCTCCTGCACCAATCAGTCTTTGAGTTTGAATTGGGGCCTCACTGTGTGGACTGAGTTCCTGCATGAATTTTCCCTGGCTGCTTTGTCCCTTTCTGCCAGTGACTAAGCTGTAATTTCTTTTCAGAGATTAATGAAAGACACTGAATTCACTTTCATCAAGACACAGGCATGGATGTTTAGGTTAAATCAGTCTTCAAAATTAGTTGTAGTATGATATTGAGCAAGCATTGTCTTGTTGTTTGTCTAAACTGCCATCTGACAATATTCAGGGTAGGAAAAAAATACTTCTAGAACAGGAGAAGAATTAATTTAGTATTTACATTGATAAAATTGCCAGTTTCCTTACCAAACAGTAAAATTAAGCAGTAGAATGAAAAGAAATAAAAGGTTCTTTTTTTTTAGAAGTATTACATAAAAACTTTCAGGTTGTTGTTGCAGCCTTTACTTGCTCTGAGTGTGATGAACCCTAAAGCCAGAAGACAGAATTCTCAAGGGAAAGAAATGGCCTCAAACCACTTAATAGCTACTTAGTGGTTTGCCAGATATTTACAGCAGGACATAACATTAACTCATCCTGAGTTCTTCACATGACATGTTGGCTCCTGTTGGGGACATGACCTACCAGTCAGGATGTGGTCAAGAATTTACAGTTCACAATCTGAACACTTATTGGACATGTGGGACAGATTAAACTGTGCAGACAGAAAAGGGTTAAACAGCTGTGTGAAACAAATGAATGTTCCATAGTTTCTTCGGAGATGTAACTCTTCAGGTTTAATATTTGGTCCAAAAAATGTTCATTAAACACAGATCCGACGAAATGAGCATCAACACTGTATTGTAACACATCTTATTTTTTCACGAACTGCTAAAGCAGTGGGGCAGGTCCCTCAGAAACAACTGAATCAATGTGTGGTTTTCAAAGGCTAACTATCCCATCAAAACATTTATTTTAATTATTTTATCCTTATTTTAAACCGATTTTCAACAGGCCTCTGATTATGAGAGCATTTTTTTCCTTCTCATTTTTTGATGATTTTGTGCGAAAAAGGTTAATTATTATTCAGTAAGTCCAAAATATTGATTGACAGTATATCTCTCATGAAAATGTCTTCCACAGCACAAACTCGGATAATGAATCTGACTAGTTGAAATCATAATATGGACTGATGTCTTGTCCAGTCGTCATTTGTTAAAACAATGGTGGGATGAAGTCAAGCCCCCAGCCCCCCCAACTCTGAGAGAAATGAAGCAGGTTTAGAAAATGGGTGGATGGATGAAATTTTGGCTGCAAAGTCTTTCTTCCTTCATATTTGATTTCTGATATCTGTGGGTCCATCTTTGGTTGATGGAGTAAATGTTTTTTTTGTTTTTGTTTTTTTGAAAGTGGTCTCTTTTTTCACATGTCACTCAGTTTTCGCATTCATTGTGTTTTGTGTATTTAAAGTTCTTATTCCATGGTATTTTCATTAATTTTGCGGTGGTCTCTAGTCTGAAATAATGCCCTGAAAGTTGGTTTCAACAAAAAATATGCTATGGTTGTCTTGTTTCAAGCTGTTTTAGTTTGGCGAAAACGAGGGCAAGGATAGTATGAGAGGCTTCTTATTGATACTAATGATATGCAAACGCATCGCCTCTGATTGGCTAACAGCACTGTAACGCTCTCTCTAGTGGGTTATCCTTCATTTGGTTTCCTCAACTTAAATAGAGATAACCAGCAACAAAAGGCAAAACACGCGAAAAATGTATTCAGCGATACAGCCATATTTTTTTTTTTTCATCCTGGCCAAAACTCCGTAAACACCAAGTTATCAAATTTTAGGTTGGAAGATTATAGATTTAGCAAGGTAACGTTACTCTCTGGGTAGAAGTTACCGAGTGGTTATGGAGAAGGCTACCATACCTATAGCTTGTCCCAATGTCATGCATGCTATAGCCTATTAAGGAGTATAACAACAGGCTTTTGAAACAACAACCGTAGTGGAAAAACATCGTTTTTTTACTTGCAGCCTGTGAGCCGGTGGTCGATTGTTGTGATCCAGGTTTTAAGCACAATTTATCCACTACTGTCTGCACTGTAATTTGAATAGGCAGGTACGGCTTTTACGATCCGCTTGTGTTTCCGGCTGTTTCCTATCACAGGCTGATACAGATCACAGGGGTAGAAGAGCATTTTGAGGTTGAGCGTGTAAGAGCAACTTGAACTGACCTATGGTTAAAAAAAAAAAAAAAGTAATAATATTAAACGGTTTGTTGTGGAAGGAGACCTCTAATGTTAGGGAGAGATCAAATGAAGTACGTATACTTGAATTGTGATAGTGTTTGGAAAAATAAAGGGCAATCATCTGTCTGCTTTAATGTAGATAACAGAACAAAATATTCAGAATGTGTACTGACTTGGTTAAAATCTATTTCGTTACCAGTTATTCAAAAAGGGGGCTTTTTGGGTTAATAAGAAACAACAAATGAAAAACAATTGAAGCATTTTTTTTTTTTATTTATTTGAACATACACTGTACTCAAGACATTGTACATTGCACCCATATCAACCCTTGGTTTGTAAAGGTGTCTGTTTTTTTTTTTTTTATGGGATCATTTTCAAAATGACCTCGAGCACAATGATCAGAAGGTTCCAGTCAATTCATCATCATCATTTGTAGAAAAGGTTCATTGATTGATAACTCTGTGAAAGAAGTTTACCTTTTCTGAATGTTGAAGTCTGAAGTCTGTTGGAACCGGAGATGTTTGGAGCTACTGCCTAGTAGCCATCAGTGGCTTTTATCCTGTAGTTTATCAATATAAAGTTTGGATAAATATTTTCACAATGAAAGGAAAAAAAAAGGTTGAAACTCATTTAAAAGAAATAGCTGTGGGACCAGTTGGAGACAGCCTTGAAATGTGGTATTTTATGCAACATTTTCCCACCAACAATGATGCACTGATACTGTTCAGAATTTGTAGTATTTTTTTCTACAGTCAGAAACGAATAGGTAATTAGTTTTAAATTTATGCTGTGGTTTTTTTTTTTTTCCAGTGTGTGGCAAGGAGTACAGCATTCAATTGCGTTTATAGTGGAATGTGATGCTCAAGTGGAAAACAAGCAATAACCATATCTCCAAGAAACAGGCAGGGCTGGATCAGTACATCTTGAGGCCCTATAAAGGTCAGGTTTGTGGGTCCCTTTACACCGCTGATTCATAGAACTAGCTGCCAGAACAACGGAAACAAAATGGAGAAAATGCTTACTGCTTATGCTGAGTTATATATTTTCTAGCAGATGAGATTCTGCACAAGTTGTAGTCATCAATGACAGAATCATTGAAACACGCTGATTTGAATTTATTAATAATTCAAAATTTGCTCCTGTAGAAGCCTCTTATGCACTTTGAGAAAAATTCATGACATCAGTAACCATCACAGTTGAGGTGACAGTGAGTGAGAGAGTTCCCAACAGCTGCTGGCAAGTCTTGCAGCTTGTGTGAGTTATGGAAAGAGCTGCTGGCCCGGACGGGCACCATGGGAGAGGGTCAGTCAGGCTACGCTGACTTACAAGCAGGCAGATTTTGTGTTTGAAAGCAGAAGTATTATACAAATATTGTATTTCCAGCAAAGCTTTCAGCCTGTTTTCACTTGTGCGGCTGGCCAGTGAGCACAGATGGCCGTCTGATACGGGTTTACGGTGGTCTAATTTGGAGTTATTTTCCGACATGGAGCCTGACATGGGAAAGGTGGATGCAGATTGTTTTAGAAACAGCATTTCAAAATGAAACCAGACGGATGTCCACATAGTCTTAAAAAGATACAATATATATGTCATTGACTGCAGATGTCAGTTTCTAAAACTTCTAATCTTCTTGTTGCTCCTGCTTAAACAGTTCCACAATGTTTACATTTTTTATCATCATGACTTCAGCAAGCATGTGAAATGGATGTTTTATTAAAACTCAGTGTCCATTAATGGCTTTTTTGGCATTGGTAAGCAGTGTAGTTGACATTAAAACTAGTGTCACACATAGTGTTGAAGTGCTATTGCCTGTGTACAAATCAAGCATGTCAGTTTAGCATTGGTGCAAAATAATGCAAAACGAATAAGGCCAGTCAGATGTGAACTGACAATTTTTATGGTCAATTCTGCAGTTTTGTCATGATTTGTAGCGGATATTTTAAAAGGAGGACCCAAAGTGCAGGAGTTCAAAAAAAGAGGTTTATTAAACAAAATTGCAAAAAAACCAAATTCAAATTTTAATCCACAGAGAGGAATCCAGAGGGAAGCCAGGAGACGAGAAGGGAATCAAGCAAGGCTACAAACACCAAAGAAGACTAATGGACCAGCGCAGACAAGGGGAAATGACATGACTTAAATACACAGAGGGACTAACGAGGGGCAGGTGCAGGCAATCAGGACAACACAGGGGAGGAGAAGCAGAACCCAATCAAGACAAGACAGGACTTAAAAGAATCACATGAAACAAGAGACTCAGGACATGGGAGATGAGACAAAATCCTCACAAAAGCCTAAACACACACTGTGCACAACCAACATCATGACAAGTTTTACATGCAGGCAATGCTGTTTCTTCATTTCGTACACTTATTGTTGCGGAAAAATTATTGTCTCTGTTCTAGTCTCTAAAAGACTAAGGATTCTAAGATCAACAATTAACCTTAAATAACAAGACTTAGCGATGGCTGGATTTTCAGTAAATTTATTCCCCATTTGCATGCAAAGGGGGTCATACCTTACACCTCAGTAGTCGATGCAGAATGACAATTTGACAATCACAGACAGTAAGCTTTAACCGTACACCTAAGACCAAACATTAAGATAGGACTCCTGCCTGGCACCCATGATGGCGTCAAACAGTTAAATAGAAGGGTTATTTCAGAAATGATCCCATAGATGCTCTGGACAAAGAGGTCCTTGTGGCCTCTAGACCTCAAGGCCCACAACACTTATTCATTTATCAACTGTGACTAGATGTTAATAAAGATAATCTTCTGACATCTACGCACGCTTTACGTCATTTAGGTTGCTATTTGGGATTCGCGGATCAGTGGCTTCACTTGCCTTTTTCATCCAGAACTGTGGATTTTGAAGGGGCCGCATTCAATAAAGACACGTGGAGTTATAACTGCTTGCATGCTATCAGCTGAAGCACATGAAGCTCAGGTAACAGTTCATGTCAAATTAGCCAGGTAATTGCAAGAGTTTCAACATACTTTCCTTGCCAATGTATACTTTGAGATATCGCTCCTGATATCTGTAACTATGCTGACTCTAGAGAAATAACCCCGAACTGTTGACACAACTAAAAAAAAACCCCACCACAAATACTCCTTATAAAGGAGTTGGTTATTTAACTTCAGTGATCCATAACATTATTCGACATGGCTTTCCTTCTCAATCCTATATAAAAGCTCCTTTGTGTTTTGTTGCAGGTCGGTCCACAGTTAAATAATCCACTTCTCAAGATCCACCTTCTCCCTTTTCTCCCCCTCCCTGCTCTCTTGAATGAAGAAAAACTATTAACTATGCTTAAGATGGTCTTTGACAGAAACCACAGTCAATTATTTTCAAATCAAGCAACCTAATTAGTGGATTTAAGTGGATGCAGATCCAAATGTACCACACCATATGCAGGCCTGAATATTCATGCTGGCAAAGAGCTCCTTGTCCCTGCTCTAGCCCAAATGCTGCATTTCTATTACCCTCATTATTCTGACATGCTGACAAGAGGGCAAAGAACAAGGAGGAGAGACCAAAGTCAATATCTGGTAAAAGTTCACTCTAAACTTCATGGTGCATAAAACTAAAAAAGTAACAAAGAGTGTTGTGAATGTTGGGCTAAATTTGAAGTGAAAACCAACAACCATGGCTCTTGATTCTTTTTATTCCTGTAAATGTGACTTGCCTTCTGGTATGAATGCTATGTTTCAAATTATTATGCTAATTGCTAGAATCTGATACACAATTGACCCTTCGGTAAGCACCCCCCACACTCCTCCCTCATTACTGTTGCTAGGTCAGACACTCTTGCTGCTCCTGCGTTAAGGACTGTGTATCTCTCTATATTTCCGATGCGTGTCATAAGTATTAATATTATAATATAATAAAGCCATGAAACATTGCTGCTGGGGGACCTGCAACAGTGTTTCATATTGTCAATGACTTCTCCACTATGAACCAGAGCTCACGAGCCAGCTACAAGTCTGCCACGTTGTCTACAAATATATATGGCCCTGGGTATTTCTTTTGTTAGGTATAATGTGAGGCTAGTGATGTTAACGTCACTGTAATAATTATCTTAATGCAATGCTGTGGTTGTCTTATTCAAGGCTAATGCTAGCATAGCTCTGGTGTGGGATAGACCTATGGAACAGAGCTAATGCTAACAGAGAGACGTTTTCACTTATCACTCTCTCTGCAGCTAAATCATACTATTACTTTTACTAAACAGCGGTTAAATCCATTGTCTAATAAAGCAAACTTACCTTGGAGCAAATGTAGGTGTGTTTTGTAACGTTCCCCACGTTCAGTTGCTTGTGTGAACGGCCACATAACTGAACCCACAGCCTGCAGTTTTCCAGCGTTTGTTTTGGCTTGGGAAAGGGAATAAAAAACATCCCATCCAAACGTTCTGTATACCTCAAGTCACTATTACAGGTCCTCTAGCAGCAATGTGTTACCATGGCGTTATTCTAGTATATTAATACTTATGATACGCATCGGAAATATAGCGAGATAACACAGTCCTTAACGCAGGAGCAGCAAGAGTGTCCGACCTAGCAACAGTAACGAGGAAGGAGCGAGAGGGGGGCGGTGCTTACCGAAGGGTCAATTGAGATTACAGTCAGGTTGGAGTCTAAACTAAGGCTGGATCATTGCTCCCCCTTGATTCTTTCCTTTTTTGATCATTCTGTTGGAAATTTAATGATGTGAGATTATTATCATGTTGCTTAGCACAATTTCAGCAAAGTTTTAGCCATCAGACAGATGGCCTCACATTTGACTCTTCAGCCGTGTCTGTTCAAAGGAGATTGTCCGGGAAATCTTGTAGTTTTGCAAACCAAGGCTATCGTGCCTTGCTCTTTTTAGAGGACAGGTTTTCCCCAGGTGACCTTTCTGACCAGTTGTTCAGAATTTTTCTAATTATACTGTGATGAACCTTAACATCCAACCTGCTAACTGAGGCCAGTAGAGTCAGAAATCTACTTCTTGGAGTTTTTGCACTTTCTCTGTTCTGACCTTGGGGTGTACTTGCTGGGTAGGTTGAAAGCAGTATTGAAGCTTTTTACTTCTGAATAATCTTTCTCTTTCCCGGGTTGATGGACATAAACTGCTTCTCTAAAACTATTGCTGAGGTTTTTCCTGATATGCATAATGGTAATAAATATCCAAATGCTCCGGATCAGCAAACTGACCAAACATTGTCTGATTGCTACTTACCCTTTTAATTTTTTTTCATATAAGCATTAAGAGTGCACTTAGTTTTTCCACAGATTGTCTCTGTATTTTCATTTAGTTGTTAACTGAATAATGCTGGAGTGTAATGTCTCACAGGTTGTTTTGACCTAAAGACCTGGTAACATTTCTCAACTGCTTCTTGCTAGATCAAGCTCAAAGATCAAGTTCATGGATGCAGTATCATTTAGTGCTACTGTGTGTGTGCATGTGTGCGCACACACACATGTCTGTGAGAGAAGAAGATGTATGAATCACAAAATACAAGGTAAGGTGTGGGTTTGTATATATGTTGCTATGGTAACGGCAACATACAGTTACAATGGATGCAGCAGTGGAATTTCTACCGTATGTGCATGAGCACATGCCATGAAGAGCCATGTCATATTCAGAGACCCAATTGAACACCTACATCATTAACATGTCAGCCAAGTATCGTTACCGGTAAATGGAGTTTACTAAACTGACTAATATGTATCAGAAATACGTAAACATTTGTGATATTCTCATTCATGTGAAAAAAAGACCCCTCATCAATCCAAGGGCTTTATGTATTACGACTTGATAAAAATCATTTGCTTTTTGTGTGTGTCTTAAAAATGATGTAAAATTAGATTTACAGTTGCTACACACTTGTTGCAATGGTTGTCCAGCTATGTGCAAGGTAAAATTAAAATCATTGCATTCAAAAGATCTCACTCAGTCCGTCAGTGGATTTTTCTCTCTGGAAGGGACACCTGACACAGATTAATATGCATCAGAGCCAAGCACAAAGATCACTGTGTCCACGGCCATCAGGTGCTAAATTACAAGTGCTGACATTGATCTTTTTTATGCCACATGTTAGGATCTTTTTTCTGAAAGATCCTAGCTGCGTATTCTTTGTTGGAAAGGAGAGTTTTAGTCGGCTAAGTACAACACAGATGTTTAATTGCAATAAACATGAAATCCCGGCTCCCTGGCAGAGGCAGTCTCTAACACGAGGAGAGCCCTAACAAATCCAAATAACAATTTATACAGAAATGTGCGTCACTAGATGGGGAGGAACCGCGGTTTAGACTTGGCTCTCCCATTGGCCGGTCCAGTCCTCCGTTTGTACATCCAGTCCGTTGTCGCCACGTCATCGTCTTCTGGTCCAATCCACTGCTGGCATTTCCTGAAAAAGAAAAAAAAGACTACAGATCCTACAACTTCTATTTATCTGGCCAGGTCTTTGTCTCCAAACGTGTTTCTAACCGGCTACAGCTGGGCTAGTTTGCTACATTTCTGATATAGATTGAAGACAAAACATTCACTAAGATCGATCTAAGACACTGTGATATGGACATATGGTCCATTAAACAAAATATGATAAAAACAATGAGCAACAATAAAACTGTGTGATATAAACTGAGATAATGTCATTTATGCTTCCAACACCACAATATTAATAATGCTATTGATAATATTAATGCCAATATGTAACTAATGTGAATCTGTACAAAAATGAGAACCACTAGCTGCACTAATTCTGGACCTAAAAAGTTAAGAAAATTCCAACCTAACAGACAACGTGGTTTGCATGAGGGGAAACCATGGAGACATTGTGTCATAATTCTGGGCCCGCATTACATTTTCAGAAAAGGTCTGTTCTTTGACATAAATATGGAGTTATTACTTTTCTTTTAGCCAGTTCTGCCTGCTGTTTAGTTTTCTTTATGGAATTGCTTCATTAGGCTGAGCAGTGAAACAACTTTTTTCAGAGACACTTTTAGAACTTTTGCACAGATTTCAGTTCTCCAGTTTTCCTCCTCAACACATCAGTTTAGATGCTGCATTTAAAAACTTCCCCTATGGACCTGTGGGAGACACTCCAACTTTTGGGTTGAGTCTAATGCGAAACTAAGATGAGTTGCATTTTCTAAACTGACCACTGGGGGCTGGTTCCAAAAGTGATTTAATCTCCATTGACTTCCATGTCAAACTGTCCAACTTTGCAGCAGAAATAAACCTCTCTTTAGCTATATTTTACATTCATGACAATTGTACAGGGGGTGAATTGTTTTTCACATCACAAAGATTTGACACTGCAGTTGCCATTGTAAAACTGAACAAAGCCGATGGCTTGTCCATGTTAGCAACAGCAACTAACAGGCTAGAATAGTCCTCTATTCTAGCCAAAAGTACGGCAAAAGCAGGAAATACAATAACAAAAAGTATAAAGACTGAGGAAAATAACACAAGGAACAAGAGAAGCAGCACAGGACCAGGCTGACTAAATGACGGCAGATCACCAGGGAGGGAAGGAAAGGGACAGGGACTGAAATCAGGACAGAGGAGAATTGAGGAAGTGTTACGCCGCAGCCTAGGGGGGACCGGAGTAAAACATAAAGGCCCCACCCCTCTCTCCCTGCCCCCAAGGACAACCATGCACCAAAGGTTTTATAGTCAAAGAAACATGTTTATTCTGACTAATTATGAGCAATACCAGCATCAACCTTCAGGGAGGGCAAATTAACAGACAAAATATACTTCCCACCCAGCTAAACCTGGAAAAAAAGGAACAAATTACATAAACTAACCTCCCTGGCCAAAAACAGAAGAAAACCCACATCAACAAAAATGACACCCACCCCTACACTCCAAAACAAAACAAGAATATACTCAAACTACAATTAAACTAAACAAAACATAACAAGCAAGTAATGACAGCAAACGGCATGGCCCTCCGTTGGAGGAAGGGCCGTTGAATAAGTGACCTCCCCTATTAAAGGTCCCATGAGCCAATCACCTGTCCGCCACCTGGAACAACAAAAGATAAAAAGAGGCACAGAACAGACTGCACCACCCTGAGCCCAGGAGGGCACCTAGCAGCAGTCAAATAAAACAGAAATTAAATTTAAAAAAAAAAGGACCAAGGGTCATAACAGGAAGTCAATCATAGACCAACACACACCAGTTAACAGACAAGAGATAAGATAAGGCAGGAATAAAACTAGTCTGGGGAACAGAGTGTGATCAAGAGCAACACATTAAAATCAAGACTAATCTTGATAAACTCAGGAGATGAACAAAACAAATCCCCTGAAACCGCAGCAGTGAAACAGAGGGCATAAAGCAAAGAACACAGGAAAAACTACCCCAACCAAAACACCCCATCGTGACACAAAACCTTTATTCACTGATATTCTTTCAACTTGAAAGTCCATCTGTCATAGATCCGACTTGTGACTGTTGAAGAATAGTGCATGTTAAACAGCAGCTCTGTCTTCTGTCCTTGTGTCTCCATCATAAACCATCTGCTGTCTACAGAGAGAGTGTAAGGAGACAGTGGTTTGGCATTCAGAAATAATTGTAATGTCCGTCCTCCTGCTTTCTTCTTTTCGTCTCATCACAATGGACCCTTTGTGGTTGAAGTTTACTCTCTTCCTGAATTCCTCCCATCTTGTTTATGTCCATTTACCCCACTGAATGCCGGCCATCCAGTCCTCTTGACAAGGGACTCAGTCTCTATTTGAATGCCAGTGGTTATTCCTTATTTATGAAGTACCCTCTGTTGATTTCTGGAGCTTGTGTTTATATAATGTCCAGTGATGGTCATTCAGCTTTCCTCTCATCTCCATCACCCATCACTATCGTGTCTCAAATTATAATCTATTCTACCGTAGGAGTTAGTCTGTCTTTCTCCCTGTTTTTCTCTCTTTGTGTGTCTGCTTTTTTCATCTCAGTCCTGCTGGAGAGGTCTCCCTCTGTGGTGGTTTTTACAATCTAACTGGGTAATGAGAGGAAATTTGAGTTTATCTGCTTCAGAGACAGACATGAGAGAGAAGAGTCAGTCTTCTCTGACCCAGTGCAGGAAAAGAAAGCTTTGTATAACTATTTCTTGGGGCTAAGTGAACCCGCCAGTAAATGCATCGATTGTTCTATGGTGAACTCTACTACCTTCATGCAGAGAAATATAAAACCCTAATTAGAATTTATATTAGCTGAGGTGCGGAAATAGTGTAAATAGTTATGAAAACCAGTAATTCTGTGCTTTAACTAACTTGAAGCCACATTATTTTGGGACTCTGGTTTAGCATTTAAACATTTATCGTAACTGTCCCCAGGTAAAGCCAGCCAGGTCATGCAAAAGTCTGGATATGTCTGCTTTTATGGAAATTGGTGACATAAACACAATTTCATATTTGCTTTTACATAATAGAGGCACTTACTGTTCTTGGTATTCATTCATTATCTGTAGTGTGTGAAGAAGTTTGTCATTTCTAGTCTCTCTCTCTCAGACAAGCTTGGTTACCAAGGTGACAAGTTCCACCCCAGGTGTACCCAATGACACCGTCAGCTGTCTGTGAAAAGAATAAATCCATCCATTCAGAGAAAAGAAGAACTCAAGCTCTATTTTTTCCCCAGTAAACTGGCCTTGCTGTCAAAGCTGTGCCATTGCCAGACTGTTTTTTTCAGTATTGATCAGCAGTTCCCCCTCACATAAAACTTTCAAGGATCTGACAGTGTGGGATAATTTATTGTAGTTTCCAGTCTGAAACAATGTAATTAAAGTCAATATATAACATGACGTGAGCACTAAATTGCCTGGATCCAGAGTATGACCCAGTGTGCGCGTATCATCTAACAGTCCAAAGCATCACAGCTTCAAACTCACATTAAAGGGGAAGAACACAGCGCAGATTGATTATATATTAATGCACAGGAACGTGCCCAAGCCCAGAGTCCAGAACGGACATTTACAGTGGTGCCAGGCAGTTTGTTGGCTAGCATTATAAGACAGGTGTTTTGCTGTCCTTGTGATCTGGTTTAGGTCACCACTATTGTCAGAAGTACAGTCACTGGAAGGCTGATTACCATTTCTTTCTGATCTGCCTGTTGGGCTGCATCAGTCATGGTGCATGCTCACGTCATTCATTCATACATGTTCACCTTCACGACTGATTCTACTGATTACCACATCTCATACTTTTTCTTGTTTGTTATTTGATGCATTAATGTTTGGTTAAAATAAAATAATTAATTATTGGCCTAAAATCTGCGCATCTTCCTTTATTGTCATGGCTATCGAGCTGGGCAGTGACATGGAAGTGGAATGAAAGTGCTATGCCAGCCACTGTGAATCGCCGCTTTTCAAGTCAATGAGAGAAGCTGCACCAGAAATGTTTTGAAGCGCTCTGGCGAAGAAGTCCCCTTACATGTTTCTCTGACAGAGGTATATTTTGGCACTTGGCTGCTTGTAGACCTTGTCAATTTACACACAGCACATCAATTTGGAAGGAAGTCAGACATGAAAATGGTGGAGAGAATCAGGTGAAATTTCAAAGTAAAGCACCACCATCAGGCTCCAATTTGAACATCGACATTACGTTAACCCGCGAAGACTGTGCGTGAACAATTCAGAGGGTTTTAGAAGAAATTTGAACCATGTATGAGATCAGTATAACAGTCAAAAAACACATTTTATTTTACAGCAACTCGGCCTTTTTAAAAGTATGATTCTAGAAAGAGCAAGACATATAAGTAGGGATGGGAATCGAGAACCGGTTCCTGTAGAGAACCGGTTCCGTGTGTTTCAATTCCATGGAATCGTTTGGCAGTTTATCTAACGATTCTCTTATCGATTCCAACCACCACCAATCACGTAGTTTACGCAAGTTACGCGCAGTTAATTCCGGAAAGCACTTACGTGATTAAGTTACAGCAGTGTTGCAATTGGCAGCACAGCCACGGATGCGCTGGTATGGCCATCTCAAAAGACTCCCTCCCGAACACCCCACTCACGCTATCCTCCACTTTGACCCCGAATCTGCCGGCTGGAAACGCCCCCGCGGTGCTCCCCGCCCACGATGGATGGACGCTGTTACCAGGGACCTACACCAACTAGGCTTGTCGCTGACTGAAGCCGAGCCTCTAGCACTGGACCGACCCAAATGGATAAGATTGGTGAAACTGCTTTACGCATGGCGTCACCCCTGCCGCCAAGCAAGAGACCCGATGATGATGATGATGATGATGATTAAGTTACGTCGGTTTAGCACGCGCATTGCAGTTGTAAACAACAATGGCGCCCACCAGGTACACACGCTCCAAAGTTTGGCTCCACTTCACAAAGAAAGATGGCAACAAGGCAACTTGCAGTCATTGTAAAGTGGAGATAACAGCGTCGGGAGGGAACACGACTAACATGCAGAAACATTTGTGCACACAACATGCGATAACGAGTGACGTGTTTTGACGCGCTTCAGACTGATGGATCTCAACCCAGCAGCAGTAGCCAAGCTAAGATCACCTCTGGCAACTCTGGTAAGTAGCTATGCCACTGCCTATGTGCTTCTTTGTAAAACACACTATAACATTAACGCTATGCTATTAAACGAATGGCTTCTGCATTATATTTAGAAGATGACCGTGACGAGAGAGACAGTCTGGCTGGTTCAGAGGCTGGAAGACATGATTATTTTACTGCAAAAAAAATTAATTCTTCATAGTATTTGCAGATTTGTTCTATGCACTGTTCCGTTGTATTTGATAGTATTTATCTTTATTTATTATTATTTTTGAGTGCTTAGTGAGCTCATATATTCTTTTAAAAGGGAGATTTTTTTATTTCTATTTACTACTATTTATTTTATTTACTAAAAATTTGTTAGTAAAATGTTACACATTCTTGTGCATTTGCACAGTTACATATTACAACAGTTAACACGTTATCCAGGCTTTGGGCCTCTTTTGACCTCGCTGTTGAGTTTGTAAGGTCGTGACTTCTAAGTGAAAAAAAAAAATTGATGCTAATAAAACTGTTAGTTCTCCTTTTTCCCCAAATTAGAATCGATAAGAGAATCGATAAAGAATCGAACCGTTAAACAGTATCGATAATGGAATCGGAATCGGAAAAATCTTATCAATTCCCATCCCTACATATAAGTCTTTAAACGAGCAGACTCCTGTGCATTAGTCACATGATCTTGAAACCTTCAGGTGAGTTGCTTATGTCGTACGAATCCAGCTGATCGGGCGATGCTTGCCGGTGTTCCACCCTGAATGGCTGCCAGAGCAAAACTGCTCCAAAACCGGAGCGCAGCATTTTTCACATTCTGTGGGTCTCTTTTTAATTGAGATTTATGTGGGTCAGATTTAGCCTACAAATTGTGGGTTCGGCCTTACCTGAGTTTATAACGTGTTTTGTGGGTTCGATGTACGATTTTCTACATCACGGTGTCACATACTTGATGATTTCTATTTATTTAAGCAATTCAGTCTAAAGCAGTGGTTCTTAACCCTTCTTTATTGAATAATAAAATATGATTTTTTTTTCCAAATTCAAGATAATAGGTGATACATCAGCTTTCACTAGCGCACCAAAACCGGACTTTCTTCCCAACATGACTGGAGCACCGTCCGTACAAACTGCAGACACCATATGTCATGAAAGATTGCTGTCCCTGAAAAAGTCATCCACAAGTTTCTTCACAGTTAGTTGTTGCTGTAAGAGGCTTAAATAAAAAAAATCTTCCTTTATCATGTCCTCGTTCACATAGCACACAAATACAGCAAGCTGACTTAGATTAGAAACGTCTGGTCTCGTTGAGTTGGAGGCTGAATTTTGCCGGGCTTGAAATCAGATCTGCAACTACTTGAGCCGAGATGTCCTTTGCTTATGTCCTCTATTCTGTCACTGATGGTGTCATTTGAAAGAGGAATTTGGGATAATTTAACTTCGGCCGCCTTCGGTGCACCCAGCATCAGATTCGTAATCTTCAACACAGCTGGTTTCATGAGTGTTTCACCAATGGTGGGTGGTTTGCCCTGCTTTGCGATCAGGTGAGCAAGTTCATATGATGCTGTGAGGATCGGTTTGTTGATGGGTGCAAAGCCGAGAGCAGACAAAGTAGCCTTTTCATCAAATTGGGCTCTCTTCACCTTGAATTCAGCAAGCATTATGTTCTTGTATTCCTCATCTACATACAGCTTAAGGAAGGGTTCCTTTAGTTTTGCCGGTGCTCGACTAGAGTTGCTTAACTTGGCATTGCAAATGCAGACAGGAAGCTGACTCCCATCACGTTCTGTTATACATGTGAATCCATATTGTACATAGTCATCCGACCACTTTCATTTTTTGCTGACATAGTTAGTATGGATTACAATTAGGGCTGGGCAACGATTAAAAATTTCAATCACAATTAGTCACACTGTGTATGCAAAATCTAACAATGAATTCAAACGTAGTGTAAAGTGCACTTTTATTAAAATGATCTGCTGCCGTATGAACTAAAGTGCCATAACATTTGTTGTTCAATTACTTTTAACATCAGCACTTGTCAGTAACACATATTTAGTGTAAATCTCGTCTTAAAAACTGTCAAATAAAATAAATCTTATTGCCACTGCCAGGGCATTAATGTCATCCTGTTTTTTATGAAAAATAAAAAAAAAGTCTACCAACAAAATCCTGAGCCACAAACATAGCATTAAAACAGGCAATTTTTGAGGTAACAGCAGAAACTTTTAACGGGGAGTTCAACTTGGCAGTGGTTACAAATAACCTTGTTTTTGTCGAATCTGCCGTCTGGGAGAACTTTAAAATGAAAATGTCCATGTTAAAGTTCTGTAACTTTACCGCTGTCCATGTCTGTTTTAGCTTTTCTGCATGTTTTTCCGTCAATTATCTTCCGGTTCTGCAGCAGCCAATAACAGACTTTTCAACAAAAAAGCATGTGAGCTACATGCGTTAATGCACAATAAAATAAATATTGGCGTTGAAAAATTAATGGGATAATAACGTATTATCTTGCCCAGCCCTAGTTCCTACATGTCTCAGGATGTCTGTCAGTAAATGTGCATCACAGTAAATGGTGTGCAACCTTGCTATGTTATGTACATTCTTCAGTTTAAGATGAAGGGAGGGATGGTCTGTGCCAAGGCTAAAATCAAATCCAAGCTGCGAGCCTCATCTCCTTCCCAAGCTCGCCAAGGCATTCAGTCTTTGTTGCATTAACTGTTTCATTGAGCCACTACTTGTCCTTTAACATCATTGCCAAGAGAATGGATCTGTGTACTACATAAAAGAAGAATACAATCTCTGGTCAGTGATTATGCTCTTTAATTTTAGACTGAAGGCAGGTTGTCTTGACTAGTATTCTTACTGGCTATCCTTCTAGTATCGGTGGCTATTTCTGGAAAACAGAATAGAAATAAACTCAATCATAATGTTGCTGTAACTGGCAATGTGTCCAGGTTGTACCCCTGCCTCATATGAGTCAGGTGTATGTCTTGACCTCCGCCGAACCCCTGAGACTGACTCACTGGGGTGAGTCAGTCTCCCCTAGGGTTTGATCGAACCCAGGTTAAGAACCAATGTAATAACTGTGTACATACAGAACAAGAATATACATATATTTTCAGAATCAACAGATGACTTGAAGTCAAGAAGGTGACGGCATAGAATGCTGAATAATAGCAGTTATTGACTTGGTATTATAGTGTAGCCTAGCAAAACTTCATAAATACTTAGATAGCAAGTTCACATAGTTGCAGCGGCACAGAGTTGATGTTGTTGCTTTAAATATCAGTGAAGGGGTCAATGTGGCATTTTCTTATCAGTTTAGGTGATTGCATCGTTGCCGAGCACTCATTTTCCAAACCGAAGCTTATTAAATATTTCCTGCCATGAACCCTGATAGGACAATCAGTTTATCTGGATTTGCAATATTGTCAATCAACAATACCCAGGCCGACCAACTAGACTAGACAGGTTTCTGCATGTCATGCACCAGCTAGACAACTAGATTTCACATACAACTGAGCACGGTAAAAAAAAAAGCCTAGAAACTGCACCTATTATTTATTTGTAAAATGAATTGATCATAATCAATCCACACACTTGTGCTGTGACTGATTAATCTGTTATGATACTCGCACACTACATTTTGTCACACTGTGAGGTGGTTCTCCTGGTAACCATCTCCTTCAGGCATCTTATGTTCAGAGCATTTTAAAAAAGGACTGCGTTTCATCCGCTGCTGAAGTTACCTTGTCTGGTGCTCATATTGTGGTTTGAGTGGGTGATGCTAATCCACCACAGGTTAATAATCTTAAAACTGTGTGTGCCATGATTAAAGGCAGCAGGGAGGACAAGAGTAAAGAGGACGGCAAGCTATGGACTGGAATAGCAATGGGTAGTCATTATGGGAATGGCCCGTTTTGACCACCTTGCACTGGGGCCTGGTGTAGAATTTTTTCACCACCGGTTCCAAATGTCATGAGCTCATCTTCATATGGATATGGAAAGCTTTGTGAGGGTCAGAGGGTAAGATCTAATTAGCTGTGTTTGCGTCAAAAAAGCTACATTCCATTAGAAAAATCCTTTATATTTATATGGATCAGTTTAATTCTCAAATTTGTTTGTTTTTTCTGTCCTGACTCTTAGTTGACAGCAGGAAGGGAAAGGAAGGGAGAGAGGGAGAAACAGCATGATGGAGTCAGAGAAAAAAGTAAGGAAGTGAGAATTACCAGCGAAGGAGGTGAACAGAAAAAGGGTGCCCAGGGAATGCAGATGAAAAATTATCTTTTGGCTAACTTTGGTACATTTGTAGCAGTGTTTATTAATAGACATTCTCCCATCGAAATAAACCAATAATAATATAAAACCAAAGCAGCTCTCTATTTCACCAACACTCGAGGGGATTCCACAATGATTTCACACAGCAGCAGCTTATATAAATGTATCTGACAACTGAATAAATTTATGGAGGCCTTGATTCATTAGATTCTGTTTTTTGGGGGCTACAGAAAAAGAGAAGTAGAAGTTGGAGGACGAAGCTGGATGGAAGAGAAAGTGAGCTGAAGGAAAGAATGAAGGTAAGAAAGGAGTGACATTTAAAAAGTCTGTTACATTTGCCTCAATAATACAAAACATTTTTCTTTTTGGCAGTAAAATGTATATCTAAGTATTTTTTCATAAACATTCTACAGCACATTTCCTACATAAATAAGGACTCAAAAAAGGGTCATTTAATGAACTTAATGAAGCATGTGTTGCACTCTGCCACCACATCTGTCTAACCCACCTCGGACAGATGTTTGTGAGTCCTTTGCGTGAGGACGGGAATCAGTGTGTCCACTGTGGCAAGTAAAGTTGCAGATCTACAATTACCTGAGAAAATCTTTGCATCTACAAAGACAATTCTGAGAAATTTAGTCTGTATTGCCAGCAGGTAATTGAAGCTCTGATTAGTAAAACCCCCCAGTGACTTATGGGTTTTAGTAACAGGTGCTTCTTCGTCACATTGTAAAAGAGGTCATGCTTATTTTACATCTCTGTTGGAGCAGGGTGTTAATGCTGAACAGTTTTTTTTTTTTTTTACACTAATGGGAACATTTGTTTTCTAACTCTGGGATATCTTTTATCCATCCTTCACACAAACACTTCTAGAAAGAAGGGTTAACTAGGATACAAACAGAGTAGTAATTATGTTTTTTCATCTGATGCATAGACACTAATAGAATTACGTGTTCAAAATGCAATTCCTTACTCTTTTTTGTATACAGTAATTGATTTATGCAATTACTTGCATCACAGAGGAATGCTCCATTTAAATCATCAATTTCATGCACTCTTGCATGTGCTTACTGATTGAATCCCCTGAGAGGCTACATTCAAACCCTCTGCTATCATAAATTACATTTATTTTTGTCCCAGGCCATTTGTATTGCATGTGTGCAACTCACACATTAATTAATCGAGGGAAACCACGAAAGCCGGATGTAAACAAAGGTAATAACAGTAAAAATTGGTTGAACAAATTAAGCAGTTTGTGAAATCTGAGAGCCACTATTGGCTGGGCAATCTATCGCTTCCCAAACAGTCATTAAATGTAGTACAGACTGAACTCCATCAAAAAGTAAAAATGCATTTTTAAACTGAATATGATATGAACACACACACACACACACACACACACACACACACACACAGACACAGACACACAAAATGTTGAAATATGTGGATATGTTAGAGTAGTCAGTGTTTCGGCTAGAGCTGGAGATTTATCTCAAGAGATTTGATAAAATCAATATATGAAAGATACCACTAGAGCCTACAGGATTATTAAGTTTCAATATTGAGTTTGTGCTTCCAAGATGATGATACTTGAGGGTTCTGTGTGTTTTTTACGTTGACTGTATCACAGTCTCATTTCTATGTCATCTAAGAACAGAAGTGCTCTGTTTTCAAATATAGGCTGCATATAAAAGATGGAGAAAGACTCCAGGTCACATATGTGAAGCCAGCACACCGAAGTATTTGAAACATCCCATGAAATGGACGTTTGCAAAGACTGTTTACTGGAATTTAATTAATTTCAATTCAGTTTAATAATATCCTATTCACCCGGAAGGTTAAAATATATGTTGTAGTAGCTGTTTTTAAGTTTCCTGAGTCATTATGGGTAGTAACTCTCAAAAGTTTGAACTCAAAGGCAACTGGACTCCTTTTTCTTTGTTATTATCTGGCAGGCTTTGTCAGTTCAACCTGAAATCAGTGATCAGTGATCCTCTCATCACTCATGTGGGTCATTGTCCGCTGTAAGTCCTCCATCTGGTTTTGGTCACATGAATCAAGGCTGTGAAACTATCTGGGTAGGAGATTAGCTTTAACCAAAAATCTTATGCATTTTCATATTCTTTATTGTTATTACTTTTTTTGTAACAGTGAATGAAGATCCACTTGCTATTATTCAAAAAATTTTGAACATTAGAGTTTAACGCATGGTGGATATATATACAGTAAACCCTCACGTTCGCGGTCTCAGTACATCACGGAGGTTTCAAAAATATTCATTAGAAAAAAAATTTAATTAGAAAAATAGAATAAAATTCAAACGAAGCACACAAGGCTGAAGCGAAACACATCACATCAAGAACGAGTCTCAGGAAGCAACAAGAGCCCACACGGCCAATCACCTGTGATTGGCTGCTATGATGGGCATTTCAGTGAGACAAAGCCGAGTTTAAAGCTGATACACTTGGTGTCTCCGTTCGTCAGTTCCAAATATTGCTTGATTATTTCAGTGATTTAGTGCCATTTTAAAGTGAACTAAAGTTAACAGGTACTCTACATCGTGGTTTTCCACCATTCCCAGTATATATATAATATATATATATATATATATATATATATATATATATATATATAGATAATGATAGATAGATAGATAGATAGATAGATAGATAGATAGATAGATAGATAGATAGATAGATAGAGAGAGAGAGAGAGAGAGAGAGAGAGAGAGAGAGAGAGAGAGAGAGAGAGAGAGAGAGAGAGAGAGAGAGACTAGGATTTAAACCAGTTGTTGAAATGTGTCTATGACAAATATACAGTCATGGAAAAAATTATTAGACCACCATTTTTTCTTCACTTTCTTGTTCATTTTAATACCTGGTACCACTAAACGTCATCATGTGACTAAAACAGACAGAAAAGAAAACACTGAATGCATAAAAGCAGTGTTTTTGGCAGTACAACGCCATAGCTATTGATGTAAAAACTTAAGTGATTTAGGTCATAATCAAGTAAACCATGGAAAATGGTAAGATATCAGCTCTTAAATAAAACTCTTATGAACAATCTTTGTGGTTATTGTTATGTTTGTCCAAACAAATGTACCTTTAGTTGTACCAGGCATTAAAATGAACAAGAAACTGAAGAAAACAAGAGTGGTCTAATAAACTTTCCAAGACTGTATATCTTTCTGGATTGTCATGCAGGTATAATTTACTTTGCACAGTCTTAGATATGTTCCGTGCACTTGACACAAATACGAATAAGAAAAAAAAAACAACTTTTTAATGACTAAAATAAGAATGACGTGTTACTGAAGCTATCATTAATCAGAGAGGATAAAGTATTCATAGCCTGAGGATAGATTCCAAGTGGGTGTGATGACATGACACCTGTCCCATCTGGCAGCCAGTTTGGACAGCATGGTTCAGAGTTATGTTTTCATATGTGTATCTGTCCTGTTCTCCGTCTTGTTAGATGCCTCCTCAAATTCATTCATTGTTTTCTTTTCAATGTGAGAGGTGAGCCCAGTGAACCATAGAGGATTTCATCATTGTATCGGCTCTGAACAACAACTTTGCTCATCACAGCTTCAAGCGGACTCTCTCTGTCAATCTCATCACCTCAAGACAGTGAATAAATAAATAATGCGGGTATGTTTGCCCTGTAGGCTGAAATATTTCTTTCCTGACAAAGCCTTGGGGCATCAGAGCAAAACCACACTTGCTCAGGACTTCCCCCTAATCAGCTGCTGTCCATCACAGCCGGCCCAGCTCTGCTGCTTACCGAGGTCTGCTGATCTACTGGGGCAGGTACGCAAGAGTCATTGCTCACCCACCAGCACCCAGGCTGCCATCACCAGACTGCCATCTCTGAATACACATAAATTAGCTCTGTCGTAGAGGCATGCTCCAGGGCATTATTTAATTGGCAGATATAGAATGACATTCTCTGCTGTTTTTGTTTTTTTCATTTGCAGAAATTCTGAATTCACACACCTTGAATTGAACCACATCTTTAATCCTCCTATATTCCCCCAAACATTATTTCCATGTAATTTCATTCAAAGGGTTAAATTAATTAATTCCCATGAAATGTTCAGGGTTATTATTATTATTATTAACATTATAATTGTTAATAAAAATAACTAGGGCTGGGCAAGTTAATGCTTTATTATTGCGTTAACTCATTAATTTATTAACGCCGACATTTATTTTATTGCGCGTTAACGCATGTTGCTTACATGCTTTTGTTTCGAAAAGTCTGTTACTGGCTGCTGCGGAACTGGAAGACAATTGGCAGGTAAACATGCGAAAAAAGCTAAAACAGACATGGAGAACGGTAAAAATCTGTGTACTTTACATTTCGGGGTAGCAACTCAGGTAGCAATATTACCAATTCTGTCTGAAAAAAAAAATTCTACACTAATCATTATTATATGATTATTAATTATTATCTATAATATTATAATATGAATATAATATTATTGTTATCATTAAATAATTAGAATAAAAATTTAATAAATATAAAAATTAAATAAGTTTTAATATTAAAAAAATGTGCAATTGCTGTAGTTTAGGATCTTCACGGGTCCACTTTCATGGACCCAAACCCAAATGGACCCCATGAAAATTTGACCCAAAACCGACCCGACCCGAGTCTTTAGTTTCCAACCACGAACCGAACCGAGTTACCCGAATAGAACCGAGACAATACAGCTTATAGTTGCTCATTTTAAAAGTTGTCTAGCGTTGAATAAAACTTGATTTTCTTACCTAAACGTTGTCTTCTTCTATCCGGTTCAGTTGCTGCATAGGCTACGTGATGTAAACAACAATAAATCCATGTCGTTATTTTCTTTGTGGATACATATGCTATTGGCAGAAACTGCTAACGCTAATAGCCTACACCGGTCAGGACGTGTGGTGAATATGTTCTCTTATGCAGTGTTATCATGTTGGCGATCTGTTGTGCTTTACAGCTGCCGGGCAAACCGCTAATAACACGCTATACGGCAACACGATTGTTTCATGACGAACACGCCACGTTAATGAATAATCATTTAACTGCCCTGAGTCCTGACATTGGCTGCCACCGCCAGTATCTTTAACTCTCGAGTAAACGCGGACCCAGCCTGACCCAGCACCGACCTCTCTGGGTGGTGGCAAAGGATGTGTGCCGTCATGTTCGTGGTGTTACCACAGTAAGAGATTTGACTGCAACAAAGCTTACATATGGCTTTCCTCATATCGAGCTCTCCTGCCCCATGCTTTTTATAAAAACCAAATAAAGTCCATACGTTTGATTTGAAGTGGGGCGGTGGGGGAAAGAGTTCAGGCTCTGTGAAAGTACTCAGCTAGCTGCACTCCGCCATTTTGTCGAATTTGCCCGCATTCAGGTTACTATGGTGACACACATGCTTCTATTTCCGGAAGTATAGATGACAAAAGAGACTGGCGGAGCCCAGCGAGCGGAGTATTTCCACGGAGCCACCGGAACTCTTTACCCCACCATTAAATAAATAAAAATCGATTCTTGTACGAGAATCAGTTTTTTTAAATCCCCAGAAAAAAAAATCACGATTAATATCAAAATTGATTTTTTGGCCCAGGCCTACTATAAACCAGGAAGGTCCCAAGATAAGTGTCCCTCAGTTTGTGCCTGCTAGAGAAAATCCATACACACAATACATATTTTATAATAATTATCATAATATAATATCAATATAATACATGACAATGCTCAATGATAACACAATAACATTATGTCAACTCCAGACAAGGCAGTAAGAAGTAAACCCATGTTATTTGTATCTTGTTGGTCAGTTTACCTATCATGAAGTTTGTCCAAGCTAAGCACACATGTAACACTGATGTAGCCATACACCTACATTCAGGCTGATTTTCATCAAAAAAAAAAAAAACATACATCGATGGCTCCCTCAGCAGCCCTTAAGGACTGGAGTTTAGCACCCTTGATCTACATACAAGCAGAATGAAGAAGACATTGATACATTCCTTAACAATATTAATCTACTTTGTCTTACAGAAGATCAAGTAAAAGAACATGATGAGCCATTAACTCTAACAGACACCTATGATCTCTGTGGACTTCTCTGATCCCTCTCTGCACCAGGTGTCGTGCACCGTAACCACTCTTGTAGTTCATGTGGTTTAGGGGCATCCCAGAAGTGACTGTCTGCTCTGTTCTGCTAAAGGCTAATACCTGTCGGAGCTGAGGACGCCAGTTTGCACAGTAGAACATCGTGGGATTGTTACTCCCGTGGATCTCATTTCCGATTTCCTGTTTACCTGAGACGTCATAGCGTCATCAGACAACAAAAGGAGGACATGCTCTCTCCAGTGTCTCTGCGCTCCGTGCTTTCAGACATATATTACCATACCAGATCCTCCATTTTCACCTGGCTTATAATGCTCATCAACTGCTTGTGCCCCCAATGGCGGTGACACACTAGATTTTAGTCTATCGCCTAGAGATCATCACACTTTCTGCATCTCCAAAAACTCAAAAAATATTGGAACTCCAAGTCTGTTTGTGTTTAACTCTCCACTGCACTCTTATTTTACTCCGACAACTGATTCTCTCTGTTTTCATTATCTGCCAATTTCTCCATTAAAGAAACTGGGCATGTTTTTAAAATGCACTCTAATCCTGTTTTTAACTGTATTTTAATTAATCATGCTTTTTCTCTCAGGCAATATTCATCCAAATCCAAGCCCAGCTATTGTTAATCATTCTGTCCATAATTCGTCATTTATTGACTTTTGTGATTGTACGTCTATGGGCTTCCTACACATCAACATCTGCAACCTGTTATCAAAATTTCACACTGCTAATCCTAACATTCTTGCTATTTCTGAGTCTGGGTTTAAGAAAAGTATTGCCAATTCTGATATTTTCATACCAGGATACGATATATTCTGCCAGGACAGAGCAACCAAAGGAGGTGGTGTACTCTATATTTCAAAGATCACTTGCAATGCACTGTTTCCCTGTCTAAGACTGTTCCTAAATTACTCGAGTTGCTGGTGTTAAAGATCAAATTGTCTAATAATTTTTCTCTCTCTTTTGCTGTCTGCTATAGACCACCCTCTGCTCCACTCTGTTCTCTTACGCTACGCAGTGAACTTCTCCATCTATACCTCCTCAGACTTCGTTCTTCAGGTGATCTTAACTGGGACATGCTTAACCCCCCCAGATACAGTCACACAACAGTTTGCCTTAAACTTCTTCCAAATTATATCTAAACCCACCAGACATAATCTGAAATCTCCTTCATCAACCACACTCATTGATGTCATCCTCACTAATACACACTCTAATTACAAACCTGGTGTCTTTGGTCAAGACCTGAGTGACTACAGTGCTATCGCCTGTATACGCACTGGCTTCTCAGTTAAATGCCTGCCTTGGACTGTTTTTAAGCGCTCCCTGAAAATCTGAAGCCTTTCTCTATGATACTGCTGCAGTGAAGTGGGAAATAATGAACCCCTTCACTACTATGGAGTCGGCTGGGTCCTACTTCAAGTCAACCTTCAGCCAGATCAACAATAAACATGCTCCATTCAGAAATTCCAGGATCAAGGACTGTTTCAGTCCCTGGTTTTGTCATGATCTGGCAACACTAATCCACCAGAAAAACGCCTTATGGTGTCATGATTTGCGGTGGACAGAAGGAGGACCAAAGAGCAGGAGTTTCAAAAAGCAAAAAGGTTTATTTCCAAGAACATAAAGTTCGCTGATCAAAACATAAATGTCCAAAATACAAAAACATAAACTTATCTTAATCCAAAGTGAATGACGAGAGGGAAAACGAGCAGAACCGCAAACATGTAACTCACGACAATGGACCCACAGAGAACAGGGGAAAATGACAGGACTTAAATACACAGAGGAACAAACGAGAGGCAGGTGCAGGGAATCAGTGGTAACGAGGGGAAGGAAGCAAAGCAGAAAACAATAGAGACAAGACAGACCTTTCAAAGTAAAACAGGAACCACTAAAGACAGGGAGAGACGCCAACTTGACAGACACAGACACACACAGGGCTGCCATGGCCGACCCAGGCCATGACATATGGAAAAAGCCATTTTTCTCCAGTCTCTTGCTGATTGGCTTGCCTTTCAGCAATGTTGAAACAAATGCACTCAGACTGTCAGAAAAGCCAAAATCACTCATTTTCTGGACAAATTTGCATCCTGTGGCCCTGATGCCGAGAAGTTTTGGAAAACTGTCAAATCTATGGAGAACAAGCTCACTACCCCCCAGTTCCCCAGTATGATGACTTTCGGTAACTCTGCTGTCACCGTTAAGTCTTGCATGGCCTTACTTTTCAACCAACACTTTGTCGACTCAGCTCATGTTTCCACTCTTAAGCCCCTTAGTCCTGGTCCTTCACATCCACCAATGAACTCCATATCTGACATCTTCTCCTTCAGAACCATCTTGATCTCTGAAGTTTTAAAGGACCTCAGTAAACTGGATTCCAACAAGTCGGCTGGCTCTGTTCAACTCCATCCCATGTTTTTCAAAATTGCAGCTCTCTTCATTGCTGCTCCCATCTCAAGGCTGTTCAGTATTGTCTCTGGAGCTGTCTGTTTTCCGTCAAGACTCGAAATCTGCACTAGTCACCCCACTCTTTAAGGGTGGCTCTGGCTCTGAGCCTAACTGCTAACAGACCTATCTCCATCTTGCCGTGTCTGGCCAAGGTCTTTGAAAAATTTGTGCATAAGGCAAGGCAAGTTTATTTGTATAGCACATCTCATGTATAAGACAACTCAAGGTGCTTTACATAAAACAATGGAACCATTACAGAAGCATTAAAGAGTACATTAAAACAAGGAGGAAATAGTAAAATAAAATATTAAAATGCAAAAATATTTAAATGCAAAATATTAAAAAGCAAAAACCCCACAAAGACGCCGGTCAAAGACGCCTCAGTGTGTAATAATATTATCTAAAAATGACTCATATACAGACCGATCACTTCATCTGTCATAGCTGTATATGGTATCGTTGAACTCTGCAGAGTCTCCTTTTTGCAAATATAATACAGTTTTTCTTTCATCTCTTATATATTTTGCACAAGAGGTGCCTAAAGACATGAAAGCCAAAAGTCGCGACTAGTGGTCAAAAGTCGGTACTTACCGGTGTTCGATGGTAAAAGTTCCAGAAAAGGCGGAGAAACGGTTTTCAATCCGGTTGCCATTTGTTAATAAACGGTAAGATGTTTACTTGAGCCATTTTTCGTTGCTGAGATATGCCCTCAATAAACTGAGATCAAAAGCCTTGCTCTTCATGTATGGCTGGTTTCTCGTGATAATTTATTGAAGATTATCTGTCAATAAATGTTATTAGTTATACCTAAAGCACCTTTTTGCAATGTGGTACCATATAAGAAGCGTAAATAAGTACTGTTTGCTCTCTGGTTGTCCCTTTTTTGAAGCAGAGGGGTGATCTTAGTAATAACACAGATTGTCCCGTTAGAATTTTGGACTGACGTGTGACATTGACAATCAGCGTCCGGGGAATGTGTGCGGCTGCGTGTCACGGTGCATCAGAGTGCACCCACTGACACAGGCTCACCTTACCTACAGGACTGATGCTGCAGCGGGACATTTGAAAATTAGGCGAAAACTTAAAAATTGTGAATTTGTGGATATTTTAACTCCAACTGATAAAAGAAAATTAGCAAAATGTAAAGGAAAAACACCTTAATTGTCTCAGAATAACATTTTATTCCCATGTGTCCATTTGACGCTGCGCCTGGATTTTTTCATGAAAAGACCACTGAAGGACGGTCATAATTTGTGCTATTTTCTTCAAATCTGATACACATGTTCAGTTATAGTGTCCCAGCAGCCTTATACTGTCAAATACCTTATTTACATAATATCCAGACTGTTATTCATCCTGAAAGACATTTTTTATTTCAGGCAGATCAAAATTTTACATTTTTTACTGACTTCAGAGTTCCATTACTCTGTCTCTGTACCACCCAGAGTGTTCCTGACAGTTTCACAAGAATCTACAGAGTGTCTTTTTTCGGGAACACTTTAATGCATCCATGTGGACAGAACAGTTTAGTAGTTACAATCATTTTAATTTGTGTATGTCATTTTAGGCATTTTGCTTCAAAAAGGGGGATGGAGTGCAAGAGGTTGTTTTTGATTGTAAAAAAAAGAGGAATTAAAAATGTAGACAAAATGCAAGAAATAAAAATTAATTGTTTCAATAAGAGGTGGCAAATAGAAAAGTTTTTAATCTTGATTTAAAGAGTTTCAGCAGACCTGCAGTTTTCTGGGAGTTTGTTCCACATGTGAGGAGCATAAAAACTGAACGCTGCCTCTCCGTGTTTATTTCTGATTCTGGGAACAGAAAGTAGATTTGACCCTGAACCATTCAGTGCTTTGTAAACTAACAGCAGGATTTTAAAGTAAATTTTTTGACAAACAGGAAGCCAGTGTAAAGATCTGAGGAGTTATATGGAGTTATATGATCCACTTTCTTGGTTAGTGAGGACTTGAGCAGCAGCGTTCTGGACTAACTGCAGCTGTCTGATGGTCTTTTTAGGGAGACCTGTCAAGACAGCCTTACAGTAGTCTAGACTACTGAAGATAAATGCATGGACAAGTTTTTCTAGATCCTGCAGAGACATCAGTCCTTTAATCCTGGATATGTTCTTTAAGTGATAATAGGCTGACTTCATGACTGTCTTAATCTGACTACTGAAGTTCGGGTCTGAGTCCATGACTACACCCAGGATTATGGCTGTGTTTTTGGTTTCTAACTTACAAGAAGCATAGCATAAACAGCTAAGTCACATTTTGGCCTCAAATAACATTCTTTCCAATCTGCAGTCTGGGTTCCGGCCTGGCCATTGGTGCTCCACAGCTACTCTGAAGGCTCTGGATGACATTGTCACTTCATTAGACTCAAATAAGTTCTGTATTGCTGCCTTTATTGATCTCACCAAAGCCTTTGATTCTGTCAACCACTCCATACTCCTGCAGAGGATCCATAGCACTGGCCTGTCACTACACTCCTGCGAATGGTTTTGCCAGCTACCTAAACAACCGAGTCCAGCAAGTAAAGTCTGATAACATTTTATCTGACCGTGCTTACCATCACCAAAGGAGTACCCCAAGGATCCATATTAGGCCCAATGCTATTTTCCATTTACATCAAGAACGCTGGCTACTCCAAAATTCATCTAAATGCCGATAAAACCGTCCTATATTCAGAGGGTCCTTCTCTCCACTCTGCAGCGTCCACTCTGCAGCTCAGCCTCACCTCAATTGAGCAGTATTTTCATAGCCTTCATCTTCATCTTAACACCAAGAAAACTATGCATCATTTTTTGACCTGAAACATGATCCCTGCAAATGCTCCAAAAATTGTCTGTGCTGATGGGTCTGAACTTGAGTTTGTGACCAGCTATAAATACCTCGGTCTCTGGTTGGACTCCTCCCTCTCCTTCACTTCTCATATAAAGACCTGCAGTCTGAAGTCAAAGCCCATCTGAGCTTCCTATATCGGAACAAGTCTTCTTTCACTCGTACTGCCAAACATACTCTTGTCAAAATGACCATCCTGCCCATGTTTGATTATGGCGACACCATCTTTAGGTAACTTGTTTTTACTCCCCAGACAAGGGGGAAAGAGAACTGCATTTCTACAACTTTATTTCCCACATGTGCAATATTTAGATTGTTTAGTATCCTGAAACCTGAGTCAGTCTAGACTAGAATGAATCCTTATTTTAATTTGAGAAAATACAGTAAATTGATATTTTTAAACCAAAGAATCACCAGAAGATACACTTTATTTGTGACCTGCCTGTGTCTCTGACAACAGCAGTAATACTGAATAATTGAAAAAAAAGCATAAAAACCCCAAATATGTTGCAGAAGGCAGGAGCAATTTCTATGTCATGCAAAACTGCAGAAATTCCAACTAGATAGAATTGTCCATTAAAAAAAAAAAAAAAAAAAAATCTTATCAGCATAAGAGAAGTGACATTAGATGACTGTGCACATGAAACCAAATGTGGCCACTCTAGTCAACAGTGTTCCCACCTGTTCTCACACACTGTGTTTTTTCGCATCCTACTCTCCAGTAGTTTGCGAAATTATGTTTATTTAAGTTTTTCTTTCTTCTGTGTTTCTAAGTAAATTACACTGCAACAACATAATTTCCTTTTGGGGATTAATAAAGATTTTTTTAATGAAATGAAATCTCACAAACCTAAAACTTATCTCAACTCAAACTTAAACTCACAAATCCAGTCAGCCAATATGCCGTAGAACTAAATGACTTGACTTGAGTAAGCACCAAATGCAAAGGCAAAACTGTGGTCTTGCTGGACCACGGCGCTTCTGCTCCCAGTGGGACCCAGGGCTAATACATTTTTATATTGCTACATATTGTAAAAGCCATCCTGTGGAAATTACTAGCACCACACATCTTCATTGACTCTCATATCATTTAAAAATATAGCAAAATGTAACAAAAAAAAAAAAAAAAAAAAAAAGAAATCCAAAGATCTCTATGCTGGGCTAAGCTTCCAGTGTTTCAAAATCACATGATGCCTCTGAAACTCCCTTACAATTACAGTGATATATTACAGTGATATACAGTGAATATTATATATATATGTATATATGAAATAAAACAACTGACCTATATTTTTTATAGGTCAGTTGTTAACCACTTGAAAATTGCACTTGGCTCTCAACTGCCATGATCCAGATTTTCCCTTTCACATTTACATCTGTGCAATTTTGTATTTCCAAAGTGCAAGCAGCTGTCATGCCTTGATGAACTAATTAAGAGGCAGTTAGTTGATTGTAGCAGCAAAGTTGGTGGGCAACTAGATTGGTGAACGTGTGTTCTTGCTGCTATTAGCTATTAAGGGTTCACGCTGGGCTGACTTCACACAATATGTATGGGGCACAGAGCTGTCCTTTATTATAGAGAGGAAAAGCCACATTAATAGAGGCGGAGGATTCCCATTCTCTCTGTCCTTTAGTGCCATCACCCATCTCTCTTATTGCCAGTCTGTGGAGTCCCTAGTTTGTTTCCCAAGCTCTTCATAAGAAACAATGAACTGACCCCCTTCCTCTCACCCTTAGGTGCTTCCTTTGGGGAGATAGAGGGGCCTCTGAAAGAGAGAGTGCAAGTGTGTGTCACTCATTGTCTGGCAGTATGTCATTGTAAAAGACTGATTAATTAAGCGTGTGATATTGTGTGTGTGTGTGTGTGTGTGCATATGCAACAGACCACATGCGAGTTTGCCTGTCTGTGTGTGTGTGATTTCATGTGTAAATGTGATCACAAGTGTGAGTGTGTGTGATCTGTTTCCAATTAGCCCTCTTGTGTCCCTGGTAGCCCGGAGGCATGACTAATGTCTCGGTGAGCTGAAGTCCCAGCTGATGTTCTTGAATGGCCCTCCATCTGCTGTGAGAACACCACAATGAGCTGCTGGCCAGTTGCAGATGGAGGACTGCAATGGGGACGAAAGGTGGAATGATGATGGTGAGGGGAATAAGCTATTAGGGACAAACTGTGCTGGGGGGGGCACCTTCATTGAAGCATGGTGAAGAATACCATTAGCACTGTCACGCAATCACTAGTAAACCACATAAAGACATACGCACATGAATGAAATGAAGAGTCTTTTGATTAAGTCAGATGTCAAGGTTTTGCCTCTTCAGTGGAAGTCGTTTGCTTTCGGAATAAATTTCAATTTGATTTTTGTAGTTGTTTCACATTGTGGATTCAAGTGGACAAAGGGGCAATTTCTTCTTCCTTTTTAATGATTAATCTATAGTTTTTTCCTCTTAATGATAGGACATAGTTTAATATCTGTAAAACTAAAAACAGGTAGTTGGATAAATTGCACAGACATCATCACTGGGCATTTAAACCAAAAGAAGAAGTAAAATTGCAGCTTAGTATATCCCTGTGAGTTACAGGAGAAAATGAAATAATCAGTTCATTGTTCTAGATCTGGTGTCTAAAAGCATGTTCACACTGCCAGCTCAAATCTGATTTTTAGTATCCAATCAGAACCCAATATTCTTGACTAGCCGATTACATTGTATATTGCAAGTGATCAGATGTCATCTGAGTGTCCTTGCTGACGTGTAATGCACATGGGTTGTTATGGTAACCTACATGCATAGAACAAATATAAGGAAAAGAAAATGGAAGGTGGTGAACTGGTTATGCTGAGCATTGGAGCTCTTACGTTCACCATGTAGGAACTCCACCATTCCAGACTGTCTTTCAACCACAAAAACTGTGGATGACTAGATTTTTTTTTATATCATTTAATTTTACTGGATCGTATATAAGATTTTCTTAAAAGCTGAAAACTGTAGAAGAGAACACCAGGAAAAAATGTTTGGTACACAAAAATTAATTGAGATTGTTGTTTTTAACCCTTTTAGGCCCCAAGATACTTCTTTTAAAAAGCATTATAAACTACAAGTATTTGAACCCACAGGCAGAGCTAAAGTATTATGCACATTGCTACTGTTAACTAAAATCTCAGCTTCTGTAAAAGACTGAGACATGGAGGAAAAATGATCTGAATGCTCTAGGCTTTGTTTATATATATACAGTCATGGAAAAAATTATTAGACCACCTTTGTTTTCTTCAGTTTCTTGTTCATTTTAATGCCTGGTACAACTAAAGGTACATTTGTTTGGACAAACATAACGATAACCACAAAGATTGCTCATAAGAGTTTTATTTAAGAGCTGATATCTTACCAATTTTCCATGGTTTTTCTTGATTATAAAAAAAAAAATCACTTAAGTTTTTACATCAATAGCTATGGATTGTACTGCCAAAAACACTGCTTTTATGCATTCAGTGTTTTCTTTTCTGTCTGTTTTAGTCACATGATGACGTTTAGTGGTACCAGGTATTAAAATAAACAAGAAAGTGAAGAAAAAATGGTGGTCTAATAATTGTTTCCATGACTGTATATATATATATATACATCCATCCATTTTCTATACCCGTTTTATCCTTGAAGGGTCACGGGGATCCGCCGGAGCCTATCCCAGCCGTCTACGGGCGAAAGGCAGGGGTACACCCTGGACAGGTCATATATATACATACATACATACACACATATATATATATATATATATATATATATATATATATATTATATATAAACTTATGATTTAGGTATATATATCAATATACCATAAATATATACAGATATACATACATATATATATATATATTCCTTAATTATTATAATTATTATGATAAATTAATGAAATAATAATGAAATAATGATTAGTCAAAGCCACAGTGATAGAATTTTATGACAACTGGTGACAAAGTTGACAGCATACCAATAAATAGACCACCAAAAATGTTTAAAACATGAAAGATCCTCTCTGCTCTCACTGGCCATTTTATTAGCTTCACTAATAAAATTGCTTAAGTTCAATTGCTTTTTTTACACAAATAACGACTCAGCCAATGACATAGCAGCAGCTCCATACAGTTTAGCCTGAATAGATGATCAAGACGACTTGCTGAAGTTCAAAGTGAGCATCAGAAAGGAGGAAAATAAAGGACATTTTAGTGACTTAAGGTGAACGTGGCATGGTTGTTGGCACCAGATAGGCTGGTTTGAATATTTCAGAAATTGGTGATCTACTCAGGTTTTCACGGACAACCCTCTCTAGGGTTTATAGACAACCATCCAAAAAAAAAAAAAAAAAGAAAATATCCAGTGAGTGGCAGTTGTGTGAACAACACTGCCTTGTTGATGTCATAAGTCAGAGAAGAATTGGCAGACTTGTTGGAAATGATAGAAAAGCAACAGTAACTCAAATAACCAATCGTTACAACTAAGGTATACAGAATATCATTTCTGAACGCACAGAATGTCAAACCTTGAAGCAGATGTGCCACAAAGAAGAAGATTACACCACTCCTCTCAGCTAAGAACAGGAAACTGAGGCTACAGTTCACATAGGCTCACTAACATTTGATAAAAGAAAATTAGCAAAATGTGGTGGAAACGTTCAGATGGTTGGGTCAGAATTAAACAAACATGGAAGCACGGATCCATCCTGCCTTTTTTAAGCAGTTGCTGTTAGTGGTGTAATGGTGTGGGAAATAATTTCTTGGCATACTTTGGGTCCCTTAGAACCAGTTGAGCAGAGCATCATTTAAACTCTACAGCCACCCTAGCTGACCATGTCCATCCTCTTTATGACCACAGTGTACCCATCTTCTGATGGTTACTTCCAGTAAGATAATGCACCATGTCACTAAGCTCAATGCGAGTTCAAGCTCTCATCGTGGATATCCAGCCTACAAATCTGCAGCAACTGCATGATACCATCATATCAATATGGACCAAAGTCTCTGAGGAATGTTCCCAACACCTTGATGAATCTATGCCACCAAGAATTAAGGCACTGAAGGAAAAAGAGGGTCCAACCCAATACTAGCAAGGTAATACAATGAACGGTGACTTTATTGCCAGAGTTTGGTTTGTCTGTTCTGGGTAACTGACTGCCAAGGGGGATGTGGACTGTCGGCCCATAATGAATATCACGGCTGAGCGATTTGGAACCGAGGCACCCAAACCCATTCCATCGGCCTATGCTCCAAATCACAGAGCAAGAAAGATCCAGAGCCTCAGAGAAGAGCTTAAGGGGCTAAAAAGGCAGTACAAGACAGCAGGGAATGTTGACAGAGATGGCCAAGCAGACCTGAAAGCAATCCAAGGGAAGCAACTCTTAACCCTGCAGAGGGCAGAATTCCATGGGAAGAGGCGGAAAGAGAGAGCTTTGCGGTTTGCTCTCCACGGCCAGAAACTGGGTGATGACAGTTGACCTGGAGAGGCAGCTGAAAATTCCACCACACATTGCCCAGTCCACACTGAGACCTGACATCATCTTGGTCTCAGAGGCTACAAAACAAATTGTCTTGTTGGAATCTGACCATTCCCTGAGAGGAGAAGGATGAAGGAGGCTCAGGATAAAAAGAGGGAAAAGTACCAGGAGCAGGTGGAGGATTGTTGGAAGAATGGGCGTGGTAGACCAGATGCATGCCAGTGGAGGTGGGCAGTTGGGGGTTTGCAAGCCACTCCTTGAGCAAAGCCTATAGCACTCTAAGCATTACAGGTGCCAACCGGAGGAAGGCCATAGGCAACAACATGGAGGCAGCAGAAAGAGCTTCCAGATGGCTGTGGCTGAAGAGGGGAGAGAAGTGGTTGGTGTGGTATGCCACTTGGGCACAGGCTGGGATTTGATCACCCCAGTTGGATCACCTGGAGGAGGGCGTCTGTTGCGAGACCCGAAACACCCTGTGCATCCAGGAAACAACGCTGACGATGTGTCCAAGGTTTGCGCATTAGTAGATGTATTGTTCACTAGAAATTACTTTTCTATAAACCGATGAAAAAAAAAGAAATGATATATTTGTGTGTATGTATGTATGTATGTATGTATGTATGTATGTATGTATGTATGTATGTATATATATACAGTCATGGAAAAAATTATTAGACCACCCTTGTTTTCTTCAGTTTCTTGTTCATTTTAATGCCTGGTACAACTAAAGGTACATTTTTTTGGACAAACATAACGATAACCACAAAGATTGCTCATAAGAGTTTTATTTAAGAGCTGATATCTTACCATTTTCCATGGTTTTCTTGATTATAACCTAAATCACTTAAGTTTTTACATCAATAGCTATGGCGTTGTACTGCCAAAAACACTGCTTTTATGCATTCAGTGTTTTCTTTTCTGTCTGTTTTAGTCACATGATGACGTTTAGTGGTACCAGGTATTAAAATGAACAAGAAAGTGAAGAAAAAATGGTGGTCTAATAATATATATATATACGTACGTATACACATACATACATACATACATACATACATACATACATACACACACACACACACATATGTGTGTGTATGTATGTATGTATACATATATATATATAATGTATGTATGTATATGTGCGTGTGTGTGTTTTGACAAAGGATAAGAAAAAGAAAACCTGGATCATTTGAGAAGGCTGTGCAGTGTACACTGTCTCTCAACCCCTGTTTCTAAGCAACAATGCACAAATATATAACCAGAGATCCGGACTGGCTGCTCCGTATCTACTGCTAACACTCCTTAGATCCCTGTGACGCTGAATTACTGGCTGCATTGTACTCATTGTGACACAAGCCTTGCACATGTTTATGCTGCGTGTGATTAAAATAATGTCCTTATTTAGTGATCTGTTGTAATTAAATGAGTGACTTCTCACTGTTGATGAATTAAACAGACAATTGGGAAAATACTAAAGCAAAGCTGACTTTACAGCCGTCGAACAGACGGAGCCATTTAGTTTGGAATAAACCTTTTGTCTTCACAACATAGTGGTAGTGTGAATGGGTTGTTGTGTATATCCAGATGGCAGATTGAAAGTCTGTGAAAAAAGAAGAAAAAAGAAAAAGTCACAAGAAAAAAAATACAGAGGGAGACGTCTTATTAAAAAACAACATTCTGCATTTGACAGCATGTATTTGGGTGTTTGAAGTATTTGCAAATTAATAAAACTCTGAGATAACACAACACTGTCACTTTTGGGGCTGCCTAAATGCAGAAATATGTAATTTAGTGAGCTGTTTGCAGAGTCTCGTTATTTGAAAAAAATACAATTATGCAGCTTCCCTCTTTATCTCCACTACTTTCACACCATGTTGCATTTGCTTTACTTCTCTAGTGAGTGCCAGAAAAAAGAATTAAAAAAAAAAAAAAAGCTCAGATGAGGGAAGTGTAGATGAGATGCCCAAACTGCTGGTTGATGTCATATTGGCAGAAAGTGGGTTAACCTATGATGCAAACATACATTAACTTTCATTCTTGTTGATTCTGTCCATGCGTCCTCTTTTCAGATGTCATTTTGGTAGTGATATCTGAAACGAGGACTCCTGGAGGTCCAGCTGAGCTCAGCTAGTGGTCTGGCTAAGTCTGGGTTAACCTTGTGTGTTGAAATTTGTAGGTGTACAGTATTATTCTATTTTTAATTAGATTTTTTTTTTTTTTTTTTTTACTTTATTTCAAAGTTCAGATATGTGTAGTCTAAAAATAACTATGTGGGCAACTGCATGTTTGCATGTCGGTAAAAAATGTAAGTCAATGCTCTCTGTTGAGATTCTACAGGTAAAACCGGCTTCATCTCTTTTAAAAGCGGCTTTGGAGACTACTTTAAAAGGAACCCCTTACAGAGCTATGCTGTTTTCTCTTTATTATTATTATGCCGTATATGTTTTCTGTGATTGAAAAGTAGAAAAGCAACGATAAAAGAGGGCTGCTTGATCCAGCATGACACAAGTAGGTAAAATGACTTTTTCCCAAAAATTTCCAGCAAACTCTTTCTCCCTTCCAGCAGAGAAAAAGAGACTCTTGACAAATATCTTATGTCTCATCTCATGGATCATGCGATGCTGATCTGTACTTTGGTTCCCCAAGTCTTCTGATTATCCACACAGACAAAAGTCCAAACTATCCAGCTGCTGCTTCTCACTTCCTTCAGTAAAAAGAATGGCAACTCTCACAAGCTGCGATGATCTTGTGGTTAAAATGGCAGTATTTTGTTTATATTCAGTCATCTGAATCTTTGGTACTTCTAGAGAAGGTTAAGATTGACATTAACAGGGAGAGGCTGTTACTGAAAAAAAAAAAAAAACAAGCAGATTTAACTTGTTGTTTTTTTGATTGGTTGAATTTGTGAACCCAGTGGGTTTAGCTAATAGCTCAACTCCAGTTGTTTTTCCATTTTTTTCAGAGAATGAATGTGGACAGAACTATGTCTTAGCCTTTATGGTCATTTCCTATCACTTCTTGTCTCTTGTTCAGTGCTGCTGTCACCACATCTTAAATAATAGCTGGATTCACCTCATCATTTCAAACCTTTTCTTTGCCTTGTACTCTCTTCATCACCTCTTTTCTACAGTCCCCATTACTCTGCACAGTTGAGCCCAAGTATTTACATTTTGGATCTCAAGTCTTACCTGTATAAATAATGGCTAAATAAAATAAAATAAATGGTACAGTTTCTATTTACAAATTGTTTTAATGCTGTAAATGTTTTTGCAGCATACTACAGTAAGTTTTTCTTTTACCTTGTGGCATTATTCCAAATTTTCATGAGCTGAACCTGCATTAATTAATTAACTGACTTTAATCACATGCTGCTACATACATTTTGAGCTGTTTCTCTGCAGTTTGCATGCCAGGATCCTGCGTGTCCCACATGCACATGGGTTTCCTCCAGGTAGTCCAGCTTCCTCCCACAGCCCCAAACACACAAATTCTCAAATCAATTTTATATACATGCTATTTACATAATTATTCATTGAGTTGGGTTAAAAAACTTTGGTGGAAAACTAGAAACAAGTGGAAGCTCATCAAGAAAACGGTGGGAGGTTGTGAAACAGAAAAGTGGGATTATCAGACGAATCATAAGAAATTGTTGGATCACAGAAACAACTTTGGCCTTGAAAAGTTTGCACAGAGAGAAGCTAAAAAAAGTTTCTTTACACAGTCTTTGTGTTTATACTGGTTACCTGGGGAGTGTTGTGTCTGAGCAGCAGTGTGAATCTGCCTTCCAGATGTCAGGACAAAAATACCTGTCAGCCGACTACAACTGCAGCACAGCACCTGCCGTGTTTGAGAAGGAACTAGAGTGTAAAACTGAAAGAAGGAAAACAGCCACATAATTAAGAGGAGATATATTTATTTCCTCAGGTTGTCCTTGTCCTTTTTAATGGAACAGTAGGATTAATTCATGTTTCTTTTTGTTAAGTTAACATCTTATTATTGATCAATTTCAAAGAAACATGCAGAGAAAAGCAATGCAATAATAATGAATACATTTATTCATGCTTCAGTTCTATTCGATTCCATCTGCTTTTTCTTTTTTTTTTTTTTAATGAAAACTTAAACTGAAAACTTTTTTTTTTCACTCTGACTGTCCCTAGAATTAAAATCTTTCAGTTCCAGTGTGGCTTATAATAAGACACATCTGATATATACTATATATATATATATATATATATATATATATATATATATATATATATATATATATATATATATATATATATATATCTCATTGGAACCACATGAACAAAGAAGCTGAACATCTTGAAATGGTCTTGAATTTAGCAGAAACCTCATACACAACAGCACATTGCCCGCTGGATGGATTTTTCTCATGAACATACTGTAAACTGTTAAAAACATGCAAAGGTATGAATAAATATTCAAGCTGTAAAGATGTTTTATGTTGTGGAAAAAAGCCTGTGGACACGTCTTAAGCTTCACTGAGCACGTTTATGAATGAATGGATGGCTGAAGTGAGGGTTTTTAATTCTCTGGAGAAAAGAAATGAGTCTGGAGTGGACAGCTCTCAGACACGTTACAATGTGCACATCCTTCTGCTGTTCACCTGAGAACAGTAAAAAAACAAGAAATATGCTGTCAAGGGGGTTGGTATTTAATAAACTGCTCGACAGTGCACTGTGAAGTGCATTTATCTCGGTTGTCATGGTTCAGGAGTTAGGACCCAAATGCATGACTACAAGAAGGCAGGACTACTTAAGGTCCACTTTATCTAAACTGGTTCTGGTTTCCCCTGCATATGCAGGTTCTTCAGAGAGCCAACAGCAACAAAACAAACTAACAAAATAATAAAACAAAAGGCAGCTCAAGGATTAACTAAACTAAGGAAGGCACACACTGGAGGAAGTTATTTCAAAAAAAGTTTGAAGCAGATTTGTCCCCCTGTTGACCAATGATAAGTCAGATATAGATACGACCTCTGCAGTTATCAGTTATCAATCAGTCATGTTCTGTTCTAGAGCTACTCTGTTCACAAGGTATTTCATTTCCATAGCACACAGTCAAATATCAAATGGTGTATAAACAGCATTGATCCTGATAACATTTATCTGCTTTTATCTGAACAAACTCTACACTAATCTCTTCGTGTTCTTCACTAATTGTTCCTGATATTAAGGATGATAGTTACTCTAGACTCAATAAAAAATGTCCCACCAAACACCGGACTTCCATGGCAGGCTAATAAGGCTAAATAAGGTCGGCCCGTCGTGGCAATAATTTAGCCCAAAAGAAGTCGTTGAAAACCCGCCATTGTTTCCTGGTCCAGATTTAGCGCAAAAAAAAAATTCAATTCAATTCCCAATTTGAAAATTTGTCTCTGTTAAGCCATTCTTTTTCCTTCTTTGAAAAAAACATGACACAACTCCCACTGATTCGGAAGACATTTGCGTGAAGGGACAAAATCCAGAAGAATGTCGACGTGCCGAAACCATAGAAGGAAGTTCCAGGCTATGTTAACTTTTTTTTTTTTGCAAGAAAAAGATCAGCACTGATGGTGTAATAAGTGGAGATCCTGTCTACTTCTACTGAAATAACTGGAGGAGACTACTATCACAGAAAGGCACAGGTCTGCAAAGCCCCAGAAGAATGTGAGTTATACCCCACTGCACACCCGTTACCCTGTGGTTACTTGGTAGCCCCTATAAAATGTGGGCAGTATATCCTATGTGCTCTATGCATCACAAGTCGTTTGCTTCAATCCTAAATGCTCTGATAGTATTTGTTGATTGTGTGCATAGGTTGTGAAGATGTGTTCTCAATGGAGATGTCTACAGTAAATCAGTCTTGGACTGTGGTGCCAGATTATTGTTACTAGCACTTTTCACCAAGTTCATCACATCCCACAATAGTGAGACCACCAGGATCAACTTGGATTGTTGTCAAGTCAGAGAGGCAGCATAGGCGGTGTTGACAGAGGAGGCAAAAGCTGGAGTACTAGCCCAATAGAGGAAACGACTACTTATACTTTAAAAAATTCATAGCAAAGCATATCAAAGCCTCTCAGCTTTATTATTCATCATTTTGCAAAACAATCAACTGAAGACGCCATCAACACAGCCCCCACACTGCACTGTTCCCCCTGGAGAAGCCAGAGAGCTATCCTACCAAGCAACGTTACGTTGGAAAGACAACTTTGTCAGGCATCTAGACCACGTTTTGATTTGTCTGAAAAGTGAAAGGTGAAAAGCCGCCACTTCCCAGTTATTGAAAGAGGTCTACATGAAGACGTCCATCAACATCTAAATTTGGTTGAAAAGTGAAAGGTGAAAAAAGCTACACAAAGGGATAAAAGCTGTCATTTTTAAGATGTTACAGTTGAAGCCAGAAGTTTACATACACTATGCAAAAACACACTTTTCATTTTTTGTCTCACTGTCTGAAGTCAAATCAGACTAAATCTCTCATGTTTCAGGTCAGTCAGGATTACCAAAGTTATTTAATTTTGTTAAATACCACAATAATGAGAGAGAGAAGTTAATATTATTTTCTTCGAGGTTAAAAGTTTACATACATTTCCTTAGTATCGATTAGCATTTCCTTTGAACCGCATGACTTGGGTCAAACGTTTTGGGGAACCGTCCACAAACTTCTGTAAGTGATGGAATTCTGGTTTTTGATAAGATTTAGGCTTCTAATGTAAGGTTTTGTGAAATTATTTTTGGACATTTGTACAGCAATTAAGAATAACGTGATAATATTGTAAACCGTGATAATTTGGTCAATATAATCGAGATATCAAATTTTCCATATCCTTACATCCCTACAGCGAACCCTAAAGAGCCCTGGGCTTACTACCAGGTGGCGTTGATGTCTCTTTAACTAATTTTTACGTTTATATTTGACGTTCTAGCCTCACCTCACTAGAATAAATGAAGACCCAGCACAGTACTAGGAAGCATGACATACAAATTGAGGTAGAGGTAGGATTTGCTTTCTTCTTTACCACAGCTTCCTTGCCTTCATAAGCTTGGGCAGCACTTTTTGCCTTAATTTAGAGAAGTATATTGCCTATTTTTCATCAATATAGACATAGGTTTGATGCTCCATGGATGTCTACACAGGTTTGCAGTGAATGCACTCAACCCTGGTCAACTTAAAAAAAAAAAAAAAGAAAACTGATCAAACTAATTCATAACTAGAAATGTGAAAAAAAATGTTTGCAAAAAGGGTCACTTAATGTCTGGAGAATTGTTAGTTTAATAGAAATCACGTTTGTGGTTCTTATGAGCTCTAATGATTTGGTGTCTTTAAATTTGCTTGCTTACTTGTATATCTTAATTTTACTTTTTTTACTGGTTAGCTTCAGACATTAAAAAAAAAGTTCCAACACAATCAGTGCACCACCAAGCAAACAAACTTTGAAAAAACAAATGCATGTCTTGTTATTGACTGTGAAACAAAGGAATGGCACTACTAGGAAACCTGGCTCCATAAAGTGGGTCAGACACACCCCTCCATAATCCTCCTCTATCCACCATCACTTGGGCCAGGCCAATTATGAGGACCCCCCACTGAGGCAGCCTCTTTTATCCCTCTGATGGGGTGTCAAATGATTTCCTGTCCTTATATCTGGAGTATGGAGATGTGGATTTGTTAATGCTTCCTTTACTTGCTAATGGGAAAAATATTAAATCTGTAGTGTGTCACTACGGCTCTGGAACTAAACGACAAAGAAATAGTAGATGGTTACGTAAAAATGTATTAAATTGTTGGATAAGATAGTACAGATAGTACTTCAGTGTTATCTGTTGAATTAACAGTCTGACAATGTCTGGAGAGGAATTGTTGGCAGTGGCACAGAACCTGAGATGTAGAGCACATGGCTACTTACTGGCATAGTTCAAGATAACAAGATAATCTTCTTCCTTACTTCAATCTGTTACCAGACGGGCGGTAAATGATGCTCTGGCAATGAGTGGACTGAAGGAAAGTGATATTGTAAGGTGATGAGCTGATAGTTTGCAGCTGTGTCCGGTGGCTGCCAGGGCTCCAAGCTGCCTCACCCACAGGAGCTCATAAAGAACCACAACCAAAGGGACACTAGGTGAAAAAAAGGTAGACCTTCCAGCCTGACAAGAGAACCATGAATAAGACAAAGTAAAGTCTCAACCTGGGGAACTATTTTCACCTGTTTAGATGAAAGTCATGAGTTGCTGTGTTGGGTCAATTTAAAGGAGATGTTTTATCGGATTTTAGGCTTTTAGACACAACTTCCTCAATTTCCAGGTATTTCAACCATACTTGACTAGATATGGACTCTGACATTGGACTCTACTTCAACTGCAGCTGATGCAGTTTCAGAAGTCAGCAGGAGCACAAAAATAGAGAAGAACACATACTGAGAAATGCTCCACATCAGTGATCAGGGGCCTTGCGTACGTGTTACGGGTCCCAAGGGTGGAGGACCTCAATAACAAATATAATAACTGTAATTAAACAGGTGAAGCAAAGGAGTAAAAAACACAGACTGTGTTGTTAATTTTCCATAACGTGTTTGTCTGATTTATAAAATCACTTTTCATTCACCACGGACACATGAACACAACACTTCTCTGTTCCGATCCCATTTCATACTCTTTTATTCATTTTCAAATCATTCCAATCACTTCCACATACACTCCCATCTCCTTTAGAGTTGTCGGAAATGTGAAAAGGAAGAACTGATTTCATTTTGGTTGTGATCTGGACGAAATCCTGGATTCTGGATCACTTTGAAATTTTCGATAATTGTTGTGCTTGGCGGAGGTCTGCGCTCTCAGAGTGATTTTCTGGTATACTGTCTAAAATGTATTCGGCGGTATGCGGTTTGACGTCACGCGGGAGATGCACCACCATTATTGATTTAGTAGCTACCAGCATTCATTCATTCTGCTCGGTACTAAATGCCAATTTCGCCTGATGTGTTTCCATTGCTGTTAATAAATACCAACTCCGAGCACGTTCGGCAGTCGGGCTACTCCAATAACAACCGTAAGGCTGTCTGAGCATGCTCAGTCTGTAAGGCTCTCTGAGCATGCTCAGTGTGTAAGGCTAATTCAATTCAATTCAATTCAATTTTATTTATATAGCATCTGTTACAATGAAAATTGTCTCTAGGCGCTTTACAGAGACCCAGAGCATGACCCCCAAGCAAATATCATTAACTGAGATTATAATATAAAATCCAATCAATGATAGTGGCAGGTAAAAAACTCCCTCATAGGGAGAAAAAAACCTTTATGCCAAACAGTGGCAAGAAAAAAACTCCACTTTAAGAGGAAGAAACCTTGAACAGGACCTGGCTCATATGGGGGGACCTTCCTGCCAAAGGCCAGCCGGGTAGAGAAAGAAAAGAGGGGAGACAGGACAGAGAGAGGATGTAGGACAGAGAGAGGAGAGCACACAAATGACTAAACACAATGACCATATAAACATAAACAGATGGAGGCAGCAGCACTGGGATGAGATGGCCAGAGGACCAGGTCGCCGATCACCACGCCAGTCGGCACCTAAACACAAGTGGAGGAGAACCCCGGGATGGACAGAGGATGGAACTGCAAGTCAGCATGAAACCCAGTAAACTCTGGCCTGCAAATACACAGAAAGAAAAAGGGGGCAAAAACAGCACAACAAACCACAGGAAAGCAAAGAAAATGGAGCACAGTTTCAGTAACAGGGTGCTCCCAAATAATTACAAATGAGCTTGAGGAGAAGAAAGGGAAGAAGAAAGGGAAGAAAAAGGAGAAATCAGTGGAGACACCACTCAGCAGATCATGTTGGTGTCCCCCTGCAGCGTAGGCCTATAGCAGCATAACTATGACGAACCTGTGATTAAGACGAGCTACTCTAGTCTTACTACTACTACTACAACTATAGTTATAACTATTAGCCCCTACACACTATAGTTTAAACTAACTGTAGGCTTTACTGAACAGAAATGTTTTCAATTTAGTTTTAAAAATGGAGATTGGTGTCAGCCTCCTTAACCAAACTGGTAGCTGGTTCCATAAAAAAGGTGCCTGGTAACAGAAGGCCCGTCCTCCAAACCTACTTTTAGATATTCTAGGAACGACGAGTAATCCTGCACTCTGAGAGCGGAGAGCTCTATTAGGAGCATAACGTGCTATCAAGTCTTGTAAATAGCGCGGAGCTAGGCCATTAAGGGCCTTATATGCGAGAAGCAGAATTTTAAACTCAATTCGAAATTTCACGGGAAGCCAATGGAGGGAGGCTAACACGGGAGAGATGTGATCTCGCTTACGGATTCCTGTCAGCACCATCGCTGCTGCGTTCTGGATCAGTTGAAGGCTATTCAGCAAGCTTTTCGGACATCCTGCTAACAACGCATTACAATAATCCAGTCTAGAACTAACAAACGTGTGGATTAATTCTTCGGCATCTGTTATGTTGAAATTTGGGCATATCTCACTCAAAAGCATACACTCAAATTCAACCATAATTGTGTTCCGGTGATGCAGCCAATTCGGTTATTAAACAAAGCACTGACAACCTGACGGAGGTGCAAAACGGAGTTTTATTCTCCAAGTCTGCATGCAAAATTCAGAGAGGTCATTACAGAATGCTGGATGGTTCAGAATGACAAAGTATCAGTAGGGAACAGTTGTCTTTAAAGCTCACAGGAAAAACATCAGGACCTTGGATAATTCTCTAGACGTCAAACTTGGCAGACTCGTTGGAGCCTGAACGATAACAAAACTGTGGCCTTCAAACACGCAGGAATCGAGACCAGAAGTCATGGACTCATGACACAGCACTTTAGCTCAAAATGCAATCTTTAAAGGAGCAATAAGTGGAAATCCATTATTTAAGACTGAAGGAATTAAAAAATCGCTACATGGAGAACGAGAGGTGTAATTTCATCTGGAGTATAGGATGACGTCACACACCCGCTCTCTGTGTTGATCTCCAGCCTCAAGTTTACAAGCCGGTCCGGCCGCGCGTTCATGTGCGTTCATGTGAAACTTCGCCTCCTCCCTCCTCCCCCCTCCCTCTCTATAAAACGCGACAGCCAGTGAGTAGTGACGGCGGCAGCATTTTCGAAAATGGCAGACAGCGGAACAAAACCTTCCAATGAAGACGAGCAGGAGCAGACAAAAAAAAAAAAAACGGTCATTGGCAAAGAAATTGTCCGATAAAGAAAGAGATAAAACCAGAATTAACATTGGCCTGGCGTTTCCGAGGTGGAGGGAGCTACGAGAGCTAAAGGGGCTACAGTCGGACTCGGATTTATTTACCGGTAGATTGTATTTGCAGGAAAGCTATTCACTGCCGTCATATTGTTACTAACGTTGAACTGTCTGCTAACGCAATTAGCGGCGAATAGATAACGTTTGATGCTAATGGTGACTCACTAAATTAGTGACATAAAGATTAATTTACGGACAAACCAGTATAAAACATTATAATGTTATAAATGACTTACTTTGTTACTCGCCATGGTGATGTTTTTGCTCGGTGTGTAGGTAGATCTTCGAAGCGAGCGGGGGTGTAGTGGGGGAGTGTGTGGAGGGGAGGGGGGGGGGTTGGTGGCGAGCAGAGGCAGAGGGAGGTGTGGCTAATGGCACACTTTGTTTTGGTCTACAGGCAGTGCTCAACAGCAAACCTAGCGGTGAAATGATTTCGCTTTTTGCTCCTTTAACATAACAATCCCTACTTTTGTTTTTGCACCCCATTTTCTTGGCATATATGAAAAGCTTATCTAGATCACAGCAGTAGAGCACGCTGTTCCCGCCCAAAGGGCCCTGCCCACAACTGCGAGCTAAACAGGGAATAATGAAGCGCAGTCTACTCTATTGAATGTGATCCCTCTAGTGGCCAAACACCCGTCCCCAGCTATGTTTCACGGTTTGCAGCTCAGATTGGAATCAGTTGATTGGTTAAAATGATTAAAATGATTAAATTTAGAGTTTGAATTTTGAATTTTAGTACAATTTAGATTGTCAGATTCCGAAAATAAGGGGAACGGCAAAAGACCCCCTAGAGACTATCTACTCTAGACTAGGCCAAAAACCCAGTGGGAAAAAAGGCCGCAAGGCTATCTAAGCAAGAACATTCAGTTCTCAGAAGCACCCGCAGGTGCACCCCCCAGTTGATGTCGGGGAACAAATCAGACCTCTGATCATGCAAGAACAATGTCAAGTCATTGCTTTTAGCATCATGCGGCGTAAACATGGAATCACACATGAAAATAAAAACAGAACCAAAACAATATGGAATGGAGTAAATACTTTCAAAAATACTGAGTACCAGGACCCTGAGGTCAGCCATGTCCACAGATCAAACCCCCAGGGCTCCGCTGAGTCCCTGTGGTGCTGCATCTCCATTGTGACATCCCAAACCCCCTCTGAGGCTAAGGATGTAAGGTTCAAAGGTTCAATCAAACGCCAGATTGCCAACCTGGCCGACCAAATTCATAGTACCCCTCCGAGGAACTAAACCCCTAAGAACTTTGCCCCACTGAGACGCAATTAACATGAGGCTAAAAACAGGGATAATTAACTAATTATTAACTAATAATTTAACATGATGATGAGTCAACGAATCATAAATGCCCATAAAGAAGTTTTGATAAACCTGAGAATTATCAGTAACATCCAAATTATTAACCTAAATGAGAAGCTCAGAGATATTTAAAGATGACAAGTAGGGTGGAGACACCCCTCACTATTATCTCGACGTTGAACTCCACATGCGGCCTTCCTAGCGAGACCACAAACGCTTTTTCCCAGAAGCCGCCCACGAGGAGAACACGAACGAGAAAACAACAGGAGCTTCACAAAGTGTTGGACTTTATGAAGGACTTGCTGTAAACCAAGATCTAAACGCTCTGATCCTGAAGCTGAGTTACAACATTTGAATTTCGTATTATAAATCAAATACCCGAATAGTCAGGAATGGACACGTCTCAAGCAGATCATGGCTGTCGCACATGTTCCTGGCACATGAGTATGAAACCAAAACACAGGAAAATGATAACATAAAAATAAATGAATAAACAACATAAATGAAACAAAACCCATATTATAGTCATATTTCATATTACATTCACCCCCTCCCGGACCCCCCCACTCCCCCATCGCGGAAGCCTTGGAGGATCCATCTTCTTCTCGATCAGCAGTGTGGGATGAAGAATATGTGATGTAACAGTCTCTGGTTGGAAAAACATTAGTCTCTCTTTTCCTCTTTTTTTTTTTTTTATTACTTTCTAGTACCTCCTTCCTGTCCAAGCTCAGGTGTGTGTGTGTGTGTGTATGTGCATGTATGTGTACGTGTATGTGTGCTCAGAGGTACAAACAGGCTCCAGAAGCCTGAGATACCAAGGAACCTGGGGATCCAGCAGCCAGAAGCTGGATCAGGAACTGTTTGGCGGGGCAGGTGTGAGTCCAGGTCGCCCGCTCCGCTATGTTAACAGCGGTGTGGGTCGTTAGCAGAACCTGGAAAAGACCGTTCCACTGCTCCGTTCCTCTAGCGCCTCTGAAGCAGTCTCGCATCAGGACCCCACTCTCCTGGCTGAGTGCTGTGCAGGGGTCCACTGGCTGGTACAGGCTGGGCACCGTCACCTGTGAGTTAATCTGTGTCAATATAGAGTGCAACTCAATACGACAACACAGAATTCTCACACAATTCAGATGAAGGAAGGAAACACTCATCTGGTGCGTCCACTCTGCCAAAGAAGATCTCGAACGGACTCAGAGTAGCCCCCGATCGCACTTGCATCCTCAAGTCCACAGCACGACAGGTAGAGCCCCCAGAGCCTTCAGCCAGGACACCCTGTTCCTGCACAACACTGTACCAATTTAAACGTCAAGACACCATACTCCCTCTCAACAGCACCCCCACTGGCAGGATGGTAGGCACAGTGTCACCTGAGGTCAAACCCCAGAACCTTCCCTACCTGCACCAGGGCTTTGTTAACAAAATGAGTGCCGTTGTCACTGGAGATTTCAGATGGAATTCCCACCGTGGCAGGATCTCCTTCAGCCAAGCCTCTGCCACTGTGGAGCTGACATCCTTAGAAAAGTTAAAAACCTCAACCCACTTTAAGACGTGTCAACAACAACCAGACAATATTTCTTTCCCTCACAAGGAGAGAGTTCAATAAAATCTAGCATGATGTACTCAAACAGTCTGTCAGATGCCAGCGGCATCCTCACTCCCCCTCCCGCGTCGTGGGCAGCACAGATCACGCAGGACTGGCAGAACCTCTGCGCACAAGAGGAAAAACCTCTCGTGAACCAGTACTTAGCCAGGTCGACAGCATGGCCCCCTGGGATGCGTGGTCCAGCCCGTGCGTTAGCCTAGCAAAGTGGGAAGAAAAATGCTTAGGCAAACACGGCCTTGAGTCACCTGCACGCCATCACCCAGACCACAGCCGTCCCGCTGCCACAACCGTTTCTCAGCCGGGGAGGAGAAAGACTGCATCGCACGAAGCCACTGCAGAGACAAGAGAACAGTTAACAGGAGAATGAGCAGCCACCTTCGCAGCCGCATCTGAGCGTTGCCTGCAGAAATACGATCAGGCCCGTTAACATGAGCCGGACATTTACACACAGCTACGGAACTGGGCAGGAAGATGGCCCCCAAGAGAGCATCCACCTTCATGACAAACACCAAACCCATACCTGCTGTCCGTGTGTAAATCGTGACTACCCCTTCGCCAATCTGCATGCTTCAGTAAAGCCATAGTTTAGCTGCTTGGGCGAACAATGATGTGGAAGCGAGCCAGAATCTCATTAATCACAGCCAACAATCGTGAGGTACGCTGTCCTCTGGACCTGGCATGAAAGTGGCTGGATTTAATACAGTCAAAATAAAAAAGAACTGTTTCAGATGGAATTGAACAGTTAAAGGCAACTGTTTAGTACCAAACCCACCTAGCAGCAGACAAATGTGATGTTTTCTGCTCCAACAGTGTCATAGACACGGCATGTGGTACCCAAAGAGTCAAAACAGCATAACTTACCAGATCAGGTGAGCATAGACAGCTTTCTCAGCAGCAGCCACAGCTCACAAACAACGTGGAGATCCACGTTGGATCTGGATCCAGCTTACCAGAAAAATAAGCCACAGGCTTCATGTTCCTGTAACAGAACAGATGTCATTCCTGCCAGTGGCCATCACACTATACAACCAATCACTTTAAATCTGTAAAATCTATAGTATCTCTATAGTCCGTTTAACCTAGGTTACTTTCTCTTTTTCTTTTACTATTAGACAGGGTATTTTGATAATCTCTTATTTGTAATTTTTGTACATTGGATTTGCACACGTGGGCCAGAGTTATTTGTCTATTTTGTTATTCTTATATATTTAATTCTTGGTAAGGTGTAGTATTTTAAGTGTTAATTACTTATTTTATATGTAGAGATAATGTTTTATTCCCTTTAACCGATGCAACGGTCTTTTTATAGGATGAACAATGGCGGCAGCAAAACATTTTCATTGCAGTTGCTTAGTTGTTGCTAAACAGTTGATGGAGTTGCTGGACAATTTAATTGCAATACCAATTAAATAGCATAAATATGATATGTATCTTACCGGCCTACTCATTCTAATCAGCACTTTGAACTAGCGCATGCATGAAACAGATAAAATCAATTTGAAGTTCGTATTATAATTTTACCATATAGTATGCCGCTTTTCACAGCAGTGAGAAATGTACATTAACACCTAGACTACAAATCATTTAACAATAACCTTCATCACTTTTTAACCAGTTAATTCACATAAGTTCACTAAGTAGATCTGGCAGATTACCTTACAGATACCTCCTTTATTCACTTCCAAACTGCCGGTTTTTTACCCAAGCTGACTTCGCGTGACCCCTGCGGGCCAGCTCTATCGTTTTTTTTGTCTTCCTTCATTTTAATTAAAAAAAACACATGAATTAATTTAAATTAAATTTGTCACCATTTTTACTTTATTTAACACAATTAAGATTTTCATTTTTAATAGTCCCATTTTGGGGTTGCTTTGAGGTTGCCAAGCCATATTTTTAGGTTCTATAGAACTGCAAGCTACCCCCCGCGCCGCCCCTGAGGATGAGCCTGCAACAAAAGAATTTCCCGCAAGGGAAACTTTAAGGGAATTAAAGCATTTATTCGCTTGATTAATTTTTAATCCGCAAGGGATCATAAAGTATTTCAATTCAATTAAATTCAAACACCTGACAATAAGAAACCCATCCCTACAAAGGACATCACCTGTTTCTGTTCACAGCAACCTTGACACAGACGGGTGAATGTCCAAGGTTCACCCTGTAGGTCAAACACCGGAAAAACATTAGCCAAATCGACAACAGAAAACCATCTAGCTGAACTAGGAAGCCTGTCCAAAACGCCACTCTGTTGGCTGGACATTTTCACAATTCTTTTTTGATAGGAAAAAAGTTTGGATAGGAGAATCGGGGCATGGACAATCACACCTGCAGCGCGCAAAGATCTAAAAACAGGTGTAACTCCCATCACTGCCTCCTCTGTCAATATTGTTGAAATACTGTTGGATATTATTGCTGACACAGCCTAACATCAGATTTTTTTTAGAGTGATCACAACCGGTTCGACATTCTTGATCAAACCTACATCGCATGGACCTTGTGCTCAAAACGTCGTCGTTGTAACGTTCTGGAATGTTGGTAATTGGCCCAATTCACGATCAGCAGGCAGAAACCCACATCGCCCTCCGTGAACAAGCGCGACACGTGATCACTAGAAAACAACACACGATAGCATTCTGCTGATGGTAAAAAAACTTAGGGTCTCTGCTCTCACCAGTCAGTCCCGGAGCCCACGTTTCGTCAAGCACTTCGAGAGTCGGAGTCGTCTGAAACATTCACACTCCTGCAGCCACATTACAACCAATCACAAGCAGTTTACCAATTTCCCTGACTCAGAGTCAGTGCCACTGGCACCACTACAATGCG